>OY744552.1:43549389-43556889 GCA_963556195.1 Sepiola atlantica
CTGTCCGTTAAACTTAAGTTTGAAATAACATTTTCGGCTGTCTGTTACACTTAAGTTTGAAATAACATTTTCGACTGTCCGTTACATTTAAGTTTGAAATAAGATTTTCGGCTTCCGTTATACTTGAGTTTGAAATAACATTTTCGGCTGTCCGTTACACTTTAGTTTGAAATAACATTTTCGGCTTCCGTTATACTTGAGTTGGAAATAACATTTTCGGCTGTCCGTTATAGTTAAGTTTGAAATAACATTTTCGGCTGTCCGTTACACTTAAGTTTGAAATAACATTTTCGGCTTCCGTTATACTTGAGTTTGAAATAACATTTTCGGCTGTCCGTTATAGTTAAGTTTGAAATAACATTTTCGGCTGTCTGTTACACTTAAGTCTATAATAAAATTTTCGACTGTCCGTTTTACTTAACTTTGAAATAACATTTTCGGCTGTCTGTTACACTTAAGTTTGAAATAACAGTTTCGACTGTCCGTTACATTTAAGTTGTAAATAACATTTTCGGCTTCCGTTATACTTGAGTTTGAAATAACATTTTCGGCTGTCCGTTACACTTAAGTTTGAAATAACATTTTCGGCTTCCGTTATACTTTAGTTTGAAATAACATTTTCGGCTGTCCGTTATAGTTAAGTTTGAAATAACATTTTCGGCTGTCCGTTACACTTAAGTTTCCAAATTTCAGATATGGCGGCCATCATGAAGTGGATACTTTCTATTATACCGAAAAACTTTAACTTAACTAGATTAACTTTCCGGTTTATTTTTATAAGCGTCAGGCTTTTTCCTGTATCGTAAGTAAGCAACGTTTATGTTTACCAACTCCGTAATTAGTTTACACTAACGAGAAACAAATTAGATTAGTTAAGAACACGCTCGTTAATTCTCTTTAATTCAAATGTTTTCTTTTGCTTCAGTTTGAATCAAGCACCGATCTATCTTCATTATTTCTTCATGCACTTTTTTCCCCCTCATTTTTTTCTTTCGGTGTTTTACTTAATACAATATTGAAAATAATTAACAGAGTCGTTTGCTACTTACGTTGTGATTGGATAAACACAACCAATCACAGGCAACCTTTTAGAACCTCCACTGCACCCCACGTGAGTGGGTTTTACAAACGCTCTTGATTTCTATTACTGTGAACTCCCGAGACTTGAAGTTCGACTCCTACTATCTCCGCTTACCTTCGCGTGTGTATAGCCAGGTTTCGTCGTTGCTGTGTCGTCTTGGACGCCGGGTTTGGTGTTTAAAGAGTTTTATTGAACATAGAACAAAGAGACAGAGACTCAAATAGTGTGTACGAGAGAGAGAGAGAGACAGACAGACAGACAGACAGACAGACAGACAGACAGACAGACAGAGACTCAAATAGTGTGTACGAGAGAGAGAGAGGGAGAGAAAGAGAAAGACAGACAGACAGACAGAGACTCAAATAGTGTGTACGAGAGAGAGAGAGAGAGAGAGAGAGAGAGAGAGAGAGAGAGAGAGAGAGAGAGAGAACAAATGAACCGGAGGAGAGATAACATAACATATATAAGGCAGTCCAACTTTTGCCCACCTGTTCCCACAGTCTCCGTCTCATCGGGCGGGCAGAGACCGCTAATTTTCTCGCGTCTGATCGGTCGCCTGATCGGTCGGCTCAAGAGACAGACCGCTCTCCAAACACAAATGACGTGATTTTTCCCGACTTCCGCTTTTAGCTTTTTCCTCCCTTTTAGGGCCCTCTCCCTCCGGCGCCCCTCTTCGTTATTTAACACGCTGATAACACTGCAAGACACGTGCGACGTTATTTATCAGCACTAGTAGCACAGAAAAACAAGACTCCCTGCCTCAACAAACTAAAACTGATGACTGGTATAAGGAAGAATCTCTTGAGATAAGTTCCCGCAAATACCAGTTATTTGCAAGACACTTTCTTGGTGTTTATTTCCTCTCTTTTCCTTCTTCAAAAAACAGGTTTTTATCTGTGTTGTGTTGTATGCGACCGGATGGAGCATATATTTGCTAGTATATATATATATATATATATATATATATATATATATATATATATATATATATATATATATATTTCTGCTCTATATTTTTATTGAGCACTCTCATAAACCCGGTTCAACTCCCCTGGATTTATACCCTGTGGATATATACCATACCCGGATTATATATATATATATATATATATATATATATATATATATATAGTTGTTCATTAAGCCGAACAACTATATATATATATATATATATATATATGTAGTTGTTCGGCTTAATGATATATATATATATATATATATATATATATATATATATATATATATATATATATATATATATAGTTGTTCGGCTTAATGAACAACTCCGCTGACGAAGGTCTGAATTTCTCAGAACTGAAACCGATGGTACGGATGTTGTTCTAACTTACTGTATTACATATAAATAACTATTATGCCCTTATTGATTATCTATTTAATTTTGCTCTTGTTTTAAAAATTGAGCACTCTGCTGGGAAACTCTCCCAATACTATTAAAAAATGTATATATATATATATATTTCTTTTCAAATATGATCTAAGGTTAAGATCGGATTCTAACTCTGCCTGATGAGATCTCAGTTTATAATAGCTATTGATCGATAACATCGCCATGCCAGTGTCGCAGATTTTGTACATGACTGTGTAAATAAAAATAATCATATATATATATATATATATATATATATATATATATATATATATATATATATATATATATATAAGAGGTTTATGTAGTTTGCTTGAATCATTGTTTATTGGTATATAGAAATGTGATACTTAGAAGGCAATACAATGCAGAGGTGTGACGGATAGACACAAGTTGGAGCAAATAAGACATATAATGATGGAACAAATTAAATAGTTTCACCCTTAATACAATGTATACATATACATATATATATATATATATATATATATATATATATATATATATATTTATTTATTATTTTTAATTTTTTTTTTATATTTTCACAAACACACATATATCTGTCTATTTACACAATGTTACAATGTTTTATAATACCTGTATCAAGATGGTCTGGTGGAAACTCCGTATGATATAATATTTTTAATATTTCGGGAACTCTTCACTTCTTCAGAACCGTGCTCAACTCAAGTTCAAGCGTGCATATAAATAAATATATATATATAAGATAAACTTTTAGAAAATAATTATTTTTAAATATCTATTCGCTTCACCCCATGTGTAAAGTGAAAGGCTATCTGTTTCAGGATTGGCTGTGATAATTAGTCTGTGGAAGCGGTTTATATTGAAAATATTTCACAAAAAAAACCCCACAGAACTATAGAATGCGATGTTAACCTGGCAATACGGAGGGTAATCTAACTTTGAAAGCGAAATTCAAACAAAGATAATAAAGAAATGACATGTTTTAACAAGTTCATTGGAAGGGAAGGTAGAGGGTTGAACAGAAGTGGAATCTTCTACTCGCAACATAATAAGTCACAAAACACAACATAAGCGTGAACCCAGAACACCAACTTCTTACGTAGACCTTCACTACCAGGTCTCTTGTTTTCAACATTAGGGGTCTATGTTACAAACTTTCCAGCGGTTGAACTCTATTTACAGGATACCAAATCCGACCTATTTTTCCTGTTCGAAACGGGCATTAACCCGTCTGTTTCTGTAGATGATTTCACGATTAAAGGTTACTCGAACATGAGATCAAAACCTGACCGTCAAGATTGATATGGACATGGAATATGTGCCTACATATGTGCCTACATTAGAAACGGCTTTCATGTGGCAGAGACATCTCGAAAGAAGACCCTAAATGGTCCTATATGTGTAGCACTTACTCAGTTACGGGGCTTCCCAGGCAATTTTTAATGGCCATAGTGCTCACCTCTCGGGCGCTGGCTTTTCAAACCCCACTTTCCAGACCTTGGGTCACATCTTACTTGTGGGAGTAAGATAAAACTGGCCTTATGCCTAACTCCTAGAGAGGAGTAAATAAATATTCAGTTATCTTGGCCTTTTGGCTAAGATCAAAGTGTAGTATCTGTTCCGATGGATACTGCACCCCATAGACTGGTGTCGTCTTATTCTTCGGGGCTTGATTTCGCCGGTCTGTGGGTTTGTTCTGTGCAGCTTTAGGCGGTCCATCCTCCCAGGCTTCGCCTCCCCTCTTTGGGGAGGAGTAAGTTTATTGCTTACTGCCTGAGGCGGCCCTACCAGGGAACCCGATGGGGCTGCACTTTTTAATTGCCAGAATGCTCACCTCTCGGGCGCTGGCTTTTCAAACCCCACTTTCCCAACCCGACCTTGGGTCACATCTTACTTGTGGGAGTAAGATAAAACTGGCCTTGTGCCTAACTCCTGGAGAAGAGTAAATAAATACTCAGAGCATCGCATCCCCGGCTGATTATATGTGTACCTAAAACTAAGCGGAACTTCCATGATCAAAGTTTCTTTCCTAGAATTGCCCGTCTGTGGAACACAGTATCACAAGGCTGCTTCCCGGCTGACTATAACATTGCTTTTTTCAAGTCCAATGTAAACCAATTCTTGTTTAGCCATCCTCCTAAATAATCAATTTCTGACCGGTTACAAGCGTCATTACTTACCTTCACGATGTTCCTACTGTCCACCTAACACACTCAATAACCATTATCCTCGAGTGGCCTTTGGGACTTGCTGAGCGATGACACGTTATTAAAATAATAATAATAATAATAATAATAATAATAATAATAATAACAAAAATAAAAAATAAATACGCATTACTTTGCCAAGAGAACAATCTATTAATGGCGACTGAGAATCTATTTTTGAAAAAATGTCTATGAATAAATCTTATAAAACATTGGTTTCGTTGTTGTAATACAATGGATAATAAAACTATTCTAGCAACTATCGGACGGAGAAAAAAATAAAGATAAAATATTTTTATGATAATATTCTAATTTCATTGAAATTCATTATTCATAGAAGAGGAGTTCTTCGTCACCCAATATATATATATATATATATATATATATATATATATATATATATATATATATATATATATATATATATAGAGAGAGAGAGAGAGAGAGAGAGAGAGAGAGAGAGAAGAGGGTAGCGCGGTATTAGTGCAGTTCCAACGAGAGAAAAGTATATATGTAAAGGAGTAAGGCTACCAACATTTGTAGAATGTTCTTTTCAACATTTATTTATTATTTTGTTGTTTTTTTTCAACATTTATTTATTATTTTGTTGTTTTACCATTTTATAATTTTATATAACGCGTTTCAAGCGGTGGTCCGCTTTGATCAGATATGAAAATCCATTTGAAGAAATGTCTTTCGATTTGAGCAAATGTTGTTTCATTTGAGGAATTTGTTATTGTTTTTGCGCATGCGTGGGTTTGCGGGTGTGTGAGTATTTTTTATTTTTATTTTTTATTTTTTATTTGCCATTTTCCTGCTTCTCTTGGTCGAGTGCGTGTTACCCATCCATGACCCATTGGTCATCCCAGCCTCCTAGGGTGCGGAGAATTTCTTTTGAAATTTAATACTTTTTATTGCTTTTTGTCGTCTCCAAGAATGAAGTCGTGTCTGCGTGCGTGTGTGCGCCCGTATGCGTGTGGTCTAATCTTGAGTCTTGTGAATAGGTGAGCGATACATACACATGGCACCAACATATGCCACCCTAACACTAGCCTACCTAGAGAAGATCTTATATGAAAAGATAGAAGAAATATATGGACAGAATATTCAAACTCTCTTCATAAAATCTTGGAAAAGATACCTGGATGATTGTTTTATCCCCTGGGAACCCACATGAGGGGACATCAATAAATTACACAGCATACTACAGAACCTACACCCCAAGATTAAATTCACCATTGAACACAATCAAACAGAACTACCCTTCTTAGATGTATTGATTAAAATTAAAAACACTCACATAATCACAGACACCTACCACAAACCCACAGACACCCAACAATATCTCCATTTTAGAAGCCATCACCCCAAAAGCTGCCTAAAATCTATACCCTACTCCCTAGCACGCAGGATCTGTACTATAGTCAGTGACAAAGACCTCCGGATTGTCCGACTGGAGGAACTACGGAAAACTTTAAAAAGAAGAGGATACCCGCTACAAATAATACATAAAGGTATAGAACTAGCAGAAAACATTCCATTAGAACAATTACGAATCCCCAAAAAACGAAACAAAGAACAAATATTAGCATACATCTCTACACACAACAAAAACAATCCAGAATTATTCACAGAAATAACAAGAAACCTAACCCTACTCAACCATAACAACAAACTAAACGACATATTAAAAACAACGAAAATGATAAAAAGCAAACGCCAACCGAAAAACCTCAAACAAATTTTAACCTCACTTAAACTCAACCAACACACAATACAAGGGGTCACAAAATGCAACAAGGAAAGATGTGGGGTCTGTGACATAATAATGGAGGGGAACTCATACACATTTAAAAACCCAACACAAACATTCACAATAAAAAAGACCTTAACTGCACGTTGTCTATGTGCTAGAATGTACAACATGTAATGAAGCTTATATAGGTGCGACGAAAACATTTAATAATAGAGTATCTTTACATAAAAGCAACATTAAAATCAAAGAAAACCGTAAATTATTCGTCTCCCAACATGTGCACTCATGCAGCGGAGGAAAATTCAAAATAATGCCAATTTTCCAAAGCCAAGACTACACTTACTTACTAACACAAGGAAAAAACTTCATACTTAAATTTAATCCAACATTAAACAACTCATAACTCTAACAACACGCACTTTGATCACACTTTATCCACCTCTAGTTAAGTCCAAACTGGTATGTATATATATATATATATATATATATATATATATATATATATATATATATATATATATATGATTATTTTTATTTACCCATACATGTACAAAATCTGCGACACCGGCATGTCGATGTTATCGATCAACAGCTATTATAAATTTAGATCTCATCAGGAAGAGTTAGAATCCGATCTTTACCTTAGATCATATTTGGAAAGAGTTTATAATAGCTGTTGATCGATAACATCGACATGCCAGTGTCACAGATTTTGTACATGTCTGCGTAAATAAAAATAATCATATATAAAAGCTGTATTTGATATTGAGCACTTTTTATAAACCCGGTTGAAATTCTTTGGATTACTACCCTGTGGATGTTTTATCTGGATTATTATATATATATATATATATATATACATATATATATATATATATATATATATATATAGTTTATTTATTTTTGTCTTATTGAAAAAAATTACACAATGCTGATCAACTCTGAAATTAATGAGATTAAAGTAAAAAAATAATTAATTAATCTTGCATTGATAAAAGCTTCTGTTTTCAATTTTATAACCCTGCTTTGAAATGAACGACCCCATTTTATTAAACTTCAAGCATGCCAATGCTTTCTTTGTTCT
>OY744552.1:43559389-43561889 GCA_963556195.1 Sepiola atlantica
ATATATATAAGTATCATTAAAAATAACGGACATCTTGTGTCTGGTTATTTTTTCTAAGATCCTTTCCGTTTTTCTGATTAGGTTCTTAGTTTCAGACGGAAACTGGCTGATAAAATTGCCATAGCTTCCCAAAGCGCTTTCGGACCCTTCCAGGTCCATCGTCAGTGGAGCAATGTTAACCAGGCATAGACCTAGGAGTGAATATGTGAATATGTGAATATATATATATATATATATATATATATATATATATCAGTACAACTAGAGAGCCATTAATTTTATAACTGTCCTGTTTTTAAATCTTCGTCATATTCATAAAAATAGACGTATTTGTCTCTTTTTTTCACCCCTTTCTAGAGGCATAATATCTTTAGTTGTAGAAACCCGTTTAATGTTACACGACTACGACCGGAATTCAATGTCGGTATGTGAGGTCACTCGTTGGCTGTGCTTGTAGAAAAATTAGTAATGTAGTCCCTCCTTTTGAAAAAAAATAAGATAACTGATATTTCATTAAAAAACAAACAAATCATTTATTTGGGCGGGCTTCTATAACTAAAGACATTATGACTCTAGTATAAGCTTAGAAGAAGAAAAGAACATCTTGATGCCGAAAATAATTTTCTTTTTGACATAAATGATATTTTTATTTAAAAAATTATTTGTTTGACTTCTAAATTGTCTATGCCGAAAATAATTTTTCGTTTTTACATAAATGATATTTTTATTTAAAAAATATTATTTGTTTAACTTCTAAATTGTCTATGCCGAAAATAATTTTCTTTTTTACATAAATGATATTTTTATTAAAAAAAATTATTTGTTTAACTTCTAAATTGTCTATGCCGAAAATAATTTTCTTTTTTACATAAATGATATTTTTATTAAAAAAAATTATTTGTTTAACTTCTAAATTGTCTATGCCGAAAATAATTTTCTTTTTTACATAAATGATATTTTTATTAAAAAAAATTATTTGTTTAACTTCTAAATTGTCTATGCCGAAAATAATTTTCTTTTTTACATAAATGATATTTTTATTAAAAAAAATTATTTGTTTAACTTCTAAATTGTCTATGCCGAAAATAATTTTCTTTTTTACATAAATGATATTTTTATTTAAAAAAATTATTTGTTTAACTTCTAAATTGTCTATGCCGAAAATAATTTTCTTTTTTACATAAATGATATTTTTATTAAAAACAAACAAACTCATCATTGTTTGTCTTCTAAATTATCTATGCCGAAAATAACCTTTTTTTTTTACATAAATGATATTTTTATTTAAAAAAAAACAAACTCATCATTGTTTGACTTCTAAATTATCTATGCCGAAAATAACATTTTTTTTTACATAAATGATATTTTTATTTAAAAAACAAACAAACTCATCATTCTTTGACTTCTAAATTATCTATGCCGAAAATAATTTTCTTTTTTACACAAATGATATTTTTATTAAAAAAAAACAACTCATCATTGTTTGACTTCTAAATTATCTATGCCGAAAATAAAATTTTTTTTTTACATAAATGATATTTTTATTTAAAAAAACAAACTCATCATTGTTTGACTTCTAAATTATCTATGCCGAAAATAAAAAAAAATTGTTTTACATAAATGATATTTTTATTTAATAAACAAACAAACTCATCATTGTTTGACTTCTAGATTGTTAATATTACAATTAATGTTGTTTTCTTCTCTATGGTTAAGTCGGATAAAGTCGCTCGTTGAGCTAAAACATCGCCGAGATTCAATTGCACACCTCCATAGTTAGCAGACCTTGCATGGAGTTGGGGTCGTGAAAACAGGCACTGTTTTTAGCCATCCACCAACCCGACCGAACAAACGCATATTCCAGGATCCCTATAGTCGGAATGGCGATATTTATAGCAAATACTTCGGCTAGGCAACCATTCGCTTTCAATTAAAATACTCATCTCTCCGCGTTGGGAAGACGCCATGTTTTAAGTCTTCATCTTTTTTCTCTTTGGAAATAACTGTTTCATCTTTCTTGTCACGTTCTTATTCATTGTTATTATTTAAGATTAGTAAAGTTGGTTATTTTTAATGTTATTATTTAAGATTAGTAAAGTTGGTTATTTTTAATGTTATTATTTAAGATTAGTAAAGTTGGTTATTTTTAATGTTATTATTTAAGATTAGTAAAGTTGGTTATTTTTAATGTTATTATTTAAAATTAGTAGTACACCGGGAAATGTGCAAACAACTGAATTTCGAATATGCAAAAAACGGTACAAACACAAACCAGAAACTGTACTAGAAAACGAAAAACACAAAATCATATGGGATATGAATGTACAAACAGACAAACCCATAACAGCAAGGAGACCGGATATGATAATAATCAACAAGAAAGAAAAATCCTGCAAAATCGTAGACTTTGCCGTTCCAGCAGACCACAGAGTGAAGATCAAAGAGACGGAAAAAAGAAGCAAATATACTGAACTTGCCAGAGAATTGAAAGGAATATGGA
>OY744552.1:43574389-43576889 GCA_963556195.1 Sepiola atlantica
CTACTACTACTACTACTACTACTACTCTACTACTACTACTACTACTACTATGCTACTACTACTACCACTACTACTACTACTACTACTATGCTACTACTACTACTACTACTACTACTACTACTACTACTACCACTACTCTACTACTACTACTACTACTACTACTACTACTACTAGTAGTAGTAGCATAAAAATACACTTATTACAATAAATGCATTTGCGATAAGTATATTTTTCATCCGCTCTACCCATGTATTGGGCACTGTTGATCTAAACACGAAAACATATACATACATAAAATATTATTTTATAATTTCCAATAAAGAATATACACAATGGTAAGTTGTTTACACCTCTTTCCAGACAGTGTTTATTTTTAGTTTATGAAATTTATCCAAACAGCGTCTTTTTTTTCAGAAAGGTATTTGTAAGGCATCGTTCGCTTTTATCCAGTAAAAAAAACAACAACACAATAACAATGTCTGAAGAAAACGTTCATCTTTGACCAAAGCAAAACAAAAATTACAAGAATAGATCCAATGGCTTGGTATAATGTGAAATTATTTGCACATGAAAATGCATATTATGTAATCTAGGTTAGAGCCCTTGTGTGGATAATAATAATAATAATAATAATAATAATAATAATAATAATAATAATAATAATAATAATAATAATAATAATAATAATAAACAGTTTCGGAATAAAATAACCAAACAATGGTTGACATGCCGTAAAAAGTCAACAATTACCCAAGTAACAACCGACAAACAAATAAATCAAAGAATTTTTACAAAACATCCAAAAGTGTTGACATGCTGTAAAATATTATATACTCGAGGATAGCCGAGAATTACCCATACTTGGTGCGTCTTGTCGGACTCGGGAATCTCTATGTCGAACTCAGGAATCTGTACAGAATTTCGAACGGAACTCTTTATTTAATCCACGGAGGGTAGCTTGCTCTCGTTCCGTCAGCCATGACGGGGTAGAAGTCTTAAGTAATTCGTAATTGGATTCTCAGTATCGTCCGCACTGAGGATCGAACCTACAACATCCAGAGGACTGTCACTCAACACTGTTTATTTAATCTTAAAATATCTGAAATAAAATTATCTAAAAAAAAGAAATAAGTTTAAGGCTTCTGAAATTCATACTAGAATTGTCTGCAAGGAAGCGTGACACAACGGATAAAAGTGCTATGTTATAATCTATTCTAAGTGAAGGTTGACAGTTCAATCCTCAGTACGGGCGATACAATTACGAATTGTCCCTGGACGCCGGAAGATTTTATACTCCAATAGCTTCTTTGGAATTCCCGTCCTGCTCCCTGTTTCCCCGATCGTACCAGTATTACTGACGGAACGAGAGCAAGCTACATCCGTGGATTAAATAAAGGATTCCGGTCATGCTTTCGTACAGATTTCCTAATTCGACAAGATGCCCCTGAAGAAAGTCAGAGGTTACATGGGCCGAAACGTTGTGAGAATAACATCCAAGATGAGAACAGTAGTCCGAAGAATAAAAATAATAGAAATTACTATCTATCTATCTATCTATCTATCTATCTATAACGCCTATATATATATATATATATATATATATATATATATATATATATATATATATATATATCACGCCAGTCTATCTATCTATCTATCTATCTTGGCCTTTTGGCCAAGATCAAAGTGTAGTATGTGTTCCGATGGATACTGCACCCCATAGACCGGTATTGTCTTGGCCTTCGAGGCTTGATTTACGCTGGTCTATGGGACTGTCCTGTGCAGTTCTAGGAGGTCCACCCTCCCAGGCTTTGTCTCCCCTCTTTGGGGAGGAGTAAGTTTATTGCTTACTGCCTGAGGCGCCCTACCGGGGAATGTCGATGGGGCTGCACATGCAATTTTTAAATGGCCGGAGTGCTCACCTTCTCGGGGGCTGTCTTTTCAAATCCCACATTCCCGACCTTGTGTCACATCTTACCTTGTGGGGGTAAGATAAATAAATCTATCTATCTATCTATCTATCTATCTATCTATCTATCTATCTATCTATCTATCTATCTATCTATCTATCTTAGTCTATTCATATCTATCTATCTATCTATATATCTATCTATCTATCTATCTATCTATCTTAGTCTATTCATATCTATCTATCTATCTATCTATCTATCTATCTATCTATCGGAATCTATTCATATCTATCTATCTATCTATCTATCTATCTATCTATCTATCTATCTATCTATCTATCTATCTATCTATCTATCTATCCATCTTAGTCTATTCATATCTATCTATCTATCTATCTATCTATCTATCTATCTATCTATCTATCTATCTATCTATCTATCTATCCCAGGCTGTAAATATCTATCTATCTATCTATCTATCTATCTATCTATCTATCTATCTATCTATCTATCTATCTATCTATCTATCTATCTTAGTCTATTCATATCTATCTATCTATCTATCTATCTATCTATCTATCTATCTATCT
>OY744552.1:43581889-43619389 GCA_963556195.1 Sepiola atlantica
CGTCACACAAAAGCCACTCATAGATTTCCGTTTGAGCAGAAGGTGTCACCATGACGCGCGATTTGTCATGTTCCATATACGGTGAAACCCTTTATGATAGAGTGTGTTGATGTAAGTGTTGTGGACCTGGGTAAGGCCGAATGAATGACACAGGAACACATGGTTTAAATGAACAAAGGTATATATTATATAATACAAAGAAAGAGATACAAGGAGATGTGCTCTCAACCGCCATTGCCGGTTTGTCTGGGAAGAAGAGAGCAAGTGTCACGTGCTTCCCGTATTTATAAGGTGGACGAGGCCATTAGTTCTCCGTAGGTAGGTACGGCACCATAACACTCCCCTTCCAAGCCTTACCTCCTCAGGAGTCTTAATAACGTTTCCTTTTCGGATCTATCTTTAGGTAGTCCGGAGCCATTCGTTTTCTTATTGGTTGTCGTTTACGTGTGACTACCTGGGGTGCTGGTAAGTGTCATCTGACAGTCTTTTTCTGATCTGATTTAGATGTCTCTTATGCGAGAACCGTGGTCCTTTTATGATATAGACTATCGATCCGATCCTCTTTTCAATTGTACCGGGTTCCCAGAACGATGCATTGTTTTTGAACATCTTAAAATATACCCTATCTCCTGGGTTGTATTTTTTCTTCGGTACCGTAGAGATTCGGTCATAATTATTATGTTTAGGTAATAATTTATCAAACACGGACTTCACATTCCGCGCAAACATCATCTCTGCGGGGAATAATGATGATGCTATGTTCATGTTTTTTGTAATTCTATATACTTGTAAGAATTGTTGTAAAACCTTCTCCTTAGGAGTATCACCGGATTTTTTTAATGCTCTTTTTAATGTGTCTACGAAGCGTTCCGCCTGGCCGTTTGACCTAGGATGATACGGGGGCGTCGTTATATGTCTGATTTGAAACGTCGCGCAGAACTCCTCAAAATCTGATGACGTGAACTGCGTCCCATTATCACTCACCAAACAATCCACTACCCCAAAACGGGCAAATAGTTAATGTAGGAATCTTATCGTAACCTCTGACGTGGGACTCTTGCAACGTAGTACCTCGGGCCACTTTGAAAAACTGTCGACTACGATTAAGTAGTAAAATCCTTCCAATGGTCCCGCGAAATCCACGTGAATTATTTCCCACGGACGGTCGGTCTTTGGCCATGGGCTATGCTTTATATGCGGTGCTTTTGCCGCTAAGGCACAGTTTTTACACAGCTTTACTGCTTTTTCAATGCCGTTGTCCATACCTGGCCAGTACACAAAACTCCTAATTAACCCCTTCATCCTGGTTATCCCTGGATGGCCAACATGAAAATCTTTCAGAATTTGCTTTCGTAGTTTTTCTGGGATGACCACCCTTTCGTTATGCATGAGTACGTCATCACAGAGTAAGAAACTCTTTGCCGCATGTAAATCCTTATCTACCAATTTCATTTTTGTTCTGGTGATAAATTCATCCTCTTGAGCTTCTTTTTTTATCTCGTATAGTGTCACCGGGAGCTCTCTCACTGCGTTGCACAACATCTCTTTAAAATCTCCTTCTGTTTGAAGAGACGCAATCACTGTGTCTTCTAGAGTCTCTCTCTGTTTTGGCACTAATCTCGACAATCCATCTGCATGATAGATTTTATTTGAATGCAAATGTTGCATTTTAAAGTTGTAGTTTAATAAGATAGTTCCCCATCTTTGTAGTCTATTAGCTGTATATACAGGTAGGCCTTTTTTAGATCCATAAATTGTAATTAGCGGCTTATGGTCTGTCTGTAAGGTAAATTGTCTACCATGTATGTATCGGTGAAACTTTGTTACTGCAAATATTATTGCTAGGGCTTCTTTCTCGATTTGAGAATACTGTTTTTCCGCTGGGAGCAAGGTCCTTGATGCATGTGCAATGGGTTTATGGGTTCCATCAGGCATTTTGTGTAGGATACATGCTCCTAAACCATATGAACTAGCGTCGCTAGCTACGATTATGTCCAATTCTGGGTTGTAATGTGTTAGAAATAACTCTGACGTAAGTCTTTCTATGATTTTATTAAATGCATCCTGACATTCAGGTGTCCATACCCAGGCTTTACCTTCTTTAATAGCTCATTTAATGGAGCACGCAAATTATGCATTTCTGGGATAAAAGCCTGGTAGTAATTTGCTAGGCCCAGAAAACTCTGTAATGTCATGACGTTTTCTGGCGCCGGCATGTTTTTTATTGCGGTAGCCCTTTCTGGGTCTGATCTTCTGCCATCCTTGTCGATCACATGACCCAGATATTTTATTTCCTCCAGGAAAAAATCACATTTTTCTTCTTTTACTTTGAACCCATAATCTTGGATTCTCGCAAACACTTGATTTACATGTTTTTGGTGTTGTTCGATATCTTTGCTGTTAATCAAGATGTCATCGAGATACGCTATTGCGAAATCCAGTCCGCCCAGCATTGTGTCCATTACTTGTTGGAAAATGGCTGGCGCGACCTTAACTCCGAACGCTAATCTTTCGAATTTATATAAACCACGATGTGTGTTTATACATAACAGCTTAGAACAATCTTTATCCACCGGTATTTGTAGGTATGCCTCACTTAGGTCTATTTTTGAAAAAAATCTTCCTCCATTTAAGCTTGCAAACACTTCTTCCGGAGTATGGAGTGGGTAGTGATAGTCCGCGAGAGCAGTATTCAGTCCTGTTGAAAAATCTGCACATACACGAATCTCATTAGATTTTTTCTTTACATAAACCGTGGGTGCTGCCCACTGGCTGTG
Organism: Sepiola atlantica; assembly: GCA_963556195.1. Taxonomy (NCBI): domain Eukaryota; kingdom Metazoa; phylum Mollusca; class Cephalopoda; order Sepiida; family Sepiolidae; genus Sepiola; species Sepiola atlantica. The sequence goes on from OY744552.1 coordinate 43,584,667, forward strand.
TTGTACTTTTGATAAAATACCCATCTTTACCAGTCGGTCTAATTCAGCGTTTATTTTTTCAATCGAGGCGAAGGGTACTTTCCTTTCTTTTCTAAATACCGGCAGTACATTTTCTTTTAGACGGAATTTTGCAGTCATTTTAGTGCAGCATCCAAGACCGCCAGAAAAAATCTCTGGAAACGATTTTTTAAATTCTCGTTGTAGTTTTTCCGATTCTGTTGCGCGACTATTTATTTTTTTACAAAATGTATTTATCGGCAACTTCCATAAATCAAATGCCTGCATAAAATCTGAACCAAAAAGATTATTCAAATCCTTCAGTATCAGTAGTTTGAGTTTTTTAGTATTTCCCATTAGGGACACATTTGTGATTAATTCTCCTTCAAATGTAATTCTTTCACCAGTAACTGTGCTTGCCAGCCTGTTTGTTCTTGATAGAGTAGGTTTATTTAATCTCCTCCATGTATGTAAATTTATAATGGAAACGTCTGAACCAGAATCCAATTGCAATTTTATATTTTTATCCAGGATTTTCACCTGTACATATTTTCTTATGTTCATGCAATTTTCCTTCTTTGTCCTAGTGGCTTGAATCCGCATTTTATTTCCTCTGTCCGTTCTGCAGTGCGAACTTTTATGTCCAACTTTTTTGCATTTCATACAGGTTTTAAAACGGAATGGGCACTCATTGTACCAATGTGGATTACCACAGCGTGAACAAGGGCTTGGTGGCAATTTATTTATTTTTCTACTGGTTTGGTTTGTCTTTGTTACATCAAAATTATTATTTCTTATTTTTCTATAAGGTTGAGCTTTTGTTTTTTGATGTACCTTATTTATATGCGCAATGCCGGACAATTCAATGTCTTTTGAGTCCTGTTTTACATTTTTTTGGTCACTGCGCGAGATTGTTTGTATCAGAAATTCCAATCTTTCATCATACTCCTTTTTGTGTAATAAAATATTCTGGTTCTATTCTAATAAAAGCTTTAGAAATCTTTCCTCAGTTTGTTGTTGCTGGGAGATTTGGAATTTCATTAGTTCGGCGATTATAGACTTAATATCTTCCATATTCAACCATTTAGTTTCTGATTTTATTTAGAAAATTAATATTTTCTCATTATCTTATGATTTTATAAGAGTTCTTTTCTTTAAATTAGCGTTTGCTAGGCGCCGTTTTAATTATGAAAAGATTATGAAACTTTTCCTTTTCTCTATATACGCGTATATTCACTTATTTTTTATTTTTTATTTTGAAAATTAATATTTTCTCGTTATTTAATGAATTTTCAAGAAGTTCTTTTCTTTAAATTAGCGCTGGCAAGACGCCCTTTTAGTTATGAAAAGATTATGTAATGTTCTTTTCTTATACACGTTTTTAATTTTAACGAAGAGAAAAAAAAATCTGTTTCACAATTAATTCTTTCTGCATTTTAAAATATTTCAGTACAAGTCGGAAAAGAGAGAGAGAAAATAAAACTGACCTTTTTTTTATCGTGCGTCTTTTTTTATGGAGTAACGCACGTGTGATTCATTTCATGTTTTTGTTTCTTTTATCTAGTTTCTTAAAATGAAACACGTGGTGTCGGTTTCATTTTTTTTAATGTGTGCTCGTCAAAAAAAATCTCGCTGTGACGTTCGTCTAAAAAAAAACAATGCTCGCTTCCTTCGTGTTCGGTTTTTTTTTTTTTTTTTTTTTTTAGTTTTCCAACCCAGAGAAAAAAACGCACATTCAATTTCAGTTGGTTTTTTTCTTTTTTTTTTTTAAACTAGTTTTCCCAAACTAGAGGAACCGCGCACCTAATTTCAAGCTGTTTTTTTTTTCGATAAGCAGTTTTGAAACTTAGAGCACAACATGTCTATTTCAGTTTTCTTTTTCTTAAAAGAAAACAATTTTCTCGCACTTAGGAATTCAACGTGTTTTTTTTTTCAGTTGAGTTCCCTTTTCTTCTCTCGACCGTTCGGCAAAAACCTTTGTTTTTTTTTGTTTTTTTTTTTGCGTGCGGCTTCCTGCATTAACCGTGTGAGTGCATTTTCACGTGGTATTTTCAGTTTTTTGACCCAAGAGTTCGAATTCCCTCGTCGCCATTTGTTGTGGACCTGGGTAAGGCCGAATGAATGACACAGGAACACATGGTTTAAATGAACAAAGGTATATATTATATAATACAAAGAAAGAGATACAAGGAGATGTGCTCTCAACCGCCATTGCCGGTTTGCCTGGGAAGAAGAGAGCAAGTGTCAAGTGCTTCCCGTATTTATAAGGTGGACGAGTCCATTAGTTCTCCGTAGGTAGGTACGGCACCATAACAGTAAGTAAATTTGATGGAAGTAAATTTGATGGAAGTACATTTGATGCAAGTAAATTTGATGGAAGTAAATTTGATGCAAGTAAATTTGATGCATGTAAATTTGATGTAAGTAAATTTGATGGAAGTAAATTTGATGGAAGTAAATTTGATGGAAGTAAATTTGATGCAAGTAAATTTGATGGAAGTAAATTTGATGCAAGTAAATTTGATGTAAGTAAATTTGATGCAAGTAAATTTGATGCAAGTAAATTTGATGTAAGTAAATTTGATGCAAGTAAATTTGATGCAAGTAAATTTGATGCAAGTAAATTTGATGCAAGTAAATTTGATGGAAGTAAATTTGATGCAAGTAAATTTGATGCAAGTAAATTTGATGCATGTAAATTTGATGGAAGTAAATTTGATGGAAGTAAATTTGATGGAAGTAAATTTGATGTAAGTAAATTTGATGCAAGTAAATTTGATGGAAGTAAATTTGATGCAAGTAAATTTGATGTAAGTAAATTTGATGTAAGTAAATTTGATGTAAGTAAATTTGATGCAAGTAAATTTGATGCAAGTAAATTTGATGGAAGTAAATTTGATGCAAGTAAATTTGATGCAAGTAAATTTGATGCATGTAAATTTGATGGAAGTAAATTTGATGGAAGTAAATTTGATGGAAGTAAATTTGATGTAAGTAAATTTGATGCAAGTAAATTTGATGGAAGTAAATTTGATGCAAGTAAATTTGATGCAAGTAAATTTGATGCAAGTAAATTTGATGCAAGTAAATTTGATGCAAGTAAATTTGATGCAAGTAAATTTGATGCAAGTAAATTTGATGCATGTAAATTTGATGTAAGTAAATTTGATGGAAGTAAATTTGATGTAAGTAAATTTGATGCAAGTAAATTTGATGGAAGTAAATTTGATGGAAGTAAATTTGATGCAAGTAAATTTGATGCAAGTAAATTTGATGCAAGTAAATTTGATGCAAGTAAATTTGATGCAAGTAAATTTGATGGAAGTAAATTTGATGGAAGTAAATTTGATGGAAGTAAATTTGATGGAAGTAAATTTGATGTAAGTAAATTTGATGGAAGTAAATTTGATGGAAGTAAATTTGATGTAAGTAAATTTGATGGAAGTAAATTTGATGGAAGTAAATTTGATGCAAGTAAATTTGATGCAAGTAAATTTGATGGAAGTAAATTTGATGGAAGTAAATTTGATGCAAGTAAATTTGATGCAAGTAAATTTGATGCATGTAAATTTGATGTAAGTAAATTTGATGGAAGTAAATTTGATGTAAGTAAATTTGATGCATGTAAATTTGATGCATGTAAATTTGATGCATGTAAATTTGATGTAAGTAAATTTGATGGAAGTAAATTTGATGGAAGTAAATTTGATGCAAGTAAATTTGATGCAAGTAAATTTGATGGAAGTAAATTTGATGCAAGTAAATTTGATGTAAGTAAATTTGATGTAAGTAAATTTGATGCAAGTAAATTTGATGCAAGTAAATTTGATGCAAGTAAATTTGATGCAAGTAAATTTGATGCATGTAAATTTGATGCATGTAAATTTGATGTAAGTAAATTTGATGTAAGTAAATTTGATGGAAGTAAATTTGATGCAAGTAAATTTGATGGAAGTAAATTTTATGCAAGTAAATTTGATGGAAGTAAATTTGAGGCTTAGTTTATAGCTAAAGAGATGGATAAATTGGGCAGAAACTGACGGGAAAACCCGGATAAAAATTTAAAAGATTACTCGGACATTTGTTATCAGATCCAAAGTAACCTGATGCTACGACGGGTATAACTTTTCAATTTGACTTCAATCATTTGAGGGATTTATCGATGCAGAGAAAATGGACTATTTTCCTGTCACTTAATATCACTGTAAGGCAATGAACAACATGCAGCTTTCGATCAATACATCGAACCCCTTAATTGGGACTCAATTGTTCTGCAACTGTTGTAAGATACTGCACTGTTGGCACTAGGAAGGAATTTTTTGATGACGTCAGGGTGGAACTTATAGCCTCCTTTTTGAAGACAGTAGGCTTATAGTAAACCTTTTTTACACAAACTATTGGAATCTATTAACGCCCCCCCTCTCACTGACTGGCTGCAGCCTTGTCCCTTAAGGGTCTCACGGATTGGCTGTCAGGCATCCCAACCCCTACTTTCTTAGGGGTCACGTGAGTCAGCCCATAAAAACGCTTGCACGCTGTGTACAGGTCTCTTTTCGACCCACCTTTTGAACCTGGTAGGACCGCGGCTGTATGCTTCTGAGACAAAGCCCTCGACGACAGTCGCAGAGAGCCCCCACTCCTTCCTGTTACCAACCATCTTGGACTGAAGTGACTACATCTCGACAAGAGCCAGAATTGGAGGCGGGCGCACGTGCAACCTGTTACCAGAACTCCCACAAGATAAGTTCGCGAAGCACGTTTTCGCAAACCTAAATTAACCTAAATTAACTTCCTCCTTTCTGAACTTTGAACTCACCATTTGTTATATATATATTTGGCCTCATGTTTTCGCGCAAGTAAAACTGTTTTAAACTTATATATGTTGTTGTTGTGTTCCTTCTCAGAAAAACTGTTGCCCTGTTTCTATTTTGCACTTATCTACATAATTGTTATTGCATTCTAACGTGCGAGAATTGAACCTTCTTCAAGGGATATTTAATCACAACAAAACCTCAAAAACCAAACCAAACCAAACCAAACCAAACCAAACCAAACCAAACCAAATCAAACTAAATCAAACCAAATAAAAGTAAACTAAACCAAACCAAACCAAACCAAACCAAACCAAACTCTTCTCTAGATTAAATAAAATTTATTGATTGCATATTGTTTATTTACAAAATATTCGCATGCGAAAGAAATTAATACACACATTGTATACAAAATATAATCTATTAAATGTTCGAAAATATTACGAACTTCAACCATTAAAATCGTTTTACTAAAATAAATGGAGTCGACATTAAATAACCCCAAAGGGTTGCTATGCCGTAAAACAACTCAATCAATCTATCAATCAATCTATCAAGGCTTCAAAATATGTCATTTCCGTTGTATGTGGTGATGTTTCTTGATGGCCTTCGTTTTATGGTCGCCATTGTAAACATCAATGGCCGACGTGTTGGCGAAGCTTGTTGTTGAAGTCAGCTGAGCCATTGCTTCATCCATTTGGCCGTCGCCACAGTTGTTGTGAAACTCGGCCGTTTCTAGGGTAGTGGCACAAATGATCACGAACATGGAACCGGAAGATATGACTGAGTACACTGCAACTGCATATATACATATATATACCATAACCAGAATATATATATATATATATATATATATATATATATATATATATATATATATATATATATATATATATATATGTATATATATATATATATATATATATATATATATATATATATATATATAGTCTCGGAAGTTTCTCAACCATTAAAACTATATAAAAAAAAAAATTAAAAACACACACACACACACACACACATATATATATACAGGGTGGGCCAAAATAAGGGTCCTATCTTTAAATTTGAATAACTTGAATTTGAATAACTTCCACAAAATAAAAGTTAAACTCACCAAACTTTATGTGTGTGTAGACTGACCCTTCCGAGATTTTTTGAAATAAACAAAACAAATTTTAGCCGAAAAACATTTCTTAAAACTTACAAAAACTAAAGTATTGTTTTTTACACTGTTTTGAGTTTTTTAAGCGAAAATAATGTTTTCTAAATGAGGGTACGTTCCTTAGGGCTAATACGGCTCATGCTTGCTTCGGAAGGGGTCCTTTACTTATTCTAAAAAAATAAAATAAAAAAATCAATAAATAAAAAAGTTATGAATTTTTAAAAATAGGACCCTTATTTTTGCCCACCCTGTATATATATATATATATATATATATATATATATATAAGTGGTGTACTAAAAGCGAACTTTTAGGAAAGGTAAAACCTATTGTGAAGAGTATACAGCTCAATATCCAGGATAGAGCAGGTAGATAAGATAAGATTTAACTTGAATAAATTGCCTTTTTGCGGAATATACCTTGCTCTGAGCAATTGAATTGAATTTTGATTTGGCTTTTGCTTCTCTAATTCCTTTCTATTCTTCTTCTTCTTATATATATATATATATATATATATATATATATATGAACACATTTTTTTGTGGTACACAATTTTATCACGGTTTTAAATAGGATGAACGGAGTCATAGCGATTCGAGGACAATATCACAAGAAAAAAAGTAGAGGAAATTTGTAGCAATATATTTAATCGTCGGAAGACACTCGATTAAAAACTTTTAAAAAGAATAAGAAGATCGACTAAAATTAACAGACTAAATCCCAAGGTGCCTTTCAGCCGACATGTACCTTGGGATTTAGTTAAAATTAGGCTGCCAATTGAATTCGTATTGCGAAGTTACGTCCGACTGGATTATTGAACACTGTTATGACAGCCTATTAAAATATGTCCGCTTGTATTGACATAAATAGATTTTAATTCTTCCCTTTACCCATGGCTGTTGGGTTGACCGCATTGGAAGAGGTTCAGACTTAAAAGTTGAAAGTGACTTGGATCTGGGTTTCGAATCGTGCGCTCGGCAGAACAGTTATTCTCCACACTGATTATTCCCGAAAAAGGATGAAACACATGTGGATAAGAATGTTTAAAATATTTATAATTTGCATAATTTGGATCATTCGGACTACTTTTGTCAGCTTGGGTGCTATCCTCATAACGTTTCGGCTGCTATAAACTCCGGCCTTCTTCAGGTGTATCTTTTCGAACTCGGGAATATGAACGGAATTTCGAACGGAACCTTTTATCTAATCGACAGGAGTAGCATGCTTTCGTTGTGTCAGCCATGACTGGGAGAAGTCTCCAGTAATTCGCAATTCTTTGTATCGCCTGCACCGAGGATTGAACCTTAAACCTTAAGATAACTATCATTTAGAACTGAATTTTACTTAGTACTATATCTACGTGGAGCAGTGGATATGGTACTAAGTAAAATTCAGATCTAAACTAAAGAACATATGATCATTACTTATGGATACGTACTCTAGGAAACGCAGTGAGTAACATGGGCACATTATTGTTTTTGTAAACATTACCATTTAGGGGGGAAGGGGGTGAAACCGAACCTTACCCCCCACCTGAAAATAAATTAAGTGAGATAAAATATCTAACTAAATAAACAGCGTTTAGTTACTTAGGCCGTCAAAAATTACATTTCTTTCTCTTACGGGATAGGTAGAGTACATATGTATCTCTTATATATTTTTCTTTGGGGAGGTTAGATTCTTGAATCCTCTCGGCCAGGATTTCATTGGATGTTTTGCTCCACTTTTCAAACTTGGAGTAGTGGTAGCAAAACAACAGCACCTTCTTTTGGGCTTTTAAGCCTCTTATGTTCCTTTTTAGTTGCTGTATTTGATGGAGATAGGGGCCAGGACCTTTTGTCTCAAGGCCTGATGGTTGACCTCTGTATTGGCTGGAGCACTATTTCCAGAGGCAGGAAGGTTCACACCATTGTTTACATCTTCCCGCCTGGTGTATGAACGGGTTGATGGGCCCTTTTTATCCTGGGTGCCGGCCTGCCAGTATTTATTTTTGTTTTTATTCATATTTTTTATTATTCATTTCCTCATTGTCAACGGCTTCTAATTCATTATTCAAAGCTGTCCTCTATTAATAGAAGGGGGTGTCCCCGTTCGCAATTCGGGGGACGTGCTGGATGGCTTGAGGAGACAGCACACCATTTTTATTTAATATTCGGTCAGGGTTTATTTCAAATAAAAAAAGTATCCTCATGTCAGAGTCTCTGACAAACCCCTGTACAGAGAGACTGAAGACACCCGAGGGTGGTGTCTAGCAGGTATTCAAGGCATATGTGTGTTAAAATGTGTCCTTTCCGTCGTTGCTCATTTTGGGGTGCCTCACTTACATATGATCCCCTGTGTTAGACAATATGCACATCATTTTTTTTTACATATTTGGTCAGGGTTTACTTCAAATAAAAAGTATCCTCATGTCAGAGTCTCTGACAAACCCCTGTAGAGAGAGACTGAAGACACCCGAGGGTGGTGTCTAGCAGGTATTCAAGGCATATGTGTGTTAAAATGTGTCCTTTCCGTCGTTGCTCATTTTGGGGTGCCTCACTTACATATGATCCCCTGTGTTAGACTATATGCACATCATTTTTTTTTAAATATTTGGTCAGGGTTTACTTCAAGTAAAAAGTATCCTCATGTCAGAGTCTCTGACAAACCCCTGTACAGAGAGACTGAAGACACCCGAGGGTGGTGTCTAGCAGGTATTCAAGGCATATGTGTGTTAAAATGTGTCCTTTCCGTCGTTGCTCATTTTGGGGTGCCTCACTTACATATGATCCCCTGTGTTAGACTATATGCACATCATTTTTTTTTAAATATTTGGTCAGGGTTTACTTCAAGTAAAAAGTATCCTCATGTCAGAGTCTCTGACAAACCCCTGTAGAGAGAGACTGAAGACACCCGAGGGTTGTGTCTAGCAGGTATTCAAGGCATATGTGTGTTAAAATGTGTCCTTTCCGTCGTTGCTCATTTTGGGGTGCCTCACTTACATATGATCCCCTGTGTTAGACTATATGCACATCATTTTTTTTTAAATATTTGGTCAGGGTTTACTTCAAATAAAAAGTATCCTCATGTCAGAGTCTCTGACAAACCCCTGTAGAGAGAGACTGAAGACACCCGAGGGTGGTGTCTAGCAGGTATTCAAGGCATATGTGTGTTAAAATGTGTCCTTTCCGTCGTTGCTCATTTTGGGGTGCCTCACTTACATATGATCCCCTGTGTTAGACTATATGCACATCATTTTTGTAAAAATATTTGGTCAGGGTTTACTTCAAATAAAAAGTATCCTCATGTCAGAGTCACTGACAAACCCCTGTAGAGAGAGACTGAAGACACCCGAGGGTGGTGTCTAGCAGGTATTCAAGGCATATGTGTGTTAAAATGTGTCCTTTCCGTCGTTGCTCATTTTGGGGTGCCTCACTTACATATGATCCCCTGTGTTAGACTATATGCACATCATTTTTTTTTAAATATTTGGTCAGGGTTTACTTCAAGTAAAAAGTATCCTCATGTCAGAGTCTCTGACAAACCCATGTACAGAGAGACTGAAGACACCCGAGGGTGGTGTCTAGCAGGTATTCAAGGCATATGTGTGTTAAAATGTGTCCTTTCCGTCGTTGCTCATTTTGGGGTGCCTCACTTACATATGATCCCCTGTGTTAGACTATATGCACATCATTTTTTTTTAAATATTTGGTCAGGGTTTACTTCAAATAAAAAGTATCCTCATGTCAGAGTCTCTGACAAACCCCTGTAGAGAGAGACTGAAGACACCCGAGGGTGGTGTCTAGCAGGTATTCAAGGCATATGTGTGTTAAAATGTGTCCTTTCTGTCGTTGCTCATTTTGGGGTGCCTCACTTACATATGATCCCCTGTGTTAGACTATATGCACATCATTTTTTTTAAAATATTTGGTCAGGGTTTACTTCAAGTAAAAAGTATCCTCATGTCAGAGTCTCTGACAAACCCCTGTACAGAGAGACTGAAGACACCCGAGGGTGGTGTCTAGCAGGTATTCAAGGCATATGTGTGTTAAAATGTGTCCTTTCCGTCGTTGCTCATTTTGGGGTGCCTCACTTACATATGATCCCCTGTGTTAGACTATATGCACATCATTTTTTTTTAAATATTTGGTCAGGGTTTACTTCAAGTAAAAAGTATCCTCATGTCAGAGTCTCTGACAAACCCCTGTACAGAGAGACTGAAGACACCCGAGGGTGGTGTCTAGCAGGTATTCAAGGCATATGTGTGTTAAAATGTGTCCTTTCCGTCGTTGCTCATTTTGGGGTGCCTCACTTACATATGATCCCCTGTGTTAGACTATATGCACATCATTTTTTTTTAAATATTTGGTCAGGGTTTACTTCAAGTAAAAAGTATCCTCATGTCAGAGTCTCTGACAAACCCCTGTAGAGAGAGACAGAAGACACCCGAGGGTGGTGTCTAGCAGGTATTCAAGGCATATGTGTGTTAAAATGTGTCCTTTCCGTCGTTGCTCATTTTGGGGTGCCTCACTTACATATGATCCCCTGTGTTAGACTATATGCACATCATTTTTTTTTAAATATTTGGTCAGGGTTTACTTCAAGTAAAAAGTATCCTCATGTCAGAGTCTCTGACAAACCCCTGTACAGAGAGACTGAAGACACCCGAGGGTGGTGTCTAGCAGGTATTCAAGGCATATGTGTGTTAAAATGTGTCCTTTCTGTCGTTGCTCATTTTGGGGTGCCTCACTTACATATGATCCCCTGTGTTAGACTATATGCACATCATTTTTTTTTAAATATTTGGTCAGGGTTTACTTCAAATAAAAAGTATCCTCATGTCAGAGTCTCTGACAAACCCCTGTAGAGAGAGACTGAAGACACCCGAGGGTGGTGTCTAGCAGGTATTCAAGGCATATGTGTGTTAAAATGTGTCCTTTCTGTCGTTGCTCATTTTGGGGTGCCTCACTTACATATGATCCCCTGTGTTAGACTATATGCACATCATTTTTTTTTAAATATTTGGTCAGGGTTTACTTCAAGTAAAAAGTATCCTCATGTCAGAGTCTCTGACAAACCCCTGTACAGAGAGACTGAAGACACCCGAGGGTGGTGTCTAGCAGGTATTCAAGGCATATGTGTGTTAAAATGTGTCCTTTCCGTCGTTGCTCATTTTGGGGTGCCTCACTTACATATGATCCCCTGTGTTAGACTATATGCACATCATTTTTTTTTAAATATTTGGTCAGGGTTTACTTCAAGTAAAAAGTATCCTCATGTCAGAGTCTCTGACAAACCCCTGTACAGAGAGACTGAAGACACCCGAGGGTGGTGTCTAGCAGGTATTCAAGGCATATGTGTGTTAAAATGTGTCCTTTCCGTCGTTGCTCATTTTGGGGTGCCTCACTTACATATGATCCCCTGTGTTAGACTATATGCACATCATTTTTTTTTAAATATTTGGTCAGGGTTTACTTCAAGTAAAAAGTATCCTCATGTCAGAGTCTCTGACAAACCCCTGTAGAGAGAGACTGAAGACACCCGAGGGTGGTGTCTAGCAGGTATTCAAGGCATATGTGTGTTAAAATGTGTCCTTTCCGTCGTTGCTCATTTTGGGGTGCCTCACTTACATATGATCCCCTGTGTTAGACTATATGCACATCATTTTTTTTTAAATATTTGGTCAGGGTTTACTTCAAGTAAAAAGTATCCTCATGTCAGAGTCTCTGACAAACCCCTGTACAGAGAGACTGAAGACACCCGAGGGTGGTGTCTAGCAGGTATTCAAGGCATATGTGTGTTAAAATGTGTCCTTTCCGTCGTTGCTCATTTTGGGGTGCCTCACTTACATATGATCCCCTGTGTTAGACTATATGCACATCATTTTTTTTTAAATATTTGGTCAGGGTTTACTTCAAGTAAAAAGTATCCTCATGTCAGAGTCTCTGACAAACCCCTGTAGAGAGAGACTGAAGACACCCGAGGGTGGTGTCTAGCAGGTATTCAAGGCATATGTGTGTTAAAATGTGTCCTTTCCGTCGTTGCTCATTTTGGGGTGCCTCACTTACATATGATCCCCTGTGTTAGACTATATGCACATCATTTTTTTTTAAATATTTGGTCAGGGTTTACTTCAAGTAAAAAGTATCCTCATGTCAGAGTCTCTGACAAACCCCTGTACAGAGAGACTGAAGACACCCGAGGGTGGTGTCTAGCAGGTATTCAAGGCATATGTGTGTTAAAATGTGTCCTTTCCGTCGTTGCTCATTTTGGGGTGCCTCACTTACATATGATCCCCTGTGTTAGACTATATGCACATCATTTTTTTTTAAATATTTGGTCAGGGTTTACTTCAAGTAAAAAGTATCCTCATGTCAGAGTCTCTGACAAACCCCTGTACAGAGAGACTGAAGACACCCGAGGGTGGTGTCTAGCAGGTATTCAAGGCATATGTGTGTTAAAATGTGTCCTTTCCGTCGTTGCTCATTTTGGGGTGCCTCACTTACATATGATCCTTTGTGTTAGACTATATGCACATCATTTTTTTTTAAATATTTGGTCAGGGTTTACTTCAAGTAAAAAGTATCCTCATGTCAGAGTCTCTGACAAACCCCTGTAGAGAGAGACTGAAGACACCCGAGGGTGGTGTCTAGCAGGTATTCAAGGCATATGTGTGTTAAAATGTGTCCTTTCCGTCGTTGCTCATTTTGGGGTGCCTCACTTACATATGATCCCCTGTGTTAGACTATATGCACATCATTTTTTTTTAAATATTTGGTCAGGGTTTACTTCAAGTAAAAAGTATCCTCATGTCAGAGTCTCTGACAAACCCCTGTACAGAGAGACTGAAGACACCCGAGGGTGGTGTCTAGCAGGTATTCAAGGCATATGTGTGTTAAAATGTGTCCTTTCCGTCGTTGCTCATTTTGGGGTGCCTCACTTACATATGATCCCCTGTGTTAGACTATATGCACATCATTTTTTTTTAAATATTTGGTCAGGGTTTACTTCAAGTAAAAAGTATCCTCATGTCAGAGTCTCTGACAAACCCCTGTACAGAGAGACTGAAGACACCCGAGGGTGGTGTCTAGCAGGTATTCAAGGCATATGTGTGTTAAAATGTGTCCTTTCCGTCGTTGCTCATTTTGGGGTGCCTCACTTACATATGATCCCCTGTGTTAGACTATATGCACATCATTTTTTTTTAAATATTTGGTCAGGGTTTACTTCAAGTAAAAAGTATCCTCATGTCAGAGTCTCTGACAAACCCCTGTAGAGAGAGACTGAAGACACCCGAGGGTGGTGTCTAGCAGGTATTCAAGGCATATGTGTGTTAAAATGTGTCCTTTCCGTCGTTGCTCATTTTGGGGTGCCTCACTTACATATGATCCCCTGTGTTAGACTATATGCACATCATTTTTTTTTAAATATTTGGTCAGGGTTTACTTCAAGTAAAAAGTATCCTCATGTCAGAGTCTCTGACAAACCCCTGTACAGAGAGACTGAAGACACCCGAGGGTGGTGTCTAGCAGGTATTCAAGGCATATGTGTGTTAAAATGTGTCCTTTCCGTCGTTGCTCATTTTGGGGTGCCTCACTTACATATGATCCCCTGTGTTAGACTATATGCACATCATTTTTTTTTAAATATTTGGTCAGGGTTTACTTCAAGTAAAAAGTATCCTCATGTCAGAGTCTCTGACAAACCCCTGTAGAGAGAGACTGAAGACACCCGAGGGTGGTGTCTAGCAGGTATTCAAGGCATATGTGTGTTAAAATGTGTCCTTTCCGTCGTTGCTCATTTTGGGGTGCCTCACTTACATATGATCCCCTGTGTTAGACTATATGCACATCATTTTTTTTTAAATATTTGGTCAGGGTTTACTTCAAGTAAAAAGTATCCTCATGTCAGAGTCTCTGACAAACCCCTGTACAGAGAGACTGAAGACACCCGAGGGTGGTGTCTAGCAGGTATTCAAGGCATATGTGTGTTAAAATGTGTCCTTTCCGTCGTTGCTCATTTTGGGGTGCCTCACTTACATATGATCCCCTGTGTTAGACTATATGCACATCATTTTTTTTTAAATATTTGGTCAGGGTTTACTTCAAGTAAAAAGTATCCTCATGTCAGAGTCTCTGACAAACCCCTGTACAGAGAGACTGAAGACACCCGAGGGTGGTGTCTAGCAGGTATTCAAGGCATATGTGTGTTAAAATGTGTCCTTTCCGTCGTTGCTCATTTTGGGGTGCCTCACTTACATATGATCCCCTGTGTTAGACTATATGCACATCATTTTTTTTAAAATATTTGGTCAGGGTTTACTTCAAGTAAAAAGTATCCTCATGTCAGAGTCTCTGACAAACCCCTGTACAGAGAGACTGAAGACACCCGAGGGTGGTGTCTAGCAGGTATTCAAGGCATATGTGTGTTAAAATGTGTCCTTTCCGTCGTTGCTCATTTTGGGGTGCCTCACTTACATATGATCCCCTGTGTTAGACTATATGCACATCATTTTTTTTTAAATATTTGGTCAGGGTTTACTTCAAGTAAAAAGTATCCTCATGTCAGAGTCTCTGACAAACCCCTGTACAGAGAGACTGAAGACACCCGAGGGTGGTGTCTAGCAGGTATTCAAGGCATATGTGTGTTAAAATGTGTCCTTTCCGTCGTTGCTCATTTTGGTGTGCCTCACTTACATATGATCCCCTGTGTTAGACTATATGCACATCATTTTTTTTTAAATATTTGGTCAGGGTTTACTTCAAGTAAAAAGTATCCTCATGTCAGAGTCTCTGACAAACCCCTGTACAGAGAGACTGAAGACACCCGAGGGTGGTGTCTAGCAGGTATTCAAGGCATATGTGTGTTAAAATGTGTCCTTTCCGTCGTTGCTCATTTTGGGGTGCCTCACTTACATATGATCCCCTGTGTTAGACTATATGCACATCATTTTTTTTTAAATATTTGGTCAGGGTTTACTTCAAGTAAAAAGTATCCTCATGTCAGAGTCTCTGACAAACCCCTGTAGAGAGAGACTGAAGACACCCGAGGGTGGTGTCTAGCAGGTATTCAAGGCATATGTGTGTTAAAATGTGTCCTTTCCGTCGTTGCTCATTTTGGGGTGCCTCACTTACATATGATCCCCTGTGTTAGACTATATGCACATCATTTTTTTTAAAATATTTGGTCAGGGTTTACTTCAAGTAAAAAGTATCCTCATGTCAGAGTCTCTGACAAACCCCTGTACAGAGAGACTGAAGACACCCGAGGGTGGTGTCTAGCAGGTATTCAAGGCATATGTGTGTTAAAATGTGTCCTTTCCGTCGTTGCTCATTTTGGGGTGCCTCACTTACATATGATCCCCTGTGTTAGACTATATGCACATCATTTTTTTTTAAATATTTGGTCAGGGTTTACTTCAAGTAAAAAGTATCCTCATGTCAGAGTCTCTGACAAACCCCTGTACAGAGAGACTGAAGACACCCGAGGGTGGTGTCTAGCAGGTATTCAAGGCATATGTGTGTTAAAATGTGTCCTTTCCGTCGTTGCTCATTTTGGGGTGCCTCACTTACATATGATCCCCTGTGTTAGACTATATGCACATCATTTTTTTTTAAATATTTGGTCAGGGTTTACTTCAAGTAAAAAGTATCCTCATGTCAGAGTCTCTGACAAACCCATGTAGAGAGAGACTGAAGACACCCGAGGGTGGTGTCTAGCAGGTATTCAAGGCATATGTGTGTTAAAATGTGTCCTTTCCGTCGTTGCTCATTTTGGGGTGCCTCACTTACATATGATCCCCTGTGTTAGACTATATGCACATCATTTTTTTTAAAATATTTGGTCAGGGTTTACTTCAAGTAAAAAGTATCCTCATGTCAGAGTCTCTGACAAACCCCTGTAGAGAGAGACTGAAGACACCCGAGGGTGGTGTCTAGCAGGTATTCAAGGCATATGTGTGTTAAAATGTGTCCTTTCCGTCGTTGCTCATTTTGGGGTGCCTCACTTACATATGATCCCCTGTGTTAGACTATATGCACATCATTTTTTTTTAAATATTTGGTCAGGGTTTACTTCAAGTAAAAAGTATCCTCATGTCAGAGTCTCTGACAAACCCCTGTACAGAGAGACTGAAGACACCCGAGGGTGGTGTCTAGCAGGTATTCAAGGCATATGTGTGTTAAAATGTGTCCTTTCCGTCGTTGCTCATTTTGGGGTGCCTCACTTACATATGATCCCCTGTGTTAGACTATATGCACATCATTTTTTTTTAAATATTTGGTCAGGGTTTACTTCAAGTAAAAAGTATCCTCATGTCAGAGTCTCTGACAAACCCCTGTACAGAGAGACTGAAGACACCCGAGGGTGGTGTCTAGCAGGTATTCAAGGCATATGTGTGTTAAAATGTGTCCTTTCCGTCGTTGCTCATTTTGGGGTGCCTCACTTACATATGATCCCCTGTGTTAGACTATATGCACATCATTTTTTTTTAAATATTTGGTCAGGGTTTACTTCAAGTAAAAAGTATCCTCATGTCAGAGTCTCTGACAAACCCCTGTACAGAGAGACTGAAGACACCCGAGGGTGGTGTCTAGCAGGTATTCAAGGCATATGTGTGTTAAAATGTGTCCTTTCCGTCGTTGCTCATTTTGGGGTGCCTCACTTACATATGATCCCCTGTGTTAGACTATATGCACATCATTTTTTTTTAAATATTTGGTCAGGGTTTACTTCAAGTAAAAAGTATCCTCATGTCAGAGTCTCTGACAAACCCCTGTACAGAGAGACTGAAGACACCCGAGGGTGGTGTCTAGCAGGTATTCAAGGCATATGTGTGTTAAAATGTGTCCTTTCCGTCGTTGCTCATTTTGGGGTGCCTCACTTACATATGATCCCCTGTGTTAGACTATATGCACATCATTTTTTTTTAAATATTTGGTCAGGGTTTACTTCAAGTAAAAAGTATCCTCATGTCAGAGTCTCTGACAAACCCCTGTAGAGAGAGACTGAAGACACCCGAGGGTGGTGTCTAGCAGGTATTCAAGGCATATGTGTGTTAAAATGTGTCCTTTCCGTCGTTGCTCATTTTGGGGTGCCTCACTTACATATGATCCCCTGTGTTAGACTATATGCACATCATTTTTTTTTAAATATTTGGTCAGGGTTTACTTCAAGTAAAAAGTATCCTCATGTCAGAGTCTCTGACAAACCCCTGTACAGAGAGACTGAAGACACCCGAGGGTGGTGTCTAGCAGGTATTCAAGGCATATGTGTGTTAAAATGTGTCCTTTCTGTCGTTGCTCATTTTGGGGTGCCTCACTTACATATGATCCCCTGTGTTAGACTATATGCACATCATTTTTTTAAAATATTTGGTCAGGGTTTACTTCAAGTAAAAAGTATCCTCATGTCAGAGTCTCTGACAAACCCCTGTACAGAGAGACTGAAGACACCCGAGGGTGGTGTCTAGCAGGTATTCAAGGCATATGTGTGTTAAAATGTGTCCTTTCCGTCGTTGCTCATTTTGGGGTGCCTCACTTACATATGATCCCCTGTGTTAGACTATATGCACATCATTTTTTTTTAAATATTTGGTCAGGGTTTACTTCAAGTAAAAAGTATCCTCATGTCAGAGTCTCTGACAAACCCCTGTAGAGAGAGACTGAAGACACCCGAGGGTGGTGTCTAGCAGGTATTCAAGGCATATGTGTGTTAAAATGTGTCCTTTCCGTCGTTGCTCATTTTGGGGTGCCTCAGTTACATATGATCCCCTGTGTTAGACTATATGCACATCATTTTTTTTAAAATATTTGGTCAGGGTTTACTTCAAATAAAAAGTATCCTCATGTCAGAGTCTCTGACAAACCCCTGTAGAGAGAGACTGAAGACACCCGAGGGTGGTGTCTAGCAGGTATTCAAGGCATATGTGTGTTAAAATGTGTCCTTTCCGTCGTTGCTCATTTTGGTGTGCCTCACTTACATATGATCCCCTGTGTTAGACTATATGCACATCATTTTTTTTTAAATATTTGGTCAGGGTTTACTTCAAATAAAAAGTATCCTCATGTCAGAGTCTCTGACAAACCCCTGTAGAGAGAGACTGAAGACACCCGAGGGTGGTGTCTAGCAGGTATTCAAGGCATATGTGTGTTAAAATGTGTCCTTTCCGTCGTTGCTCATTTTGGGGTGCCTCACTTACATATGATCCCCTGTGTTAGACTATATGCACATCATTTTTTTTTAAATATTTGGTCAGGGTTTACTTCAAATAAAAAGTATCCTCATGTCAGAGTCTCTGACAAACCCCTGTAGAGAGAGACTGAAGACACCCGAGGGTGGTGTCTAGCAGGTATTCAAGGCATATGTGTGTTAAAATGTGTCCTTTCCGTCGTTGCTCATTTTGGGGTGCCTCACTTACATATGATCCCCTGTGTTAGACTATATGCACATCATTTTTTTTTAAATATTTGGTCAGGGTTTACTTCAAGTAAAAAGTATCCTCATGTCAGAGTCTCTGACAAACCCCTGTACAGAGAGACTGAAGACACCCGAGGGTGGTGTCTAGCAGGTATTCAAGGCATATGTGTGTTAAAATGTGTCCTTTCCGTCGTTGCTCATTTTGGGGTGCCTCACTTACATATGATCCCCTGTGTTAGACTATATGCACATCATTTTTTTTTAAATATTTGGTCAGGGTTTACTTCAAGTAAAAAGTATCCTCATGTCAGAGTCTCTGACAAACCCCTGTACAGAGAGACTGAAGACACCCGAGGGTGGTGTCTAGCAGGTATTCAAGGCATATGTGTGTTAAAATGTGTCCTTTCCGTCGTTGCTCATTTTGGGGTGCCTCACTTACATATGATCCCCTGTGTTAGACTATATGCACATCATTTTTTTTTAAATATTTGGTCAGGGTTTACTTCAAGTAAAAAGTATCCTCATGTCAGAGTCTCTGACAAACCCCTGTAGAGAGAGACTGAAGACACCCGAGGGTGGTGTCTAGCAGGTATTCAAGGCATATGTGTGTTAAAATGTGTCCTTTCCGTCGTTGCTCATTTTGGGGTGCCTCACTTACATATGATCCCCTGTGTTAGACTATATGCACATCATTTTTTTTTAAATATTTGGTCAGGGTTTACTTCAAGTAAAAAGTATCCTCATGTCAGAGTCTCTGACAAACCCCTGTACAGAGAGACTGAAGACACCCGAGGGTGGTGTCTAGCAGGTATTCAAGGCATATGTGTGTTAAAATGTGTCCTTTCCGTCGTTGCTCATTTTGGGGTGCCTCACTTACATATGATCCCCTGTGTTAGACTATATGCACATCATTTTTTTTTTAATATTTGGTCAGGGTTTACTTCAAGTAAAAAGTATCCTCATGTCAGAGTCTCTGACAAACCCCTGTACAGAGAGACTGAAGACACCCGAGGGTGGTGTCTAGCAGGTATTCAAGGCATATGTGTGTTAAAATGTGTCCTTTCCGTCGTTGCTCATTTTGGGGTGCCTCACTTACATATGATCCCCTGTGTTAGACTATATGCACATTATTTTTTTTTAAATATTTGGTCAGGGTTTACTTCAAGTAAAAAGTATCCTCATGTCAGAGTCTCTGACAAACCCCTGTACAGAGAGACTGAAGACACCCGAGGGTGGTGTCTAGCAGGTATTCAAGGCATATGTGTGTTAAAATGTGTCCTTTCCGTCGTTGCTCATTTTGGGGTGCCTCACTTACATATGATCCCCTGTGTTAGACTATATGCACATCATTTTTTTTTAAATATTTGGTCAGGGTTTACTTCAAATAAAAAGTATCCTCATGTCAGAGTCTCTGACAAACCCCTGTAGAGAGAGACTGAAGACACCCGAGGGTGGTGTCTAGCAGGTATTCAAGGCATATGTGTGTTAAAATGTGTCCTTTCCGTCGTTGCTCATTTTGGGGTGCCTCACTTACATATGATCCCCTGTGTTAGACTATATGCACATCATTTTTTTTTAAATATTTGGTCAGGGTTTACTTCAAGTAAAAAGTATCCTCATGTCAGAGTCTCTGACAAACCCCTGTACAGAGAGACTGAAGACACCCGAGGGTGGTGTCTAGCAGGTATTCAAGGCATATGTGTGTTAAAATGTGTCCTTTCCGTCGTTGCTCATTTTGGGGTGCCTCACTTACATATGATCCCCTGTGTTAGACTATATGCACATCATTTTTTTTTAAATATTTGGTCAGGGTTTACTTCAAGTAAAAAGTATCCTCATGTCAGAGTCTCTGACAAACCCCTGTAGAGAGAGACTGAAGACACCCGAGGGTGGTGTCTAGCAGGTATTCAAGGCATATGTGTGTTAAAATGTGTCCTTTCCGTCGTTGCTCATTTTGGGGTGCCTCACTTACATATGATCCCCTGTGTTAGACTATATGCACATCATTTTTTTTTAAATATTTGGTCAGGGTTTACTTCAAGTAAAAAGTATCCTCATGTCAGAGTCTCTGACAAACCCCTGTAGAGAGAGACTGAAGACACCCGAGGGTGGTGTCTAGCAGGTATTCAAGGCATATGTGTGTTAAAATGTGTCCTTTCCGTCGTTGCTCATTTTGGGGTGCCTCACTTACATATGATCCCCTGTGTTAGACTATATGCACATCATTTTTTTTTAAATATTTGGTCAGGGTTTACTTCAAGTAAAAAGTATCCTCATGTCAGAGTCTCTGACAAACCCCTGTACAGAGAGACTGAAGACACCCGAGGGTGGTGTCTAGCAGGTATTCAAGGCATATGTGTGTTAAAATGTGTCCTTTCCGTCGTTGCTCATTTTGGGGTGCCTCACTTACATATGATCCCCTGTGTTAGACTATATGCACATCATTTTTTTTTTAATATTTGGTCAGGGTTTACTTCAAGTAAAAAGTATCCTCATGTCAGAGTCTCTGACAAACCCCTGTACAGAGAGACTGAAGACACCCGAGGGTGGTGTCTAGCAGGTATTCAAGGCATATGTGTGTTAAAATGTGTCCTTTCCGTCGTTGCTCATTTTGGGGTGCCTCACTTACATATGATCCCCTGTGTTAGACTATATGCACATCATTTTTTTTTAAATATTTGGTCAGGGTTTACTTCAAGTAAAAAGTATCCTCATGTCAGAGTCTCTGACAAACCCCTGTACAGAGAGACTGAAGACACCCGAGGGTGGTGTCTAGCAGGTATTCAAGGCATATGTGTGTTAAAATGTGTCCTTTCCGTCGTTGCTCATTTTGGGGTGCCTCACTTACATATGATCCCCTGTGTTAGACTATATGCACATCATTTTTTTTTAAATATTTGGTCAGGGTTTACTTCAAATAAAAAGTATTCTCATGTCAGAGTCTCTGACAAACCCCTGTAGAGAGAGACTGAAGACACCCGAGGGTGGTGTCTAGCAGGTATTCAAGGCATATGTGTGTTAAAATGTGTCCTTTCCGTCGTTGCTCATTTTGGGGTGCCTCACTTACATATGATCCCCTGTGTTAGACTATATGCACATCATTTTTTTTTAAATATTTGGTCAGGGTTTACTTCAAATAAAAAGTATCCTCATGTCAGAGTCTCTGACAAACCCCTGTAGAGAGAGACTGAAGACACCCGAGGGTGGTGTCTAGCAGGTATTCAAGGCATATGTGTGTTAAAATGTGTCCTTTCCGTCGTTGCTCATTTTGGGGTGCCTCACTTACATATGATCCCCTGTGTTAGACTATATGCACATCATTTTTTTTTAAATATTTGGTCAGGGTTTACTTCAAATAAAAAGTATCCTCATGTCAGAGTCTCTGACAAACCCCTGTAGAGAGAGACTGAAGACACCCGAGGGTGGTGTCTAGCAGGTATTCAAGGCATATGTGTGTTAAAATGTGTCCTTTCCGTCGTTGCTCATTTTGGGGTGCCTCACTTACATATGATCCCCTGTGTTAGACTATATGCACATCATTTTTTTTTAAATATTTGGTCAGGGTTTACTTCAAATAAAAAGTATCCTCATGTCAGAGTCAATGACAAACCCCTGTAGAGAGAGACTGAAGACACCCGAGGGTGGTGTCTAGCAGGTATTCAAGGCATATGTGTGTTAAAATGTGTCCTTTCCGTCGTTGCTCATTTTGGGGTGCCTCACTTACATATGATCCCCTGTGTTAGACTATATGCACATCATTTTTTTTTAAATATTTGGTCAGGGTTTACTTCAAATAAAAAGTATCCTCATGTCAGAGTCTCTGACAAACCCCTGTAGAGAGAGACTGAAGACACCCGAGGGTGGTGTCTAGCAGGTATTCAAGGCATATGTGTGTTAAAATGTGTCCTTTCCGTCGTTGCTCATTTTGGGGTGCCTCACTTACATATGATCCCCTGTGTTAGACTATATGCACATCATTTTTTTTTAAATATTTGGTCAGGGTTTACTTCAAGTAAAAAGTATCCTCATGTCAGAGTCTCTGACAAACCCCTGTACAGAGAGACTGAAGACACCCGAGGGTGGTGTCTAGCAGGTATTCAAGGCATATGTGTGTTAAAATGTGTCCTTTCCGTCGTTGCTCATTTTGGGGTGCCTCACTTACATATGATCCCCTGTGTTAGACTATATGCACATCATTTTTTTTTAAATATTTGGTCAGGGTTTACTTCAAGTAAAAAGTATCCTCATGTCAGAGTCTCTGACAAACCCCTGTAGAGAGAGACTGAAGACACCCGAGGGTGGTGTCTAGCAGGTATTCAAGGCATATGTGTGTTAAAATGTGTCCTTTCCGTCGTTGCTCATTTTGGGGTGCCTCACTTACATATGATCCCCTGTGTTAGACTATATGCACATCATTTTTTTTTAAATATTTGGTCAGGGTTTACTTCAAGTAAAAAGTATCCTCATGTCAGAGTCTCTGACAAACCCCTGTACAGAGAGACTGAAGACACCCGAGGGTGGTGTCTAGCAGGTATTCAAGGCATATGTGTGTTAAAATGTGTCCTTTCCGTCGTTGCTCATTTTGGGGTGCCTCACTTACATATGATCCCCTGTGTTAGACTATATGCACATCATTTTTTTTTAAATATTTGGTCAGGGTTTACTTCAAGTAAAAAGTATCCTCATGTCAGAGTCTCTGACAAACCCCTGTAGAGAGAGACTGAAGACACCCGAGGGTGGTGTCTAGCAGGTATTCAAGGCATATGTGTGTTAAAATGTGTCCTTTCCGTCGTTGCTCATTTTGGGGTGCCTCACTTACATATGATCCCCTGTGTTAGACTATATGCACATCATTTTTTTTTAAATATTTGGTCAGGGTTTACTTCAAGTAAAAAGTATCCTCATGTCAGAGTCTCTGACAAACCCCTGTAGAGAGAGACTGAAGACACCCGAGGGTGGTGTCTAGCAGGTATTCAAGGCATATGTGTGTTAAAATGTGTCCTTTCCGTCGTTGCTCATTTTGGGGTGCCTCACTTACATATGATCCCCTGTGTTAGACTATATGCACATCATTTTTTTTTAAATATTTGGTCAGGGTTTACTTCAAGTAAAAAGTATCCTCATGTCAGAGTCTCTGACAAACCCCTGTAGAGAGAGACTGAAGACACCCGAGGGTGGTGTCTAGCAGGTATTCAAGGCATATGTGTGTTAAAATGTGTCCTTTCCGTCGTTGCTCATTTTGGGGTGCCTCACTTACATATGATCCCCTGTGTTAGACTATATGCACATCATTTTTTTTTAAATATTTGGTCAGGGTTTACTTCAAGTAAAAAGTATCCTCATGTCAGAGTCTCTGACAAACCCCTGTACAGAGAGACTGAAGACACCCGAGGGTGGTGTCTAGCAGGTATTCAAGGCATATGTGTGTTAAAATGTGTCCTTTCCGTCGTTGCTCATTTTGGGGTGCCTCACTTACATATGATCCCCTGTGTTAGACTATATGCACATCATTTTTTTTTAAATATTTGGTCAGGGTTTACTTCAAGTAAAAAGTATCCTCATGTCAGAGTCTCTGACAAACCCCTGTACAGAGAGACTGAAGACACCCGAGGGTGGTGTCTAGCAGGTATTCAAGGCATATGTGTGTTAAAATGTGTCCTTTCCGTCGTTGCTCATTTTGGGGTGCCTCACTTACATATGATCCCCTGTGTTAGACTATATGCACATCATTTTTTTAAAAATATTTGGTCAGGGTTTACTTCAAGTAAAAAGTATCCTCATGTCAGAGTCTCTGACAAACCCCTGTAGAGAGAGACTGAAGACACCCGAGGGTGGTGTCTAGCAGGTATTCAAGGCATATGTGTGTTAAAATGTGTCCTTTCCGTCGTTGCTCATTTTGGGGTGCCTCACTTACATATGATCCCCTGTGTTAGACTATATGCACATCATTTTTTTAAAAATATTTGGTCAGGGTTTACTTCAAGTAAAAAGTATCCTCATGTCAGAGTCTCTGACAAACCCCTGTACAGAGAGACTGAAGACACCCGAGGGTGGTGTCTAGCAGGTATTCAAGGCATATGTGTGTTAAAATGTGTCCTTTCCGTCGTTGCTCATTTTGGGGTGCCTCACTTACATATGATCCCCTGTGTTAGACTATATGCACATCATTTTTTTTTAAATATTTGGTCAGGGTTTACTTCAAGTAAAAAGTATCCTCATGTCAGAGTCTCTGACAAACCCCTGTACAGAGAGACTGAAGACACCCGAGGGTGGTGTCTAGCAGGTATTCAAGGCATATGTGTGTTAAAATGTGTCCTTTCCGTCGTTGCTCATTTTGGGGTGCCTCACTTACATATGATCCCCTGTGTTAGACTATATGCACATCATTTTTTTTTAAATATTTGGTCAGGGTTTACTCCAAGTAAAAAGTATCCTCATGTCAGAGTCTCTGACAAACCCCTGTACAGAGAGACTGAAGACACCCGAGGGTGGTGTCTAGCAGGTATTCAAGGCATATGTGTGTTAAAATGTGTCCTTTCCGTCGTTGCTCATTTTGGGGTGCCTCACTTACATATGATCCCCTGTGTTAGACTATATGCACATCATTTTTTTTTAAATATTTGGTCAGGGTTTACTTCAAGTAAAAAGTATCCTCATGTCAGAGTCTCTGACAAACCCCTGTACAGAGAGACTGAAGACACCCGAGGGTGGTGTCTAGCAGGTATTCAAGGCATATGTGTGTTAAAATGTGTCCTTTCCGTCGTTGCTCATTTTGGGGTGCCTCACTTACATATGATCCCCTGTGTTAGACTATATGCACATCATTTTTTTTTAAATATTTGGTCAGGGTTTACTTCAAGTAAAAAGTATCCTCATGTCAGAGTCTCTGACAAACCCCTGTAGAGAGAGACTGAAGACACCCGAGGGTGGTGTCTAGCAGGTATTCAAGGCATATGTGTGTTAAAATGTGTCCTTTCCGTCGTTGCTCATTTTGGGGTGCCTCACTTACATATGATCCCCTGTGTTAGACTATATGCACATCATTTTTTTTTAAATATTTGGTCAGGGTTTACTTCAAGTAAAAAGTATCCTCATGTCAGAGTCTCTGACAAACCCCTGTAGAGAGAGACTGAAGACACCCGAGGGTGGTGTCTAGCAGGTATTCAAGGCATATGTGTGTTAAAATGTGTCCTTTCCGTCGTTGCTCATTTTGGGGTGCCTCACTTACATATGATCCCCTGTGTTAGACTATATGCACATCATTTTTTTTTAAATATTTGGTCAGGGTTTACTTCAAGTAAAAAGTATCCTCATGTCAGAGTCTCTGACAAACCCCTGTACAGAGAGACTGAAGACACCCGAGGGTGGTGTCTAGCAGGTATTCAAGGCATATGTGTGTTAAAATGTGTCCTTTCCGTCGTTGCTCATTTTGGGGTGCCTCACTTACATATGATCCCCTGTGTTAGACTATATGCACATCATTTTTTTTTAAATATTTGGTCAGGGTTTACTTCAAGTAAAAAGTATCCTCATGTCAGAGTCTCTGACAAACCCCTGTAGAGAGAGACTGAAGACACCCGAGGGTGGTGTCTAGCAGGTATTCAAGGCATATGTGTGTTAAAATGTGTCCTTTCCGTCGTTGCTCATTTTGGGGTGCCTCACTTACATATGATCCCCTGTGTTAGACTACAGCACATCATTTTTTTTTAAATATTTGGTCAGGGTTTACTTCAAGTAAAAAGTATCCTCATGTCAGAGTCTCTGACAAACCCCTGTACAGAGAGACTGAAGACACCCGAGGGTGGTGTCTAGCAGGTATTCAAGGCATATGTGTGTTAAAATGTGTCCTTTCCGTCGTTGCTCATTTTGGGGTGCCTCACTTACATATGATCCCCTGTGTTAGACTATATGCACATCATTTTTTTTTAAATATTTGGTCAGGGTTTACTTCAAGTAAAAAGTATCCTCATGTCAGAGTCTCTGACAAACCCCTGTACAGAGAGACTGAAGACACCCGAGGGTGGTGTCTAGCAGGTATTCAAGGCATATGTGTGTTAAAATGTGTCCTTTCCGTCGTTGCTCATTTTGGGGTGCCTCACTTACATATGATCCCCTGTGTTAGACTATATGCACATCATTTTTTTTTAAATATTTGGTCAGGGTTTACTTCAAGTAAAAAGTATCCTCATGTCAGAGTCTCTGACAAACCCCTGTAGAGAGAGACTGAAGACACCCGAGGGTGGTGTCTAGCAGGTATTCAAGGCATATGTGTGTTAAAATGTGTCCTTTCCGTCGTTGCTCATTTTGGGGTGCCTCACTTACATATGATCCCCTGTGTTAGACTATATGCACATCATTTTTTTTTAAATATTTGGTCAGGGTTTACTTCAAGTAAAAAGTATCCTCATGTCAGAGTCTCTGACAAACCCCTGTAGAGAGAGACTGAAGACACCCGAGGGTGGTGTCTAGCAGGTATTCAAGGCATATGTGTGTTAAAATGTGTCCTTTCCGTCGTTGCTCATTTTGGGGTGCCTCACTTACATATGATCCCCTGTGTTAGACTATATGCACATCATTTTTTTTTAAATATTTGGTCAGGGTTTACTTCAAGTAAAAAGTATCCTCATGTCAGAGTCTCTGACAAACCCCTGTAGAGAGAGACTGAAGACACCCGAGGGTGGTGTCTAGCAGGTATTCAAGGCATATGTGTGTTAAAATGTGTCCTTTCCGTCGTTGCTCATTTTGGGGTGCCTCACTTACATATGATCCCCTGTGTTAGACTATATGCACATCATTTTTTTTAAAATATTTGGTCAGGGTTTACTTCAAGTAAAAAGTATCCTCATGTCAGAGTCTCTGACAAACCCCTGTACAGAGAGACTGAAGACACCCGAGGGTGGTGTCTAGTAGGTATCCAAGTCCTCCCCTATATATTTTTTTTTCTTATCTTTCCGTTTTTGCTGGAGATGGGATATCCTACCGGATGCCAGACATTCACCGGCTATTTCACACACTCCAGCCTAGAGATCTTTTTAAGATTCTAACCGTCCCTTTAAGTGCAATTGTTTGTATTTCTCTTGCACTCGGTTCACCGGGTATACTCGCCAGATAGCTTTTGAAATATATCTCCATGTGTGAACATGTGTAGCTCAAAATAAAAATGCATAATTCAAATACTACACATATTGTTTATACCCGTTCTGAGCGGGTATTTTTCTAGTATCTATATAAATAAAAAAAATTAGATTGTATGTATTGTTGCACTATAACTCAATAAATATTGGCAGATTCTTATGAAGTGTGAAACAGAAGGTTTATTTATCAGTAACGTTAAGAAACCTTAGGGACATTATCAACAGTCACCGTACTAAGCACCTATATCTATCATAACCTTAAATTGCACGTTTTTTTACTAAAGTCTCGGCAGCAACTGACTATCCTACTTCAAATCCTTCCTACGTCACACAATTAAACTCAGACTTCAAATATAAGATGAGAAGTTGTCAGCCGAGTAAACACCACGAAAGCTACCAGTGATGAACGTTATCTCCCTTCATGGACGTGAACCAACGGGCCAACGACTGTAGTCAAGGAGAAGGTTTCTTCAGACATGTTGAAACCCTAACAACATCTCGGGAAGAGACAACACTACAGCTGTGGACCAGACGGATAGATAATATCCCCATTTTACTGACATGGAAATCCCCTCATCCGAGACTCTGCAATGAGAAAGATAATAGATTTTCACCTTCGTTTGTTCTTGCCACTGACCGATGGGTGAGTAGATAGGTCAAAAGGAAATATTAAAGAAAGAATCATTCATATATATTCTCTACTTATTTCAATATGGTGTGAATTACAGTAGAAATTTTATGTTTAGTAATAACCGTTCTGAAGAGGAATTGCTCCATGGACCACCAAAATATCACTGTGGACCCCCAATTTGTTATTTTTTGTCTGTGGACCTTAAGGAATATTACGTGGACCCCCAGAGTCCATGTGGACCCCGGTTGAGAAACCCTGCTCTACATTAACGTTCAGAGGTACCCTGGCCCCAGTGGAAAACACCCAACACCGTAAAACGGGAATTGAGCGATCAAAACTTGCTGTGAGTAGATGAGGCTACAAAACTGACCCAACCATCTGCGAATGTGGAGAGGAGGACCATACGATGCAAAACTGCCTTGCCTGCCTCCTACTGCCTAACCGGTGCAGCTTGAAAGATCTTGCAGTGTACAAAAATAATGCAAAGGACTGCGTAAAAATATGTAACGATGTGTATCTATATGCATATATGCCGCTTTTTATTATTGCAATATAGTAGATCCATCTATGGGTGTTGGAGTGTGTGTATATATATATATATATATATATGATTATTTTTATTTACACAGATATGTACAAAATCTTCGACACTGGCATGTCGATGTTATCGATCAACAGCTTTTATAAACTGAGATCTCATCAGGCAGAGTTAGAATCCGATCAAAACCTTAGATTCTTTCCAATTATGATCTACGGTACAGATCGGATTCTAACTCTCCCTGATGAGATATAGGTTTATAATAGCTGTTGATCGATAACATCGATATGCCAGTGTCGCAGATTGTGTACATGTCTGTGTAAATAAAAATAATCATATATAAAAACACGCAAAAAAGATAATTAAACTTACCAATCAAATATAGTTGTTCGGCCACAGCTGACCATTGTGCATTTAGAAAAGCATATCTACTTTTCGGAATTTTTTACATGAGGATTGATAGTTTGTATTTTGATTCCATGAAAAATGCCAGTATACTGAAATCATATGCCCTTAATAGGGTTAAGATGAAAATTCATATACACTAAATGTACAAAAGCAAGGAAATTCCCAATTTTTTACACTTTTATTGTCATTAAGGGTATGACTACATATCAACCAAACCATTTCATTATCACATCACTACAGTATAAATCTCTATGCATGAGTGGATGAAGTGTGTGAGGTGTGCTGAAGAAAAATTCCTACCAGTAAAATACATAGCCCTGTTGTGCTCGCATACCCTTAATGACAATAAAAGTGTAAAAATTTGGGAATTTCCTTGCTTTTGTACATTTAGTGTATATGAATGTTCATCTTAACCCTATTAAGGGCATATGATTTCAGTATATTGGCATTTTTCATGGAATGTCACTACTTTTGTAAAGGCTATGCCTCAATACAATACCTTCGCATATAGTTGGTAGTTTGACTAATCAAGGTATATGGTAAACTGAAATTAAAATGCCATCAACTAGACACTAGAACCTCTATCTCTGCCAAAAATCAGCTGAATCCATCAAATAGTTGATGAGATACAGGGTGGCACATACGTACGCACGTACGTACGTACACACAGATAACATGATTTCGTGATTGAACTTTCTGGATCTCTGGGTTGCCTTGACTAATGATGCTTAAATTCTACACACTTATAGAACCTATCAAATAAAGATTTTGTGCAAAGTTTTAACTAATTTGGTTTATTGGTTTTTGAGTTATGATTGATCAAAGAAATGAGATTTCCAGCATAGGCCATTCGTGAAGTCTATTAAGGGATAGATCGCCCTCGAGCCTCCCTTGATTATTCGGGTTACTGTTCTCATTTAACCGACTTTTTTCAGGTGCGTTTTGTCGAATTCGGGAATCTTTATGAAGACCTCAAGAATCTGCACGGATTTTCTAACTGCACCCTTCATTTAATTCACAGGGGGTAGATTGTTCTCGTTCTGTCAGTCATGACCGGGTAGAAGTCTTAAGTGAAAGCTAACTTCAAATACGTCACCAGATAAAATTAACCAATCCAAATCCTATTACTGACGACATGTAATGTGCAACATTTGGACACTGAATCTAATTTTGGAATTAGCAGGTTTCGCCTACTGGCTATCGCTTCGCAATTTAAGTCCTATACCTTACTTGAAATCATTGAAACGAAACTTATTGATAAGAAACTGAAGACAACAGTCACTCGCTCTATTTATCTCTCTGTAGATGCGAAAAAAAAGACAAAACCAATTGATAAGACAAAACTAATCGATAATGAAAAGGAAGACATAACTCTCTCTCTTTCTGACTCGATCGATAATAAAATAAGACAAAACCAATCGATAAGAAGACAAAATAAATCAATAAGAATAAGAAGACAAAACTAATCGATAAGGAATAGAAGACTAAACTAATCGATAAGGAATAGAAGACTAAACTAATCGATAAGGAATAGAAGACCAAACTAATCGATAAGGAATAGAAGACTAAACTAATCGATAAGGAATAGAAGACTAAACTAATCGATAAGGAATAGAAGACCAAACTAATCGATAAGGAATAGAAGACTAAACTAATCGATAAGGAATAGAAGACAAAATAAATCAATAAGAATAAGAAGACCAAACTAATCGATAAGGAATAGAAGACTAAACTAATCGATAAGGAATAGAAGACTAAACTAATCGATAAGGAATAGAAGACTAAACTATTTCTTTTTCCCCTTCGTTTTGTTTTAATAATAATAATAATAATAATAATAATAATAATAATAATACCATAAGTTCTCCTCCCCTGCTCCCTCGCTCCCCCGCTCCCTCGCTCCCCCGCTCTCTCGCTCCCCCGCTCCATCGCTCCCCCGCTTCCCCGCTCCATCGCTCCCCCGCTCCTCCGCTCCCCGGCTCCCCTGCTATTTCCCTTCCCTTACACTTCCTTCTCCCCACCCCAAAATGTTCCGGCCTACGCTGACACCACACAAAATATTTGTAAAGGGGCAGGGAGGATGAGAAGACCGAGGAGGGATAGCACCAACCAGACCTCCACTGAAAGATTGCGGAGAGTCCTGGGACCTTATGAAGGCTTATTGCCACCCAAATCTCAGAGAAAACCAATGGTCCTTACCAACGAGAAATCAATGGTAAGTGGCTGTTGCGATACCGCAAGGTTATTTGCGGTGGTTATCGAAAAGAGGTGGAGAATACTGGGAATCTGGGGGACTTGTTGTCACTCAGACTCCAGGGAATACCACCGGTTGTTGTCGACGAGCAATCACTGATGATGAACAGTGTGAGAACTCCTAGTGAGTACAAATAATGATGATGATTTTTTTGTGTATATTAAAAGTTAAAGAAACTCTTTCTTTTCTTTTTTATTATTACCAGATAATATATCCTCACATTTTTTTCTCATAACATTAAACTTTTCATATTTGATTATTCTTTCCTTTCTTTTTAATCATTATCAGTTATTATTAAGACCAAGCATCTCTTTTTTTTGCTTATAAAAATTAAATTTGCATACGTGCTTATCGAAGCGACCCGGACACACGTACGTTCACTGTTATTATATGGATAATGCTACATTAAAACAGTATGGATGCATTTGTTGATATGATATATAATACTATTTGGGAACCCCGGCGAAATGACTGTCACAACTTTCCCTCTTTCTGCAAACACACATGCGTATATTTATCTTGACACACACCTGGTTAGAAAAGCACACCTGATGAGATCACCCGTGTGTTTTTTTTAATGCAGCATGTTTAGTTGGAACACGAGGGAGTAGCTGACATAACATTGTTGATGGATATGCCCAGAATATCGAAGTTGAAGTGGTCGAAATGCCACGAATAGATTTGATATTCTTGAGTAAGTAATAAAACGTCGTGAGGGTATTTTTTGGCGGGGCATTTATACAAACATTCCTAAAAGTGGTTCTTTCATAAGACGGGGGTATTTTTTGGCGGGGCATTTATACAAAACTTTCTAAAAGTGGTTCTTTCATAAAACGGGGGTATTTTTTGGCGGGGCATTTATACAAACATTTCTAAAAGTGGTTCTTTCATAAAACGGGGGTATTTTTTGGCGGGGCATTTATACAAACATTTCTAAAAGTGGTTCTTTCATAAAACGTGGGTATTTTTTGGCGGGGCATTTATACAAAAATTTCTAAAAGTGGTTCTTTCATAAAACGGGGGTATTTTTTGGCGGGGCATTTATACAAACATTTCTAAAAGTGGTTCTTTCATAAAACGGGGGTATTTTTTGGCGGGGCATTTATACCAAAATTTCTAAAAGTGGTTCTTTCATAAAACGGGTGTATTTTTTAGCGGGGCATTTATACAAAAAATTCTAAAAGTGGTTCTTTCATAAAACGGGGGTATTTTTTGGCGGGGCATTTATACAAACATTTCTAAAAGTGGTTCTTTCATAAAACGGGGGTATTTTTTGGCGGGGCATTTATACAAAAATTTCTAAAAGTGGTTCTTTCATAAAACGGGGGTATTTTTTGGCGGGGCATTTATACCAACATTTCTAAAAGTGGTTCTTTCATAAAACGGGGACGAGTGAAAAAGTGAATGTATTTCTTTTGGTTCATGAGCACATATGTGCCGTGATACTTGACTATTAACCTTTAGTTAAAACTTTAATTCAAGCCGGAGATTACTTTCTAATAGTCAGCTTAAAGGCTTCAAAATCACTTTCGAATTTCGAACTTTCGCGATATTAGATGGTTTGTTATTTTTTTTTTGGTACTGATATCGATCCTGACCCAGTTTTCGTGAGGTTCGACTCGGAAGCGTTCGGCTGTCCTACGCAAACGCCCGAGTGTTGACGAGCCGAATGGTACCAGACGACAATTTTGATACGGTGCTGCGTTATATTTTCAAGAAATTTTCTAAAAGAAACAAAAAAAAACAAAAAAAAACTAAACAAGCAAAACATAGCGAAGTTACTGTTATCAAATAAATATTTTTATTTTTTATTTTGATACGTTGCTGCGTCCTATAATTTTTAGTTGCAAGAAATTTTTTAAACAACAAATCAAACAAGCAAAACAGACCGAAATTACTGTTATCAAATAAATATTGTTAACCCTAAACCCTAAACCCTAACCCTAACCCTAACCCTAACCCTAACCCTAAACCTAAACCTAAACCTTAAACCCTAAGCCTAACAACAACAACAAAAAAAACAAACAAGCAAAACATTATTATTATAGGACGCAGCACCGTATCAAAATTGTCGTCTGGTACAAATCGGCTCGTCAACTCTCGGGCGTTTGCGTAGGACAGCCGAACGCTTCCGAGTCAAACCTCACGAAAACTGGGTCAGGATCGATATCAGTACCATTTAAAAAAAATAATATATTAAAATGGCTGGCTTGTGTTTGCTGTATTGTGACACTTCGTAATTAATTTTGAAGACTATAAACTGGCGAATGAGAAGGTAATCTCTGGCATATGTTTTAGGATACGAATAGATATTTGCCAAATGCATATTTAATCCGGATACCTTTTGCATACTGATTCCTATGCGTTTTAGTCTCTTATTGGTACGTGCCTCTCATCCCTCTCCCCAAATTTAAAAAATATTTTATCCGCTCGGTTTTCTCTTTGTATAGTAATTGTGTTCAGTGCTGACGTTGAAGAAACTAACCCTCTTCACAGCAATAATTTCTCATCTTACCTACTTAGGAACTTCGGCGTCTTGAGCCGCTTGAGAGTGTCAAAGTGATCCATCGCATTCGGTCTGCCGCCAGATCCACAGCGCCCCTCCAGTTTCTGCCATTCGATTGTTTGCTTACACTTCATTTGTGGTCTTCCTATTCTTCTTTTCCCACCAGGGGGTCCACTGAAACACTTGTTTAGCTATTCCATCTGGAGCCAATCTTAGCGCATGTCCGAGGCAGCCGATCCGTCGTTTGCAGATTATTAACGATATAATCAATTGGTTAGTGCGGTTTCTGACTTCTCGGTTGGTAATTCGATCGCTCTATTTGATCCCTAAAATGTTCGAAGGCATTCGGAGTCAAACGCTTTGTACTTCCATATAGCAGTGTTGACAAAGTATTGCTTGTTTTTTCCAGATCTTGCAAAGCTTGTTAAATGCAGGGGGTTTTCATATCCAACTCGTGGTCCATATTGCCTCCCTTGGTTATTGAGCTTCTTAGGTAGGTGAAGTTGTTAACTATACTTATTTCCTTTTGCTCGATAAAGACGTTTGCAAGCGGCGGGTGTGCCCCAGAGAGCATGTTTTAGGTTTTCTTAACACTGATATCGACTTTCTTAACACTGATATCGACTTTCTTAACACTGCTATCGACTTTGGCATTGTTGACATTATTCACTGTTAGTGCAGCAATATCGTTTGCAACGTCGAGATCAGAAAACACATCCTTGGTTGCCATTTTAATAACCAATCAATTGCTTTTCTTATCCTCCGACTCTAAACATCGTAAATTATTATTTTTTTACTTATGGGTCACCACTTATCAAGGTCTAGGGTCCACTCGAGGATAAGGGTTAAAGAGATCGTCAGTTTGACAATGATGGCCTCGCGA
>OY744552.1:43621889-43624389 GCA_963556195.1 Sepiola atlantica
CCCTAAACGAACCCTAACCCTAACCCTAAACGAACCCTAACCCTAACCCTAAACGAACCTTAACTCTAACCCTAAACATACCTTAACCCTAACCATAAACGAACCTTAACCCTAACCCTAAACGAACCCTAACCCTAACCTAACCCTAAACGAACCTTAACCCTAACCCTAAACGAACCCTAACCCTAACCCTAAACGAACCTTAACCCTAACCCTAAACGAACCCTAACCCTAACCCTAAACGAACCTTAACCCTAACCATAAACGAACCCTAACCCTAACCCTAAACAGACCTTAACTCTAACCCTAAACGGACCTTAACCCTAACCATAAACGAACCTTAACCCTAACCCTAAACGAACCTTAACCCTTACCCTAAACGAACCCTAACTTTAACCCTTACCCTAATCCTAACCCTAACCTTAACCCTAAACGAGCCATAACCTTTACCCTAACCTTAACTCTAACCCTAAACGAACCTTCACTCTAACACTAACCCTTAATCCTGACCTTTACCCTAACCCTAAGGCACCTGGTGTTTCCAAATGGTCACCCATTAAGTACGGACCAGGCTGCACATCGCTTAACATCGGTGTCGTATCTCCATCAAATACTGATGCATTTCGCAAGATTTTTGTGAACTTGATTAAAAAAAATCAACAAGAACTTTAATTTTCGCACATTAACTCCTTATTCGTTGAATCAAATATATTGGATCTGTGGTTTAATTCATTTGGCATACGATTTAAGTCTGGGTACTTTTTGAACACACCCTGTACTTCTTGAATTTACAAATTCCTATGGCGTCTCGTTCTTTCATCAAAGGGTTTATTGGAGACTCACCAAAACGTTTATCTTTGAAATAACCAGCAACATATTGATTCTAAAGAAAATCAAGAACTTGGCTATTCTTACGATGCGTCCAGTCAATCTGCGCATTTAGCGATAAAAATTCTATTTCAAAATGAAACCTGACAGACCAACGAAAATGCTATTTAAAATTGAAGCCTGACAGACGAAAGAAAATTCTATTTCAAAATGAAACCCGAAAGACCAACGAAAATGCTATTTAAAATTGAAGCCTGACAGGCCAACGAAAATTCTATTTCAAATTAGAACCTGACAGACCAACGAAAATGCTATTTAAAACTGAAGCCTGACAGACGAACGAAAATGCTATTTAAAATTGAAGCCTGACAGACCAACGAAAATGCTATTTAAAACTAAAGCCTGACAGACCAATGAAAATGCTATTTAAAACTGAAGCCTGACAGACCAATGAAAATGCTATTTCAAACTGAAACCTGATAGACCAACGAAAATGCTATTTCAAACTGAAGCCTGACAGACAAACGAAAATGCTATTTATAACTGTAGCCTGACAAACCAACGAAAATTCTATTTCAAACTTAAACATGACAGACCAACGAAAATGCTATTTCAAACTGAAGCAGGACAGACCAATGAAAATGCTATTTAAAACTGACAGACCAACGACCATGACCGGGTAGAAATATTAAGTAATTCATAATTGTATTTTTAATATCGTCCGCACTAAGGATTGAACGATCGACCTCCAGAAGACTGTCTAACTTAGCACTTATATCCGGACAATTCTAGTATGGATTTTAGAGCCTTAAACATAAACAACTTATATATATATATATATATATATATATATATATATATATATATATATATATATATATATATATATATATATAAGAAGGAATACGTAAAATAAATACCTTTTGAAGCATTAAGATGCGATATCAATTTTTTTTTTATAAAAAAAAAATAAATAAATCGAAACCGATTTTTTTTTCTTTTATTATAAACTAGCATTTTTTTTTTGTTAGTTTAAAGTGATACAAATATTTTGCCAAAACCTGGCATCCTCGGTGTGTAATATATCCTGATGTCATCGGATTTGTATTTTTTTCTCTTACCGGCTTGTTGTTGTTATTACAGCCGGGCCAAATGGGTTAGCTGTTGTTTCCCACTATCAAATATGAAGAACGTTAATGCAGCACGTGATTTGTATAAGTGTTTTAAGGTTCATATTTTTTTTAAAAAGAAAAATAATAAATCGAAACCGATTTTTTATTATAAACTAGCATTGTTTATTATTTTTCTTTTTTATTAAAAAAAAATTGATATCGCATCTTAATGCTTCAAAAGGTATTTATTTTACCTATTCCTTCTTAAATTTAACAATAGATGCTTTTAAAAAAATATGAACCTTAAAACACTTATACAAATCACGTGCTGCATTCACGTTCTTCATATTTGATAGTGGGAAACAACAGCTAACCCATTTGGCCCGGCTGTAATAACAACAAGCCGGTAAGAGAAAAAAATACAAATCCGATGACATCAGGATATATTACACACCGAGGATGCCAGGTTTTGGCGAAATATTTGTATCACTTTACACTAACAAAAAAAAAAATGCTAGTTTATAATAAAAAAAGAAGAAAAAAAAATCGGTTTCGATTTA
>OY744552.1:43626889-43641889 GCA_963556195.1 Sepiola atlantica
AGAGAGAATGATAAAAAAATAAGTTGGAAGAATTACAAATTTTATTGAAGTTCGAAAGCAAAGAAAAATCTCAAGTCCTTAATCCATGGATTTTCAAAGATAAATTCTTTTCCCAAGAGGATAAAGATCGGTAATGTATGTATTACCGGAAAAATAGAAGCTTTGAAAATATATATATATAGATGAAGACTTTTTGGCCAAAAGGATCCTTATTAAGGCAATCAACCCCAATAAATTATGTTAAATTTAAGAAAATGGAAATACTCAACATAGTCAAATGTTTAGATGTCATGCATAAATATATATTAACTTGCATTTTGGATTCTTCGGACTAGATATTTTGTTTTGCGCTGCTTTTCGCTTTTTCCACGCTCGAAAATTCATAAAAATCGTTTAATTAGTTTTCGAGGGTATTTTGTACTTACAAATCAAGGTAGGCGCGAGAACGCTCTATCCCTTAATAGATCACAAGAATAGCCTATGCTGGAAATCTCATTTCTTTGATCAATCATAACTCAAAAACCAATAAACCAAATTAGTTAAAACTTTGCACACAATTTTTATTTGATATGTTCTATAAGTGTGTAGAATTTCAGCATCATTAGTCAAGGCAACCCAGAGATCCAGAAAGTGCAATCATGAAATCATGTTATCTGTGTGTACGTACGTACGTATGTGCCACCCTGTCTCTCATCAACTATTTGATGGATTCAGCTGATTTTTGGCAGAGATAGAGGTTCTAGGGTCTAGTTGATGGCATTTTAATTTCAGTTTACCATATACCTAATTTTTCCAGAAAATTCCAAATAACCTTATGAGAAGGCATTGTATTGAGGCATAGCCTTTACAAAAGTAGTGACATTCCATGAAAAATGCCAGTATACTGAAATCATGTGCCCTTAATAGGGTTAAGATGAAAATTCATATACACTAAATGTACAAAAGCAAGGAAATTCCCAAATTTTTACACTTTTATTATCATTAAGGGTATACGAGCACAACAGGGCTATGTCTTTTACTGGTAGGAATTTTTCTTCAACGCATCTCACACACTTCATCCACTCATGCATAGAGATTTATACTGTAGTGATGTGATAATGAAATGGTTTGGTTGATATGTAGTCATACCCTTAATGACAATAAAAGTGTAAACATTTGGGAATTTCCTTGCTTTTGTACATTTAGTGTATATGAATTTTCATCTTAACCCTATTAAGGGCATATGATTTCAGTATACTGGCATTTTTCATGGAATGTCACTACTTTTGTAAAGGCTATGCCTCAATACAATGCCTTCTCATAAGGTTATTTGGAATTTTCTGGAAAAATTAGGTATATGGTAAACTGAAATTAAAATGCCATCAACTAGACCCTAGAACCTCTATCTCTGCCAAAAATCAGCTGAATCCATCAAATAGTTGATGAGAGACAGGGTGGCACATACGTACGTACGTACACACAGATAACATGATTTCATGATTGCACTTTCTGGATCTCTGGGTTGCCTTGACTAATGATGCTGAAATTCTACACACTTATAGAACATATCAAATAAAAATTGTGTGCAAAGTTTTAACTAATTTGGTTTATTGGTTTTTGAGTTATGATTGATCAAAGAAATGAGATTTCCAGCATAGGCTATTCTTGTAATCTATTAAGGGATAGAGCGTTCTCGCGCCTACCTTGATTTGTAAGTACAAAATACCCTCGAAAACTAATTAAACGATTTTTATGAATTTTCGAGCGTGGAAAAAGCGAAAAGCAGCGCAAAACAAAATATCTAGTCCGAAGAATCCAAAATGCAAGTTAATATATATTTATGCATGACATCTAAACATTTGACTATGTTGAGTATTTCCATTTTCTTAAATTTAACATAATTTATTGGGGTTGATTGCCCTAATAAGGATCCTTTTGGCCAAAAAGTCTTCATCTATATATATATATTTTCAAAGCTTCTATTTTTCCGGTAATACATACATTACCGATCTTTATCCTCTTGGGAAAAGAATTTATCTTTGAAAATCCATGGATTAAGGACTTGAGATTTTTCTTTGCTTTCGAACTTCAATAAAATTTGTAATTCTTCCAACTTATTTTTTTATCATTCTCTCTCTCTCTCTCTCTCTCTCTCTCTCTCTCTCTCTCTCTCTATATATATATATATATATATATATATATATATATATACATATATATATATGTATATGTATATATATATATATACATATATATATGTATATACATATATATATATACATATATATATATATATATATATATATATATATATATATATATATATATATTGCCTTTTTCTTTATGTTTAAAATTCTAAAGATGCTTAAAAAAACGAACTTTCCCAAATTTATACCTACCAGTGACCATGCGCGATTTAAGTTCAATTTAAAAGAGACATTTGCACCGTTAGTCCACATACATCGGACGCCACTTATAGAAGACCAGGAAGGATTATTACGAAAAAAAAAAGGTTAATACCTTTTATTTGTCCAAAGCTCTGTCGAGGTTTGTTATATCAAGCGAAATATTAAATAAAAACGTCAAGATGAAGAACAAAAAAGAAAATGTTTTAATTTTTTATTTTGATTTTAATAAAAAAATATCTGCATCTAACAAATGGTTTTTGAAGGCATTTTGCCTCTTTCTTTAAGTTTATATATATATATATATACATATATATATACATATATATATATATATATATATATATATATATATATATATATATATATATATAACATTTAAAGTTCATATTTTTTCTCTTAAGCATCTAATTGAAATTTAATAAAGAATAAAGTAAAATAAATACCTTTGAAGCATTTAAAGATGCGATATCAATTTTAAAAGAAAAATAAATCGAAACCGATTTTTTTTCTTTTTATAAACTTTCATTTTTTTTTTCGTTTATAGTGATACAAATAATTTCGCCAATTGAAAACTTGGCCTCTTCAGTGTGTCTATATATCCTGATCTTATTGGATTTGGATTTGCCCGGCTTCTGTTGGTGTAAACGGGCTTAGGGGATGTTGTTGTTTTCCACTTTCAAATATGAGAACGTGAATGCACACGAGATAGATATAAAATTTAAAGTTCATATCGCATCTTTAAATGCTTCAAAGGTATTTATTTTACCTTATTCTTTATATATATATATATATATATATATATATATATATATATATATATATATATATATATATATATATATATTTAACAATGTTTGCATAAATATACGTGGCGGGGGCGAGGCGAGACGGGGGCGACGTTTAGGTAACGTTGGTTCCCTTTGAGTCTTCTACCACAACCATTTAAAAATGAAACAAAGTAACACCACAGAAACGACAATGGATGCAAACACATTTCGCAAACCCGACATGGTTCCCTTGTTCACTGTGTCCATAAAATATGTATACACTAAAGTCTACCACTGAACTTATACAGGTGTGTGTGTGTTTGAGCAAGTTGAGGGAACTGTCTTACATACCGTGAAATATGTATAACGCACACGTGCTAGTGAGATATTTTATTTGTAAATGTAAACAATAACATGAAGTCATTTTTAATTTATTTTTGACTTATTTTCATGAACAGGTCGTCATGAATTGTGGAATATATATTCCCAGTAAACCGGTTAGTATCATGGACACATTGCTTATTTTGTAAACGCTACCATTCAGAGAGTGCGCCTACTCAGCTCGCGCCTTCAATAAAAACTATTCAAAATAATAGAGAAAAGAATTGCTCTACATCAAATTTTGAGTTATATATAGTAATACATTTAAAAAAGATTCGTGCGCGCATGAGAGTCAATAATATGTATATGCTTGCTAAAATCCTAACAAAGATCCAGGTGGTACTCGATGGCCGTTCATTCAAACAACATGACATAAATGCAGGTGTACCCCAGGGATCGATCATTGGAACTTTATTGTTCCTGATTTTAATAAACGACCTAGCTGATGACATTGTGTCTGAGATGGGTATATTTGGTGACGACACTACACTGTACTCTCGTCATGTGGGTAAAACATATCCGAGGCAATGGCTGAATCCTTAGACAGCGACCTCCAGTCTGTAGTGGAATTGGATCATAAATAGATGGTTACATTTAATGCTGCTAAGACAAAGCTCCTTTCCTTCAACAACTACAAGAAACCTCTTCAACCACCGATTGCTATGGCAAATAACACTCTACCTTAGAGTCCAACGTTCAAACTCCTCGGCCTTACATTTACGGGCAACATGAATTAGAACAAATACATAGAAGACATTGCCTAGGCTGCTACAAAGAAAGTGGGCTCCCTCTACCGTTCTAAAAAATTCTCACACGTGACAGTATCATATATCTCTAAAATGCCACCATCCGCCCATGCATGGAGTATTGTTGTCACATCTGGACTGGTGCACCATCCACTAGTCTCTCCCTCTTAGACAAGGTCCAAAAAGAGTCGCCAACTATCCACTAAGCTCCAGCCCCTATCCCATCACCGCAATGTTGCATCCCTGTGCTTGTTTTACAAGTACTTCAATAGAATGTGCTCCGATGAACTTGCTGCTCCAGTGCCCTCTCGACGTAAATACATTAGACCAACTCGACAATCAGCTAAATCTCATCCATTCACTGTGGAGGTCCCCAGATGCCGGAGAGCTTTCTACTGCAATAGCTTCTTTTCCTCGAGCTGCCGGCCTTTGGAACTTCCGCCCTGCTTCCTGTTTTCCCGACAGTATCGACATACCCAAATTTTGAACTAATCTGAATAAATATCTCGCTACACAGCTCCCAATTTAGGATGACCCCCTAAACTTTCACCCTAATTCTCAGTAGCTCTTGACGTCTACAGTGGCAACTTGCTTTGTTTGGGATGAACTAAGTTAAAAAATTATACTAAACCTGATGTCTAGAATCCTTATTCAAAATGTAAGCTTATCACGTATTAACAACTTGCAATTCCGAGAATCTGACTAAGTTGGTGTCTAACGAATATGGATAAAGTTTAATGCAAATCTGAAATATTTGAATTTTCAAATGGGAAGTTGTGCCAATATTATGCCTCAAAAAACTATTTAAAATAAATAAAAAATCTTGCAATTTTAGGAATATTTAATAGTTTATTTTGAATTCCTATTGTTAAAATATCTATTAGATTTAAGCGCAAATAGACAATGGGTCTTTTTTAGAGAGAGAGAAAAAGAAGGAGAGAAAGGATGAGCGCAGATGCAAAGAAAACTGCTCAAAATAAGTTATTACTGCGCCGAACATTAACATATTCTAATACACATCCACCTGTTGTCGCTAAGAAGTCTATTTAAATCCATATAAAATATGTCGTGTTCATTCTCATCGAATGTTTGTAATGAATTGATCAGTTACAAAAAGAAAGCGTATTTTAATCAATTAATCAGAGAAAGGTAAAAATATAAACGTAAATATTACGAAATAATGACCATATTCATGATAGTAATTACCCCCCCCCCTCTTTACTAATGAGTCACCACTTATCAAGGCCCAAAACTATTCGAGGATAAAGGTTATTGTCAGTTTAATGATGATGAATTCTACAAGATGATTGAAAATCTCAACATATCACGGTACTACTCCACATGAAGCGCCTAATTTCCGTGACTGCTCGAGACGAAAACGAGGCTGAAGCAAAACTGAAAGTCGTAAAAATGGAAGAGTGGCAGACGACAACATAAGACGAAAAATACAAAAGAAAAAAATACATATATATTTGAAAAAAAAATGAAAAAAAAATGAACAAACCATAGCTGAAGAACTATAAATAAATTAAAACAAAAAAAATTTTCCTTAGCCAAATGAACCATTTTAATTTTTTTGTTGTCTTTTTTTACATAAATCAAAGAAGTAAATCCTATTTTTTTTACGATATTTAGGCAACTTTTCTTTTTGTATATTTTTTTTTTTGGGGTGGGGGGGGGATTTGATATATTTTCTCGTCGAGGGTCACGGTTTACGGATACCTTTGCGGCCGGTTCGAAATATCTTCCTACCGCTTGTTTTGTTGTTCTGAGCGCTGATGATTGGCAGCAACCTGATCGGTCAGATCTGCTTCAGCCTCGTTTTCGTCTCGGCAGCTCTCGGGCGCTTCCGCGACCTGCCCGATCGTTGCCGCCGAGCAGTCACGGAAATTAGGCGCTTCATCTGGAGTAGTACCCATATCACCAATTCAGACCAACAGTCGAGCCAGAAAAGAGCAATTATTTCCCTCTGTTAGAAACATTGGAAATAAAGAGGTTTTTTTTATACTAATGAGCTACCGTTTATCAAGTCCCAAAGGCCACTCGAGGATAAGGGTCAATGAGTTTGTTAGGTAGACGGCGAGATAACACCGGAAAGATTGGTAACGGTGGGTGAAACTGGGCAGAATTGGATTATTTAAAAAGACGGCTGGACAAGAATCTGTTAACATTACACCTATAAACGACCATGTTGTAGTCAATTGGGAAGCAACCCCGTGATATTGTGTTCAGGAGACGATAGTTCTTGGGAAGAAACTTTGCTCATGGAAGTTCCATTAAGTATTAG
The DNA here is from genome assembly GCA_963556195.1 of Sepiola atlantica. Lineage (NCBI taxonomy): Eukaryota > Metazoa > Mollusca > Cephalopoda > Sepiida > Sepiolidae > Sepiola > Sepiola atlantica. The sequence goes on from OY744552.1 coordinate 43,633,458, forward strand.
GTACCCATGGGAAGAAAGGAACATCCTTTACAGTGGCTGTAGCTAGACGAGTTTTTGTTGCGAATGTTTTACAGGGGGGGGGGACATAGATTGGGGCTGATTTGAGCACCTCACATGAAAATAATGATAGAGCAGAGAAAGACTAGCAACCTCTTTTCTGATGTAGAGAAGAGAAGACGACATCCCCCACTAGATTTCGAAGTCGGTTTTGTAATCTGGCAAGACAGGAAAGAGTTCATCAAGCGGCACCTCCCAAGATGTGGCAACAGTACAACTTCTTAGCATGTATATGACTCTTATACAGGTAGAGGATTGCGCCAGATACTTTCTGGAGGATTGAGCAGGGAAAGACTAGCAATGTCTCTTTTGTGAAAAAAAGAAATTGTTGTAGATACGAAAGCCATTATAGAGAGAACATTTTATAAAGAAACGTGGATCATCTAAAAATGCTATTTAAAAAACTAAGCATAACAAACAGACAAACATGGATACGGACAGACAGACGGACAGAGCCTCATAGAGAGATGTTTGGACGCATCTAAATTTAGATACGTCCATTAAATCTGAGTGTTTATGATTAAAGGATAGATTAGGCGTCCTTTAATCATAAACATTCAGATTAAATGATAGATTAGGGGTGGTTAACTGGATAACGGTACGGACTTATGACCTGAGTGTGCGAAGTTCGAATCCATTCGGTTCCATAGAATCACTTTCACTTAGGGATGTTGGCAACCTTTACGTGGTCCCTCCTGCAAAAATGCCAACAACAGAATCAAGTCGGCCAACAAAGTTGTACCGTGTTGATTCATATGAATTTACTTCATTTTAATAGGGGTAAGCGAGAGTTTAGGGGGCTGTGAATGGCCGTTGGCTCCCTTTGAGAGCTCTTGTTTTTAGTGTGTGTTAGGGTTAGGGTTTAGGGTTAGGGCTAGGGGTAAGAGGTTAGGGTTAGCGTGAGGGGTTAGGGGTTTGGGGTTAGGGTGAGGGGTTGGGGTTAGGGTTAGGGTTAGGGTTAGGGTAAGGTTTAGGGGTTAGGGTTTAGGGTTAGGGTTAGGGTTAGAGGTTGGGGGTTAGGGTTAGAGTTAGGGGGTAGGGTTACGTTTAGGGGTTAGGCTTAGGGTAAGTTTTAGGGTTAGGGTCAGGGGTAAGGGGTTAGGGTTAGGGTTAGGTTTATGGGTTAGGGTTAGGGGTTAGGGGTTAGGGGTTAGGGGTTAGGGGTTAAGAGTTAGGGTTAGGGTGAGGGGGTAGGGTTTAGGGTTTAAGGTTAGGGTTAGGAGTTAGGGGCTAGGGGTTAGGGGTTAGGAGTTAGGGTTAGGGTTAGGGTTAGGTTTAGGTTAGGTTTAGGTTAGGTTTCGGTTAGGTTTAGGGGTTAGGTTAAGGTTAGGTTTAGGGTTAGGGGTTAGTGTTAGGTTTAGGGGTTGGGGTTAGGTTTAGGGGGTATGGTTAGGCTTAGGGTAAGATTTAGGGTTAGGGTTAGGGTTAGGGTTAGGGTAAGGTTTAGGGGTTAGGTTTAGGTTGGGTTTAGGGGTTAGGTTTAGGTTAGGTTTTGGGGTTAGGGTTAGGATTAGGTTTAGGGTTAGGGGTTAGTGTTAGGTTTAGGGGTTGGGGTTAGGTTTAGGGGGTATGGTTAGGCTTAGGGTAAGATTTAGGGTTAGGGTTAGTGGTTAGGGTTAGGTTTATGGGTCAGGGTGAGGGGTTAGGGTTAGTGTTAGAGTAAGGTTTAGGGGTTAGGTTTAGGGGTTAGGTTTAGGTTAGGTTTAGGGGTTAGGGTTAGGTTAGGTTTAGGGATTAGGGTTAGGGTTAGGTTTAGGGGTTAGGGTTAGAGGTTAGTGTAAGGTTTATGGGTTAGGGTTAGGGGTTAGGGTTAGGGGTTAGGGTTAGGGGTTAGGGGTTAGGGTTAGGAGTTAGGGTTAGAGTGAGGGGGTAGGTTTAGGGTTAGGGTTAGGGTAAGGTTTAGGGTTAGGGTTAGGAGTTAGGGGTTAGGGGTTAGGGGTTAGGGGTTAAGGTTAGGTTTAGGGGTTAGGTTTAGGGTTAAGGTGAGCCTTTCTTATAGGAATGCCAGTTGTTAAACATGCACTAGGCGGTTGCATGTTTAGTGGGTCGCATGTTTGCGGTACATGCGAATAACAGACATGCTGCGGATGAGAGATGTTCGGCCGGGAGAGTAGGGGAAGGGCACAGAAGAAATGAAATAAATAAACTGACAGTTGAATGATGATGAATACTATGAGAGGATTAGAAATATCCACATATCATTTATCTAAAACAGCAATTCTTCCACCTTTGTCAGAAACATCGCTCATGGAATGTGAAAACTAAAGAAAATAATAGGAGGGTAGCGAGAGTTACGTGACTGCCGAAAGTAAACCCAACATCCTCTTTCTACTCTTTATCAGTGTAGATAGCCGTTGGCCCTCATTGGGATCATCCGCCCTTTGACAACTCTTGTTTTTAGGTTTGCTGGGCGTCCACAAACCCATGAGGGTGCTAGTTTCGTCGCCGATAACACGACTATGGAAGAGGTCATTATTGGGTGACAGGGATGGACTGTTGTAATGTGCTTTTTTTATTGTGATATACTCTATTTCGTCACTACATGGACTCGACCCGAAATTGTCAATATTGATAACAGACAGCTGCTATGACGAAGCCAGAAGTCGTCTCTGACAACCCATCACTTCTTTACTTCCTGTAAATACATACTCTACCTTCTTGTTGTCTTATTTCTATTCCGCCTTTTAAGACTACGATCTTTTCTCTTGTCCCTTTGTGGAGAAGTTCACATCTACTAATTTTATACAATTAATCGTCAGCAAAGAACAGATATTAAATTACCCTCAAAAGTGGTTGATATGACATAAAACAGAAAAAGCAAACAAAAACATGACGTTGGTGGTTCGGCCGAACAAAACAACCTTCTTCTATTAATGAATGTGTGTTTTGCTCGATTAGCATATTTTGCCGATTTTTGATCGTAGGTCGAGATTGTCCACCATCATTGTAAACTTCGAGATGCCAATCTTTCCACTTCAAATAAATACAACGAAGCTTGTACTGTTTTTAAATTCGAACCGTTGATTCACTTACTAGCTAAATAGTCAACAATTGAGAAGTTCGTTTGAGAATCGAGAGAGAGGCTACGCTAATTAAATTTCCTAAGTTAATCAGGTAATCACTTGCAAGGGAGGAAGAGGAAGACATCGTTTGGCCCTAATTTGTTTATATTGGGATTTGAAATCCCTTCTTTATAATAGCTACATGATTGTGCATTGTTCTCTCGTCGCTTCCAAGTGAGAACTTACTAAATCTCAATTTAATTTTTTCACAGCGGAAAACTGACGTCACGAAATCTCGTGATCAACACGCAGCTGTGACCCGACCTCTGACTCTCTGGTCTCGTCACTGTCACCGCAAATCGTGGGATGACTCTGCTACAAATCGCATAAGTCAAACCCGTCTCAAATAGATGCGTCCATCCTCATAGCCATTATCCAACATCTGGATTGGGACAAAAATTTAAATGATCTTGGTCTAGAAGGATCTCTTTCTCTCTCTCGCTGACCGGAGATAAGATAAGGTAAAGTATCAGAACAGATGATAAGATTTGCTCCCCGACAAAATGTGTTATACAGCAAATTAGAACGGCGGAATAAACTCATCTTCTCTTATTAAGAACGTGTTCTTTGGTCAATTATCATCTTTTATGGTTGTTGGTCCTACCTTTGATTCCAGATTGAGATTGCCCATCGTCAGGCTATGTGTTAGGGTTAAAGTTAGGGTTAGGGTTAGGGTTAGGGTTAATGTTAGTGTTAGGGTTAGAGTTAGTGTTACTGTTAGTGTTAGTGTTACTATTAGTGTTAGTTTTAAGGTTAGTGTTAGGGTTAATGTTAGGGTTAGTGTTAGGGTTAGGGTTAGTGTTAGGGTTAGGGTTAATGTTAGGGTTAGGGTTAATGTTAGGGTTAGAGTTAGGATTAGGGTTAGGGTTAGGGTTAGGGTTAGGGTTAGTGTTAGGGTTAGGGTTAGAGTTAGGGTTAGGGTTAGGGTTAGTGTTAATGTTAGGGTTAGGGTTAGGGTTAGTGTTAATGTTAGTGTTAGTGTTAGGGTTATGGTTAGAGTCACTATGAGATGCGGGAGAGAAGATATGATTTTGAATTATATGATTTTAACTGCTGGTTGCTCGACCTGCAAGGTTATAAGAGGAGTCCTTCTAGACTGGTTAACATATGTAACACACGGTCAGTTCTCTGGAGTATAGACTTCTCCAGTTCCCATCAATTATATAGCAAACAAAAGCGAAAAGGCAAACCACAAGCACAAGATAATTAAGCAACAAGGCCGCCAGTCAGATGGAAATGCTTCTGACAAGTGAAAACACGCACCTGACGAACATTAATTTCTTTTCCCTCCTGTGTAAGCATCGCAGGAACATCTAAAGCCGGACTTTTTTTTTTCGTGAAGTAATTGAATTGCGTCATGAATAATTAAAACAGGAACGGATCCACACTTAAAATGCGGCCACTTAATCTACGCGTTTACCGACGAAAATGCAAAGCCACTCAGCAAGGCCAAGAGCCACTCGATGATAAGAGTTAATTGGACTGTCAGGTGTATGATGAAGACGACTATGTTGTAGTCTGCAGGGAAGTAGTTCCGTGGCAATGTGTTCCACAGATGAGAAGTCCTTGGGACGAAACTTCGTTTAGTTTAAGGTACATAAAGAAAGCAACGAAGTTTCATTGTAGTAGTAGTAGTAGTTAATATTTTACAGGGGAGCCACCAGCGATTGGAGCTCAGTCGAGCACCTTCTTTGGAAATAAAGACAGACTATGAGAGGTTTGGAAACGATGAATAAGATTTACAACATTTGATTACTTAAGAGAACAGCTCAACAAATATTTGAAGATAGCCATGTTGTAGTCTGCAGGATAATAGTCACGTAGTAATGTGTTCCACAGTTGCGAAGTTATTGCAGTGATTGTCACTAGAATGATTTAAAGGTTGGCACCAGCGATTAAAGGTCAAACAAGTATTTGTTGATATTAAACTTGAAGACGACTATGTTGTAATCTACAGGGAAGCAGTCATGTGGCAATATGTTCTAGTGGAAAGTTCTTATAAATAAACACGGATCTTTGAAAGTTCTATCTTATTTTTTGGTAAACAGAGGAAGAAAGTAAAGTTCTTTGTAGTGTTTTCCTTATATACTCATGAGTTTCCGTTTACTAAGGCCAAACACCACTCGAGGATAAGGGTTAATGAGATCGTTAGTAGGATAATGAAAACTACTATGAGAGGCTTGTCAACGATGAATGGGGTTGACAAAAAAGTGTATTACTTAAACGAACGGCTCGACACGTATTTGTTCACATTAGACTTAAAGACGACTATCTTGTAGTCTGCGGGAAAGCAGCCCCGTGGCAATGTGTTCCAAAGATAGAAAGTCCTTGGAAAGAAACTCTCTTCATGGAAGTTGCGTTTGGTTTAAGGTGCACAGAGGAAGAAACGAAGGTCTTTTGCAGTGGTTGTAGTTAATATTTTACAGAGGGAACCAGAAAGTGGAGCTCAGTCGAGCACATTCTTTGGAAATAAAGATAGACAATAGAAAGACTAGCAATGTAGCACGACATGCCGACAGACAGACAGAGTCTCTTAGAGAAATGCTTAGACACATCTGAATATAAAATAAAAAGACAGAAGATGGCGAATAAAAGAAAACGCCTCGTTTGTTCTTTGTCTTTGATTCCTTTCTTAAGAATTACCAAAAAAGATTTCAGGAATTTAACTTAATCGGAAGCAACAAGCCGTTAGTTTATTTGAAGCATGTCATCCCCCCTCACCGACACCGTACAGTCTTTTTAGATTGTGTCTTACATAATGAAGTAACGTTAGCGATAAGAAGCCGTTATTGAGTTGTACATAAGTAATTCTCAAATGGTAAGTCAATTGGTGATGTGATAGTATATATTGCCCCCCACACACACACACACACACAGCCGGGACTCCGGAAAAATGTAAAGTTAAGAAATAATTGACAATACAAAATGGAGAAGTAAGAAAAGTAAGCGACAATAAAAAACAAACAAAAAAAACGGTGAATCCATTGAACTCCTCAGACAGAATGTCACCCTATCAATTAGTTGTTAGTATCTGGGTGGTCAGCTGAGAATGTGCTGTGAAAACAGGCGGGTGTCGCCGGTTTCGGTGATCCACTGAGGATGACTGAGAGAAAGACCTGACATCTAGGAATTCCGGTCGAAAGTAGATATATTTAAGGAGACGAGCAAATCGGACAGATAATATTGAAGCAGATCAGATCGGATCGGGCAGACGAAGTAGACAAGTAGACGAGATTCTTAAATTGAAAGATGGAAATCTAACTTAGATATAGACGCTAGCGTCAGGACCCTAATGACACACACAAACACACCAGTTACCAACAAGTCAAATACACAATGTATATATCTGTGTTTGTGCTTTTATTATGTGAGTCTGCATTGCTTTTGCTTTGAATACATCTTGTAAGCCAGCGCTTCCTATCTCGGTGATCGTCAAGGCTAGAGTTGACATGACCAGTATTTATTTACTCCTCTCCAGGAGTTAGGTACAAGGCCAGTTTTATCTTACTCCCACAAGTAAGATGTGACCCAAGGTCGGGTCGGGAAAGTGGGGGTTGAAAAGCCAGCGCCCGAGAAAGTGGGCACTCTGGCCATTAAAAATTGCCTAGGCAGCCCCGTCGGCATTCCCCGGTAGAGGCGCCTCAGACAGTAAGCAATACACTCACTCCTCCCCAAAGAGGGGAGGCAAAGCCTAGGAGGGTGGACCTAGAACTGCACAGGACAGGCGTGCAGTATCCATCGGTACAGATACTACACTTTGATCTTAGCCAAAAGGCCAAGTATGACCAGTATAAGAAGATGAGGGAGAAAGAAACCCACGGCATTAACAGTGATCGAGGCCGGCATGGTTATACAGTGATATCCATAGATAATATAGGCATAAAAAAAGAAGAGGGGTGAGAGTATTAGTGAATCTGCCTTAGAGTGGGAGAGAGGAAAGGGAGCTGAGGTTTTTGTCGTAGTGAGGTTGGGCATGGATTTTGATAGGCTGGTTGTCATTAGATCACCGAACTTAAACGCCGTTGAGTCTGTAAGCAACTTTTGCCCATTCCATTCATCGTCTTTAAATCCTCTCATAGTACTGTTCATCATCCAACTGCCAATCTTATTAACTATTATCCTCGAGTGGATTTTAGCCTTCGTAAGTGGTGACTCATTACTATAAAAAATACCGTTGCTGACCTCTTATTATTTGACGTGAAACGTTTTCTAAACACATACGCATCTGACTAAGATAACAAATTTCACCGACGCCATCTTTGTTTTGTTTCGCGCGTTTTTTATTTTTATTTTTTATTTCGTGCGTTTTCTGAGTTGTTATTATTTTTTTGTTTCTCGCCATAATGGCGGATTCTTGTCGTGTTTATTTATCAACGCTTCGTGGACTTTTTCAATTCATTCTTCGCCTTCATTATCGCCCGTCGTATTTATCTGTGCCGCGTAATTGCACGTTTTTAACTAACGAGGCTTTGTTTCATTTTCTTTTGTTTGTTTGCAAGAAACGTGTGTCCACGAACTGAGAAGCGGGGCGTTGTCCGAAATGGGTGGAGCAGATAATTCCGTCTGGGTTGCCTGTTTTTACAGCTTATCGCGTCTTTTCGTGGCTTATTTAACGTCGCAGTTGTTGCTATTTTTTAAAATACAGATATAAACCTAACAGAAATCGGAAACGTCTGATTTATAGATGAATACAGTAAACGACTAATTTCCGTTTATCTGATGGTGTCCGCTTTCATAATGCCCAGCTATTTGTAGATCTCGCATTCACCAAGTGCTTTCAACATGGCATGGATTTTGAGGGGCACACACAGAGTTTCCACCTTCCCTCTTCTTTCCCCAGCCCCTCAAAATCCATGCCCAACCTCACTACGACAAAAACCTCAACCCCCTTTCCTCTCTCCCACCCTAAGGCAGATTCACTAATACTCTCACCCCTCCCCTTTTTCACTGCTGCCTTAATGGTACCCACTCAAAGCTTTCCATATTCATTTCACTCTCTGCCACTACTGACTTCTCGCAACCTGGACCCTCGTCCAGCGCTCTTAGTAGCCACGGCTACTACTTTTCCTTATCAACCCATCATGTCAACCCAATATTTCGATGTACTTGCATGACATATTTCTTAAAATTATCATCCTGAGGAAGTCTTACAATAAAGACGAAACGTTGATGAATATATAAAAAATATCTCTTAGTTTTTCCTTTTTCATTTCCCATATATATATATATATATATATATATATATATATATATATATATATATATATATATATATATATATATATATATATATATATATATATCTCCCATATA
>OY744552.1:43651889-43654389 GCA_963556195.1 Sepiola atlantica
TAGTAGTAGTGCAAATACAGCGTGACGTCATTTGCTTTATAATGCATCATTCCTTAATATAAGTAGAATGCCTGTACTGTCATCGCCGCTTATAAATGTATTTAAACTACCACAGTTTATCAGCTGTTCAAATATTGGCCGCGAGGTTTAAGACGTTGGATTGAAGTTGAAAAATACTTATAATCCAGGGTTTCGAACCGAGTGACCGGTAGTGAATAGTCATACTTCTACGCTGAAGAGTCTTGATTGAAAAGAGACGAAACGTATACGTCCGTAGATAATAAACAACAACAAATATTTTTCATATATATATATATATATATATATATATATATATATATATATATATATATATATATATATATATATATATATATATATAGCAAGCTATGAAAATATATTTTTGGCAATTAAGCCACACAGAGGCTCCCGCGTTTCATCCCCGGGGGTATCTTCAGGCTAAAGTGCCTGTAATATATAATATATATAGTCTGAAGAAGCTTGGCGTTATTTTAAAAAAAAAAGAAAAAAAAGAGGAAAATGCAGTTTAAATTCCCAGAGAAACTAACTAAATCCGAAATATTACAGACTGAATATTCGTTGGAAAATTCATAAATAAAAAAATATTATAGTAAGTAAATAAAATAAAAACAGGGGGTTAAGTATCTAACAGTGAAACAAAAACAGGAGACCTTAACGTAAGCGTCTAATATTACCACGGAGATCATCAGCTGTTTACCATGTAACTGTTTCGGAGATTTAAAAACAGGACAGTTATAATATTCATGGCTCTCCAATGGTACTGATCAAACTACCATTTCCCCGATAATCAAGTGTAGAAATAATTCAGCTTAAATTTCACTAATATATACATACATAAATAATAATGATAATAAAATAATAATAATAATAATAATAATAATATATTACCCTTAAGACTACCGTGTGATATGGTAATTTGCATATCAAATACATCATCATCATTAATAATAATAATAATAATAATAATAATAATAATAATAATAATAATAATAATAATAATAATAATAATAAGAAGAAGAAGAAGAAGAAGAAGAAGATACCAGACAGGATTATTAATCTCATCCAGAAAGCAATGGAAACATGGAGACTAAAACTGACAGCCGGAGGACAATACCTGTCTGAGATACCATGTAACTGTTTCGGAGATTTAAAAACAGGACAGTTATAATATTCATGGCTCTCCAATGGTACTGATCAAACTACCATTTCCCCGATAATCAAGTGTAGAAATAATTCAGCTTAAATTTCACTAATATATACATACATAAATAATAATGATAATAAAATAATAATAATAATAATAATAATAATAATATATTACCCTTAAGACTACCGTGTGATATGGTAATTTGCATATCAAATACATCATCATCATTAATAATAATAATAATAATAATAATAATAATAATAATAATAATAATAAGAAGAAGAAGAAGAAGAAGAAGAAGATACCAGACAGGATTATTAATCTCATCCAGAAAGCAATGGAAACATAATGGAGACTAAAACTGACAGCCGGAGGACAATACCTGTCTGAGATAAAAATACAGAGAGGCATTTTTCAAGGAGACTCTCTATCACCATTATTGTTTATAATAGCCATGATGCCACTCAACTACATACTCAGAAAGTGTGATGCCGGATACAGGTTTACGGATACAGAACAAAGAATAAACCACCTGATGTACATGGATGACCTGAAACTGTTTGCAAAAAACAAAAAAGAACTGGAAAAGCTGATAAATACAACCAGGATATTCAGCCAGGATATCCAAATGGAGTTTGGAATAGAAAAATGTGCACTGCTAGAGATCAAAAGAGGAAAACTGGAGACGACAGAAGGTATAGAACTCCCCAACCAAGAGGAGATGATGGCGCTAGGAGAACAAGATAGTTATAAATACTTGGGAGTTCTGGAAGCAGACACAATCAAATATACAGAAATGAAAGAGAAGATTGAAAAAGAATAACTACGAAGAACAAGGAAACTCTTAGAAACTAAACTATATAGCAGAAACCTAGTAAAAGGGATAAACATATGGGCTGTATCACTAATAAGATACTCTGGACCATTCATAGGCTGGACCAAAGAAGAACTCTGGCACCTTGACCAGAGGACTAGAAAACTAATGACCATGCACAATGCATTGCACCCAAAAGACGATACGGACAGACTCTACATGAAAAGAAATGAAGGAGGTAGAGGGCTGGTAAGTATAGAAGACTGTGTGGAAGACACCAAAAAAGAGCTGGAGAAATATGTAACCCAGAACACGGAAAGACTGATCACCACAGCAAGAGACACCAGCCCAACAACAACTCCGGAAGCACTGAAACCAGAAACAAAAAGACAAGAAAGGAAAAGTGGGAAGAAAAACAACTACATGGACGCTTTATAAGACTCACAAGCGATGAAGCCAATGAAAACAGCTGGCATGGCTAAGAAAATGACACTTGA
>OY744552.1:43659389-43681889 GCA_963556195.1 Sepiola atlantica
AGTATATTTTGTACTAAAATATAAAAAAATCAAAAAAATCCATAGGCTTCACGAACGTTTTCGAATCATCCACAGGCGTCTAAATCAAATGAACAAAAAAGCTGGAGAAAGAAGAGAATTAAAAAAATAAAACGGCGAAGAAACGCGCAGAGAATGTTTTTCGCATAGTTTCAGGAAAGTGGCTGACGATTTAAATTCAGCGACGCTGGAATGGCATCACAGAACATTATGTATATATATATATAACAGGACGCAACGTTATCCGCGCACGTCTTCGACCTGAGTATCTGGAACAGCTGTTCGATGTAGCACATTTAGCGGTCTTTCTTTCGCGATCACCTTTTTGGGCTTTCTAACGTAAAATAACAAGCCGCGTGTGCATGATCCCCCTCTGTATGTGACTCGATGTGGCGAGTGTAAAATACAATAAATTTGGGCAATTTGGGGCATTTTTGACCCCCTTTTAACCCCCTGGCGGCGCGAACCAGAATTATTCTGAGGTTAAGGATGCTCATTTTATATCCAGAACAATTGCCTCTACATTTTGGCCAAGTTTCAGAAAAATTGAATGGATGGGAGAAAAGGGTCATTTTTTTTGCCATTTTGGGGACTTTTGACGCCCTGGGGCCGCGAACCAGATTTTTTCCAAGGTCAGTGATACTTATTTTCTATTAGGAACAATTGCCTCCACATTTTGGCCAAGTTTCAGAGAAATTGAATGGATGCATGAAAAGTTATGGGGCAAAAAATGTCATTTTTTTGCCATTTCGGGGCCTTTTGAACCCCCTGGGGGGCTTACCAGATTGTTTTTCAAAAATCGGAGAATGTCACTTTTTAACCTGACCAAAGTTACAACTTCATGCAAAATTTCAGAGAAATTCAATGGATGTTAACGGAGAAAAATCCGGACGGACGGACGGACGGACGAACGGACGGACATGCCTCAAAACATAAATCCCCCGATTTTATAAATCGGGGGACCAATTAACGCAAACATGCACCCATAGCCTCCCCCTTTACACATTCCCTTAAACTCATACGCTTTTATTACACCCTCTTTCCGGATCATCTTTGACTGTTTGTCCGTATGAGAACGTCCGTTTCTTTTCAATAAAGCCCCTCCACATCAAAGAATAATATCGACTGAAGCAACTGAAATATCGATTGGATTTATAGATGTGTCGGCATTATTATTTTTACTAGTCTGTTTTCAATTATTCAATATACAAAACGTTCCATATAAAGTTAGGTATATATATATATATATATATATATACAGGGTGTTTCAAAAGTCTTGGGAACATTACAAATGCGTATATCTCATGAACTATTCCAGGTAGAAAAATGAAACTGGTGCCATTTTAAAGCTTGCTTAATCAAGTTTTTGGTCATACTAATGATTTTCGTGTTATCTTTCTAGGTGCAGTAATGGCGTTCTCTAAACAAGACAAGGCATTTTGCGTCCTCCAATTTGCAAAGACTGAATCGTGGACATGCGTTCAGCGTGCATTTCGCAGGAAATTTAAAAAAGAAGCCCCTGAAAGGAAATCCATTGTGGATGTTTTCCTTGCCTGGATTATTATTATCTATTATAATAATCCAGGCAAGGAAAACATCCACACGATAGTAATCCAAAGAATTTCAACCATGTTTATAAAAAGTGCCTAATATCAAAAACAGCTTTTATATATGATTATTTTTATTTACACAGACATGTACAAAATCTGCGACACTGGCATGTCGATGTTATCGATCAACAGCTGTTATAAACTAAGATCTCATCGGGCAGAGTTAAAATCCGATCTTAATCTTACATCATATTTGGGAAGAATGAAATGGAAGAAAAAGAAAAGAAGTTTAAAATCTAAATTTGGAAAGTCGTTGATACGAACGAAACCGGTCAAATCTCTCGTTTCTTGTTTTTCTCCTGTATTTGAATCTGTTTTCCGTTTGTCTTTTTTCACGCATTTTGTCTATCACGGCATTTTATTTTCATGACATATCGAGCATTTTACCAATTTCGCATTGTTCCAGGAAGTCGCTGACGATTTAAATTCAGCAACGACTTTCCTGGAACAATGCGAAAAACGTTCTCTGCGCGTTTCTCCGACGTCTTTTAAAAAATTCTCTTCTTTCTCCAGCTTTTTTGTTCATTTGCTTTTACCACCTGAGTATGATTCGACGAAGAATCGAAAACGTTCGTGAACCCTATGGGACATTTATTCATTTTTTTGATTTTAATACAAAAAAAGACCATCAGAAAAATTGAAAAAAATAAAAGAAGGAATAATTAAATAGACGAATTCTGTTATTTTTAACAATGTTTGCATAAATAAGAAAATGCTGCCTAAATAGACACATACACACACATACACACACACACACAAAATATCAGGGTCTAATGTATGATATGAAAAGAAACTGGAACCTCAAAGAGATCTCTATCATTCCAGTTATCATAGGAGCCACTGGACTCATGAAGAAGAACTTGAAAAAGTATTTAGCAAGTATACCTGGTGAACCAAGTGCAAGAGAAATCCAAACAACTGCACTCAAGGGAACGGCCAGAATCCTGAAAAGAACTCTCGGTTGGAGTCTGTAAATAGCGGGTGATCGTATGGCATTTGGAAGAATACCCCGTCCCCAGCAAATGAATGAAAATAAAAATAAAAAAAAGAGAAACATATATATATATATATACCTCTATATTAATAAATTTAAGTATGTTAACATGTTTATATATTTGTATCTACAGGATTTATTGCTACATTAATTAACCGATCATTATTAATTTTGGTTCACCGCTGCTAGACGTAAGAGGTCCAAATGTGGACTATATTTTGTGAGTAGAAAGTGGACGATGGGGTTAGTTTCGGCAGCCTCGTAAAAACGAAAATAGATAACCAATAGGTAAATGAAAAGTAGCAAGAAATAACCAATACGTAAATTTAAGTGTTTACAGGTAACCAATGGGTAAAATAAAAAAAGTCGTAACATAACAAATAGGTAAAGTAAAAAGTGGCATCAGATAACCAATAAAAAGCGAAAATAGATAACCAATAGGTAAATAAAAAGTAGCAAGAAATAACCAATACGTAAATTTAAGTGTTTACAGGTAACCAATGGGTAAAATAAAAAAAGTCGTAACATAACAAATAGGTAAAGTAAAAAGTGGCATCAGATAACCAATAAAAAGCGAAAATAGATAACCAATAGGTAAATAAAAAGTAGCAAGAAATAAACAATACGTAAATTTAAGTGTTTACAGGTAACCAATGGGTAAAATAAAAAAAGTCGTAACATAACCAATAGGTAAAGTAAAAAGGTGCATCAGATAACCAATAAAAAGCGAAAATAGATAACCAATAGGTAAATAAAAAGTAGCAAGAAATAACCAATACGTAAATTTAAGTGTTTACAGGTAACCAACGGGTAAAATAAAAAAGTCGTAACATAACCAATAGGTTAAGTAAAAAGTGGCATCAGATAACCAATAAAAAGCGAAAATAGATAACCAATAGGTAAATAAAAAGTAGCAAGAAATAACCAATACGTAAATTTAAGTGTTTACAGGTAACCAATGGGTAAAATAAAAAAAGTCGTAACATAACCAATAGGTAAAGTAAAAAGGTGCATCAGATAACCAATAAAAAGCGAAAATAGATAACCAATAGGTAAATAAAAAGTAGCAAGAAATAACCAATACGTAAATTTAAGTGTTTACAGGTAACCAACGGGTAAAATAAAAAAGTCGTAACATAACCAATAGGTTAAGTAAAAAGTGGCATCAGATAACCAATAAAAAGCGAAAATAGATAACCAATAGGTAAATAAAAAGTAGCAAGAAATAACCAATACGTAAATTTAAGTGTTTACAGGTAATCAACAGGTAAAATAAAATGTTGTAAAATATAACCAATAGGTAAATTGAAGAGTACAAACTCAAAACTAATTTGTATTATTCAGACTTCTGTTCTCATCTTGGATGTTCTGCTCACAACGTTTCGGCCGATGTAACTTCCGACCTTTGTTAGGTGCCTTATGTCGAACTCTCGCTTCCCTTAATTTGTCCTTTAGTCCCTACATTTCATGAGCGATGTTTCTGACAAAGGGTGAAGAATTGCTGTTTTCTAGGTCAAAATCTATCCGTCTAATACTTATTGTTGGCTATTTTTTTTACCTTGAAGTAGTATTTTCCTTTTTAGCTGCTTACATTAAGTGGCTTCATGCCTTGTCTGGAGCGATTTCCATAAAATAATAATAATAATAATAATAATAATAATAATAATAATAATAATAATAATAATAATAACTAACACAAAAATTTAGAAGATGTACGCACGAAATAGACATGCCAGAGTGGATGACTAAATAATGAATAGATTAATACAAAAATACAGCGAGAAATGAACGATCCCAAACAACTACAGACCAGTAACCTGCCTACAAACCACGTGGAAAATTTTAACGGCGCAACTGAACAAACAGATCTACCACTCCCTTAATAACTGTGAACTACTCATCGAGGAACAGAAAAAAATGCCGTAAACCGATACAACGTACACATGACCTGCTATACATCGACCAACAGATCCTGACAGAGGAGAGAAGCAGAACAAAGAACATAGCCAGACATGGATCGACTACAAGAAAGCCTGCGACAAAATCCAGTCTAGCCTACATGGTAAGATATAGTTTTTATTTCGTCAGGAGGTTAGGCACAAGGCCAGTTTTATCTTACTCTCACAAGGTAAGATGTGACCCAAGGTCGGGTCGGGAAAGTGGAGCTTGAAAAGCCAGCGCCGGAGAAGGTTAGCACTCTGGCCATGAAAAATTGCCTGGGCAGCCCCGTCGGCATTACCCGGTAGGGGCGCCTCAGGCAGTAAGCAATTAACTTATTCCTTCCCAAAGAGAGAAGGCAAAACCTGGGAGGGTGGACCTCCTAGAATTGCACAGGACCGTCCCATAGACCGGCGTAAATCAAACCCCGAAGGCCAAGACGATATCAGTCTATGGAGTGCAGTATCCACCGAAACAGATACTACACTTTGATCTTGACCAAAAGGCATGTCTTCAAGACACCATCCTCAAGTGTCTTCGGTCTCTCTGTACAGAGGTTTGTCAGGGCACCCTGACATGAAGAGACTTCGCCCTACAAGTGAACATTGACCATCAATCTAAAGTAACATAGTATTAATAATAATAATAATAATAATAATAGTAATAATAATAATAGTAATAATAATAATAATAACAATAATAATAATAATAATAATAATAATAATAATAATAATAATAATAATAATAATAATAATAATACCAGATATCCAAAGTAATGTAGTATTCGAAGCCCAAATCAGATCCCCTTTGGCATAGTTACACATTGGCTCCTATGGGGAACGCTGCACCTTCTCCAAGTAAAAACACTAGGCTGGATACTCCACCAGACTAGATTAATTCTTGTCCTTAGATCCGGCAAGACCAAAAAACGACCACAAGAAAGTTTAACTCTAACATATTTAAAATTGTCAATCGGAGAGAGGAAAATTTATATTATTCACTGCTTTGCAAACACAGGGGTTGAGAAGTTGGGGAGAACCTTAAATGAACACTCGGATATCTATGTATCTCATATAGAAATCAAATGTTAGCCCCATGGAGGGACAGTCCCCTTTATTCTTGAGAGTTTACTGAGCTAAAATTAAAGAAATGGGAGAAACTATCAAATAACGTCTCAATCGGTAAAGTTAAAAGAACTGAGCGAAGTGTGGGAATTGAAGAACACCCCTGCTATACTACTACTACTACTACTACTACTACTACTACTACTACTACTTATAGTACCTCTACTAATACTACTAATATTAATAATTCTACTACTAATACTACTACTAATGAAAATAATAAGCAATGATCAAAACAGCCGAAATATTAAGGAAAATCCTAGAGTGCAGAAACCAATCCACGTAGGCATGTAACACTGACCATTCACATAAATGAAACAGGAGCAAATTGTAGTATCATTTCCGACACTACACTTAATCTTTTCTGTCATCGGTCAATGACGGAGAAATCCTACTCGACTGAGGCGATTTAAAGTTTTTCCCCAATCCAGAGTGGCCCTGTTTGGGGAGCTGGATTTTCTTCACAATAAAAAAAAAACAAGGTTTAAAAAGTAAGGGAGAACCTTGTATGAACCTTCAATAATCCTGCTACGCCACCTCCCCTTTGAGGGGAGCACCAAACGTCTCACAAGTCACAACCAAACAAAATACATGGATTGTTATCAATGCAATCACTAATCATAATAGCACAATTATTTTCTACCTCGTGTTTCCCACTCTTTCCATGACCGGGGCATTTGCAATTAAGTTTTCACAACAGCACGAAGAAACGAAGAAATTATCAATTTGAAGAAAGGACTATTTATTGAGATGTTGGTGTTGCCTTCTCTCCTGCCAGTGTCGGATGGGCATCCCGAGCTACGGATATTTGGCTCCTTAGTTTATCATCGCTCTTAAGTCATATCTACCCGTCTTGTTCGCTCCAAGACTTCTCACATACCCCCACTTTTCTCAACCCTCCCTCTTTGGACCATGTGACGTAACGCCCGCTTCTGGCTACCAAGTTGAGGTGACATTTAGGTACACACTAGCTGAGTCAATGATCCCGATATCCTGTGTTTGTGTGAACGCCGCCCTGGGAGCCCAAACCATCATCGCATTCATAAGAATTTTAATTTGGTATACTTTTGGCTGTTTTCGTAGCAATAATATTTGACAGGGACAGGTCGCTAGCCTGAAGTCAAACAACTAACATTTATAAAGATGTTTACTGTAATGAAGGTAGAGGTGCCCTCTCTCTACTATATCGTTATGTCCACGGTAGGTGCTCGACTAAGCTTTGATTCACATCCACAACAAGAATTTATCTAGCTACAACCATAGCAAAGAACGTTCGGTGATTGTATACGACGTCGGTCCCAAATCCCTGTCATGATCACGTAATATTATTTTCACCGGTAATATGTCCCGCACTAAAAAAATACCGGCAAAAGGGAAAGATCCGACATTTAATATCTTTTTTTTTTAAATTTACTTGATTACTTTTATCTTTTTGTAATTTTATTGATGTGAAAATAAACAAAGAACAAATATTAGAGAACAAACAATTCCCGTCCCCTGACTACCCGGTGAAAGTCCTCTGTGTTTTATATGCAGCAGATAAATGACAGAAGTAAAATTGTCAACTTTTATCAAGTCAATTAATTACAAATTACAAAAAGATAAATGGGAAAAAATCACATTTGTTATATTGTTCATTGAAAAAAGATTTTTTTATAATGAATTTATTCATTTATGAAAATCACTTTTTGTTTGTGTATTGGAAATAGCGATGATTGCCCGGTATTTTATTTTTTAGGGCGAGACATATCCGTGAAAATAATATCACGTGATCATGCCAGGGATTTGGGACCGACGTCGTATACAATCACCAAACTTTCTGTCCTTTCGCTCTTTACCAAAAACCAAACGAAACTACAATGAACAAAGTTTTTTTCCTAGAACATCTTGCCTATGAAACAAGATACCACGTGTCTGCTTCCCAACAGACTACAGCCTGGTCGTCTTAAAGTCTAATGTGAACAAATACTTTGTTATTCTTAAGTAATCTCCTGGTCATCCAACTCATTTGTTTTTGGATATCTCTTATCTCTAACTCTTATTCAATGAAAAACCTTAAAAATGACCATTGTATTGAGGCATAGCCTTTACAAAAGTAGTGACATTCCATGAAAAATGTCAGTATACTGAAATCATATGCCCTTAATAGGGTTAAGATGAAAATTCATATACACTAAATGTACAAAAGCAAGGAAATTCCCAAATTTTTACACTTTTATTGTCATTAAGGGTATGCGAGCACAACAGGGCTATGTATTTTACTAGTAGGAATTTTTCTTCAGCGCACCTCACACACTTCATCCACTCATGCATAGAGATTTATACTGTAGTGATGTGATAATGAAATGATTTGGTTGATATGTAGTGATACCCTTAATTACAAAGTGTCAAAATTTGGGAATTTCCTTGCTTTTGTAATTTAGTGTATATGAATTTTCATCTTAACCCTATTAAGGGCATATGATTTCAGTATACTGGCATTTATCATGGAATATCACTACTTTTGTAAAGGCTATGCCTAAATACAATGCCTTCTCATAAGGTTTTCTGGAATTTTCTGGAAAACTAAGGTATATGGTATACTGAAATTAAAATGTCATCAACTAGACCCTAGAACCTCTATCTCTGCCAAAAATGAGCTGAATCCATCAAATAATTGATGAGATACAGGGTGGCACATACATACATACGTACGTACGTACACACAGATAACATGATTTCATGATTCAACTTTCTGGATGTCTGGGTTGCCTTGACTAATGATGCTGAAATTCTATACACTTATAGAACCTATCAAATAAAAATGTTGTGCAAAGTTTTAACTAATTTGGTTTATTGGTTTTTGAGTTATGATTGATCAAAGAAATGAGATTTCTAGCATAGGCCATTCTTGAAGTCTATTAAGGGATAGAGCGCTCTCGCGCCTTCCTTTGATTCTCGAGTACCCCATCCCTGTTAGTAAAAACAATACCTCTCTTTATATAGATACAAGATATTAGATGTAGAGAAAGAGGAAGGTGCAAATGAAGGAATGTATATTTCTGTGATTCATAATGGCTGCACCGCTGCTGCTGCGTGCAAATAAATCGGTTGCGAAAGTGTTAAGATTTTTATTATTTCTGCTTGACCTTTAAGCCGGCAAGGCACAAGACAAACGGACGTCATGCGAATCATTCAAAGGTTAATATATATAAATAGTAGGTTGTACCGAAAGTTCTTTCTGCGTTAAGACCGAATAAAACAATTCAAATAATATCAGATTTATTCAACCACTAGCATATGCTCCACCCGGTCGCACCTAAGATATATATATATATATATATATATATATATATATATATATATATATATATATATTCCATGAAAAATTCCAGTATACTGAAATCATATGCCCTTAATAGGGTTAAGATGAAAATTCATATAAAATATAAAATATAAAAATTCATACGAAAGCAAGGAAATTCCCAAATTTTTACACTTTTATTGTCATTAATTTAGGGTATGACTACATATCAACCTAACCATTTTATTATCACATCACTACAGTATAAATCTCTATGCATGAGTGGATGTAGTGTGTGAGATGCACTGAAGAAAAATTCCTACCAGTAAAATACATAGCCCTGTTGTGCTCGCATACCCTTAATGACAATAAAAGTGTAACAATTTGGGAATTTCCTTGCTTTTGTACATTAAGTGTATATGAATTTTCATCTTAACCCTATTAAGGGTATATGATTTCAGTATACTGGCATTTTTCATGGAATAATGTTAGAAGTGATTCTCTATTTCTTTCTGCGATTTTAAAAAGGGTTGTACGTTCGTTAGTATATCAACAAAATTATCTTTAAATAAAATAATTCATAGAAATATATCAATTAACTTTATAATTTGCTTTTTGTAATTGCTAAGCTTAATTGTTAACGACGCGGAATGATGATCTGAGTATGCCGGGTTCGAATCTAGTTCGTTCCACAGAAACACTTTCATCAACACCCACACCTGACCTCGTGTCTAACCTCCTGAAGAAGAGGTGAATATAAAAACATAGTTCATAGCGTAGGAGTTCATATTCAGTTTTGTTGATAGCGTAAGAAGTCCATTGAGTTGAAAGCGTAGGAGTTTTACTGTGTGACATTATGTAAAAATTGATTTAGGTCGAGTGTTGAAATGTTACACTTTTTGTAGTGATAGCGTAGGAGTTTTACTGTGTGACATTATGTAAAAATTGATTTAGGTCGAGTGTTGAAATGTAACACTTTTTGTAGTGATAGCGTAGGAGTTTTACTGTGTGACATTATGTAAAAATTGATTTAGGTCGAGTGTTGAAATGTTACATTTTTTGTAGTGATAGCGTAGGAGTTTTACTGTGTGACATTATGTAAAAATTGATTTAGGTCGAGTGTTGAAATGTTACATTTTTTGTAGTGATAGCGTAGGAGTTTTACTGTGTGACATTATGTAAAAATTGATTTAGGTCGAGTGTTGAAATGTAACACTTTTTGTAGTGATAGCGTAGGAGTTTTACTGTGTGACATTATGTAAAAATTGATTTAGGTCGAGTGTTGAAATGTAACACTTTTTGTGGTGATAGCGTAGGAGTTTTACTGTGTGACATTATGTAAAAATTGATTTAGGTCGAGTGTTGAAATGTAACACCTTTTGTAGTGATAGCGTAGGAGTTTTACTGTGTGACATTATGTAAAAATTGATTTAGGTCGAGTGTTGAAATGTAACATTTTTTGTGGTGATAGCGTAGGAGTTTTACTGTGTGGCATTATGTAAAAATTGATTTAGGTCGAGTGTTGAAATGGAACACTTTTTGTAGTGATAGCGTAGGAGTTTTACTGTGTGGCATTATGTAAAAATTGATTTAGGTCGAGTGTTGAAATGTAACACCTTTTGTAGTGATAGCGTAGGAGTTTTACTGTGTGGCATTATGTAAAAATTGATTTGGGTCGAGTGTTGAAATGTAACACTTTTTGTAGTGATAGCGTAGGAGTTTTATTGTGTGACATTATGTAAAAATTGATTTAGGTCGAGTGTTGAAATGTAACACTTTTTGTAGTGATAGCGTAGGAGTTTTACTGTGTGACATTATGTAAAAATTGATTTAGGTCGAGTGTTGAAATGTAACACTTTTTGTAGTGATAGCGTAGGTGTTTTACTGTGTGACATTATGTAAAAATTGATTTAGGTCGAGTGTTGAAATGTAACACTTTTTGTAGTGATAGCGTAGGAGTTTTACTGTGTGACATTATGTAAAAATTGATTTAGGTCGAGTGTTGAAATGTAACATTTTTTGTAGTGATAGCGTAGGAGTTTTACTGTGTGACATTATGTAAAAATTGATTTAGGTCGAGTGTTGAAATGTAACACTTTTTGTAGTGATAGCGTAGGAGTTTTACTGTGTGAGATTATGTAAAAATTGATTTAGGTCGAGTGTTGAAATGTAACACTTTTTGTAGTGATAGCGTAGGAGTTTTACTGTGTGACATTATGTAAAAATTGATTTAGGTCGAGTGTTGAAATGTAACATTTTTTGTAGTGATAGCGTAGGAGTTTTACTGTGTGACATTATGTAAAAATTGATTTAGGTCGAGTGTTGAAATGTAACACTTTTTGTAGTGATAGCGTAGGAGTTTTACTGTGTGACATTATGTAAAAATTGATTTAGGTCGAGTGTTGAAATGTAACACTTTTTGTAGTGATAGCGTAGGAGTTTTACTGTGTGACATTATGTAAAAATTGATTTAGGTCGAGTGTTGAAATGTAACATTTTTTGTAGTGATAGCGTAGGAGTTTTACTGTGTGACATTATGTAAAAATTGATTTAGGTCGAGTGTTGAAATGTAACATATTTTGTAGTGATAGCGTAGGAGTTTTACTGTGTGGCATTATGTAAAAATTGATTTAGGTCGAGTGTTGAAATGTAACATTTTTTGTAGTGATAGCGTAGGAGTTTTATTGTGTGGCATTATGTAAAAATTGATTTAGGTCGAGTGTTGAAATGTAACACTTTGTGTAGTGATAGCGTAGGAGTTTTATTGTGTGGCATTATGTAAAAATTGATTTAGGTCGAGTGTTGAAATGTAACACTTTTTGTAGTGATAGCGTAGGAGTTTTACTGTGTGGCATTATGTAAAAATTGATTTAGGTCGAGTGTTGAAATGTAACACTTTTTGTAGTGATAGCGTAGGAGTTTTACTGTGTGACATTATGTAAAAATTGATTTAGGTCGAGTGTTGAAATGTAACACTTTTTGTAGTGATAGCGTAGGAGTTTTACTGTGTGGCATTATGTAAAAATTTATTTAGGTCGAGTGTTGAAATGTAACACTTTTTGTAGTGATAGCGTAGGAGTTTTACTGTGTGACATTATGTAAAAATTGATTTAGGTCGAGTGTTGAAATGTAACACTTTTTGTAGTGATAGCGTAGGAGTTTTACTGTGTGACATTATGTAAAAATTGATTTAGGTCGAGTGTTGAAATGTAACACTTTTTGTAGTGATAGCGTAGGAGTTTTACTGTGTGACATTATGTAAAAATTGATTTAGGTCGAGTGTTGAAATGTAACACTTTTTGTAGTGATAGCGTAGGAGTTTTATTGTGTGACATTATGTAAAAATTGATTTAGGTCGAGTGTTGAAATGTAACACTTTTTGTAGTGATAGCGTAGGGGTTTTACTGTGTGACATTATGTAAAAATTGATTTAGGTCGAGTGTTGAAATGTAACACTTTTTGTAGTGATAGCGTAGGAGTTTTACTGTGTGACATTATGTAAAAATTGATTTAGGTCGAGTGTTGAAATGTAACACTTTTTGTAGTGATAGCGTAGGAGTTTTACTGTGTGACATTATGTAAAAATTGATTTAGGTCGAGTGTTGAAATGTAACACTTTTTGTAGTGATAGCGTAGGAGTTTTACTGTGTGACATTATGTAAAAATTGATTTAGGTCGAGTGTTGAAATGTAACACTTTTTGTAGTGATAGCGTAGGAGTTTTACTGTGTGACATTATGTAAAAATTGATTTAGGTCGAGTGTTGAAATGTAACACTTTTTGTAGTGATAGCGTAGGAGTTTTACTGTGTGACATTATGTAAAAATTGATTTAGGTCGAGTGTTGAAATGTAACATTTTTTGTAGTGATAGCGTCGCCATTTCGTAAAATGGCGTATATCGCGTTTTTCATCAGTGGCGACTGTAGCTCAGACTTTAGTAGGACACTGGTTTGTATCTAACAACAATATATTTTGAATAAAGTTGAATAAATATTTGTGTATATGTTCAGCTATGCAATGTGTTTGCTTCTCATCTGCGTGGAATAAGATTTATAAGTAAAGTAAACTTTTAATAGAATTAGTTCAGCTGTTTCGAACATTCGTTATCTCTCATATCCGGGTTATCAGGAAAGTTTTCGCAAAATCAATTGCGAAATCCCCCCCCCAAAAAAAAAAGGTGGTGAAAATTATTCATACATAAGCAGGACTTAAGGATAGAAATGGTTTACGTACGGAAGTGTTTATCCCGGATATTTCGCCATGAGATAAGGACAAAAAAAACGACTATGTTTCGGAATTTTTTTGGCCATGAAGATAATTTGTATTAATTGGATTATTCGGACTACTATCTTCATCTTGGATGTTATTCTCACAACGTTTCGGTCAATGTAACTTCCGAGTTTCTTCAAGTCCCGAGTTTCGCTGCAGACCTGAATTGGAAGACTTACATCAAATCTGTTGCTAAGGTTGGTGGAAAAATTGTTGGATCATTCTACCGCTCCAGATGGAGTACTGCTGTCATATATGGGGAGGTGCAGCTTGGGGCACTCTTTTCTGTGTTGACAGAGTATAAAATCGATCCACAATCTAGTGAGAGATGTTATCTTGTCGTCTCTACAGCCTCTTTCACATAAAATAGATAATACTAGCCTCTCTCTACTGTATCGTTTTGTCTATGGTAGGTGCTCGGCTGAGCTCCAATACCTGGAAACTCTCTATAAAACATTCACAGCAAGAACTCGTCTAGCTACAACCACAGCAAAACACTTTCCTTCTCTCTCTCTTTCTCTCGCTCTTTCTCACTCTCTCTTTCTCTCTTTCTGTTTCTCTCTCTCTTTCTCTCTCTTTCTCTCTCTCCCTTTCTCTCTTTCTCTCTATCTCTTTCTTTCTCTCTCCCTCTTTCTCTCTCTTTCTCTCTCTCTTACCCCCCCCCAAAAAACAAACAAAACTTCCATGAACAAAGTTTATTTCCTAGAACATCCAATATGTGGAACAAGGAACCACGAGTCTGCTTCCCAACCGACTACAGCATGGTCGTTTTCAAGTCTAAGAACTGTGATACAGCGAAACAGTCTGCTTATATATATATATATATATATATATATATATATATATATATATATATATATATATATATATATATACAGGGTGGGCAAAAATAAGGGTCCTATTTTTAAAAATTCATAACTTTTTTATTTATTGATTTTTTTTAAAAATTTTTTTAGAATAAGTAAAGGACCCCTTCCGAAGCAAGCATGAGCCGTATTAGCCCTAAGGAACGTACCCTCATTTAGAAAACATTATTTTTGCTTAAAAAACTCAAAACAGTGTAAAAAACAATACTTTAGTTTTTGTAAGTTTTAAGAAGTGTTTTTCGGCTAAAATTTGTTTTGTTTATTTCAAAACATCTCGGAAGGGTCAGTCTACACACACATAAAGTTGGTGAGTTTAACTTTTATTTTGTGGAAGTTATTCAAATTCAAGTTATTCAAATTTAAAGATAGGACCCTTATTTTGGCCCACCCTGTATATATATTATAAGTAGTAGTAGCAGGATAATAATAATAATGATGATGATGATGATGATGATGATGATGATGATGATGATGATGATGACAACAACAACAACAACAACAACGAAAATCTACCATAAATTGCTTAAACAGATTGACGAGGCAATTTCTTTTCCAATTCTGCAAAAGGCTTGACTGTTAGGAACAGCGAAAGTGTTACGGTACAGCTTGAATGTCTAAAGTCAGGAGAATTGACTTGATTCTCAAAAAAAGAAAACTCCAACTAAAATCATCCAAAAGTTGAGACTACTATGAAATAATAATAATAATAATAATAATAATAATAATAATAATAATAATAATAATAATAATAATAATAATAATAATAAACTTACCCTAATCCGATTGGCAACCATCCTCGGACTTAGGCTTACGGTTTCGCTAACACCCCATTTTTACAATCTTTTAAACCTGAAATTAGCCCGTCACTCGAAAAAAAATGGCGGCCACGTTGGAAACAACGCTTGTTTGTCTAAGTAAAAGTGAGGCTATCAAATGCATAGATAATACATCTTACAATGAATAAACACAAGTGAAAATTATATAGGTAGGTAGAAAAGTAAATTTTCTTGCGTTTAATAACAGTTATTTGTTGTCTATTTGTATTTTTTAAACCTTTTTTTCTTGTTTACTATACTGCACAATCGCCGATACTCTAAATCAGGGGCGGGCAACCTTTTCAGAGTGAGGGCCAGATGAGATTTTTGGAAGGAGATCGCGGGCCGGAGTGAAAAACGAAATCTCAGAATTACTATATTTTGTTTACATGAATAAATTGTACAAAAATTGCATTGAACACTCTACAAATCTGATATTTTTTTCTCAGGAGACTTCTGTATGTGATGTTATAGAAGGCGTCGACGAAGGGCCATTTTGGAATCATCAAAAATAATGACGGGGAGAAGTAGCAAGTTGATCCAGCATTCGTTTTGACACACCTCACATAAGTTCTATGCATCATCGCTCGCTGATATTCATACATTTTTATCCCACTCTAAATCTTAATTGAAACCTACTTTTACGTCTATATCACAAAGTGATATGAGTTTTATTGGGAGGTTCGCGGGCCGGATTGCAATAATAAAGCATAGCAAGGTGGCGGGCCGGACGCTAAGCCTTCGGGGCCGGATGTGGGCCGCGGGCCGCGGGCCGGAGGTTGCCCGCCCCGGCTCTAGATGAAAAAAACCCCGAAAAATCATGTAATTGCCTGAATATTAGGCGAGACCTCAATCATCTACCCGGCGTGCCACTTCCTTATCGACCCACGAGATCCAACTGGATTTTCGACAAAAGAAGAACAACAAAAAACAAAAAAAGAAACAACCATGAAAAACAGACATACAAAAGATAAATAAATAAATAAATAAATTAAAAAAATGTGTTGCGTCTCAAAAGGAGGGGGGGGGAGAAATAAACCGCTTTTTCTTTTAGTTGATTATCAATAAAGCGGATACACCAAAGGACACTTTAAGAAATAAAAAGACAGACCCCACCCAAAATCGACAGGTAACACTTTAGATGTGAACTCTAATTAAGTAGTGATGAAAGTGAACCGTTGATTCCATCACCCGGGGTACCGGCTATAATTGCTTATTAGACGGGTGTGAGACGACAGTATGTCGAGGGTCGGCAGACAATCATAAGGTTGGAAATGAGTTGGTTTCAAGACGACGGTTTATTATCTTAAGTAGCTGCCACATTCGATAAATTAGTGAAGCTCTCTCGGCAATTGACAGTGTTTATATAAACATTGTGATTTCGTTAATAGCCGAACGGATATGAGCGCCGACTACTTACTAGTATTATGAAAGAAGTATATGTTGAACTCTCGACAGAATGTCTACAATGTCGATAGCGGGAACACAAAGCTTTACATGTATTTAATCTAAACCCTGCTAGGAAAGATTTCACTGGTAACTGATAAAAAAAAAGATCAGCACGGAGAAATGATGTTTTTCAAATAAGGAAACGCACAAATAATCTTGAGGGGAATGGAACTACCATTATATTAAGGTTGAGAAGCAGGGGACAGACAAGGCAGTGCTGCAGCGTATAACCCTCCTCCTCACATTTACAGATTGTTACCCATAGAAGCTTTTGATCGCCCTATTCTCCTTCGGTTGAGCGTCATCCACTGAGAAAACGACTTTTGGCTGATCAGAATCACGAAAAGATCCGATTCCTTGTCTTTAGAGAAGTAAAAAGTGTTGAATTACAAAACACGACTGATCGTTGTTGTTGTTGTTTTTTTTGTTTTTTTTATTTAAACGTGATTTTCTGAGCCAGGATGGGGGATTCCCATGTCAGTAGGAGGGTGGGAGGTCATTCTCTGCAGTCTAGTCTCTTCCTAGGATGTTGTTAGGGGCTGGACATAGCTGAGAAATTTTTTTTTTCAACAGGATTAAGTCATTGGTCCCATTTGTTCTATTTATCTTCCTCCCACAAGGTAAGATGTGACACAAGGTCGGGAAAGTAGGAAAGAACCAGCGCTCGAGAATTTGAGCACTCTGTCTGTTTAAAAATTGCTTGGGCAGCCCCGTCGGCATTCCCCGGTAGAGGCGCCTCAGACAGTAAGCAATAAACTTACTCCTCCCCAAAGAGGGGAGGCAAAGCCTGGGAGGGTGCACCTCCTAGAACTGCACAGGACCGGCAACCCCCAATAGACCGGCTTAAATCCAGAACCGAAGGCCCGGACAATACCGGTTTATTAGGCGGGGTAAAAACCCCTGGGTGAATCCTCATTGGTCCCATTTGTATCGCAGGGATTTCGCGATGCAATAAAGCGTTTCGTCATCGATCATGCGTAACGCTAGCGAGATTCAAAACCGGGACCCCACGCTCTACCATATCATATTATGTGTGAATACATAATGACAAAGGCAAAAAAAACAAGGAATAAGACAGACACGTACGAACACTTTTAAGACTTTTATTGAAACTACTTGTTTACTAGGCAGAGGGGCCCCTTCTGCTATGATCTGGTTGGTGTGCTGGTAGGAGGTCGCTGTCAAGGGGAATGGTATGAGATATGAGGGGAAGGTAACCCTTACCTAACATAGCGCTTGTGGATGGAATGTATGACTTTCATAGATACTATTTTATTTTACTTTGAATTCTTTGAACGAATTCAACTATATATATATACAGAAAAGCATTTTACCTAAATGCTAGGTTGGAACAATTTTACCCTTCATCAATGTGATGACACTTCATGAAACCAACGGATGATTCTCTTATAGCCGGTTCCCCGGATAATGGAATCTACGATACACTTTCATGTGTCCGTGAATAATTATATTTAAAAATATATAATTATAAACACACACACACACACACACACACACACACACACACACACACACACACATATATATATATATATATATATATATATATATATATATATATATATATTGGTACAGAAAAATGAGTACAACATTCGTACCGTCGGTTTCAAGCACGGAAGGACTTAGCCATCCGGCTCTCTTCAGCTTAACAGAAGCTGAAGAGAGCCGGATGGCTAAGTACTTCCGTGCTTGAAACCGACGGTACGAATGTTGTACTAATTTTTCTGTACCAAAATAAATAAATATTACGCTCTTAATTTTTAATTTTTAACTTTAATTCTTAATTAATCGAGCACTCTGTTGGGATTTTTCCTGCTATATTACAAAGAAGTTATATATATATATATATATATATATATATATATATATATATATATATATATATATATATATTATTTCATGTACACACAGACGATATTATAAAGATGTATAATATATTATGTATAGACTTTGAGTATTTACTTCAACAGTGCTCAATACCAACGAATCTGATTGGTTAGCTAGCTAGACTAAACACCACGTGGATATATAAAAAAATCAGTTACACGAATTCAATGCACTTTTTAAAATTAATTTTATACGTACATAAAAGTAATCCATGGACACGTGTTTCTGGCTCACAGCCGTCATCAGCATGGCTTACTTAGACAAGGATCGAACCTTCGATATTGATGTCTATAGTCCAGCGTCTTTACCATGGATTACTGTGAACCAGAAACACGTGTCCATGGATTACTTTTATGTACGTATAAAAGTAATAAAAATATATATATATATTAACGAAAAATACGTCCTATAAAGGCGACTAATAATGCAATTTTCTTCATCTTAATCACTTAGGAAGTGAGACAATCGAAATAATAGTAGTAAGCAAAAAAACAAAAGAAAACGAACGCTGCAATTACCAATAAAAATAATTACATAAAAACACATCATATATATATATATATATATATATATATATATATATATATATATATATATATATGTAAAGGAGTAAGGCTACCAACATTTGTAGAATGTTTTTTTCAACATTTATTTATTATTTTGTTGTTTTACCATTTTATAATTTTATATAACGCGTTTCAAGCGGTGGTCCGCTTTCATCAGATATGTAAATCCATTTTGGATTTACATATCTGATCAAAGCGGACCACCGCTTGAAACGCGTTATATAAAATTATAAAATGGTAAAACAACAAAATAATAAATAAATGTTGAAAAAAACATTCTACAAATGTTGGTAGCCTTACTCCTTTACATATATACTTTTCTCTCGTTGGAACTGCACTAATACTGCACTACCCTCTTTTATATATATATATATATATATATATATATATATATATATATATATATATATATATATATGAAAATATTTGTTGTTGTTTATTATCTACGGACGTATACGTTTCATCTTTTTTTAATCAAGACTCTTCAGCGTAGAAGTTTGACTATTCACTACTGGTCACACGATTCGAAACCCTGGATATATATATATATATATATATATATATATATATATATATATATATATATATATATATATATAATCATATGTTTTGTCGTCTACGACTCATCAGTGTGGCTAGACATAGCAAGTGTATCGAGCCAAGATTCGAAACCTGAATATCCAAATGTGACCAGCATTTAGAACCACTTCACCAAGAAAACAACCACTCACTGTAAAAGAAAATTAAGCATTATATTCACACAATCTGCTTACATATGTTTTTGCTCATGCTATTCGGTAACCGAGAGAAATCTATTCTTTACAGAGGATTATTAGTTTACGCTAAGAGGGAACTAAATTCTATTTCATTCCAATAAAACATGAATAATTCATCATCGCCCCTCCCCCTCTTTACTGATGTGTCACGACTTATCAAGGCACGGGACGACTCGAGGATAAGGGTTAAAGAGATCGTCAGTTGAACTATAATCCCCTCTATGAGGGGATCCAAAACAAATGGGTGGGATGGGCAGAAGATTACTTGGCGATATTAAAATCTTGCCTAGACGCCGCTATTCCGAATCGCGACCGTGGGCCGCCATCAGTGCACTGTTTCTCTTAAACGGTCATAAACAACGCTGTATATTTTATTTAGACGGTTTAAAACCGATATAAATGATTGTACACATAAAACAAATTTAATTACAAAAAAAAAAAAAATATTCGAATTATTTTATGGTTTTAAGTAATGCAGTAATAATTCAATTTTTATTTGATATTTAATTTTCATTAAAAGATTTTAATAAATTTTAATTATAAAATGTTACCTAAAAAAGATCTTATGTGACTTAAAAAAAAAAAAATGACCGTTTGGTGTAGGAGAGGCTGTCTATGGATGGCGGCTTTTGGCGTATGAGAGACTGTCTATTCATGGCGGCTTGCTGGTGTGAATTCAGAATAGTGGCTTTTAGGGTAGGTATCGCCGATTACGTAAAATGAATTGATTATCCAAGGAAACAGCTCAACAAGTACAGGGTGGGCCAAAATAAGGGTCCTATCTTTAAATTTGAATAACTTGAATTTGAATAACTTCCACAAAATAAAAGTTAAACTCACCAAACTTTATGTGTGTGTAGACTGACCCTTCCGAGATTTTTTGAAATAAACAAAACAAATTTTAGCCGAAAAACACTTCTTAAAACTTACAAAAACTAAAGTATTGTTTTTTACACTGTTTTGAGTTTTTTAAGCAAAAATAATGTTTTCTAAATGAGGGTACGTTCCTTAGGGCTAATACGGCTCATGCTTGCTTCGGAAGGGGTCCTTTACTTATTCTAAAAAAAAAATCAAAAAAAAATCAATAAATAAAAAAGTTATGAATTTTTAAAAATAGGACCCTTATTTTTGACCACCCTGTATTTGTTCACATTAGACTTGAAGACGACCATGTTGTAGTCGGTTGGGAAGCAGACTCGTGGTACCATGTTTCACAGATGAGATGTTCTAGGAAATAAACTTTGTTCATGGAAGGTTCGTTTGATTTTTGGTAAGGAGAGAGAAAAAAGAAAGTTCTTGCTGTGGTTTTAGTTCAACGAAGTTCCGCTGTTAATGTTTTATAGGGAGGGGGTACAGGGACTGGAGCTCGGCCGAGCGCCTAAGATAAACATAACGATACAGTAGGGACGAGCAGAGATCATCTCCACTAGATTGCGAAGTCGATGTTGTACTTTGTCAAGACAGTAGAGGGTACTCCGAGCAGTACCTCCCCAGATCTGACAGCACTACTCCGTCTTAGGGTGTACCTGGCTCTTATACAGGTAGATGATTGCGTCAGGGGCGAGGTACCTTCTAGAGCGATAGAATGATTCTTTCGTGTTAAAATTATAAGCGGGTTTATTGCGCTTCTTTCTTTGATACCTCTGACACGAAAAAAAGGGGCCCGACGGCTCGAAACTTCTGCTGTGCATTATCGCAGCCAGATTATGTAACTTTGGCAGGTGGCGGCGGCGGCAGCAGTAGCGACGGCGGCGGCGGGGAACGGGACGGAGGGCAGCAGCAGCCGGTGGCGGCGGCGGCGGTGGTGGTGGGTGATTCGGTACTGCCATCCCGGGTGCATGAAACGCGCCGGGAGAGACAACGAAAATAGAAGGGAAAATGGATTACGAATATGCGTTTTTGGCACACGATTCCCCGAAGACCAAAAAGAACTAACACAACAGAACAAATAAGAAAAAAAAAAACACCAATTAAAACAAAAAGAAAAGAGAACTTTTTTCGCCTCTTGAGTTGTTTATTCATCCATCACATGGAAAAACTTTCGATAACACAGTAAAAATATGCGCATGATATATATATATATATATATATATATATATATATATATATTAAGAGAGACTGTTTGAAGTGCCGTTTTGTCTGATAAATGCAAGGAGGCTAGACATTGCCAGTGTGACCATGTCTATTGATTTTGTCTACACACTTTAAACTTAGATCTACATTCGAGATATATGATAACTTTTATAACCTTGTAATTTAGGTTATAATAATTAATAACTCGTAAACAAAATGGATGAACTTTCAACAGAAACGTTTAACAGATTTATTAAAACTGAACACAGAATGAAATAATGAGTTTATTGGCCGCAGTACGCGATTTGATATTTACAGTCTAAATCCGTGGTCTGTGCTTACTTTCTCTCTCCAGGCATCTCTTGCTTGCGATAACTCCGAAATGGTTCAAAGGGGCGTAACTCGTTTTCGTTAGTTGTCATAACAATAACTAAAAGAAAAAACTGGAAATAGGGAAAGTTGTAAAACGTCAAGAGTCCAACTCAACGTTTCGTCCAACTCTTATGAGAACGAAGTTTAAACTATCTCTTTCCACTGATTCAACTTTTCCCTTGATACAGATTTTGTAACAGTTATACAAAATGTTGAGATGGACATTTAAAATTTTAGATCTTCCTTTTTTATTTTAGCCCACTATGTCTCTCTCCATCCCCCTCTTTCTATATACCCTTCTCTCTCTCTCGCTCTCTCTCTCTCTCTCTCTCTCTCTATATATATATATATATATATATATATAGAGAGAGAGAGATAGAGAGAGAGAGAGAGAGAGAGAGAGAGCGAGAGTCATCCACAGACTGACTGTTTTGCTGTA
>OY744552.1:43684389-43689389 GCA_963556195.1 Sepiola atlantica
CTTAAAACTTACAAAAACTAAAGTATTGTTTTTTACACTGTTTTGAGTTTTTTAAGCAAAAATAATGTTTTCTAAATGAGGGTACGTTCCTTAGGGCTAATACGGCTCATGCTTGCTTCGGAAGGGGTCCTTTACTTATTCTAAAAAAAAAAAAAAAAAAATCAATAAATAAAAAAGTTATGAATTTTTAAAAATAGGACCCTTATTTTTGCCCACCCTGTATATATATATATATATATATATATATATATATATATATATATATATATATATATATATATATTAGTGATATTTTAAGCTGAATTATTTCGACACTTGATTATTGGGGAAATGGTCGTATAATCAGTACCATTGGAGAGCCATGAATATTAAAACTGTCCTGTTTTTAAATCTCCGAAACAGTTACATGGTAAACAGCTGATGATCCCCGTGTTAATATTAGACGCTTAAGGTTTCCTGTTTTTGTTTCACTCTTAGATAATTAACCCCCCTTTTTTATTTTTATTTTTTATTTTTTTATTTTTATTTTTATTTTTTTTATTTTACTTATATTTTTTCATTTATTAATTTTCCAACGAATGTTAAGTCTGCAATATCTTGGATTTAGTTAGTTTGTCTAGGAATTTAAACTGCATTTTACTTTTTAAAATTTTTTTTTTTTTTTTTTTTTTAATGACTCAAAGCTTCTTTAGACTATATATATATTTTTTCATCTGTCTTAACTATATTAACATCAAAACAGGTTATCCTTATTTAATTCTGTATTAAACTAAATTTATATATATATATATATATATATATATATATATATATATATATATGTATATATAGTATAAATTTTTATTCATACAAAACATTATTAGTTACATACATGTTTCGGTTGTACCCTTCAGAGAGAGTCAACCTCTTCAGACCAAAGAAGACAGAGAAGTGAGATTGGTTTGAAAAACTTTCCCTTTAAGTAAATCCCATGTTGGGGTGAATTTAACCAATAATGTTTTGCATAAATAAAATGTATACTTAAGAATAGCACTACTTGTTATAGGTCACTTTTTATAAACACTTGAGTGTGTGTGTTTTTCGTTCAAGTTTTAAAGTATTGCATGGAAAGTTAATAAAATTGAAATAAAAGCCAAATTAGCAATACAAGATTAATTTATTTATTTATGTTTTTTCTTACATTAATCCTATCGATTACGGAATAAAATTCCTTCTTCCGGGGTGACCAGTATTGAGTCATTTTTTTTCTCATCAAAAAACAAGAATAAAGAAAAAAAAATGACTCAATACTGGTCACCCCTGAAGAAGGAATTTTATTCCGTAATCGATAGGATTAATGTAAGAAAAAAAAAATTAATCTTGTATTGCTAGTTTGGCTTTTATTTCAATTTTATATATATATATATATATATATATATATATATATATATATATATATATATATATAGTTTTGTTTTGTTTATTATCTATGTACGTACACGTTTCGTCTTTTAATCGGGACTCGTCAGCATAGAGCTATAACTATTCACTACTGGTCCCGTGATTCGAAACCCCAGGCCTCCAAGTATGTTACAACTCAAATCCTGACATCTAGACCCCCTACGGCCACCGCTGAATAACTAGATAAACAGTGATAATTTTAACACTTTATTCGGCGGCTTGACGCTAAGAGAGCGTTCAACTCAATGAAAGGAACGATGCATTTATAGCTAGTGACGTGATGCTGTGTTAATACTACACTTACAGTGCCCATCTGTACTTGCATGACATTTTTTCTCTATTTTATCATCCTGATGAAGTCTTATAAATAAAGACGAAACGTTGATGTACACATAAAAAACATCCATTTTTTGGTTTTTCTTTTTTCATTTTCCCATCACGTCGGATTACTTTCATCCTTCTCTTCCCATATATATATATATATATATATATATATATATATATATATATATATATATATATATATATATATATATATATATATATATATGTGTGTGTGTGTGTGTGTGTGTGTGTAAATATATATACGTATATAATCAAGGTATAAATAAGCAAAACAATTATTTTATGTTTAACAATGCTTGCTTAAATACCAAATACACACAATCTCTATCTCTTTCTCTCCCCCTCTCTCTATATATATAGAGAGATAGATAGATAGATAGATAGATAGATAGATAGATAGATAGATAGATGTGAAATGAATAACGGAAAGCCAAAAACTATGTGATTTATATATTCATCAACGTTTCGTCTTTATTGAAAAACTTCCTCAGGATGAAGAAAGCAATGTAGAAAGATCATACAGCATATTACATTTTATTTGTCAGAAAGTGTCCAGATTTTGGCATTGTTGTTGACGTGAACAAGCAGGTAATGAAAAACATGATTTTGGTTATAGCGTTATCAGCAGTGGCCTGTCTCCTAAAAAAATCATGTTTTTTCATTCTCTGCTTGTGCACGTCAACAACCATGCTAAAAGTCTGTACACTTTCTGACAAATAAAAATTAATATCCTGTATGATTTTTCTACATTGCTTTCTTCACCATGAGAAAGTCTTTAAATAAAGACGAAACGTTGATAAATCACATAGTTTGTGATTTTCTTTTGTTTTCATTTTAAATTACGTCGGATCATTTTATCCCCACTTTTCTTCATATATATATATATATATATATATATATATATATATATATATATATATATATATATATATATAGGCAGCATCTTCTCTTGCAGGCAAGTATTGTTGAATATAAGAGTCCGAATAAGGATCTTAGTTTCGGAGGGGAATTGGCTGATGAATTTGCCATAATTTGGATTCATCTCCCAAGTACTTTCAGACAGACCCAAGTACTTTGTACATAATTCCCGCCAAAACCTTCTAAAATACTAACACATGGTCTGTAGCTGATTAACCTCATTCCGATGAAGATGGACCCAGATGGTTCTGAAAGTATTTGGGAGATAAATCCAAATTATGGCAAATTCATCAGCCAATTCTCCTCCGAAACTAAGATCCTGATTCGGACTATTGAGAGGATCTACCAAAGGATATCTAGACATGAGTTGTCTCTTATATTCAACAATATATATATATATATATATATATATATATATATATATATATATATATATATATATATATAGGAGAATTTGAATAACCTCCAAGACACCATCCTCGAATGTCTTCGGTCTCTCTGTACAAGGAGTTGTTATATACATATAATAGAAAATGACAATCAAACAAATGTAAAGTTACATACTTGACAAGTTTAATAAATTCAAGCAGTGAAACAAAGAATGGGTTACAAAAAAGTCCTTTATACCTAGTGACTTTGTTTTTAGTATATAAAGGTTCATGTATTGTGTTTATGATATCTGTGTTTTTCTCTTTTGTTTACAAGTTTTCATATTCAATTGATAAAAAAACATATTTCAAATTCAACAAATAATTAATAATTATATATACACAAATTGCAATGATTCATTCATTCTGCATTTTTACTCCTTTTTCATTTTCTCTTGCTCGTAAGCGCATCACAGTTCACCACCGAGCTGCCCGTCAATCTCATCAACATCCGGTCAAACCATATATATATATATATATATATATATATATATATATATATATATATATTTCAGAGGAAACATTCTTTTAATCAATGAGACGGGCGGGTGAAAAAAAAAAATTGCTAAAATATTCCTTAAGGCCTTATTGTCTGACCCTCTAAGAGGAAACGTCAGAATGATAAATTAAAAACTAAGAAAATCGAATGAGGGTCAGACGATAAGGCTTTAAGGAAAATTTTAGCAATTTTTTTTTCCATCCGCCCGTTTCATTGATTAAAAAAAATTTCCTCTGAAATTTATCCTACGATTTTGTTGTACGCGAAATCAATAATATCGTCGAAAGAAAGAGCAAAGGGGAATTGAATGTGCCAAAATTAACGATGGATCGATTAAAAGAAGTGAATTTAATGATTTCGTTAAAAAAAAACGATTAAAAGGCACTACGTTATGGGGGGGGAGAAGGGAGGGTGTTCAAAGTTCCCCAAAGACATTTAGCGATCTGACAAATTCCTTCTGCCGGCACAAGGAAGGTTTGCGAATAGCGAATGAGACAGATTCCAATATTTTCAAATGGTTCTTGGAATCTGCTCTATGCAAGATTTCAAAACGGTCTATTTTATAGCTACTGGCACAACTTGGGGTTTCAACCAAATGCTGGCCAATAGCACAGTCCAAAGAATTAGAGGCGGGGTAACACAAGGATCCTACCCTTCCCTGACGTATTTTTGATGGAACGTGCTGGTTTATGCGGGTCTACAAATGCAAGGAAGTACGCCCTATATAGCCAGCATCACATTGGCATTTAAATTGGTATACAAAATTACTATAATTTGTATAGGGCACACTATCCTTGCGAAAGGAAGGAAAAGCAGGTCTAGTAGCATAAACTAATCGTAAGGAAACAGTAGAACAATTACTAATGCTATCAACAATCTGTTTACCTAGTTTATTACTATTTCCGCCCATCCAAGGTAATTTCAAATAAATGGGGCATTTTACAAGCCCAAATATATATATATATATATATATATATATATATATATATATATATATATATATATATATATATATATATATATATATATAGTTTGAACAGTCACACTTTGATACGTTGCTGAAATGGCAATAATAAGGAGAATATTTTAAAAAATAGTTTGAAAACCTTAACAACTAAAGTTTAAAAAAAAGAAGATTTTAAAGTAAATAAATAATTTATTTTAAAAATCAAATAATTTGCGTTGTCCAAGTTTTCAAAATATTTTTTAAAAACATTCTCCTTATTATTGCCATTTCAGCAACGTTTCAGTGTGCGACTTTTCAAACTACCTTATTCACGTAACTGCGTGCTACACAC
The DNA here is from genome assembly GCA_963556195.1 of Sepiola atlantica. Taxonomy (NCBI): domain Eukaryota; kingdom Metazoa; phylum Mollusca; class Cephalopoda; order Sepiida; family Sepiolidae; genus Sepiola; species Sepiola atlantica. The sequence goes on from OY744552.1 coordinate 43,689,318, forward strand.
GAGCAGAGAAAAATATGCTTATACTTCTGACAAGGGTGTTTATTACCGAAAGTACGCAAAAACAATTGTATA
>OY744552.1:43694389-43721889 GCA_963556195.1 Sepiola atlantica
TTCGATGAATCAAGAACCATAAATCACGAACCATTTCGACTTGACAAGATAAAACATTATGGAATGTGTGCAGAAAAACAATGTATTGTTTGTTATTTAAGTTAGTTAATAGTGGAATGTGTGAAGAAAAACAATGTATTGTTTGTTGTTTAAGTTATTGAATAGTGGAATGTGTGAAGAAAAACAATGTATTGTTTGTTGTTTATTTATTGAATAGTGGAATGTGTGTAGAAAAACAATGTATTGCTTGTTGTTTACGTTATTGAATAGTGGAATGTGTGAAGAAAAACAATGTATTGTTTGTTGTTTATTTATAGAATAGTGGAATGTGTGAAGAAAAACAATGTATTGTTTGTTGTTTATTTATTGAATAGTGGAATGTGTAAAGAAAAACAATGTATTGTTTGTTGTTTGAGTTATTAAATAGTGGAATGTGTGAAAAAAAAACAATGTATTGTTTGTTGTTTATTTATTAAATAGTGGAATGTGTAAAGAAAAACAATGTATTGTTTGTTGTTTAAGTTATTGAATAGTGGAATGTGTGAAAAAAAACAATGTATTGTTTGTTGTTTATTTATTAAATAGTGGAATGTGTAAAGAAAAACAATGTATTGTTTGTTGTTTATTTATTGAATAGTGGAATGTGTAAAGAAAAACAATGTATTGTTTGTTGTTTGAGTTATTAAATAGTGGAATGTGTGAAAAAAAACAATGTATTGTTTGTTGTTTATTTATTAAATAGTGGAATGTGTAAAGAAAAACAATGTAGTGTTTGTTGTTTACGTTATTGAATAGTGGAATGTGTGCAGAAAAACAATGTATTGTTTGTTGATTATTTATTCAATAGTTGAATGTGTGTAGAAAAACAATGTATTGTTTGTTGTTTAAGTTATTGAATAGTGGAATGTGTGAAAAAAAACAAGGTATTGTTTGTTGATTATTTATTGAATAGTAGAATTTGTGCAGAAAAACAATGTATTGTTTGTTGTTTACGTTATTGAATAGTTGAATGTGTGCAGAAAAACAATGTATTGTTTGTTGTTTAAGTTATTGAATAGTGGAATGTGTGCAGAAAAACAATGTATTGTTTGTTGTTTAAGTTATTGAATAGTGGAATGTGTGAAGAAAAACAATGTGTTTTTTGTTGTTTAAGTTATTGAATAGTGGAATGTGTGAAGAAAACAATGTATTGTTTGTTGTTTAAGTTATTGAATAGTGGAATGTGTGCAGAAAAACAATGTATTGTTTGTTGTTTAAGTTATTGAATAGTGGAATGTGTGCTGAAAAACAATGTATTGTTTGTTGTTTAAGTTATTGAATAGTGGAATGTGTGAAGAAAAACAATGTGTTTTTTGTTGTTTAAGTTATTGAATAGTGGAATGTGTGCAGAAAAACAATGTATTGTTTGTTATTCGAAGAAAAACGATTTTCTAGAATTACGGTAACCGATCGAGAGAGAAATAGGGACTAAGAAGAGAGTCAGATCGATGTGAATTAAATATTTGAGATTGCAGAGTGGGGGTCACTTTCTTATATAAATATAACGTAACATGATCACCCTGTTAATGGCCAGTTAGTGGTAAATGGAGACGTGTATCCGAATGGTTTCTAAATTTTGGGACGGAAGAATTAGGGGTGGGGGCATTTTTTTTTACTCATTCAATTTAGTTTTTTTCTGTTTTGAATATAAATTGGGGAGGGTATATATATATATATATATATATATATATATATATATATATATATATATAATATTACATATTAAAATTTTTTATTTGGGGTGGGGCAGTTTTTAAATACTGCAATCAGCCACTACTTCTAAAAAATATCGGATATGGTGGAAAATACTTGCGTTTGGCTAAGTAAAAGTGACGATAACGAACGTTAACGTTCTTCACCGAACATTCTACACAATATGAACCGAACTGTTTTGTACATTTTTTACCCTAACCCTAACCTTACCCTAAACAAACTCTAACCCTAAACTAACCCTAAATTAAGTTGTAGTTTTAGTCTGCAAAATCGGTTTTATTCGGTTCGTGTTGTGTAGAAGCATTGGAACTTGATTCGGCTTTCTCAGGAAAGTCGGAACTGCTTACGTCACAACTGCAAATTTCTGGATACCTATCCCTAAAAAGGAAAGTCTGAACTGCTACCCCCTAAGAAACTTCAGATCCTTTTTATTGCGGGAGGGGGGCCGATTACATGTAAAACCCTAAAAAAATCCGTAAAGAAGGAATAAAAACATATTTAAGACTTCACAGTGGGGGATCACTTTCCTATAAAACTTTAACGTAAAATGAGCACCCACTTCCTGTCCAGTTCGGTTTTCTTCTTTTCTCGGCATTTTGGCCAAGATCAAAGTGTAGTATCTGTTCCGATGGATACTACACACCATAGACCGGTATTGTTTTGGCCTTCGGGGCTTGGTTTACGCCGGTCTATGGGTTTTTCCTGTGCAGTTCTAGGGGGTCCACCCTCCCAGGCTTTGCGTCCCCTCTTTGGGGAGGAGTAAGTTTATTGCTTACTGCCTGAAGCGCCCCTACCGGGGAATGCCGACGGGGCTGCCCAGGCAATTTTTTAATGGCCAGAGTGCTCACTTTCTCGGGCGCTGGCTTTTCAAATCCCACCTTTCCGACCTTGTGTCACATCTTACCTTGTGGGTAGGAGTTGAATAACTCCTGTCCAGTTAGCGTTAAATCGAGACATAACCCCCTATTTATATTTAAAGCACAAAAACAAACTAAAATGGATAAGTGAACAAAAATGACCCCCCCCTCATTTTCCAGCCTCCAAAATTAAACTCCAGTCAATTACCGATGATGGTCAGGAAGTGGGTGCTTATTTTACGTTAAATCAAGGGAGGCGCGAGAGCGCTCTATCACTTAAAAAACGGCCTATGCTGGAAATCTCATTTCTTTAATCAATCATAACTCAAAAACCAATAAATCAAATTAGTTAAAACTGTGCACAAAATTTTTATTTGATAGGTTCTATAAGTGTGTAGAATTTCAGCATCATTAGTCAAGGCAACCCAGAGATCCAGAAAGTTCAATCATGAAATCATGTTATCTGTTTGTACGTACGTACGTACGTACGTACGTATGTGCCACCCTGTATCTCATCAACTATTTGATGGATTCAGCTGATTTTTTGGCAGAGATAGAGGTTCTAGGGTCTAGTTGATGGCATTTTAATTTCAGTTTACCATATACCTTAGTTTTCCAGAGAATTCAAAAAAACCTTATGAGAAGGCATTGTATTGAGGCATAGCCTTTACAAAAGTAGTGACATTCCATGAAAAATGCCAGTATACTGAAATCATATGCCCTTAATAGGGTTAAGATGAAAATTCATATACACTAAATGTACAAAAGCAAGGAAATTCCCAAATTTTTACACTTTTATTGTCATTAAGGGTATGACTACATATCAACCAAACCATTTCATTATCACATCACTACAGTATAAATCTCTATGCATGAGTGGATGAAGTGTGTGAGGTGTGCTGAAGAAAAATTCCTACCAGTAAAATACATAGCCCTGTTGTGCTCGCATACCTTTAATGACAATAAAAGTGTCAAAACTTGGGAATTTAGTGTATATGAACATTTAGTGTATATGAATTTTCATCTTAACCCTATTAAGGGCATATGATTTCAGTATACTGGCATTTCTCATGGAATGTATATAGGAAATCGATACGCTACTCTAAATTGCAAAATATTGAATTTTTATTCTAATTCTTTTTTGCGGATATTTTTTCAGCTTGTTGACATGTAATCGTCCAAAAAAAGACAAATCGTTCTACAAGAGGCATCGAATTGTTAGAGACCCGTTTGAATCAGTGTATCACCCGAGGAGGAGACTATGTTGATGAATAAAGTGCAATTTTTCCTAAAAGTTGTTATATTAGTCAGGTTCGAGATATGTTATTGTTATGTTTATTGTATTTTTCCGCTCTGGAATCGGTGTTCATGGTTGACCGCGGAATATTTATGTGGAATGTTCGCTGCGATATTTTTTTTTCACTACTGCGGATAATGAATCTGTCTAAGAAAGGAACACACACAATATATATATATATATATATATATATATATATATATATATATATATATATATATTAACTGCTGGAATCGAACATCCCACGGATGGAAGGAAGAATTTGTAGGATGAGACGGATGAGGAGGGGCGGTGTCAGAAGAGAGTTATGAATTTAACGAAGAAGATGAACCAGAAAGTTGTGAATTGGATGGAGAAGAAGGAGACAAGGAAGAGGAAGAAAACAGAGAAGGCAAATGAAGAGAAGAAGAAGAAGAAGAAGAAGAAGAAGAAGAAGAAGAAGAAGAAGAAGAAGAAGAAAAAAAAATGAAAAAAGAAGAGGAAGAAGACATTTAAAAGGGTCGTAAGAAGAAGAAGAAAAAAAAGAAGAAGAAGAAATTAAAAAGTGTAGTAAATAGAAGAAGAATAAGAAATTTAAAGAGAGAAAGAGAGAGACAGAAAGAGAGAGAGAAAGAGAGAAAGAGAGAGATAAAGAGAGAGAGAAAGAGAGAGAAAAAGAGAGAGAGAAAGAGAGAGAAAGAGAGAGAGAGAGAAAGAGAGAGAAAGAGAAAGAGAGAAAGAGAGAGAAAAACGAGAGAGAGAAAGAGAGAGAGAAAGAGAGAGAGAGAGAGAGAGAAAGAGAGAAAGAGAGAGAGAGAGAGAGAAAGAAAGAGAGAAAAAGAGACATTGATTTTGAAGATAGTCATGTTGTAATCTACAGAGAAGATATCCCATGGTAATGTGTTCAACAGATGAGAAGTTCTTGGAAATCAACTTTGTTCATAGAAATCCCGCCTGACACTAAGCACGATAAGGAAGAAAAGAAAGTTTGTAGCAGTGGTAGTAAGACGACTAGTTGCTGTGGAAATTAACGATTGGCGATCAGTTGAGCATCCCTGGAAATGACAACAGAGTTGAGAAAAATAAAAACGTCTCTTCTTGTTTGTTTGTTTTGTTTCACGGCATATCAACCGTTTTCAGGTTATTTAATGCCGAAGCAATTTTATGTTTTCAAAAGTTTTTTTTGAAGAAAGAAAATAAAAATAAATAAATAAATAAATATTTTGAAAAAAAAATTCGATAAACTTCTTTCTTTTTTTTAAAAACATATCTTTTTTTCCCGATTAATTTAACACCAATTCAAGCTTGATTTATATGTCTTTAGATAATTATATTTTTTTATACAGATCGACAGCTTTCAAAAAGCTCATTATTGAGACAATAATGAACTTTTTGAAAGCTGTCGATCTGTATTCTTCTTAAACAGTTCCTTCATTGTACCTACTTTGTAGAAAGTTTCCCTTATAGGGGCCAGATCAATGCATTCAGTAAGAATATGCTTGATTGTGTACGCAGTCTGACATGCATATCATATTGGTCGTTTTTCGTCTTCAAGTAAGTAGGAATGCGTAATCCTTGTGTGACCCATGCAAAGTCAGGATAACACTACTTCCTCTTTTCGGCTTTTTCGTGAGCTTTTTTCCATTTCTCTATTGTAGTTTTGGTCGATAAGAGTTTGTTATGTGTATTGCTACTCCAACGTTCTTGTCTTTGTTGTTGGATATATTTGTTCATCTTCGTTTTAAAATCTGTATAGGGAATCTTAAAAATGGTCTCCTGAGCCATGCCTAAGGCAGACCTGGCCGCCCTATCAGCCTTGTCGTTTCCTCTGATTCCGATATAACTTGGGATCCAACACAGTAAGTATGAGAAGAGATAATTCCTCACTAGATTGCAAAGTCGATTTTGTGCCCTGTAAAAGCAAAACAAATGTGCTGAGCGACATCTCCCACAATATGGCAACAGGACTCAATCTTAGTACGTATATGATTTTAGTATAGGGTTAGGGTTAGGGTTAGGGTTATATGATTTTAGTATAGGTAGGGAATTGTATAAGGAGTCACGTACTTTCTGAAGCATCCTTAGCAACCGTCTGGATATAAGTCAGTTTAGATCTAGAGTGAAAGTCTGTCCTAGGAGTTATCGAAACAAGGGGCTCCACAACCTACCTAAAAGTGGAAATTAGCTAGCTGTCTAGGTGCCGCAGATTATTGCTCTACTCTTACTCTTGTTGTTATTAAGCGAGTTGGACTTCTGCATAGAGCTCACGAAGCTCATGTCTCACTATTGTGATGGTCTGCATGAAGTCCTCCTTATCGGTCGCAGGACTTCAGGTTCTACCCCGACACCGAAAACAGCAAGTCTCAGCGGTTGCATACGAAGTCGGGCAAGGTTTGGCCCCAAAAAACACAAAGGAATAGCGCAAAAAGTAACATTGCCATTTTTATTTCATTAATTCACGTCTTTTGTTGTCGTGTGCAGAGGCCGAGACGACCAGAGGACAGCGAATCCTGATGTCGATGCCTCCTGATGCAGCGTTGAAAATGAAGATGCCGATATTGTTTGCTTTTGATCGACGGCTTTCTCGTTAATTTCGTGTCACTGAAGGATTTCATTTTACCGCTGACACCGAGGTAAAAAAAGGGAGCAGTCGTTAAACATTAAGTGGCGGTTTCATATGCGTCAACTCTTCATTGTTGGCCGCAGATTGTCCACATGAGCATTAGCAAGAATTATCAGAGGTCACCGGATTCCGGTGTAGACACCAGAGCCTCTTAGCCGGGTTGCAGTCCTAATACGCTGTTGTGTCGAACCTGAGCCTCCGACAAACATACATTTTCTTGGCCTTCAGTCTAGGATCAACGTTTCTATTTCCATCCCCCGTTTTCTTAGTTATTCCACTTAGACCCCATTCCTATTTTGAAAACGACCTGCGTCTTTTCGGTTCTGAACAAACCGGAAAGAAATGAGCGATCTATTATTTAGAAAAAGTTTGTAGGGGTTTTACTAACCGGTGTTCGTTTTTTTTTCTCTCACTCCCCATTATACTTCAATCGATTTCTGTATATATAACCATATTTATGAAAAAAAATAAAAATTCAAACCAATTTGGAGATATCTTAAGTATGACGGCCTCTAGAGTAAATGTGGTATTGTGGTGACTAACTTGATTCTAGTTTAGAGTAGGATAGATATTTTGATCACTTTTGATCAAGAATAACCAACGACACCCATTTTCCCTACACTTTTGATGGCCTTGTGCCTAATTTGTTTTGAATGTAATTTTTTAAATATCTTCTGCAAATAAATAATTCAAAGTGTAGTATCTGTTCAGTCCAAATATGGTGGAATAATATCGCAGGATCTGAGTTCGTGCCAGACGTCCATATAATGGTAATATTTCTCATACGATGTTTTTTTTAGAGGTACTCCCATAAGTAGATATATTTTAATATATTTTAATAAATCTACTTATGGGATTATATCTAAAAAAAAAAACATCGTACTTAGATAAGTTTCACTTTGAATCAAAGGTGGTACAATAATATTGTGGGGTCTTCATTTGCGCCGGACGTCCGTGGAATGCATGGCAGCATGAAACGGATAATATATACAACTGTGGATTTTCCACGTTGGCCAAGATCAAAGTGTAGTATCTGTTCCGATAGATGCTACACCCTATAGACCGGTATCGTCTTGGCCTTCGTGGCTTGATTTACGCCGGTCTATGGGTTTGTCCTGTGCAGTTCTAGGAGGTCCACCCTCCCAGGCTTTGCCTCCCCTCTTTGAGGTGGAGTAAGTTTATCGCTTACTGACTGAGGCGCCCCTACCGAGGAATGCCGACGGGCTGCCCAGGTATTTTTTGTAGACCAGAGTGCTCACCTTCTTGGGCGCTGGCTTTTCAAATCCCACTTTCTCGACCCTGTGTCACATCTTACCGCTCTGGGATGGAGGTGAATAGCTTCCACGGACCCTGCTGACTGTTAGACCAATCTGCTTTAGGTGGAAAATAAAGGAATTGAAAGAATCAATGAAAATTATATTTTTTGATTGATTGTTCCTATGGTCATTGGAATGCAGCTATAATGTATATATATATATATATATATATATATATATTTGAATTGGGTGTATTTAGGCAGCATTTTCTCATTTATGCAAACATTGTTAAAAATAACAGAATTCGTCTGTTTAATTATACCTTTTTTTATTTTTTCAATTTTTCTGATGGTCTTTTTTGTATTAACATCAAAAAAATTAATAAATGTTCTATAGGTTTCACGAACGTTTTCGATTCATCCTCAGATTTGGTGTCTGCCTGTCTGAAGGCGAAATTATACTATTCCTTCAATGGAAATTTGGTATCTGTCTGTCCGAAGCTGAAATTGGAGAAATTAAAAGATTTCGGTTTTTATGTCTAATTTTCTCTCTCTCTCTCTCTCTCTCTCTCTCTCTCTCTCTCTCTCTCTCCCTCTCTTATCTATCTATTTACATTCCTCTGATGATGAGGAAACCATTCTTTGAAAAGTCTGGCTTAAAGAAGAAAAATAAATATTCTTTTATTGAATACACATAGTTTTGAATAACCAAAGACGTAATAGATTTGTCATTCTCACATTTTTTTTATTTCTCTTCTTTCATTTATCTATATAATTGTTCTATCTTTTATAGCTTGAATCAATTCCTTGGCCTTTTGGCCAATATCAAAGTGTAGTATCTGTTCCGATGGATACTGCACCCCATAGACTGGTATTGTCTTGGCCTTCGGGGCTTGATTAAAGCCGGTCTATGGGTCTGTCCTGTGCAGTTCTAGGAAGTCCACCCTCTCAGGCGTTGCCTCCCCTCTTTGGGGAGGACTAAGTTTATTGCTTACTGCCTGAGACGCCCCTACCAGGGAATACCGACGGGGCTGCCCAGGCAATTTTTAATGGCCAGAGTGCTCACCTTCTCGGGCGCTGGCTTTTCAAGCCCCACTTTCCGAACTTGTGTCACATACTCCTATTGTGGGTAGGTGTTGAATAAACACTTCACGATAGATTCAAATTTCTAAAAGTATACATTCAACTTTCAGTTTAATACCTTCGTGTGACCGGTGGTGAATAGTCGTACTTCTATGCTGATGAGTCTTGATTGAAAAGAGACGAAACGTATACGTCCATAGATAAAATAAACAATAACAAATATTTATATTTGAAGCTCCTCGTTAAAAAAAGTAGAGCACTGTAAATGGTAGTAATAACACAGCGTGACGTCACTTGCATCATTCCTTCACTTATAGAAGTTGAATGCCTGTACGTTTCGCCGCCTCTAAAAGTGTTAAAATTATCATTGCTTATAAGCTGTTCAGAACTGGCCTATCGGTTGTAATCCAGGGTTTCGAATCGTGTGTCCGGTGGTGAATAGTCGTACTTCTATGCTGATGAGTCTTGATTGATAAGAGACGAAACGTATACGTCCATAGATAAAATAAACAATAACAAATATTTATATATATATATATATATATATATATATATATATATATATATATATATATATATGTGTGTGTGTGTGTGTGGTGTGTGTGTGTATATATATATATATATATATATATATATATATATATATATATATATGCGTGTATGTGCGTAAGTAATGAGAACATTCATTGAATAGCTTACAATAGTTATGGTATTTCGGCATTAAATAATCCAAAAAGGGTTGATATGCCGTAAAACGGAAAAGCGAAATCAATTACAAAATAGTTTACAATGGTAATTGTGTTCCAGCCTCCAAAGGTTATCATATGACGTAAGACAGATGAACAAAAAATAATTATAATCTGCTGACCCCTGCTAGACAGATGGCCGGATTCCCCCCCCCCCTTCCCCATTTTTTACGCCCTCTCCCCTCCCCCCCCCCCCCAAATAAGAAATGTTCAAAAGGCAGAATCTATGTTCTACACCAATCGTCACCTTTTAAACGATTGCACTTAATAGTTGAATGCCACGCGAAGAAATCATTTATCAAACCGGTGAAATTTTAAACCGGCCCTCCTTTTTTTTTTGCCCGCCGGTGCTGGTATTTCCTTCAGCTCTCGTCTTGTCTTGTTTATTCGTTCAGCGTCTCTGGATAATTGTGAATCCGATTTCCGAGCCGCGTTTTTCTTTCGGGTTGCGCGCCGCTTTACGCTAAACGCCATTTACGCTAAACACCATTTACGCAAAACGCAATTCACGCCGTCGGTGATAGCGAGTCAAACACAAACGAGACTCCCGAGAAACTAAAACCACTTGGTTTCATGGTTCCCCTCCACCTGAATCTGAGATAAAAGTGTAAGTCACAAGCTGTTCACGGCTTAATCACATCGACATATAATCATGAAAAAAAAAAAGGTACTGATATCGATCCTGAACCAGCTTTCGTGACGTTCGAATCGGAATCGGAATCGTTCGGCTGTCCTACGCAAACGCCCGAGTGTTGGCGAGCCGAAGCAGCGAGCAGCCGATAACTTTGTTACAAAGTGAAAATAAGTGCTTTCGAAGACGGATTTTTTGTCAGGAAGTTTTTTTGAAGAAAATAAACCCAACATGAATTACGAACAGCTTTGCACTGCAGTATCATCGCGAGCAAGTAAAAATAAATAATAAAATTAAAAAAATATGTCGTGATAAAAGTAATTTTGGTACGTTTTTTTTTAAATACAGTATTCATTTTATAACAGTAACCCCGCTATGTTTTTTGTCCTGGTGTTTCTTTCAAAAATATTCATGAAAATATGTTTAATTTTCTTTGTTGTTTCTTTAAAAAATTCCTTCCCCTAACACTAACCCTAAACCCTAACCCTAAACCCTAACCCTAAACCTAAACTCTAAACCTAACCCTAAACCATAACACTAACACTAACACTAACCCTAACCCTAAACCCTAACCCTAAACCTAAACCCTAAACCTAACCCTAAACCCTAACACTAACCCTAACCCTAAACCTAAACCCTAAACCTAACCCTAAATCCTAACACTAACCCTAACCCTAACCCTAACCCTAAACCCTAACCCTAACGCTAACCCTAAACCCTAAACCCTAAACCCTAAACCCTAACCCTTACCCTAACCGTAACCCTAACAAAAAAACAAAAAAAAAACAAGCAAAACATTATTATCATAGGACGCAGCACCGTATCAAAAATGTCGTCTGGTACAAATCGGCTCGTCAACTCTCGGGCGTCTGCATAGAACAGCCGAACGCTTCCGAGTCGAATGTCACAAAAAATGGTTCAGGATCGATAAGAGCACAAAAAAAAGTGCGCCGCTTTGAATTGTTATCTACGTATCATGAATCTACTTTGGTATGATATCTACACTTTGTTACTCGACCTGAACGTCATATTGCAATTAACGCGGCACAAGAGCAAGACAAAACACTTGACTTAGTTTGTTTCGAAAGAATGTGTGATTATGTATTGAATAAAAAAAAAACGCTAAAATCAGCGGTTTCTTTCGATTAATCACAAAGCTAGTAATATTCAGTGCCGAATTCTCGCCCATACTATAAAAACGCAAACACATATCTTTTTTTTTCTAGTGTTCCTCTTTTCTTCCAAATACAACAGACGTGAGCACGACATAATCCTGCCTAGCCAACAGATAAGTTTTTTCACGAAGTACTAAACACAGCAACTGCAAACACACGCGCCGCTCACCGAACGGATATACACACTTCATACAATGCAAAACTTATAAAACATACACATCACCATGCCCCTTTCCATTTACACACGCTTAAACGCACAGGGCGACAGCCGAAATGAATATGTGTTCTCAGTCTCTTCTTACAAGCAAAAAAAAATCGGAGCCGCTTTGGCTTGTTATCTACGCATCATTAATCTACTTTGGTATGATATCTACATTTTGTTATGCGATCTACACCTCATATTTCAATCAACACGGTACAAGAGCAATAAAAAACACTTCTAATTTGTTTCAAAGGAATGCATGTTTACCGAGCTTGGAAAACTAACCCTAAGCCTAACCCCTAATTCTAACCCTAACCATAATCCCTAACCCTAAATCTAACTCCTAATCCCTAACACTACCTCTAACTCCTAACCCCAATCCTAATTCCTAACCTTAACCATTACCCTAACCCTAACCCTAATTCTAACCCTAACCCTAATCCCTAACCCTAACTCTAACTCCTAATCCCTACCTCTACCTCTGACTCCTAACCACAATCCTAACTCTTAACCATAACTATTACCCTAATCTTAATATTCAAAGAAGAGACCGTGCTATATTCAAATAATGTGTGGTTACCGAGCCTAGAACCCTACCCCTAACTCTAACTTTAATCTCTAACCCTAAATCTATCCCCTTAGCATAAACACTAATCCTAATCCCTAACTCTAATCCTAATCCCTACCCTAACCCTAACGTTATAAAAAGAGACCGTGCGACACTTCAGCCAATTCTTCAACGAGAAGTCGCTGAAGGCTCCGTATCTGTTTTAACGAATGGAGAGCTTACTCTAATTTAAACTAACTCAAGTTTCGTCATATTTTCGTAAATGATCAGAAGAATTTGTTTTGTTATCAACACGGTAATTGAGCAAAGAGAACACTTCTCTTAATTAGTTTTGAAAGAATGTGTATTTACCTAGCCTTGAACCTTAACCCTAATCTTTGATCACTAACCCCAAATTCTAACCCTAACCCTAACCCTAACCATAACTCCAACCTTAACCCCTAACACTAACCATAACCATAACCCTTACCCTAACCCTAACCCTAACCCTAACACTAATCACTGACCCCAAATTCTAACCCTAACCCTAACCCCTAACCATAACCATTACCATAACCCTAACCTTAACACCTAACCGTAACCCTTAACATTCAAACCAGAAACCATGCAACAATTATTCAACGAGAAGTCGCTGAAGGCTCAGTAATCTATTCCGACAAGTAGAGAGGTCATGCTAATTTAGGCCAACTTAACTTTCGTCATTTCTCCGTAAATCATCAGCAAAATTTCGTCGATCCGAAAACCGGAGCACATACACCACAAGGAATCGAAAGATCATGGCTTGACGGGAAGATTTCTATAGCGAAAAAAAATGCGAGGCGTACTGTGTAGATATGATTTTCTTTTAGATAACATGCCAATGCGGCACCAAAAAAATGTAACGAATATCCACACGTGACAGAGAAGCCTCCGAAGTAAAGAAATGCAAACACTTGACAAAGTAGTCATATTCCCGAAATATCGTGAAATTCGGCCTTACTTGAGTGATCGAGAAGAAAATCTACGAGCGAGTAAGATTTAATTTTAAAAGTCGCCTTGTTATTAAGTTTTCTTTTCTACAACACCCCGTATTGTTTTAACACTCTACACGTATAAAATGTGTTTCGAATTTAATTAAAACTATTTATTTCTACTTCTTGTGGATTAATTAATACACAACTAGCTGTCCAGATCCGGCGTTGCCCGGAAGTATTTTCGCAAAGAAATATTATTATTTTTATTTTTGTTTTACTTCATTCCCCCAAAACAAAACGTATTGCCACCAAGATGTAAGGAGATACTGAGAATTATGGGCCATAGATATTGTGGAGTTGTGCAGCGTGATGTTTGTTCACATTACATTTAAATTTTTGCGTGTTGGTACAGTCTGGAAAACGGGGAACAGGGAGGGAATTCCAAAGGCAAGGTGTCCCAGCATCTGGGAACCTCTGCAGTTAATGTGTGAGATTTTACTGATTGTCGTGTTGCACAAGTGCAACATGTTCGTCGGGGCACACCCCATTGAAGTATTTAAAAAATAAACACAAGGATGCAACATTGCGGCGATGGGACAGGGGCTGGAGCTTGGTAGACAGTTGAGGACCTAGTAGGTTAGAGATTCTTTGTTGGGAGTCCTGTTTAAGAGTAAAAGACTAGTGTTTGGAGCACCAGCCAAAATGTGGCATCAACACTCCATGCATGGATGAATGATGGCTTTGTAGAAATTTAGGATATTGACAGGTGTAAGAAGTTTTCTAGCCTGGTAAAGGGAGCCCATCTTCTTTGCAGGAGACTTGGCAGTATCTTCTATTATTTTAAATCAATCGAACGTTTTAACTGTTCACCCTTTTTATTGAAGTCAGCGCATTGCTAAAACCTGTTGTTGTTTTTGTTTTTTATATAAATAACTCGAAAAATACCTGTCCCAGGACGAGTAAAATTAATTTCTCAAACAGAACGGAACACCTTTGCAACACCTTTGTCGCCCCTGTCGGAGATTAAAATCAAGATATAATGCCACTAAAATGTAGGTCTAGAATCCTTATTCACGCATTAACAAACGTCAACATATTCACGCACTGGCATAAGAAAATAACAACACAACTCACTAGATCAACTCGACAATCAACTAAATCCCATCCATTCACTGTGGAGGTCCCCAGATGCCGGAGAGCTTTCTACTCAAATAGCTTCTTTCCTCGTGCTGTTGGCCTCTGGAACTCCCTCCCTGTCCCTGTTTCCCCGACAGTACTGACATGCAGGAATTTAAAACTAATGTAAACAGACATCTCGCTGCGCAGATTCCCAATTTAGGTTGACCCCCCCCCCTTTTTTTTCTCAGTAGCCCCTTACGTCTACAGTGGCGGCCTGCCTTGTTTGGGGTGAACTATGTTCCCCCCCCAAAAAAAAAATTTTGATAGCGAAAAGAAAACTTTAAAATCAGAGTTGTTGGATTTTTACGGCATATCAACCCCCATTGGGTCATTTTATGCCGAAATTGTACACGTTTTTTTGTATACTATTGATTTGTAGATAAATTTGAAAATATTTTTAATGTATAGCAGCTTGTTCTTCCAAATCGTCACTCATTTAGTAATGACCAGACTGAACGTGGCTTAACTTCGGTGATCTTACAAGAAAACGCGTATTAAATATATATAAAGCTCTTATAAAACCTCATATAGAATACTGCACTCAGGCCTGGGCTCCAGCGACTAGACATTGAAATTGGAATGTAATATTGAAACTGGAAAGCATACAAAGAAGAGTGACAAAACTAATAAGTAAAGTAAAGGAGTGCAGTTACAGGGAGAGATTGGACAAATTGGGATTGACTACTTTGCTGGAGAGAAGAATGAGAGGTGATATGATTGAGACTTTCAAGATAATTAATGGCATTTTTAACTATGGTGGGCATGTTTTTAGTATTTCTTCATAGATCTGGAAGGTTATTGTCAAGACAGTTTCAAAAAACTAGATCTGTTAACCAGTTAATTTTTTTTTGGTCACAGAGTAATATGTTTCTGGAATAAGTTGCCAGATCGGATTAAGAACAGCAATAGCGTGGATCAGTTTAAGATGAGGTTGGATGAATTTAGAGAACGTGGCAGGAGGAAGAAATTGAGGCGGCACTTTTGGGAGGTGTCAAATGAAATATTTAACATAATTTCATCTGGATATCGATACTGTACTAAAGGTTTGATTTTTTTTTAATTCAGTTTAATTGAGAAGATAGTTAAAGGGGAGATGCCCAAGGAGGCATAGCAAACAACAACAACAACAACAACAAAAAAAAAAAAAAAAATAATAATAATAATAATAATAATAATAATAATAATAATAATAATAAAAAAAAAAAAAGTAAAAAGAATTAAACATTATTTTAAAAAAAAAGAGAAAAGGAAAAAATTAAGGAATTGAAAGGAAAAAAATAAATTAAAATTATTATTATTTTTTTAAAAATTAGATCAATTGATAATTATTATTTTATTTATTTATTCATTATTTTTGTTTTAAATGGTGCCGGCCTAGGCTAACACTAGACACAATATTTGTAGAGGGTCGAGGAGGATGAGAAGACAGAAGAGGGACAGCACAAACCAGACCTCCACTGGAAAAGTGCAGAGAATGATGGGACCTTGGGGAGGCTTATTGCCACCCAAATCCCAGAGAAGACCAATTGTCCTTACCAGCGAGAAATCAATGGTAAGCGGCTGTTGCGATACCGCATCGTTATCGAAAAGAAGTGAAGAATACTGGAAATCTGGGGAGGCTTATTGTCACTCAGACTCCAGGAAATACCACTGGTTGTTGTCGGTGAGCAATCAATGACAATGATCTGTGTGAGAACTCGTAGTGAGTACAAATAATAATAATAATAATAATAATAATAATAATAATAATAATAATAATAATAATAATAATAATAATTTACGGCATCTCAACCCTTTTTGAGTAATTTATTGACGAATTCAGAAATATTGCTAAATGTTTTCTGCTTCAGCTTTTCAATATCTTAAAATATTTACAGATTAATTTATTTAAATTTATTCTAGTCCGCCCCCCAAGAGTTTTCGGCACGGTTCCCAGCGCTCCTACAATTACTTTTACTACTGTAGGTATTGCCAACTGGCAGGTGGAACAATAAATTAGAATCTGTTTTTTTCAGATCATTACGAGGGGCACTTGACAACAGCCATAATCATCTCAATTAGGCATTCTTGATGTAACTTTTTACTTGTATGTTTAGAATTTCGTCCAATTCAAAGGGAGAGATACTTATATCCCGCTGCGTCAAGGGCAAAAGGCAACTAAAGTGAATATGAAGAAAAAAATATTTATATGCTTCCAATATCACTGTGTGCTCAGATGTGCTGCAGGTTTTTGGTAGAGGAACAACTTTGGTAAACAAAAATGGCCCTGGAGAAGAAGTCTTTCATATACTAGTTTTTTTAAGGTGGAGGGGCATTTGGTAATATCCAGGGATTTTTTTGTAAGCATCATGTAGCTGTGACACTTCCTTATAAATATGACAAGGTCAGAAGACAACTAAAGTAAATATGCGGTAGGAAAATATGTACATTCTCTCCGTATCACAGATATAAAGAACCACATATGTTTTTTGGTGGTAGGGAAGGTTTTATTAATCAGAAATTAAAGCGGAGAAGAAGTCTTTCATATACCAGTTTTTTTTGGGGGGGGGGGTCATATATGCAACACGTTTTTTGGTATAGGAACGGCTGCTCTTTCAGACAACGGTTATAACATATTTCCATTCGTAAAATTGTCCCTTGAAAAGATATGTAAAAGTACATTTAGCGAAAGGCCTTACCAGTACAATTCCAAAAATAGGCCCTGAGTTGCGTGCGTTAATGTGTTTGTCGCAAAGATAGCACTTGAGAAAACAAACAAAAAATGGTACCGGACAATAAATCTTTCATACACTAATTAAAAAAAAAAATTAAGTCACCATCGGAAAACAAAACAAGCTTCTCTCCTTTCACCAACAACGCTCCGATCTTAGTTTTGCCTCAGCTGAAATGAATAGCTCTCCTTGAGGAAGTTCCATGTTTTGATAAGCTCTTAGGATGGACAATCACTTCAGACCTGACATTAACAAATCACGTCAAATCTGCTGCTAAGGTCACTGGAAAAATAGTTGGATCACTCTACCGCTCAAGAAGGTACTTGGCTCCTGATACATTCATTTACCTTTATAAGAGTCAGATACGTCATAAGATTGAGTACTGCTTCCACATCTGGTGAAGGGGCCGCTAAAAACACCGTTTCTTGCCTTAGCAGAATACAAAAGGGCAATCTATTCCCTACAGCACATTTCTCACAAAACAGACATTGATAGTCTTTCTTAATTCTATCGTGATTTTCATGGTAGGTGCTTGACTGAACTCTAACCTCCCTATAAAACATTCACGGCAAGAACTCATATTCTATCAAAAATGACAAGTACAACTTTATATTTGAGTGTTTCATTTTTTCAGCATATTGCAGTCGACACATCAGGTATACTAGGTTCTAATACACCCATATTCATATGAAATATTAAATGGACGATTATTACATAATTACATAATAGATGGACGTATGTAAAGTACGATTTAATCAGCTAGAATGGATTTAGTATCTAGGTGAACCCGTGCAAGTTAACTTGACACGAAAATCTGAAAAATAAGTTAGCTCTCGGGACGAAAATGTAAACAGGCATGCACTGTGGGTTAGATTCAAGGAAAGGTCGGACATAAATATTTTATGACAAATTCAGTGTCCCTTGAAGCAGTGACATTATGATACCGTGAAAAAGAAAGAAATACGTTTTTTAGTCAGTTTTTGGAAGCGGTGACGAGCAGACGCAAATTCACGATGTAATTCAGAAAAAAAAGAAAATGAGAATTCAATTCCTAAAAAAGTTAATAGCGCCACTTGTGTGTCCATCCTCCATCCTTTCCTGTAACTAAGTAGTTAAGTTAAGAAGAACAATGTTGGTCTCTCTCTATTTAATGCTAATGTGTGACTTTTATTCGTATGACGAGAATTTCTCTCCAAAATAAAGACCCATTTAAACTCTCTCGTCGATCTCACACTTTCTTTTCTGTAAATGGGAAGTTCTTGATTACAGACACGGCTACGATGATGATGATGACGACGAAATGCAGACTACTAGACGATGATGATGATGACAGCGACGATGGCGGGGACGGTACCGGCACCGGCACTGGTATACTGAGAACATTTGAAGTAAGTAAATTTGATTTAGAAAACGTGCTTTATGATAAGGCAAGACTTAACACGATAGCTGTTGGCTAATGGGTGTGTAGGGTTACTATTATAGATTTTAAAACATGGTAATGCGTGCAGCTACAAATGACCTTGCCCGTGTGTCAAACAAAACCTTGCCCGTGTGTCAAACAAATACTGCACCCCATAGACTGGTATTGTCTTGTCCTTCGAGACTTGATTTACGCCGGTCTATGGGATTGTCCTGTGCAGTTCTAGGAGGTCCACCCTCCCAGGCTTTGCCTCCCCTCTTTGGGGAGGAGTAAGTTAATTGCTTACTGCTTGAGGCGCCCCTACCGGGGAATGCCGACGGGGCTACCCAGGCAATTTTTAATGGTCAGAGTGCTCACCTCTCGGGCGCTGGCTTTTCAACCACCACTTTCCGACCCGACCTTGGGTCACATCTTACTTGTGGAAGTAGGATAAAACTGGCCTTGTGCCTAACTCCTGGAGAGGAGTAAATAATACCTGACACCACGGGGAGATTGGTATGTGAGGTCAGAGAGGGGCAAAACTAAGAACATAATTCGGAAGAAGAGTAGCATGCGACGTTACGTGGGACGAAAGGGAGGAAGAACGGTTAGCTTTTGAGAGAGTAACGGTTTGGAGTTTAACATGCCCGGTCACTGGAACAAAGTGTGAAGACGAGATAACTGTGAGTCTCGCACGCGGCAATGCTCGCTGATGTCTGTCTCTCTGTGTTTCTATCTGTCTATCTGTATATCTATCTCACTCTTCAATAGGTTAATATATCTGTCTCTTTTATTCTTAGTCTTTTATGGAAATCGCTCCAAACAAGGCATGAAGCCACTTAATGTAAGGAGCTAACAAGAACGAAAGATGATTATCGCAAAAACAAGAGATGCCTATTGGCCTTAGTCTTCAAAAGACCAAGACTATAAGTAGGAGGAAAACAGTCAGCAGGAAGAGAGTTCCACAAGCCTGCGGTTCTTGGAAAGAAGCTTCTGGAATAGGAAGCTGTATTACAATGAGGTATCAAAACAGTGAATTGATGGAGACAGACCACTAGACCAACGAGTCAAACGAGCTGGAACAAAAGAAGCGGAGAATAGATCACATAATTCTGAAGAACACATGCCGTAATAGTATTTAGAGAAAAGACTGAGACTAGCAACATCACGTCTGTGAAAGAGAGGGTGTAGAGAAGAAGAAAAGGCGTGGCCAATTAAATTACAGACACGTTACTGCACCTTATCAACAACCCTCAAATGGGAGTTAATTGCTGTTAATTGTAAATCGTCGTAGTGACTTATCTACCCTTCTCTTATTAAACCTTTAATTTGAAAACCATGTCTTATCTTACCCTGACTCAAGAAGTTGTTATCGCAAAACAACGAGTCAATAAACGTCTTAACCATTCGCGACACGGTCACGACAAAAGTAAGGAATTACAACGCTAGAAAGAAAAGAACACAATGCAACATGGCCACTTTTAGGAACAAGCTCCGAAAGTGGCAGTTTCAGTTCTATTGGGCTCGTTTGTATGTTATTTTAGTTTTTTTTGCTTGATTTTTAATTTTTATTTTTAATTAAGTAACCTTTATTTAATCCACGGGGTGGCTTCCTCTCCTTCCGTCAGCCATGACCGGATCGAAGTCTTAACTAATTTGAAACTGTAATCTTATTATCGCCCGGACTGAGGATTGAACCTTCAACCCCAAGAAGACTGTCACGCGATACTAAGAATACAATTACGGTCATGGTTGACGAAACGAGATCAAGTTATCCCCGTGGATTAAATTAATATATCCGTTCGAAATTCCGTACAGATTCCCGTGCACGATACTTGCACCTTAAGAAGGTCGGAGGTCACATCGGCCGAAACGTTGTGAGAATAACATCAAAGATGAGAACGGTAGTCTGAATAATCCAAATAATACAAATTATCAATCCTCATCTAAAAAAATTCCGAAACATATTCTATTAATTTTTGTCAGTTTATTTTTTTTTTAAATATTGTCTTGCAAAAGAAAAGATTAACAAGAAAATGATTTATTTAAGTAGACATCGAGTCCGTGAATAATGGCGCCACTGTTTGTTATTGTTGTTGGCTGATTCGACTCAACTTTTCTTTGCCACAAAATGTCTTCCTTGGCATTTTGTCATTATAAATACGAAAACTCTAAGTTACTGACTCGTGGGGGCGGTTAGCAAAATACAAATAAAAAACAGTCAATCTGACTTTTTGTTTTCTTAGTACCAAAACGCGTACTAAAAGTACTTAAACTTACAAGACGGCGAAGATGAACGAACGTCCGCACATGGACGTGTTTTTTGTTTGTTTGTTTTACTAACGCGTCACCACTTATCAAGGCCAAAAGCCACTCTATGTGCCGAATAACTACGTGCTCCCACCTCTAAGTGACTTATAGGATCAGAACTCCCTTAAAACTTCAAATACGTAATGCTGTTAATATTAATACTGTTAGGATCGAGGGGGTGATGTTCCCCTCGATTATAAACGTGTTCAGTAAATCAAGCAATGTTGCATGCAAAGACAGAGTAATAATTAATAAACAAAAATGAAGTAGTTCAAATAACGTTTATTGAACGTGTTTGTACGTGGAATGGTGAAGTGTGTGATGTATGCATGTGTGTCGATGGAAAAACAGTTCTTGAAAAAGGTATAAGAAGAAATGAATCCGGCGAGAGGAAAGTCTTTGAAAGCCGTACACAAAGAAAATGAGTTGAGTACTCTTACCGTTGTTTGATCACGTGTGTTGATAGTTGTTATGCCGATGCCAGTTCAAAAGAAAAGCGTGAGACGAAGCGCTAGTGTATTAGCGTCGTTCTGTCGAGGCCAATCGACCAGAAGAGAAAAGTGAAACGGAACGCTAGTGTCAGCGTCGTTCTGTCGAATCTGGTCGGTGAAGAAGAGAGAGAGAGACGGAGCGCTGGTACCAGCGTTGTTCTGCTGAGGCTGGTCGGTGAAAGAGAGATGGATTTTCCGTTTGCAACGGTTTTTATAGTCAGAAGGGCAGATCACTCTGGTGTCGCTTTACAGCGCCACCTGTCGGTGAAAAAGCGACACCTACCGGCAAACCGGTGTAGTTATGTTTTGAAAGGAGGAGGTAACTGCTACAATACCAACACTGTATTAATACTACAACCAATCACACGGTTCTCGCCAAAACCACCACTAAACATAAAAATACATGTTCTTTACTCGATTTTGGCTAAGATCAAAGTGTAGTATCTGTTCCGATGGATACTGCACCCCATAGACTGGTATCGTCTTGGCCTTCGGAGCTTGATTTACGCCGGTCTATGGGTCTGTCCTGTGCAGTTCTAGGAGATCCACCCTCCCAGGCTTCGCCTCCCCTCTTTGGGGAGGAGTAAGTTTATTGCTTACTGCCTGAGGCGCCCCTACCGGGGAATGCCGACGGGGCTGCCCAGGCAATTTTTAAACCCCACTTTCCCGACCCGAGCTTGGGTCACATCTTACTTGTGGGAGTAAGATAAAAACTGGCCTTGTGCCTAACTCCTGGAGAGGAGTAAATCAACACATAAAAATACATGTTCTTTACTCGATTTTGGCTAAGATCAAAGTGTAGTATCTGTTCCGATGGATACTGCACCCCATAGACTGGTATCGTCTTGGCCTTCGGAGCTTGATTTACGCCGGTCTATGGGTCTGTCCTGTGCAGTTCTAGGAGGTCCATCCTCACAGGCTTCGCCTCCCCTCTTTGGGGAGGAGTAAGTTTATTGCTTATTGCCTGAGGCGCCCCTACCGGCCAGAGTGCTCACCTCTCGGGCGCTGGCTTTTCAAACCCCACTTTCCCGACCCGACCTTGGGTCACATCTTACTTGTGTGAGTAAGATAAAAACTGGCTTTGTGCTTAACTCCTGGAGAGGAGTAAATCAATACTCGATACGCACTCTCTTAAGATGCCTCCAGAAAAAAACGAAAGTACTAGGGTATACTACGTGTATGGCAAATTCATCTGCCAGTTCCAGCCTGAAACTTATAAGTTAATCAGGCATCGAGAAAGGATCAAGGAAAAAATAGGCAGACATAAGTCATCTGTAACATTTAAGAAATATATATATATATATATATATATATATATATATATATATATATATATATATATGGATGGAGTGTTTGTTTAATGGTTTGGAATATTATGATAGGATTGAAAATGAGTGATGAGATGAACAAGGCTTGATTACTTAAAAAATCGACTTCGAAATTTAGTGAAGGGAGGGGTGATCTCGTCTCTTCCTAACAGCAATTTTCTCACAGACGAGACGTTACTAGTCTCTCTCTGCTCTATCGTAATTTCCATGGAACGTGCTCGACTGAGCTCTAATCTCTGGTTCCTTCTTATTAGACATTCACAGAAACTCGTTTTCTACCACATTGAGAAAAAAAAATTCCCCTCTCCTTCCATGTGTCTTGCTTCATACGAAATTGACAGAGCCTCTTTGAACGAGCGTCTCCGTCTGTTGAACACATTATCACGGGATTGCTTCTCTGCTGATTATAACTTGGTCTAGTGTCAACAAATTCTTGTCAAACACCGCCCCATGGTTTATGACAAGTATTTGTTGACATTGGATTTAAAGACGACCGTGTTGTAGTCTGCAGGGAGGCAGTCCAGTGGAAATGTGTTTCTACCGATGGGAAGTTTTTTTTTTCAAAGAAAATACGTTCATCTGAAATTCCGAGAGACGCTAGGCACTCGGAGAAAGGAAGGAATGTTTTTTTTTTACAATTGTGGTAGGGAGACGAGTTCTTGCTGTGAATGTCTTAGAAAGAGGGGCCGGAAATTGAGCTGAGATCAGTAGAGCACCTTGCATAGAAATAACGACAGAGTAGAGAAAGACTAGCAAACTTACTTCTGTGAGAATGGGGCTGTAAGGAAGACAATACGTCATCATCCACTAGATTGCTAAGTCGATATTGTACTTTGTCAAAGCATGAAAGAGTGTTTAGAGCGGCACCTCCTCAGATGTGGCAGCAGTACTTAATCGTAAGATGTATAAGGCTCTTAAGTCAGGTAGTTTCTGGAGCGATAGAATGATCCAAAAATAATTCAGGTAATCTTTGCCAATAATTTGATGTAAGTCTTCCATTGAAGGTCTAGGGTGAAGGTCAGTCCTAAAAGCTTATCAAAGCAAGTAGCTTTCTCAAAGAGAGCGGCGTTCATTTCAATTGAGGCAAAGTGAGGATCCGAGCGTTGATGGTGAAAGGAGAGAAGCTTGGTTTTAGACATATTAAAAGTAACCTGCCACATTTCCAATTTCACGACGTGCTCTAGGTAAAGAAGAGAGAAAATCAGCAAAATACTGATCGTCAATGCTCTTCGAAGTGTTGCCATAGATCGTTGCTATTCATTTACAACTGGTGTAGAACAAGGATCTGATCGTTGATGGAGGAAGGGCAAAAGGTTCGTTTTTGAAGTGTGAAAATGAACAGCCCTCCATTGCACCACATGCTCCGGGTCGGAAGGAAAAGAAGTAGCAAAATCTTGATCACCAATACTCTTCAGTGTTGCCGTTAAAAAAAGATGGGGGCATAACTGTGCACACTAGATGACGTCACAAGATTATAATGTCAATCTATTAAAAAAAAAACCGACTTCGAAATCTAGTGGGCGACGTCCTCTTCTCTCTACTAGCTCTTGCTAGTATTTTTCTACTCAATTTTTATTTTTATGGTAGGTGCTCGACTGAGCTCCAATCCTAGCAACCCTCCTCTGTAAAACATTCACAACAAAACCTCGTCTAGCTACAACAACTGTAAATAAACGAAACTTCCATGAGCAAAGTTTCTTTCATAGAACTATCTAATTGTGGAACACAATACTGCGGCGCTGCTTCCCAGCTGACTACAACATTGTCGCTTTGAAGTCCAATGTAAACAAATCCTTGCTAAGCTGTCATCCTAAATAGTCTAATTCTGCCAAACTTCCACCATCGTTACCAATCATCCAGGTGTTGTCCACCTGACACTCATTAACCCTTATCCTCGAGTGGCCTTGGACCTTGAAACGTGGTGACTCTTTAGCAAAAATCAAATTAAAAATAAAGAAGTGATCCTTAATTTAGACGTCGTATGCTATTTTAAAACATCTGTGAAGGTTGTTATCTTGTTTATTTGTCGTCGTGCAGACTTGATGACGTCATAAAAATGATGACGTCACAAAAGAATAATAAGTAACAAAGACGGGAAAGGATCTACTTATATATTAAATATGTCTCTCCGATGACATAAAACAAAAAAAAACTCATTTTGCCTTTCGCTTTTTTGTCATATTTAAGAGATAGAAAAGGCGACTTCGAAAAATGTTATTTCGATAGAAATCAGAACCCCAACCCTAACCATAACCCTACAAAATGGCGTCCATAAAAAAGTAAAAAGTTTGTCATCGGCTTGCATATTCTTCTTGAGATTTTCTCAGTATAGAAATGGGAGAGTAAATTAACGTCTAAATAGAAAACCCAGCGGCCATATAAGCATACCGTCAAGAGAACTCAATTGTCGGGGCCTAGAGTATCGCATTACGCTATGAATAACGGCTTCTTGTTAACTTACTTAAAGTGCTCAATCTAGCGAGAGCTTTGAATAATTATTTATAAATAATATTTTCAAACAAACCCATATATATATATATATATATATATATATATATATATATATATATATATATTTGCTTTTTGAAAACGAGAGGTTGTTACTCTAGAAATCATTAAAGTCTCAACCATTCCGGACCTTTAAATATTTAACAGTAAGCTCACCAATTTTACAATTTACTGTCTTTATATTTACATTTTTGAAATGCATGTGCATTTTTGCATATATTTTTTAATATATTTTCAAAGTGTAATTTTATCACCTGCAGTGATGTCACCTGCAGTGATGTCACTGCGGTAATGGTCCTCTGAGGAGAGGAATTATCTTTGAAAACTCATGAGTTAAGGACTTTAAGATACTTTGCCTGAACTTTGAATTCTAATAAAATTTGATTTGCACCTTATTTTATTATTTCATTATATATTATGCTGGATGACTATATATATGTATGTGTGTGTGTATGTATATATATAATGTATTTTATGTAACTGTTTTTATTGGTAATTTCAGCGTTCGTTGTTTGTTTTTTTTGCTTACTATTATTTCGAGTGTCTCACTTCCTAAGTGATTAAGATGCAGAAAATTGCATTATTAGTCGCCCTAGGACGTATATTTTGTTAATATATATATTCTTATTAATTTTATACGTACATAAAAGTAATGCATGGACACGTGTTCTGGCTCACAGCCGTCATCAGTATGGCTAACTTAGACAAGGATCGAACCTTCGATATTGATGTCAATAGTCTGGCGTTTTACCCCCAGGCTATGACGCCTTGCCTGGAAATATGTACGGTTTTTATCACCTCAATATTTAATGTATTTTTATGTAATTGTTTTTGTTGGTGATTGCAGCGTTCGTTGTTTTTTTGTTTTTTTGCTTCATACCATTTCGATTGTTTCACTAAAGTTTAGGGCGACTAATAATGTAATTTTCTGCATCTTAATCACTTAGGAAGTGAGACAATCGAAATAGTAGCTAACACGTGTGTATGGATTACTTTTATATACGTATAAAATTATATATATATATATATATATATATATATATATATATATATATATATATATATATATATATATATGAATATATAAATATATATATATGTATATACAGGGTGGGCCAAAATAAGGGTCCTATCTTTAAATTTGAATAACTTGAATTTGAATAACTTCCACAAAATAAAAGTTAAACTCACCAAACTTTATGTGTGTGTAGACTGACCCTTCCGAGATTTTTTGAAATAAACAAAACAAATTTTAGCCGAAAAACACTTCTTAAAACTTACAAAAACTAAAGTATTGTTTTTTACACTGTTTTGAGTATTTTAAGCAAAAATAATGTTTTCTAAATGAGGGTACGTTCCTTAGGGCTAATACGGCTCATGCTTGCTTCGGAAGGGGTCCTTTACTTATTCTATAAAAAAATCAAAAAAAAATCAATAAATAAAAAAGTTATGAATTTTTAAAAATAGGACCCTTGTTTTTGCCCACCCTGTATATGTAATATATATATATATATATGAACATATACATATGGATATGTGAATATATGTATATATATGTTTATATATATACATATATATGTATATATATGTAAATATATGTATGTATATATATTTATATATTTATATATATATATGTGTGTGATGTGTTTTAAATTATTTACTTTGTATACAATTTCACGGGCATCTGTTTTATTATTTTGAGTAGATAACAGTTTACTTTAGCGATGAATGTTGTCGGTCGACATTTGCCATTTGGGTATGCACTCAGGATGGAGCGGAGCGGAGCGGAGGGGGGGGGGTGCTGAGATGTCGAATATCGGAGGCTGCCTGTGTGGATGGGGGGATTGTGTCACACTAGTCTTACCCGACCATCCTACTCTAGGTGTGTTTTTTTACAGATCCGTCCCCACATCTATTTTGAGGCTTTGTCCGTCAGTTGTTATTTAGATCTGCCTTGCTTAACTTTTGAAAAGCATTTGTTGTTTGATGATTGACTACTTGTGTAAGATAATGAAGAGTGGCAGAAATGAATGTAATAAAGCCACACCTAATAGATTCATTTTTTGTGTTGCCACCCAGACTTAGGGATAGTAGTAAGAAGAAGTCGTGTTTTTATGACTTTTAACGATAACATATTTATGATACCAAAACGTCACTTCGTCACTTTTATAACATAACGTACAGAAGCTTCATGAAAAAAGCAAGTTTTTTTTTTATTTTGCTGAGTCCGGTCTGACCATGTCGTTGTCTGGTCACCGCGTATATATCCTCTGAAATAATTAATGTTTTATTGTATATTTTTCGGGTTTAGCACAAGTGCAAAATATAGATGAACATATCACAATGAGTTTATTAAAATCTTGGATACAATACAGAAAAGGAAAACATTTAGAAGTTTGTCAAATTTTAAATATATATATATTTACATTTAAAAGTACCCCCCCCCCCACAAA
>OY744552.1:43726889-43731889 GCA_963556195.1 Sepiola atlantica
AAAATGACATTGGTAAAAATGGCATCGGTAAAAATGAGATTGGTAAAAATGGCATTGGTAAAAATGGCATCGGTAAAAATGGCATTGGTAAAAATGGCATCGGTAAAAATGGCATAGGTAAAAATGGCATCGGTAAAAATGGCATTGGTAAAAATGGCATCGGTAAAAATGACATTGGTAAAAATGGCACCGGTAAAAATGGCATCGGTAAAAATGGCATTGGTAAAAATGGCGCCAGTAAAAATGGCATCGGTAAGAATGGCATTGGTAAAAATAGCACCGGTAAAAATGGCACTGGTAAAAATGGACGAGTCCCGTTCTTCTTTTGTGCCCTTACTCTAATTGAAATGAATGGCTCTCTCCTCGAAGAAGCCCCTTCTTTGATAAGATCTTAGGACTGACCTTTACAACAGGCCTCAAATGGAAGACTTACATCAAATCTGTTGCTTGGGTCAATTGTAAAATGGTTGGATCTCACTTCTGGCGCAACCATTTACTTGTATAAGAGGCAAATATGTCCTAAGATGGAATACTTTTGCCACATCTGGGGATGTGCCACTCAGAGCACCTTTTCCTGCCTTAACAAAGTATAAAACCAACTTCGAAACCTAATGGGAGATGTCCTCTTCTCTTCCCTACAGCCTCATTGTCACAGAAGAGACGTTGTTAGTCTTTCTCTGCTCGATCGTTATTTCTATGGTAAATGTTCGACTGAGCTTAAATCTATAGTTCCACCCTGTAAAACATTTACAACAATAACTCGTCTAGCTACAACCACTGTAAATAATTTTCCTTTCTCCCTCTGTGTACCTAAAACTGAACGTAACTTCGATAAACAATGTTCTTTCGCAAGAACTATCCGTTTGTGGAGCACAATACCAGCTGATTATAGCGTGGTCATTTTCAATGTTAATAAATTCTTGTTGAGCCGTTAACATAGTTCATCCCAAACAAGGCAGGCCGCCACTGTAGACGTAAGGGGCTACTGAGAAAAAAGAGAGAAGGTTTGAGGGGGGTCAACCTAAATTGGGATCTGCGCAACGAGATGTCTGTTTACATTAGTTTTAAATTTCTGCATGTCAGTACCGTCGGGGAAACAGAGGATATGGAGGGAGTTCCGAAGGCCAGCAGCACGAGGAAAGAAGCTATTTGAGTAGAAGGCTCTACGGCATCTGGGGACCTCCAAAGTAAATGGATGGGATTTAGTTGATTGTCGAGTTGGTCTAGTGAATTTACGTCGAGGGGGGTACCAGAGTAGCCAATTCATCGGAGCATAATCCATTGAAGTATTTGTAAAACAAGCACAAGGATTCTACATTGCGGCGATGGGACAGGGGCTGGAGCTTGGTTGACAGTGAGGGACCTATTAGGTTGGCGACTCTTTTTTGGACCTTGTCAGGCCAGTCTCAGCCATTGTTACCAATCCTCAAATTGTTGTTTCACTGTCCTTCTGACAAATTTATGAACCCTTATCCTCGAGTGGCCTATGGGCCTTGATAAGCGGTGACTGGTTATTACATAAAGAAAATCCGTGGAGACCCATAATATAAGCAAAGCACCAAATACGTCGTCGAATTCGATCGAGCCCACACACACCGCCCACACCCGGACCGAAAATGCGCCCCCTAGATTTTCAGGATTATTTGGAAGGAAGAGAGACTTACATGAATCTTATGTTTCGCATTTCTTCCGGTGTTCGGGATTTAGGGTTTAATGGCAGCTAAAACAACAAACATTAACACTGATGTGTGTATATATATATATATATATATATATATATATATATATATATATATATATATATATATATATATATGTGTGTGTGTGTGTGTGTGTGTGTATGTGTGTGTGTGGACAGAGAGGGCAGCGGTGGTGGTGGTGGTGGTTGCGTTGGGAATAAATCGGTGAGAAGGAGTGGGGGAACAGGGAAGATGAGGAGGAGGAGGAGGAGGAGGTAAAAGAGTAAAGGACAACAGGGGAGGAGGAGAAAGTGGAATGACATTTTAAAATGAACAGTCTACTTGATGACGGCTTCCGGTTTTGAAATCGGAAATAGATTGGTTGAGTTTAGTTGTTTTGTTTTACGGCATATCAACCCTTTTCACGTTATTTAATGCCGAATCTGGTCATTTTGGTGAAGGTTTTTATGCTTCAGGTTCTACATATCTTCAAATATTTATTCATGGTATTTTGTTTGGTTTTGGTGTTTTGTAGAGGACATTTTTTGTTGTTTTGTAGAGGACATTTTTTGTTGTTTTGTAGATGAAATTGTTTGTTGTTTTGTAGATGACATTTTTTGTTGTGTTGTAGATGACATTTTTTGTTGTCTTGTAGATGAAATTTTTAGTTGTATTGTAGAGGACATTTTTTGTTGTTTTGTAGATGAAATTGTTTGTTGTTTTGTAAAGAACATTTTTGTTGTTTTGTAAAGGACATTTTTTGTTGTTTTTAGTTGAGGACATTTTTAGTTGTGTTGTAGATGACATTTTTTGTTGTTTTGTAGGGGACATTTTTTGTTGTTTTGTAGAGGACATTTTTTGTTGTTTTGTAGATGACATTTTTTGTTGTTTTGTAGAGGACATTTTTTGTTGTTTTGTAGAGAACATTTTTTGTTGTTTTGTAGATGAAATTGTTTGTTGTTTTGTAGATGACATTTTTTGTTGTGTTGTAGATGACATTTTTTGTTGTCTTGTAGATGAAATTTTTAGTTGTATTGTAGAGGACATTTTTTGTTGTTTTGTAGATGAAATTGTTTGTTGTTTTGTAAAGAACATTTTTGTTGTTTTGTAAAGGACATTTTTTGTTGTTTTTAGTTGAGGACATTTTTAGTTGTGTTGTAGATGACATTTTTTGTTGTTTTGTAGAGGACATTTTTTGTTGTTTTGTAGAGGACATTTTTTGTTGTTTTGTAGAGGACACTTTTTGGTTGTTTTGTAGGGGACATTTTTTTGTTGTTTTGTAGAGGACATTTTTTGTTGTTTTTGTAGAGGACATTTTTTGTTGTTTTTGTAGAGGATATTTTTTGTTGTTTTGTAGAGGACATTTTTTGTTGTTTTGTAGAGGACATTTTTTGTTGTTTTGTAAATGACACTTTTTGTTGTTTTGTAGATGACATTTTTTGTTGTTTTGTAGAGGACATTTTTTGTTGTTTTTGTTTTTGGCTTTGCAGTATATGATTGAGTTTTGCAAAGGGAAAGGAAAACAAAACATAACATCAATGTTTAGTGCATTTTAAGTCAGGAGGCACCAGATCAGAAATAGATAAGCGATGTTTATAAAATAAAAACTGTTACCCATTATATTTTAAGTAGGATGTTTATTAATGATATGTTTTAAACATTTAAAAACAATTATTATTAACACATAAGAAATCAAACTGGTTTTTATAATCGGAAATTTTAAATTATTTTATTACAAAAAATCAAATCAATCTTTTATTTTTTTTATTTTGAAAATATTTTTATGTAGTTGATTTACTATTTTTTTAATAATTGAAATGTTTAAAAATTCAGCCAAAATCTAAGTGGTCGAAAATGATAAGGAAATGTTTTTTGATAAACACCGCTTGTCAATGTCCGATCTGAAAATCGGAAGTCGTCATCAAATAGACTGTTTCTTTTTTTACCGATGATGATGATGATGATGAGTTATCTTCCTTATCCTTATCTTAATCATGGAGTGATTCTTTAACCATTGATTCACCACTTTATCAAGACTAAAAGCCACTTGAGGATAAAGGTACATGAGATAGGTATACTGTCTTTTAAATGATGATGAATATTATGAGAGGATTGAAAATAATGAATGGAATGAACAACATTTGCTTTTCTTTTTACTAATGAGTCAACACTTATCAAAGGTCAAAGGTCACCCGAATGTAAGTGTTAATGAGATGGATTAATTAAATGATGATTACTTTTATGAGAGGATTTAAAAAAATAAATCGAATGAATAACATCTGATGACTTATGAGGATGGTTTATGACAAGGTTTCATTGACATTAGATTTGAAGATGACCATCTTGTAGCCCTCGGGGAATCAATCAATCCTGTAGCAACGTGTTTCTCAGATGAGATTATTGGAAAAAAACTCTGTCCATGGAAATTCCGTTCTATGTAAGACACACTGATGAATAAAGGAACGTTCTTTGTAGGTGTAGATGAGTTGTGAATGGATTACAAGGAGCAACCAAAGATTGGAGCTCAGTCGAGCATCTTCCATGAAAAGAAACGATAGAGTACAATGATGATGATGATCGTCATGATTGTCCAAAATCATTTATCTGTCAACTCAACACAAGATACCAGAGAAAGTATGACATTTTTATCCGTAAGTTTAATTTGCTCAAAACTAACGAGAATTCCCGAATTTAAGCAAATTAAAATCATTTTAAGACTCGCCAATGAGCGCTTAACATTTAAATTAAATATTTTAATCCCATAACTTCAGAGTTGTGAGCTTTATTTTTCAACGCAGCATTGTATTTTTTTTTTAATTGTTTTGCTCTATGATTGTGTCCGACCACTTGCGCTTATTAAAGTGCGCCTCGGTATTATTGCTAACACGAGATAAATAATATTTGATACATAAATGAAGAATTATGAGAGATTCAGCGAAAATAGAACTCAGAAATTGACCGGCAAAATCTTTACTAAAACCAAAGAAAATGGTTAAAAATTCTTTATTCACCTCACCCTCTTTCTTTCCTTGCTATGGCCAATGTGATTTATGCGTGTTATATGCCCCGGATAGTCTGACACCGTAAAGGTCATCGGTGAAATGTTAACAAGACTGTCCTTTTTTTTACATATTTCACCCCAAACAAGGTAGGCCGCCACTGTAGACGTAAGGAGTTACTGAGAATTAGTGTGTAGGTTTTAGGTGTCACCCCAAGTTTGGAGCAGTGTAGCAAGATGTCTGTTTACATTAGTTTTAAACCTGTACATGTCGGTACTGTCGGGGAAACAGGGAACAGGGAGAGAGTTCCAGAAGCCAGCAG
>OY744552.1:43736889-43806889 GCA_963556195.1 Sepiola atlantica
TGAAGTTAGACTTACATCAAATCTGTTGCTAAAAAAAATGGATGGATCATTCTAAAGCTTCAGAAAGGACCTGATTATTGCTACTCCTGATGCACTCCTCTACGATAAGTCAGATATATCCTACGATGGAGTACTCGTGCCACATCTGGAGAGGTACTGCTCAGGGCTCCCTTTCTTTGCTTTGACAGAGTATAAAATTAACATCGCAATCTAGTGGGAGATGATCTCTTCTCTTCAGTACACTTACTTGTTCACAGAAGAGACGTTGCTAGTCTTTTCCCACTCTATCCTTATTTTTATAGAAGGTGCTCGACTGAGCTCCAATCTCTGATTCCTACCTGTAAATATTCACAGCAAGAACTCGTCTAGATACAACCACTGTTGTTACATAACTACTCCTGCTTGGACCGCGGCAGTACGCGTTTCGTATACTCGTCGTGCAGAGAGTTGGTCGTGTCGTCCATTGGATGAATTCTTTTTTCTCTGCCGTCGTCTGTTGTCTGCAATAAAAGCCATGTTTTGCACTCCGAAGACAAACTCTTCTATTGAATTCAATTCTTTTTATTGCAACATTGTTATTTCAATCATTCATCGCGTCGAGAGAGAGAGGGAGAGAGCAAATCCTACTTTATCGTAGTTAGTTAACAATGTTTCTTAGCCATTCATAGACGGGGGGGGGGATTCTCGCTCTTGTCTTCCCTGAAGGGAAATATTCGTTATCTTTACATTGTGAATCGCACGTCCTCTCAGTTCGCTTTCCGAATCAGACTGTTTAAAAACTCGCTTCTCACGAGAACGAGTGACGTCACAGATCCCTTTGTTTCCCACGCAAGGCCCGCGAAGTTACAGAGGCTCTCGCAGGTGTAGACTGACTCTTGATCTGGGGTCTCGTCACACGTAACCTTGTCACGTCGGCCAGCTCTGACTGTGAGAACAAGCCCTGTTCTGCACCCGACTGCCCCGCGTTAATTCGCGCAAGTCAAATCAACGATTCCCAACAGATACGTCCATTCCCATAGGGTCATTATCTAACACTGTAAAGAAATTTTTTTTCTTCCCTCGTGTACATTGAACCAAACGGAATGTCCATGAACAAAGTTTCTTTCCAAGAACTTCACATCCTTGGAACACATTATCACATATAATCATCTTAAAGTCCAATGTCAACAAATTCTTGTCGAGCCGTCATTTTAAGTCATGAAAATCATCGTTTTCAATATATTTTACAGGATTGTTAACCATCTAACTAACAACCACATTAACACTTATACTCGAGTGGCTTTTGGCCTTGATAACTTGTGACTCATTAGTATAAAAAGAATTAAGCCAATGATGAATCCTTTACAATAGGTGTTGGGCCTCAGTATTAGATACCCTAAAAGGTATTGACATGTCGCCAAATAAACTATACTCCCAATATATATATCTATTATATAAAGGGAAGTTCTCTGGATGGGTGTGTGTATGCCCAGCTAAAACTTGAAACATACAAACCAAAAAACATCAAATTTGATATTTTCTTCATCAGCATTGCCCAGGTTGAATAATATCTACAATTTAGAAGAAAATATCTATTCTTTGACTCTAAACTGCCGCCGATTTCGTCAGGAGACGTCGGTTTTCCAGTCATTTTCATGTACCAACTCTTATTTTTTTCCAAGGAGTTATTTCCATTACGCCGACTCGTATAATCTAACCTCTAAGTGCCCTTCTAACCTAAAAGGTATTGACATGTCGCCAAATAAACTATATCCCCTGTATCTACCTATTATATAAAAGGGCAAACGCCTGTTTGTTTTGTTGTTTCGCTTTACTTCAGTCTAAGTTCTCAGAAATCAAGGGACACCTTCCTGAGATTAACACTTGATCTGTACATGAGATACATAGATATTCGAATATTTCATTAAAGTTCTCTTTTATCTCTCAAACGTGTACTTAGTAACGAAATGAAGAACATTCATTTTCCTTTCCCCAATTGACTAGATAACTATGTTATAGTATATCTCTCGTGTGGTCTCTTGGTCTTATCGGATTCAGGACAAGAATTCATCTAGTCTGGTGGACCACTTATTTGAGGTAATATTACTTGGAGGTGCACCATTCCCTGTATAAGCCATTGTATGGCCGTGTCGAGGGGATCTTATTTGGGCTTGGAATACTATGTTATTTTGAATATTTGGTCAGAGTTTACTTGTAGAGAGAAAGTATCCTATGTCAGGTTGTTCTGACAAACCCTTGTACAGTGAGACTGAAGACACTCGAGTATGGTGTCTAGTAGATAATTAAACCCATCCAGCAGGTAATGCAGACTCTCCAGTAGATAATTCAAACTCTTCAGTAGATAATTCAAACTCTCCAGTAGATAATTCAAACTCTTCAGTAGATAATTCAAACTCTCCAGTAGATAATTCAAACTTTTCAGTAGATAATTCAAACTTTTCAGTAGATAATTCAAACTCTTCAGTAGATAATTCAAACTCTCCAGTAGATAATTCAAACTTTTCAGTAGATAATTCAAACTTTTCAGTAGATAATTACAACTCTCCAGTAGATAATTCAAACTCTCCAGTAGATAATTCAAACTTTTCAGTAGATAATTCAAACTCTTCAGTAGATAATTCAAACTTTTCAGTAGATAATTCAAACTCTTCAGTAGATAATTCAAACTCTTCAGTAGATAATTCAAACTCTTCAGTAGATAATTCAAACTTTTCAGTAGATAATTCAAACTTTTCAGTAGATAATTCAAACTCTCCAGTAGATAATTCAAACTCTCCAGTAGATAATTCAAACTTTTCAGTAGATAATTCAAAATCTTCAGTAGATAATTCAAACTTTTCAGTAGATAATTCAAACTCTTCAGTAGATAATTCAAACTTTTCAGTAGATAATTCAAACTCTTCAGTAGAGAATTCAAACTTTTCAGTAGATAATTCAAACTTTTCAGTAGATAATTCAAACTCTCCAGTAGATAATTCAAACTCTTCAGTAGATAATTCAAACTCTTCAGTAGATAATTCAAACTCTTCAGTAGATAATTCAAACTCTTCAGTAGATAATTCAAACTCTCCAGTAGATAATTCAAACTTTTCAGTAGATAATTCAAACTTTTCAGTAGATAATTCAAACTTTTCAGTAGATAATTCAAACTCTTCAGTAGATAATTCAAACTCTCCAGTAGATAATTCAAACTCTTCAGTAGATAATTCAAACTTTTCAGTAGATAATTCAAACTTTTCAGTAGATAATTCAAACTTTTCAGTAGATAATTCAAACTCTTCAGTAGATAATTCAAACTCTCCAGTAGATAATTCAAACTCTCCAGTAGATAATTCAAACTTTTCAGTAGATAATTCAAACTCTTCAGTAGATAATTCAAACTCTCCAGTAGATAATTCAAACTTTTCAGTAGATAATTCAAACTTTTCAGTAGATAATTAAACTCTTCAGTAGATAATTCAAACTTTTCAGTAGATAATTCAAACTTTTCAGTAGATAATTCAAACTCTTCAGTAGATAATTCAAACCCTCCAGTAGATAATTCAAACTCTCCAGTAGATAATTCAAACTTTTCAGTAGATAATTCAAACTCTTCAGTAGATAATTCAAACTCTTCAGTAGATAATTCAAACTTTTCAGTAGATAATTCAAACTCTTCAGTAGATAATTCAAACTTTTCAGTAGATAATTCAAACTCTCCAGTAGATAATTCAAACTCTCCAGTAGATAATTCAAACTCTCCAGTAGATAATTCAAACTTTTCAGTAGATAATTCAAACTTTTCAGTAGATAATTCAAACTTTTCAGTAGATAATTCAAACTCTCCAGTAGATAATTCAAACTCTCCAGTAGATAATTCAAACTTTTCAGTAGATAATTCAAACTCTTCAGTAGATAATTCAAACTTTTCAGTAGATAATTCAAACTCTTCAGTAGATAATTCAAACTTTTCAGTAGATAATTCAAACTTTTCAGTAGATAATTCAAACTCTCCAGTAGATAATTCAAACTTTTCAGTAGATAATTCAAACTTTTCAGTAGATAATTCAAACTCTTCAGTAAATAATTCAAACTCTTCAGTAGATAATTCAAACTCTTCAGTAGATAATTCAAACTCTTCAGTAGATAATTCAAACTCTTCAGTAGATAATTCAAACTCTCCAGTAGATAATTCAAACTTTTCAGTAGATAATTCAAACTTTTCAGTAGATAATTCAAACTCTTCAGTAGATAATCCAAACTTTTTAGTAGATAATTCAAACTCTTCAGTAGATAATTCAAACTCTTCAGTAGATAATGCAAACTTTTTAGTAGATAATTCAAACTTTTCAGTAGATAATTCAAACTCTTCAGTAGATAATTCAAACTCTTCAGTAGATAATTCAAACTTTTCAGTAGATAATTCAAACTCTTCAGTAGATAATTCAAACTCTCCAGTAGATAATTCAAACTTTTCAGTAGATAATTCAAACTTTTCAGTAGATAATTCAAACTTTACTTCTGTATGTAAATTCAAATACGTATATCCGATTTTAATGGAGTTTAACCCAGCTTCTACCGACTATATTAATGGACGAAACGGGAGGAGATTGGCACAGTACAGCGTAGTGACCCTCTATTAAATATTATTGTTTATTGGGCTTATGTCTTTTTGTATTATTTCAAACATTTCTTAATAAGTTTTCACCTATCAGTCATTATTATTTTACTACTTTTTTTTCAAATTTTACCATCTCATATGCCTTCACTTCATTTTATTTCATCTATGTTGCATTACCCGTTCTTTCAGAGTTAGGCATAAGGCCAGTTTTATCTTACTCCCACAAGTAAGATGTGACCCAAGGTCGGGTCGGGAAAGTGGGGTTTGAAAAGCCAGCGCCCGAGAGGTGAGCACTCTGGCCATTAAAAATTGCCTGGGCAGCTCCGTCGGCTTTCCCGGTAGGGGCGCCTCAGGCAGTAAGTAATAAACTTACTCCTCCCCAAAGAGGGGAGGCGAAGCCTGGGAGGGTGGACCTCCTAGAACTGCACAGAACAGACTCATAGACCGGCGAAGGCCAAGACAATACCAGTCTCTGGGGTTGGGGTGCAGTATCCATAGGGACAGATACTACACTTTGATCTTAGCCAAAAGGCCAAGGAGTTAAAAGTAGTTTATGAGAACTGCTGCTATTACAAACCGCCGTTGAACAAGAGAAAGAGTCTAGCAGGCACGTGTGCTCGATGTGATGATGTATGGAAATGAAACCCGTCCAGTGAATAAGCGTTGCATTACCCGTTCTTTCGGGGTAACCGATAAGATCCAACAAGAATAACAAAGAACAAGAACGTATATGGAAAGACTTTGGTTTTCTTTATTTCCTATCAGCGGATGGTTTACGCCGGCTACGCACACACATATGAAAAAAAAATCTTTTGACATACTTTTATCTCATCAAAGTCTTTTTCTTGCTGAGGTCATAGACATGGTTTCCGCTAGAAACTCGATCATATATACATCCGATTGGAAAGCAATTTGCTCTGCATTGTCTATCCGAGCGTGAACTGAAGCAATTGTTCACCAAGCACTTCCAATTGTCTGTTTGATGAAATAAAAGTCAGGGGATTCCTTCACGGTCGCAACTTGCTTATCCGTCGCATTTTTAGTCAGCGGACACGAAAGCCTAACAGCAAGACGGGCTTGGGTACCATAGTCAATAAAGCTTTATCGGTGCCATAAACATCGGTAAACTCCCATTCTTCCGGTACTTCGATACTCCGATCACCAAGCGCTCCGGCTTTTCGCGTTTCTGAAACCGCCGCCTTTCAAGTCTCGCTTGAACTACGGAACATTCTTCTTTGTAACAGTTATCAATTCGCTTTCGTTCTTTCTCGACGTCCCACCCACAATGGACTCGTCCACGATTCATTTTTGCCACTCTTCATTATCTTACCCTTATAATATCTTCACATTGTTCATCATTGTCAAAGAATTTCTCTTTTCGCTCGTAATATTATTGAATGCCGCCATTGTTTACATTTCTATCTTATTTTTGTTGATCATTTTTCATTATGTATATGTTTTTCTTATATATTTTGCTCCCCTCTCGATTCAACCTGTATGGTGAATGCTCTGAATGTTTTGAATGTTTTTATTAATTACTCACTTCGCTGTCATTCTGCTTCAAAAATTCTGTAAGACGTGCTGAATTTTGGTACTTAAATCTGATGCTTTTTTTCTGTACGTTATGTTATAAAAGGCGCTGATGAAGTAACGTTTTGGTATAACGGACACTGTCTCTCTCTGTCTGTCTATCTGTCTGTCTGTCCGTCCTGGATAATTTTTGTAAACGTAAGGGAGAAGGGGGGGGGGGGGGCTCGAGTAATTACTAATTAATTAATTAATTTTTTCAAGTCAGCGTTCATAAGATTTGTATACCTTTAGAATTACATTGGGAAATTATTAATTAATTAACGTTAAATAACATTAGATAACATATAAACGAAATTTCAAGACGAGACTGCGAATTAGAACAGAGAAAGTGTTAAGAATCTTACTTAAACTAACACTGTTTCAACTTCCTTATATACTGTTACAAAAACACGCTGAGACACCGGACGAGTTTTGCAATTTACATGATTCATTTCTTTTAAACTTCTAATAAATTCATATTTACAAATATGTTATCGTTAAAAGTCATAAAAAACACGGCTTCTTCCTACTACTACTATCCCTAAGTCTAGGTGGCAACACGAAAAATGAATCTATTAGGTGTGGTTTTATGACATTGTAGATTAGGCTTAGGATTAGTGGTAGCATGTTTAGTTAAATGCTTTAAAAAGTGAGAATGGCCCGGAAATGGGGGATAATTTTCGTTAAATTTATAGGCGCATCTTATCCCCCACTCTAAATCTAAAAAAATGTTTTTTTTTCTAGTGTGTTCACGCATAATCGCCTAAAAAGTAGAATCTCAATTTTTTTTTGGGGGGGGGGGCGGTACTTTTAAATGTAAATGTATATTTTTTCAAATTTGACAAACTTCTAAATGTTTTCCCTTTCTGTATTGTATCCAAGATTTTAATAAACTCATTGTGACATTTTCATCTATATTTTTCACTTGTGTAAAAACCGAAAAATATACAATAAAACATTAATTATTTCAGAGGATATATACGCGGTGACCAGACAACAACAGAGTCAGATCGGCATCAGCAAAATAAATAAAAAACTTGTCCGGGACGTTTTAAATATTTTAGTATTCAACAAAAAACTCTCTAAGGGGCGGAATACAGACATTTAGCAAATAGGCGCGAAAAGAAATTTGAACATTTCAAAAAGTTTGGTAAGGGAATAGGCGTAAGTGAACTCTAGAATATTTAATTTGTTCACCATAATTTGCCAATAAAAATGAATTAGACTCAGAGAGTCAATGCTAAATCTCGAAATGGGATTCATCACCGGCAGTCTTATGTTGTAAATAAACAATCTTCTAATAAATGAATATATTGTGTTTGTTTCATTTTCTTTATTGTCAAAAACTAAAAACTAAAAGAATCGTTTTCGGAATCGGAAATAAGGCTACATTTTTTTTTACCGATTCCGATGCTCCAAAGAAGTTCCAATTGTTCCAATCCCGATTCCGGTTAATCGTTCCAACATTAATATATATATATATATATATATATATATATATATATATATATATATATATATATATATATATATATATATATATATATATATATATAAAATATATATATATATATATATATAAAATATATATAAATATATATATATATATATATATATATATATATATAAGGGCTGGGCACTTTCGAGTAGCTTTAATAACAAGCAGTACTAATAGCTATATGCGCGATCCGAACAACGTTTCGTAAGATCACTCTAGCTGCCTGGTAAATGGCGACCACGTGTCGCTATTTACAGTAAAAGTTACTCTATATTTTTACTAACTAATTGACGATGGCCCTTTGGTTAAGATCACCGATTACGAATCAGTGGCGATTTGTGTTCGGGGTTCGCGCCCACCGACCGTCGGGAATTAGTTCCTAGACTGAAGATTGCGTTAGCATGAAACATCGATGTCTCTAGGTATTTAAATATTTAATATTTATTAAAAATATTATTGTATATATATATATATATATATATATATATATATATATAGTACATCTGTTATATTAGTTTCTGTAAATGATCATCGGTTGAAACTCCAGTGTTTATAAAAAGTGCTCAATAACAAGTAGAGCTGTTCTTTAGTATCACTTTTTATTTATACAAAAATAATTAGTTACATATGTGCATACATGTTTCGGTTGTACTCTTCAGAGGGAGTCAATCTCTTCAGACCAAATAAACGACTACCTCGTTTTTTTTTGGTCTAAGAGGTTGACTCTCTGTGAAGAGTACAACCGAAACATGTATGCACATATGTAACCAATTATGTTTGTATAAATAAACATTTATATATATATATATATATATATATATATATATATATATATATATATATGCGTCTTCTTTCCTCACACGCTCTCCGCCACAACAGAACGATATGAAATGAAACCACTGATAAACATTTTTTCTTCTTCCTCGAAGCTATTTTCATCTGTTCTTTTTATATAAAAATATAACTAAACGGCTTCAGTATCTGTCTCCCTCCCGGCGCGTGTACCTGTGTGTACATATTTTATGACTCCGTAATCAATCTTGAAAAAAAATCTTCCGCGAAAAGTGGAGAAAGAGAGACAACATGAAGAGACAAGCCCGTTCGTCTGAAGGTTATTCTGTAAGAGAACTTTTACAGTTGCGAAAAGAAAAAAAAATCTTCCATTAAAATGAAACAAAACAAAAAATAAAACAAACAAAAAAACACAAAACGTGACGTACATCATAGGATTATTTTGTCTTCATAAAAAAAAACGGATCATAAGTTAATTATTTCAAGACTTCTCAAACAGACTTGGGTGTACTTGTAGTAGAATGGCAATAATTTTGGAGTTTCACACACAGAATTGGCCAAGATCAAAGTGTAGTATCTGTTCCGATGGATACTGCACGCCTGTCCTGTGCAGTTCTAGGAGGTCCACCCTCCCAGGCTTCGCCTCCCCTCTTTGGGGAGGAGTAAGTTTATTGCTTACTGTCTGAGGCGCCCCTACCGGGGAATGCCGACGGGGCTGCCCAGGCAATTTTTAAATGGCCAGAGTGCTCACCTCTCAAGCGCTGGCTTTTCAAACCCCACTTTCTCGACCCGATCTTGGGTCACATCTTACTTGTGGGAGTAAGATAAAACTGGCCTTGTGCCTAACTCCTGGGGAGGAGTAAATAAAACACAGAATTGGCCAAGATCAAAGTGTAGTATCTGTTCCGATGGATACTGCACCCCATAGACTGGTATTGTCTTGGCCTTCGGGGCTTGATTTACGCTGGTCTATGGGATTGTCCTGTGCAGTTCTAGGAGGTCCACCCTCCCAGGCTTCGCCTCCCCTCTTTGGGGAGGAGTAAGTTTATTGCTTACTGTCTGAGGCGCCCCTACCGGGGAATGCCGACAGGGCTGCCCAGACAATTTTTAATGGCCAGAGTGCTCACCTTCTCGGGCGCTGGCTTTTCAAGCCCCACTTTCCCGATCCGACCTTGGGTTACATCTTACCTTCTGGGAGTAAGATAAAACTGGCCTTGTGCCTAACCTCCTGGCGAGGAGGTAAACAAACACAGAATCGACTTCGCAATCTAGTCGGGGGTGATCTCTTCTCGTCCTTGCGGCCCCTTTCACACAGAAGAGATGTTGATAGCCTCTCTCTACCATATCGTTTTGTTCATGGTAGGTGCTAGACTGAGATCCAATCCTTACCCCCCATAAAACATTCACAGAAATAACTTTCTTTTTTAAAACAAAGTTCACCCCAAACAAGGCAGGCCGCCACTGTAGACGTAAGTGGCTACTGAGAAAAAGAGTGAGAGTTTTGAAGTGGTGGGTCAACCTAAATTGGGAGCTGTGCAGCGAAATGTCTGTTTACATTAGTTTTAAATTTCTGCATGTCAGTACCGTCAGGAAAACAGGGAGCAGGGAGGGAGTTCCAGAGTCCAGTAGCACAAGGAAAGAAGCTTTTGGAGTAGAAGGCTCTCTGGCATCTGGGGACCTCCACAGTGAATGGATGGGATTCGGCAGATTTTTGGGTTGGTCTAATGAATTTACGTCGTGGGGGCAACAAAGCAGCAAGTTCATCAGAGCACAATCCAATCGTCTGGCTACAACCACAGCATAGAACTTCCCTTTCTCTCTCTCTCCCTCCACCCGCTCTCTCTCTCTCTCTCTCTCTCTCTCTCTCTCTCTCTCTCTCTCTCTCTCTCTATCTCTCTTCCAAAAACAAAACGGAACATCAACGAACAAAGTTTTCTTACAATAACATTTCAATCTGTGGAACAACATACAACAAACCAGCTTCCCAACCGACTACAACATGGTCGTCTTCAAGTCTAATGTAAACAAATACTTATCAAGCCATTCTCTTGGAAAATCAAGTCTTCTTAATTAATCCTCTGCCAATTCCACGTTCTGTTTCCAATTGACTTGTGACGGCGACCAACATCGAAATAGCAATCCTTTAACCCTTATCCTCCAATGTCCTTCGGAGCTTTGGTAAGCGATTATCCATAAGCAAATAAAATACCACCGATAAACATCAAACATGACTACACTTCTACCCCCACTATGACCACACAATCAAAATCAAGCTCTGTAACGTGTTCGATTTGTTGACCGTTGATATTGATGTTAAGAGGAATTTGTTTTTATCAGTAGTCATGCATTTAGTGTTGGGCATGTCATTGTTAATAAAAAGACCAACTCTTTTCAAATACTTCACAAGATTATCTAGAAATAACTGCAAATCAGAACTGGAGTTACCGGTTGCAGCTATGTTATCCGCAGAGCTCAGATTAGACAAAAGATGGCCACCAATTGAAGAACAAGAGCTACATTGTTGTTCTGTTTTCTAAATAACTGATGCCATAACGATGCAGAATAGAAGTGCTAAAAGGGCATCCCCTTGCTTTAAATCCTTGCAGATTCGGATTAGGCGTGATGTTTCGATATCAGTTTTAATTGCAGC
The DNA here is from genome assembly GCA_963556195.1 of Sepiola atlantica. Taxonomy (NCBI): domain Eukaryota; kingdom Metazoa; phylum Mollusca; class Cephalopoda; order Sepiida; family Sepiolidae; genus Sepiola; species Sepiola atlantica. Next base: position 43,747,999 of record OY744552.1, read on the forward strand.
AGTCGAATAACTGATGCCATAATGATGCAGAATAGAAGCGCTGAAAGGACATCACATTGCTTTACACCCTTGAGGATTCTGATTGTCAATATCAGTTTTAATTGCTGTAGTTTATTTAGCACAGGTCATTTTCAAGACGTGTATATACTGTTTATTCAGATTTTTTTCTTGCAAAAGTTTCCAAAGAGATGAAAGCTTGATGCTATCAAACGCTTTAAGTAAAATAAAAAGGCAATGAACACATGATTATTGAATTCTATGGACTTTTCTATTATCTGCTCTAAGGCGATGATTTTCTCTATAGTACCTCTCCCTGCTTGATCTTCCAAGGCATTACTTCTTTCTTTGAAGGGAGGTGGAGTGTGGTATTCATGGGTTAGGATTGGGCTAAGGTTTTAGTTTAAAACGTAGCAATAAAAACTAATAATATGGTGTTATGAGCATTTTCAAAAAGTACATAGTTGTGACTACTCTATTATCTGCTCTAAAGCGACAATTTACTGTATAGTACCCTTCCCTTGTTTGTATGCAGCTTGAATAGTTGGGAATGATCTGTGAATATCTGTTTCGATTCTTTCTACCACTACTGTGACAAACAATTCAATTTGTGCACATCACTTAAAAGGCTGATTGGGCAATAATTTCCGCAATCAAGGCGAGTGTGTTTCTTTATGCAGTACAACGATCAGTGTATTTTTTAAAGCTTGAATTACATTACCAGTTGAAAGTATCATGTTGAACAATGCACAGAAGAATATTTAGGAGTGGTTCTCCACCAGCTTTACTGAACTTGGTTTGAATATTATCAAGCCCGCGGCATTTGCCCCCCTTCAAAGATAAAATAACATGTTATATTTCGCCTTTCAAAATATGTTGTATTGTGTCTTTCGCATCATCATCAACAGGGGAGAGCTTCTTTATCTCTTCAGGCAGAAATCCTTCCGCACTGAGGCAGTTCTTCAAAACCACCTCAACAGTTCGCTATCACATCCTCTCCGGCCGAAAACAACGCGAAATGTTCACGAGAGGATTAATAGTGATTTCAATCTTATTTTTCTCTTTCTTTTTCTATTCATTCGGACCACAGTCTTAAATCTTCACGTATCAATTTACGGTATCTCAGGCCTTTTTAAATTACGGCCTCTCTTCATTTATACGTATCTTAAGGTCTCTAAAAAGTTCTCAAATAAATCTCAAATAAATCTCAAAGTTTACCTTAACCTCCGCTCTCCTCTTTGGCCTGTGATTCGTCTAGTCTTCGCTGGCTGTGTCGTCTTAATATATAGCTCTTCATAAAATTGTGCCCACCGTTCAAAAATCGCATCTTTGTCACATAGGATTTTGCTGTGTTCATCCTCAATTCCCCAGCTTATGTTTCTTGGCTTTGCTTTTAGTCTGTTTATTGTGTCTTTCGCATCCTCATCAACGTGAGGGGTATCAGTTGAGTCATCTATATAGAGCTCTTCATAAAATTGTGCCCACCGTTCAAAAATCGCATCTTTGTCACATAGGATTTTGCTGTGTTCATCCTCAATTCCCCAGCTTATGTTTCTTGGCTTTGCTTTTAGTCTGTTTAAAAGCATAGAACTGTTTGTGAGGAGCAGTGTATTGATTAAGTCTTCCTCTTTATCGATTTCAAATATATTGTCTTTCCTTTTTAGCTTCTTTGTGTTGGATAATGGCCCTGTGGGAACGGACGCATCTTGAGGTGGGCGTATCCGTTGGAAATCGTTGGTTTGACTTGCGCGATTTAGTGCGGGTTGACCCGTGCAGTCGGGTGCAGAATAGGGCTGTTCTCACGGTTGGAGCTCACAGGTGCTGTCAGAGCGAACATTGACGAGCACCGGGTCAAGAGGTCAGAAAACATGAGTGACGGAAATGTGTGCGCATGAGTGTTGCACGTGTGGATCCGTGACGTCACTCCTTCTTCGTGAGAAGCTGAGAGTTTTATCCAGTCTGGGTTTTGGAGGCGAGCATATGAGACGTGATTTGAGATGTAGTCCGCAACATGATTAGGGGAATTGATTCCCTAAAAAAATGCAGGCGAAAGATCTCTTTTCCCCCCTCCGCGAATGGTTAAGGACTTAATTGATAAGTAATTACGAAAGCAGTAATTTGCTCTCTCTCTCGACGTTGATGAATATCTCCAAGCCGATAGATAACTAATGCTGGTAATGAAAAGAATTGAAAGTTTAAAAGATTGTTTGTCGATTGAGCCGGTCATGGAGCTTTTGTGTTGCAGCGACGTGGTTCACGGCAGAAAGAAAGAAGAAAGAATTCAACCACTAGACGACACACCCCTCTACGCGACGAGGAAAGATTGAAGGTGCGAGAAATTTAAAGGTATGCAAATTATATGATTTATGGTGTTAAAATGACGAGTGATAAAACGAGAACTGTCACGGCCCGTTCCGGGACGAGTATACAAAACGAGAACTGCCACGGCCTATTCCCGGGACGGCTATGTAACATTTGGACTAAGTTTTGGCTATCTTGTATTCTTTGGAAGAACATCCTTTCTCTGTTCTTATTTGATGCTTGTTCTCAGTAGCTTGTTTTGGTATTGTTTGACATCCAGCCAGGCTTAGCTTCGAGGTTTCGGCCAATGAACTCATTGGCCGAAACCTCGATGCTCTTGGTGGTACGTTAAAACAACAAATCTGGATGTTTGACGCTTGAGTCAAAAAGTCATCTTTGACACATTGTTCTTTTAAAGTACCAAGGTTAGATCTTTGGGCCCCAGATTGTTTTTGTGGCCATGACAAGGAGAGCCTTACTTTTTTTCGCACAAGTTTGTGGTCTGATATGTCCGGTTTGCTGATAGTCTCACTATCAAGAATTTTCTTTAGACTTCGGACTTGCGGGTTCAAAAAAAGTCAATCCTATTTTTTATCCTTCCATCAGGGGATGTCCAAGTGAATAATATCTTCTTTTAGAACAAGGTATCGGTCACAATGAGGTCATTTATGACGCAGAATTTTGCAAGAATTTCGCCCCGAGGGTTTGCATTTCCAAAGTTGTGCTTCCCGCTAAAATCCGGCAAGTTGTCATGGAGATTTCTGACTTTACAATTGAAGTGTCCCATGACGAAAACATGATCCCGTTTTGGTGTTTTATCTAGGATTTCTTCGATTTGGTCATATATTTCATCATTTTTTTTCTTCAGGGTATGAAGAAATTTGGGAGGAGCATTGTATGAAAATAAATTTGGCGAATTTCTCTTTCAGGATTAAAAGAGCCTGTCGATCTGATATCGGTTCACAGTGCTGTATCGTATGCACAAAAGATTTGTTGACTAGGAAGCTAAATCCATGGAATCTGAATAGTTCATTGGATGACACAAAGATAACGCATATGTTTTTCCTGTAGTCTTATACGGACTTAAATTTGTCAACTTGACTGTAAAATTGCACCAGAATGCACAAATTTTCCAAAGCCACATCATGCGTGTCATTACTGGTCACAAACTGATCACATGAGTATTACAGATTTGCGAAAACTCACTGGCATCTCATCTGAACTGGGAGAGCTGGATAAGTGCTTCAATTATGACTTATTGCGCATATTCTATTTAAAAGTAATCCGTACTGAGGTGCAAATGGAGCTAATGAGGACAGTTGCCTCCCCTTATTAAACCTCAAGTATCAAAATAAAAGCAAATCTAGAAGGGGTTACCTTTTCGACGTCATCTTTAATTGAAACAATGACACACACAAGTCTTATAGAAAGCTAAACAAAATCACATTGTATACTAATAAACTATCTAACAACCCACCCGCCATTTTCGAACAAATCCCTACGTGAATAGACTATACACTAGCCACTAATTACAGCAATATAAATATATTCAACCTACACAATCCACCCGTAATTTTCGAACAAATCCCTACGTCAATTGACTATACACTAGCCACTAATTACAGCAATATAAATATATTCAACCTACACAATCCACCCGTCATTTTCGAACAAATCCCTACGTCAATAGACTATACACTAGCCACTAATTACAGCAAAATAAATATATTAAACCTACACAATCCACCCGTCATTTTCGAACAAATCCCTACGTCAATAGACTATACACTAGCCACTAATTACAGCAATATAAATATATTCAACCTACACAATCCACCCGCCATTTTCGAACAAATCCCTACGTCAATAGACTATACACTAGCCACTAATTACAGCAATATAAATATATTCAACCTACACAATCCACCCGCCATTTTCGAACAAATCCCTACGTCAATAGACTATACACTAGCCACTAATTACAGCAATATAAATATATTCAACCTACACAATCCACCCACCATTTTCGAACAAATCCCTACGTCAATAGACTATACACTAGCCACTAATTACAGCAATATAAATATATTCAACCTACACAACCCACCCGCCATTTTCGAACAAATCCCTACGTCAATAGACTATACACTAGCCACTAATTACAGCAATATAAATATATTCAACCTACACAATCCACCCACCATTTTCGAACAAATCCCTACGTTAATAGACTATACACTAGCCACTAATTACAGCAATATAAATATATTCAACCTACACAATCCATCCGTCATTTTCGAACAAATCCCTACGTCAATAGACTATACACTAGCCACTAATTACAGCAATATAAATATATTCAACATACACAATCCACCCGTCATTTTCGAACAAATCCCTACGTCAATAGACTATATACTAGCCACTAATTACAGCAATATAAATATATTCAACCTACACAATCCACCCGCCATTTTCGAACAAATCCCTACGTCAATAGACTATACACTAGCCACTAATTACAGCAATATAAATATATTCAACCTACACAATCCACCCGTCATTTTCTAACAAATCTCTACGCCAATAGACTATACACTAGCCACTAATTACAGCAATATAAATATATTCAACCTACACAAAATCGAATATGTAACAACTTTAAAATAGAGCAACTATAATGACAAAAGAATAGTTACTATTAATAATAATAGAAACAAAAATAAAAGAAAACGAAATAAAATCAAGTACATCCCGCCTTATAACAGAGAGGTAAAGACAATAAATTGGCAAACTATTGTTTCGGATGATAGATAAACATTTCCCTATAAACAATAAGCTATCTAAAATTATCAACTTTAGGAATAGCATCAAACTTAGTTATTGTTGCATGGATAATTATTTATTTATTTATTACTTTTATAATTTATTATTGATTGCAATCAATAATAAATTATAAAAATAATAAATAAATAAATAAATACTTAACAATAAAAACAGTACTAGTCAATAATGATAGAACCTTATCTAATTATAGAATAAAAAATAAATTAGAAAATTAATGACTATAATGACAAAAGAATAGTTAATATGAATAGTTAATATGAATAATAATAGAAACAAAAATAAAAGAAAACGAAATAAAATCAAGTACATCATCTGTCATCAAATGTAAAGTCTTGCGATTGGTTGGTCATGTTAAAATTATTTCAGATTTGCATTACATTTGATCCGTCGTCACTGAGCATCAGTTACGCAAGATTCCATTAGTTTCAGTTTCTTAAGACCTCTTAAGCTTAAGCCTTCAATATTTTCTAGAATCAAAATCATGTAATGGATTTTGATCAACATTGGAATAAGGATTCTAGACATAAGGTTTAGTAGCATTATATCTTGATTTTAATCTTTGTAAGGGAACAAAACTTATGTTTGAGGAATTAATTTTACCCGTCCTGGGACCGGTATACTTCTAGTTGTCTCTCTCCCTCTCCCTCTCTCTCTCCCTCTCCCTCTCTCTCCCTCTCTCTCTCTCCCTCTCTCTCTCTCTCCCTATCTCTCTCTCCCTCTCTCTCTCTCTCTCTCCCTCTCTCTCTCTATCCCTCTCTCCCTCTCTCTCTCCCTCTCTCTCTCCCTCTCTCTCTCTATCCCTCTCTCCCTCTCTCTCTCCCTCTCTCTCTCCCTCTCTCTCTCCCTCTCTCCCTCTCTCTCTCCCTCTTTCTCCCTCTCCCTCTCTCTCTCCCTCCCTCTCCCTCTCTCTCTCTCTCCCTCTCTCTCTCTCCCTCTCTCTCTCTCCCTCTCTCTCCCTCTCTCTCTCCCTCTCTCTCTCTCCCTCTCTTTCTCTCTCCCTCTCTCCCTCTATCCCTCTCTCCCTCTCTCTCTCTACCCCTCTATCTCTTTATCCCTCTCTCATCTGGCAGTATGTTGTGCATTGCTTTTCAGTATTTTCGGGGTCTGACCGTTATTCTATTTATGCGTTGAAGGCATAATCCAAGGAAGCCAGTCGAAAGGTAGACAAAGCAAAAGATGGATAGACAATGTTTGTAAATGGACGAACAAATGAACATAAACCAAGCCAAAGATCGTAATGCTTGAAGGACACTCAATCATGTTAATGCGTATTCTGCAACTAGCTGAGAAAACGTTTCATAAAAAACGCCTTACCGTGGGTGTATGAACCATTATACACACGCGTTTCGTTGTGAACCCATGTCTTTGATTGTCGTTACATAAAACACTCGTACGCTAATGTCAGTTTATAAGAAACGTTTATTTAAAAAAGAGAAAGAGTCACATAAAACATCAGAGCGACTGTCCATATGTGTACGCGTGTTAAATATCCAGGCCGTGTGTACGGAAAATTCATGTTGACAATAGGAAGATGCACCTGACGATTTTCAAAAGATGAGATAATTATCGGATTAGCAAAAGGTTATTTGAATAGAAAATGAGCTTAGCACAAGGACGACCTGCACTGAAAAACGACATAGACGATGAATTTGTCAAAAAAAAAAAAATAATGTTAAATAAGAACAAAAAGTTATTTGGATAAAAAATAATATTAACACCAGAAAACACCTTCAGGGGAAGGGACAATATGTAATAGATTGTAAAAAGATAAGAGACACTGGATGTATGAAAGGTCATCTGCAAGAAGACGCGTAAGTGCACCGAAAAACAAGTATGTTAGATTGGCAAAGATGCTTGGAAGGTCATTAGCGAGAAAATGTAGGTGCAACCGAGTCACAGATAGAAGAAAAACAAAGAGGTTTTATTTTCAAATCATTAAGCAACCGTCGACGAATAAACCACCCTGGTGGGCTGGGCATGGCTACACTGACAATGTCGTCCGAGATGGTCACATATAAAATCAACCCGTAATTGATATCGAGTTTGGTTGACAGTTGGGCCTCGGAGAATAATCAACCATCAGATTTTTGTGTGTGCATCTCGTTCGTACCAGATACACCATCCTTACCGTCACCCACAATAAATATACATCTCCATATATTTCATAGATCCATTGTTGGAATTTATTTAATCCTCTCTCACGGATTGGCTGTCGGGCATTGCCACCCCTATTCCCTTAGGTGTCACGTGAGCCAGCCCTTAAAAACCCTTGCACACGGCTTCCGCCTCTTTTTCGACGACTCCGGTCAAGCCAGCAACACATCGGCTGGTATCCTCAGTGACAACAGCCCACGACGGCAGTCACAGAGAATGACCTCCCGCAGTTACCCGAACTCTATACAGATAAGTTCTCGCGAACCACGTTTTCGCAAACCCCCTCTCAAATTCACCAATGCTTAACTGAACTTTGAAAACTCTGTTTGTAAATATTCTATGACTGCACCTTTCTCTTTCTTAGTAAAATTGCTGTGAAACTACATTCTGGTGTTTTGTGTTCCTTCTCTCAGGCTTTCGTCCTATATCTCTCTTTTGATGATTTATCTGCACATTGTTACCCCATTCTCACGTGCGAGAATTGAACTTTATTTACAGGATTATTTTAATTCCAACAATATATTTATTGTCATTTTTTATACGTCAGCCGTATCTCATTACACCTAGCTACATGGTACGCTATAGATTCACCCATCGTTAGGACACGTTCGAAACGGCAATTTGATGCATCCGCTTGCTTCAGTTGTCAGCCCCAAAAGTCATGTGGTTTCATTGACTTCCGCTTTTAGATCGCCTCTGACCGGTAGGGTGTCACAAAACCTTCCATACAAACACTCCCTTCGCTATCTAATATAAGTGCTAAGTAATAATCAGTTCTAAGTGACAATCTGCTGGAGGGTGAAGGTTCAATCTTCAGTGCGGGCGATACTATGAATACAATTACAAATTACTCAAAACTTCTACCCAGTCATGACTGACGGAACGAGTGCTAGTTACTCCCGTGGATTAAATAAAGAGTCCCGTTCAAAATTCCGTTCAGATTCCTGAGTTTAACATAAAGATTCTCGTGTTGGACCAGATGCACCTGAAGAACGTCAGAGATTACATCAGTTGAAACGATGTGAGGATGACATCCAAGATGATAATAGTCGTCCGAATAACCAAAAAAGTCCGTCACGCTCAAGCTTGAAATAATATCTCCAGCGTTACACGCGTAGATTGAACAGTCGCATCTTACGGAGATGCGCCCGTGTTTCGTACTTCTGTCCGTTGTGTACGCGTGTAAAACATTTCGCTTCGATATAAATCAAATCTGTTCCTAATGACGTTACAAAATGTCCATTTATCTATTTCTGTGAACAAAGTTTGGCAAACTTCTGCGGATAATCGCCAAAAAATACAATCAAATTAGCGACGTCTTTGATTCTTGATTGGCACCACGTTTGCCAAACTTTCTATGGCACTCATGGATTTAATGTGTAAGACACTCATCGGAAGTTCATGAGAAAGTTCGTGGATTATTATTATTATTATTATTATTATTATTATTATTATTATTATTATTATTATTGCTACTAATGATATTATCAATATTAATATTATTGCTACTATTAATATTAGTATTATTACTATTATTATTGCTATTATTCTAATTATTATTACTAGTATTATTATTACTATTATGACCATTATTATAACTATAATTGTTATTCTTTTTAGTATTATTACTATTATTATTACTATTATTATTACTATTATTACTATTATTGCTATAAGTGTAAGAACTATTATTATTACTATTATTATTACTATTATTATTATTATTATTACTATTATTATTACTATTATTACCATTGTTATTCCTAATATTACTATTATTACTATTATTGTTATTCTTATTAGTATTATTAATATTTTTATTACTATTATTACAATTATCATTATCACTATTGCTATTATTATTACTATTATTACTATTATTATTACTATTGTTACTATTATTTTTATTATTATCATTACTATCATTACTATTATTACTATTATTACTAGTATTATCATTATTATTATTATTATTACTACTACTAATACTACTACTACTACTACTACTAATAATAATAATACTATCGGAAAGTCGTTAATTCTATCCCATATAATTTACTATTATTACTAATATTTTTTAAATAATAAATAAGGAATAAGTTTGTGTATTTAAACTTTTGGGCAAGAGGGGGGTGATGGGGGTTTCCGTCAGTGTTTTCCAGCTTCAACATATCTCGGATGACAGTCTGTTTGATCTTTGACCCCTTCTGTCACTGAATTGATCTGACATCGACCTTTAGTTTTCCAAAACATAGCCCGAGCCTCTAGTATGCTGACATGTTTGAATTGCAGAGGGGTTACGATTCTTGCGTGTCTCCCCCAAAGGGCAGACCAAGTTGGGTAAAAGGGCTTTTAACTATGAGGATCTTTAGCTTCCACAGATGGTTGCGTCATATCATGAGTATATTTAAAATAGAATTTTCGTCAGTGTAAAACGCTTATGTTTGAAATAGCATTTACCACGTTTAATTTTTAAATCAAGGGAGGCGCGAGAGCGCTCTATCCCTTAATAGACATCACGAATGGCTTATGCTGGAAATCTCATTTCTTTGATCAATCATAACTCAAAAACCAATAAACCAAATTAGTTAAAACTTTGCACAAAATTTTTATTTGATAGGTTCTATAAGTGTGTAGAATTTCAGCATCATTAGTCAAGGCAACCCACAGATCCAGAAAGTTCAATCATTAAATCATGTTATCTGTGTGTACGTACGTACGTACGTACGTATGTGCCACCCTGTATGCCATCAACTATTTAATGGATTCAGCTGATTTTTGGTAGAGATAGAGGTTTTTAAGGGTCTAGTTGATGGCATTTTAATTTCAGTTTACCATATACCTTAGTTTTCCAGAAAATTCTAAAACATTGTATTGAGGCATAGCCTTTACAAAAGTAGTGACATTCCATGAAAAATGCCAGTATACTGAAATCATATGCCCTTAATAGGGTTAAGATGAAAATTCATATACACTAAATGTACAAAAGCAAGGAAATTCCCGAATTTTTACACTTTTATTGTCATTAAGAGTATGACTACATATCAACCAAACCATTTCATTATCACATCACTACAGTATAAATATCTATGCATGAGTGGATTAAGTGTGTGAGATGCGCTGAAAAAAAATTCCTACCAGTAAAATACATAGCCCTGTTGTGCTCGCATACCCTTAATGGCAATAAAAGTGTAAAAATTTGGGAATTTCCTTGCTTTTGTACATTTAGTGTATATGAATTTTCATCTTAACCTTATTAAGGGCATATGATTTTAGTATACTGGCATTTTACTTACTTGAATAAGCACATCTTAAGAATATATAGTCTTTTTTTACTGGAAGACTCGTAATTGCACTTTCGAGTTGAAAACACATTTTCCTTTGATATATATACAAATCTGTCCCTAATGACGTTACAAATGTCCATTTGAAAAGCTTTTCCCGTGAACAATGTTTCGCAAACTTCTGGCAAACTTCTGGATGAAAGCAAAACAAAATAAGACAAGGACGTCCTTGATTGCTGATTATCACCCTGTTTGGCAAACATTTCGTGGCAGACGGGCAATGTACCCAACCTTACCCCATACGGCTGCCCTATGGCTGATAGATTTTCCAGAACCGTGACGACGACGTCGACACCTTTAAAGAGACCGACGGAATGATGGCTGACGTATGGATTCTGCGTTCAAAACAAATGAGTATCACATGTACGGTAAAGGCAGAACGATTTCCATTCACAACTAAAACCACGTATTGAAATATTTGTCTGCAAAACACATTCCGAGACACGTATACAGACAAACACCGTATATATATATATATATATAGTAAGCTCCACCTACGATTTGAACTCAACATCTCACTATTGGAGTTACTTCATTTTTGAACGCTTTTCCATACTGCCTTCACGAAAAACTTTTCTTGTCCATTTAAATCTCCTTTCATTGGACACCTTATTAACGGACAATTACCAACTGGACAAACCCCATATCTTTTTTACACGAACTTTTTTTCACTCTCCATTTCTTAATATTTTTTCAAATATTGAATTTTGGCTTCTCCACTGCCAACTTATCTATCTATATAATTCCTCTGATGATAAAATTTCGATCTTTGAAAAGCCTTGGCTTAAGGAAAGAATAATAAACATGATTTTCTTATAGAATATACCTTGCATTGAACAATTGAAGTTTGAAATAAATCTGGACATTCGTACATGTTTATCACTCTTCTTTCATATATATATATATATATATATATAATCATGGGTTCTTAAAAAAATAAACATTTAAGTATATACCCTTTATAATAACGAAAATGTTCCAAATTGCAAGCTCAATGAAGTTGCATTACAAGCTTCAGATCATATATATATATATATATATATATATATATATATATATATCATATATATATATATCATATATATATATGATATATCATATATATATATATATATATATCATATATATATATATATATATATATATATATATATATCATATATATATATATATATATATATATATATATATATATATATATATATATATATATATATTATAGATGCATTCTAATGACCAAAAGAACAATAGATTTATAACCATACCTTTCATCTGTTCTTTCAATTTCTTAATTTTCATATATCGTCGAACGACCACAATCATACTTTTTTCTGTTCTTTTAATCTTTTTACTGTCATATGTCGGCGAATACCTGTAATTCCTTTTTGTTTCAGTTGAATTCGACCGCAAGAAATGGTTAGTCTACCGTTTCAAGTTTTGGAAATAAGTTTGTTCTTTAGGGGGGGGGGAGTTCTGGATTGTGTGAACATTTCCCATGTGGTATTATTTCATTTATTTTTCATTCATGTGTTTTGACTTGGCGTTACTTTAGTCAAAAGCTAATTTTGAACTTTTTCTATACTCTTCTCCCATGGTTTGGATCGAGTTTATTTTTTTTTGCTACTGAATTAACAATTTTTCCGATGAGAAACAAAGTTAAGATGAAGATTGTTTATTTCTCTTGATTCTGCTGCGAAACGCGCGTAAGATTTAGAAAAATAATTGAATTTGGAAAAAATAAACAATAAATTTTTAAAATACAATATAAACATATTAAAACCTGTTGTTTGTCTGTGAGACAAAGAGGAATTACATGTAATCACCGATATATTAAAGTAAACAGATTGAAAGAATAGAAAAAAAACTATGGTTGTGGATTGATTGTTTTTTTTTGCTCATTGGAATGCACTTATAATATCCGACTACTTCTCTCACACTCTTACCCACCTACCCCTCCCACTTTCAAACCACATTCATTTTTTCAAATCATTTCTAAAACCATAACATTACCCACACACCAAAATCACAGAGCCTACCCCCTCCTCTTTCCCCCACCCGTCTACTTCTTCACTAACAGCCATCCACATTATTTCCGTTCACCCCCACCCCCACCCCTCCACTTTTTCACTCAGAACTATCCTCATTTATTTCATTCCATGCTACTGACTTCACTACGCCCGAACCTCGGGTCTGCGCACCCAGTAATGGCTACTACTTTTTCTCGTCAACCCATCATGTCAACCTAATATTTTCACGTACTTGCATGACATTTTTCTTAAAATTATCATCCTGGGGAAGTCTTACAAATAAAGACGTATCGTCTTTATTTGTAAGACTTCCCCAGGATGAATATATAAAAAAACATCCTTTTTGGTTTTTCCTGTTTCATTTCCCATTACGTCGGATTACTTTCATCCTTCCTTTCTCATATATATATATATATATATATATATATATATATATATATATATATATATATAAGGAAGACCCGACGTTGCTCGGGAATGAATGAGTATTACTACTATGTACTTTTTCACTAAGCTCATGACATCATAGGACTTTCTTGGTTTTTATTGCCCCCCTTCCATTTCGCCCCCTAATATAGTCGAAAGAAGCTGAAATGTTGGAAAACCCTCTGAATTAGTGTCTTATACATATGGATTAAATTTCATTAAAATCAGATATACGTGTTTGAAGTTTTAAGGGGTTTTTGCCCATATATGCCACTTAAAGGTGGAGGCGCATAGATATTCGGCATATAGAGGGTACCGTAGGAATTCAGGACCACTTTCGTTGTGTTCCCCGGATAAATTTATACATATGATATAAATTTCATCAGAATCGGATATATTTAAAGTTTTTACTGACGTTCGGTCCCCTTAGCTCCCTTAATTTAGGAGGGCACTGAGAGATTCGGAGCCACTTCCATTGTCTTCCCTATAAAGTTTTATAGATATGATTTAAATTTCATAAGAATATTATATATTTGAAATTTTAAGGGGGTTATGACCTCATTGACTTTTTAAGAGTGCACTTAGAGATTCAGGAACATGTAGCAGTTGCATGAGTGACCTATTTTGTTTATATGTACGTGCAGTATCTTGCGTTAGTTTGAGTTGTGGTTTGGCTTCGCGCACGCGTGCCCACGCCTAAGCTTATAACTGCGTGGGAGTTAGGACACGACTGCGCAAACTCTAAATCAATACGCGTCAATGAAGCTTGGCGCCCAAAATATGATTCTAACTAGTTACAGAGTTGATCGCCTTATTATAGGACGTTTTATATTGTTCTCTTCGTTTCACAACAAGCGACATGCTGAGATGGAACTCCAGGATATAGCATTCGGTTATGGACAAAAGCTAGCCCAGCTGCATTTACGCCGGTCTATCGGTTGTCCGTCTTGTGCAGTTCTAGGAGGTGCACCCTCCCAGGCTTTGCCTCCCCTCTTTGGGGAGGAGTAAGTTTATTGCTTACTGCCTGAGGCGCCCCTACCGGGGAATACCGACGAGGCTGCCCAGGCAATGTTTTAAAAGTCAGAGTGCTCAAATTCTCGAGCGCTGGTTCTTTCCCACTTTCTCGACCTTGTGTCACATCTTACCTTGTGGGAGGAAGATAAATAGAAGCTAGCCCACTAAAAAAATTTCTTTAATTTAAAAAAAAAAATATTGAATAAAAGTTGGTGCATATTTACTCGAGGAGATGTTGATGTTGTTCGTGGAAAATGGTGACCCTTTTTTGTTCACCATTCCATTTTAGTCAGATGCGGCCAGACACAACTAACTCTTCCAAGCCACTTCCTTCATCCCCACTTAACCAATAATCTAACCAACAAATAAAATTATAAAAAAATACACTTCCATTGTCTTCCCCGGTAAATTTAAATAAAAAAGAAACTTTTAGATTTGATGTAGATTCTCTAACCTTTCTTTCTAGAGGGAACACATAAACACAGGCATTGAGTAATATATATATAGCCTGGACTCACCTCGAGCGCTCACAATAGCCACGGCTACTACTTTCCTTCACATCTCCATCATGTCAACTCCAAATTCGATGTACTTGCATGACATTTTTCTTCAAATTATCATCCTGAGGAAGTCTTACAATAAAGACGAAACGTTGATGAATATATAAAAAATATCTCTTGGTTTTTCCCCTTTTCATTTCCCATTACGTCGGATTACTCTCATCCTTCCTTTCTCATACATTATATATATATATATATATATATATATATATATATATATATATATATATATATATATATATATATATATATATATATGATTGTTTTTATTCAAACAGACATGTACAGAATCTGCGACACTGGCATGTCGATGTTATCGATCTACAGCAGTTATAATCTGAGGTTTCATCGGGCAGAATTAAAAGATTTGATCCTTCCCTCAGATGGTATTTGGGAATAATGAAAAGGGGGAGAAAAAGAGAGAAAGGAAAGAAAAAGAGAAAAGTTCAAATTTGTGAGTCACGTGGTCAGATTTGAGACCGTTTCAATAAAACAAAATATACTTGTTGAGAAAGAAGAAAGAAGAAAGGGAGAGAAAAGATAAATCATTTTAGCTAAAGTCTAGACGTGTCAGAATGTCAGGTTGACCATCTATGTCTACAGGCAGACATATTTCGAATCTGTGTCAGGTGAACGTTTATGTCTGGGGTTTTAAATTTCTTCCTGTTAGGTTAGGTTTTTACTTTATAATTTTATTTTTTTCTTTACTCCGCTGTTTTATTTTTAAGAAAAATTTCTAAAATGTATTTCTTACTATTAATTTACTCATTTAATTATTTTTTTAGTTTTTATTAATTTTATTAATTTTTTTAGCCAAATACGGGTGGGAATCGGGGGATATAAGAATTTAAATAACTATAATAATTTGAATAAATAAAAAAAAAAACAGAATAATCTAAACATTATTAAAGTTTATTAATGTGATGTAATGATGGTTTTCGCGGAACCCCTAATAGAAATAATAATAAAAAATAACAACTACAATGATACCAATGACAACATTACTACCAATAATGGTAATAAAAATTAAAAGATAATAATAATAATAATAATAATAATAATAATAATAATAATAATAATAATAATAATAATAATAATAATAATAATAATTTTAGCTCTGGGACCGTGGGGAGGCTTGTTGCCACTCGGGACCCAGAGGGGACCAATGGCCCTTATCAGCGGGAAATCGTTGGTAGGTGGCTGTTGCGATTACCGCAAGGTCATCAGCGGTGATGAACGAAAAGAGGTGGAGCATACTGGAAGTCTGAGGAGACTTGGTGTCACTCAGACTCCAGAGAATACCACAGGTTGTCGGCAGTGGGCGATCACTGACGATGACCAGTGTGATAACTCCTAGTGAGTAAATATTAATAATGATGGCTGCACAGAACAATGCAATTAGGACAAACTACATTAACGTAGATAAAACCCAGGAAAACAGTAAATGCCTATCCTGACACCACACAATATATTTGCATAGGGTCAAGGAGGATGAGAAGACCGAGGAGGGACAGCACAAACCAGACCTCCACTAGAAGTGCAGAAACTGTTGGGACCTTGGGGAGGCTTATTGCCACCCACATCCCAGAGAAGACCAATGGTCCTTACCAGCGATAAATCAATGGTAAACGGCTGTTGTGATACTGCAAGGTTATTTGCGGTGGCTATCGAAAAGAGGTGGAGAATACTGGAAATCTGGGAAGGCTTGTTGTCACTCAGACTCCAGGGAATACCACCGGTTGTTGGTGAGCAATCACTGATGACCTGTGTGAGAACTACTGCTACTACTACTACTACTACTACTACTACTAATAATAATAATAATAATAATACTACTACTACTACTACTACTACTAATAATAATAATAATACTACTACTACTACTACTACTAATAATAATAATACTAATAATAATAATAATAATATCGATAATAATAATCATTATATTTATAGCTAAACTAAACAGATGGAATAGAGTTTAGAAATTGGAATCATAATAATTATCACAGTCATTTAAATAGGAAGGTACCTTGGCGCAACGGATAAAGTGATTAGTAATAATAAGTTATGGCTGACGGAACGAGAACAATCTAGCCCCGTGGATTAAATATAAGATTCAGTTTGAAATTCCGTACAGATTCACAAGTTCGAAAATACGCACCTAAAGAAGGTCGGAGGTTACATCGGCCGAAACGTTGTAAGAATAACATGTAAGATGAGAATAATAGCCTAAGTAATCGCACAGTTAAGAATAATATTGATTTCAAATCTGGGCCTTTGGATCAAGGTTGGGTTACGCAAAGACCCCGGATGGAACCTGGGGGACTTTAAATCTTCAGAAACGGACAGGAACGAGAATCGGGACCTAAAAAGAGTAGAAAGTGGACCTCGTAACTCTCGCTTAACTTATTTTGTCCTTTAGGACTCACTTTTCATGAGCGATGTTTCTGACAAAGGGGAAGAATTGCTGTTTTTTGGGGTCGGAATTTATCCATCTAACACTTATCGTTGGTTAGTTTTTGTACATTGAAGTAGTATTTCTTTTTAGCTCCTTACATCAAGTGGCTTCATGTCTTGTCTGGAGCGATTTCCATTAAAAATGCTGCAAAGAAGGTAGTCTCCCTTACTGGGCTAGTAAAACTACCCAGACCTGTCAGTATCTTAGATCTCTATAAAACCGCCATTCTCACGTGTATGGAGTAGTATTACCACATCTCAGCTTGCGCACGGACCACTAGTGTCTCCCTGTTAGACAGGTTGCAAAAAAAAAAAAAAAGAGTCTCTAATCGAATCGGTCCCACACGGTCGACCAAACTTCAGCCACTGTCTCATCGCCGCAATGTTGCACCCCTGTGTTTGTTTTACAAGTATTTCCACGGAATGTACCCCGACAAAACTTAAATACCTCCGACAGACCCTACTAGCAGCAAGAACCTACCCCCTTCTTTCTACTCTAATAGCTTCTTTGCTCTGACCGCTTGCTTTTGTAATTCCCTTCATGCTCCTTGTTTCCCCGACTGTACGAACACGCAGAAATTTAAATGTCATGTAAATAAACATCTTGCTGCACAACTCCAAACTTATGGTTGCCCCCTGTAAATCTACCCCCAATCTCAGTAGTATATTATGCCTTAGTGGCAATGTGCTTGTTTTGGCGAATAAAAATAAGAAAAAAATAAATAAAATGAATAAAAAACAGGATGACCGATAGCACTAGACACTAGACCTCTTCAAAATTGACCTTTTTCTTCAAACAATCTGAAATGAAGAGATAAAACATACTTAGTGATAATAAATTATATACATGCATTAAGAGTAACATTTTTGAGATAAAGTTATGTATTATATGATGGCATCCTTTCCAAGCATAACAAATATATATGTTTGTGCATTAAAATTAATTAAAATTAACACAGGTGTTCATGTGTTTACTACCATATGCAAGAAAATTTTATTAGCTTTCATTTGGTACCACTTTCAATGCTATAGCATCAACCTCTGGAAAGCTACAATGAAAATAAGGACATAATATCCCATATTTTGCAGCGTTTTTGAAAAACGTCAACAATAAAATTACATGGCTCTTGAGGCAGGCATAGCCAAGGTCCAAGATCACAATAACTGGTATATTTAGCTAATTTAGACCTTGGAGAATGGGAATAATAGCAGTTTCCATATGTTTGAAGAAAAAGGTCAATTTTGAAGATGTCTAACTAGACACTGTATAACACTATCGGTAATCTTGTTTACAAGTGGACACGTGTTTACAAGAGAGTATCGCCAACACAAGTATACGCCGAAGACACCGGTATCAAGGAGTTAAATATTGTCCGTTATATTATGCTCAAACCATTCGACTACAGCCAGTGATTGTCTAGCCACACAACTCTCTGCATAGCCAGCGACACGGTTCATTTGCATAACCGGCGACAAGGATTACTTTACTATCTCGACTATTTGTTTAAGGCGAAACTTTCCTAGGTTTGTGCTGACATCGTTTATTTTTAGTGTAAATGTGAGGGGGGCGCCGTCTCTCTACTCTTTGCAGACATAACGCACAACGCAGCGACACTTTGTCCGACAAAGACGGTCGTTCGCACCAGAAGCAGTGGGAAATTTATTTTACGTATCGGCTTCACTACACCACCCCCCTGATCTCCTGATCACATACGTGGCAACATGAGGCCGGTCTTCTTCGCGGTAACAAAAGTTATCTTCTTCTTAAGAGGACTCGTCTAATGAGGCGTCATCCGGATCGGCTGGCTTCCATGTACATCTCTGGCATCGATTATCGTCGCAGTCTGAGTTTCGGCCGATGTAACGCCCGAGTTTATTCAGGTGCGTCTTGTTGAAGTCGGGAATCTATACGGAATTTTGAACCGAACCGTTTATTTAAACCACGTGGGCACGTGGCGAAACGGATAAAGTTGTTAAGTAATACAACGTTCTAACTGAGAGTCTTCTGGGGGTTTACGGTTCAATTCTTATTATAGACGATACTAACTAACAATAGAACGACAATTTATTTCGGACTTTTACCCGGGCATGGCTGAGGGAACGAGTACAATTTACTAAATTGATGTTCAGTTCAAAATCCCGTTTCGATTCCCGAGTTTGACTTAAAGATTCCCGAGTTACATAAGACGCACATGAAAAACGTCGGCGATTATATTGACAAAAACGTTGTGAGAATAACATCAAAGATATCTATCTATTGAACTCTCTTTTCCCATCTATGTATGTATGTATGTATGTATGTATGTATCTATCTATCTATCTATCTATCTATCTATCTATCTATCTATCTATCTATCTATCTATCTATCGCACTCTCTTTTCCCATCTACCTATCTGTCTATCTATCTATCTATCTATCCTAGTCTGTTATCTATTCACATCTGTTAACATCTCTCTGTCTATCTATCTACTGGTGCTACCAGATCAAGTTGTCTGAAGATATCGGCTCCTGACCCAAAATGCACCAAACATTGATGTTTTATTGTTCTATTTTCTTTTTGCAAAACTCAATCATGTTCTGCACAATCCCCCCCCCTAAAAAATCTCTCTCTCCCCGCTTCCACTCTCCATTCTCCTTCCATTTCTCCCTCCCTTCCACTTCTCCTAAACCAAACACCATGAATAAATACTTGAACATATAAATAACTTGAAGCATGAAAACATTTACCAAAACGACCAGATTCGGCATCAAATAACCTTAAAAGGGTTGATATGCCGTAAAAAACAACAAGCCAACAAACTATGTATCTATCTATATTTTCCAGTCTCTAATTCTATCTATCTATCTCAGTTCATATCTATCTATCTATCTATCTATCTATCTATCTATCTATCTATATATATATATATATATATATATATATATATATATATATATATCAATATATATATAGTCTGTCTATCTATCTATCTATCTATCTATCTATCTATCGCACTCTCTTTTCCCATCTACTTATCTGTCTATCTATCTATCTATCCTAGTCTGTTATCTATTCACATCTGTTAACATCTCTCTGTCTATCTATCTACTGGTGCTACCAGATCAAGTTGTCTGAAGATATCGGCTCCTGACCCAAAATGCACCAAACATTGATGTTTTATTGTTCTATTTTCTTTTTGCAAAACTCAATCATGTTCTGCACAATCCCCCCCCCTAAAAAATATCTCTCTCCCCGCTTCCACTCTCCATTCTCCTTCCATTTCTCCCTCCCTTCCACTTCCCCTAAACCAAACACCATGAATAAATACTTGAACATATAAATAACTTGAAGCATGAAAACATTTACCAAAACGACCAGATTCGGCATCAAATAACCTTAAAAGGGTTGATATGCCGTAAAAAACAACAAGCCAACAAACTATGTATCTATCTATATTTTCCAGTCTCTAATTCTATCTATCTATCTCAGTTCATATCTATCTATCTATCTATCTATCTATCTATCTATCTATATATATATATATATATATATATATATATATATATATATATATATATATATATATATATATATATATATATATATATATCCATAGTCTGTCTATCTATCTATCTATCTATCTATCTATCTATCTATCGTCTCTTAATGAATAAATCTATCTATCTATCTATCTATCTATCTATCTATCTATCTATCTATCTATCTATCTATCGTCTCTTAATGAATAAATCTATCTATCTATCTATCTATCGTCTCTTAATCAATAAATCTATCTATCTATCTATCTATCTATCTATCTATCTATCTATCTATCTATCTATCTATCTAACTCAGCATGTTCCAATCTATCAACATGTCTATCTATTTTAAAAGTTGTTTTCTGTTTTTCCCATCCTGTCTTTTCTCTTTCTCTCTGGCAATTTTTTTCCTCATTACGCTGTCTCCCAACGCAGCTGCAAAAAAAAGAAACCTGTTAAACCCATACAGGAAAGCATTAAGTACCCCCGGTACACCGCTACCGGGTACACACCCCACCCCACCCTTTCAGATTAGTTTGTTTTTGTTGCTGCATTTCATGTTTACACAACTTTTTTTTGCTAGTCTTTTTGCAATCAGTGCTATGTACTAATCCGTAATTAAAAGAAGGAAACACATTCGCCGCTCTTCATATATATATATATATATATATATATATATATATATATATATATATATATATATATATTATTTATCTATATTTTTATTTATCTATCTTTTTATGTATCTATCTATGCAAGTCTGTTAATATCTATCTATCTATATTTGTTGATATACATATACATACATATATATATATATATATATATATATATATATATATATATATATATATATATATATATATATATATATATATATATATATAAATTCCCGAAACAGTTTTTCATGGTAAACAACTGATGATCCCTTAAAATAGTGTTAGAAACTAACTAATATAATAACTGTAAAAAATAAATTGACTTACATGAGTGATTTTCCACTGGAAGACTTGAGACTATAAGTTTTTTTAGTGTTTTTTTTTTTTTTTTTTATATAATTTTTATTTTTTATTTTTTATATAGTTTTAATGGTTGATAAACTTCCGAGACTATATATATATAGTGTGTCAGCTTGTATATGAAAAGAAATCAAATAAAGTGCTCGATCATATAAGAGAGCTAATATAATTTATTTAAATACTGTATGTTACATATTTCAGCAATGTACCGCGGTTTCATCAAAAAGGGCAGATTTAGACATTTTTAGTAAATCTCAGAGATTTACTAAAGATGTCTGAATCTGCCCTTTTGGATGAAACCGCGGTACATTTCTGAAATATGTAATACACAGTATTTAAATAAGTTATATATATATATATATATATATATATATATATATATATGAAGAGACAAAATGGTGCCACACCACAAAATAAATAATGAATTGTATGGGGAACATACCATATAAAATGAAATAAGAAAAGAAAAAAATGATATATAAAAAACCGTTATGTATGATGTCGGAATTTGCGAATAAAAACTAAAGTTCACACATTCGCAATTTAAAAAAAACCCAAAAAACAAGCTTAAAGTTCCCAAGGCGCCTTTCAACCGACTCTCGGATGTGTTCGCCGACATGAACCGGTCCCGTTATCCGGGTGTTCACAAGCTCAGGAGTCTGCCATAGGCGACCACCTTCTGGACAAAAGAAGCTGTCGTGATCATTATTCGGATAATACATTCTCCATTGTGCACAGAGCACGACCCCGCTTCCATCTGGACATATTGGAAGCCATCATCATAAATTCACGACGTCCTTCTTTCTGTAGACAAAGACAATTAAATCATTCTCTACAGATATTTGGCGATTCGTAGTCGTCCGAAGGTTGATTTAAAATTGTTCCATTTTACTTGCGTTTTTTCATTTATATATACAATTTCGCACGTATATCACCTGTAGCCACCTGCTTGCAACTGGGTTTTACACCAATTTATGTTTTTTTCGTGTATTTTATTTATTCTACCGACGATTCCCCTGACGAGAGTCGGTTGAAAGGCGCCTTGGGAACTTTAAGCTTGTTTTTTTTTTAATTGCGAATGTGTGAACTTTAGTTTTTATTAGTTAATTTCGACATCATACAGAGCGGTTTTTTATATATCATTCGTACCCCTCTCTCTCTCTCTCTCTCTCTCTCTCTCTCTCTCTCTCTATATATATATATATATATATATATATATATATATATATATATATATATATATATATATATATACATATATATATATATGTTAATATCTATATATGTATCTATCTATCTATCTATCTATCTATTTATCTATCTATCTATCTATTAGGTCGTTACAAAAATAATGGACGCCAGAAGCGCTGGGTTTAGAATTTGTAGTTTATTTCTGGTAAATTTAAACCTATATGATAATTAATATGTTTTCAATAAAAATTTCTAACTTTTTTCAGATAGAAATTATTTTTGAAGCAAAGAATACCCTCAATGATGAACATGCCAAAACATGACCTTCGTCATCGGATGTTGCACGAGTTCAAATACGGACACAATGCTTCCGAAACTCTTGCCAATATCAATAGAGCATGGGGAGAATGATCCACAAGCGATCGGGCAGTACGAAGGTAGTTCCAGAAATTCCGTAGTAAAGATGAGAGCCTTGAAGATGAAGAAGGTAGAGGACGGCCCTGTAATATTGGCAATGAACAATTGCCAGAACTTGATGAGCCAAATTCACGTCAAAGTGTCAAAGAAATGTCTCAGACACTTGCTGTCAGCACTGCAACTGTTCCACGTCATTTACAGAGTATTGGAAAGGTGACAACATTTCATGAATAAATGTATGTTTCTGAAATCAACACCTATTTTTGCAACAACCTAATATTTATCTATCTATCTATCTATCTATCTATCTATCTATCTATCTATCTATCTATATATATATATATATATATATATATACATATATATGTGTCTGTTTAGATCTATCTATCTATCTATCTATCTATCTATCTATCTATCTATCTATCTATCTATCTATCTATCTATCTATCCATCTATCTATCATTCAGTCTCTCCCCCTTTTCTCTCTCTCTCTCTCTCTCTCTCTCTCTCTCTCTCTATATATATATATATATATATATATATATATATATATATGTCTGTTAATATCTATCTGTATATCTATCTTAATATCTATCTGTATATCTATCTTAATATCTATCAATCCATCTATCTTTCTATGTTAATATCTATCTATCTATCTATGTTTGATAATATCTATCTATCTATCTATCTATCTATCTATCTATCTATCTATCTATCTATCTATCTCTCTCTCTATCTATCTATCTATCTATGTTTGTTAATATCTATCTATCTATCTATGTTTGATAATATCTATCTATCTATCTATCTATCTATCTATGTATCTATGTTTGATAATATTCAATTATTCACACAATGGATTCTATGAAAGTTCCACTTACAAACCCTCTTTTTTACACCAAGACATCGACATTTTGAGAACGAAATGGTCAAAGAAATATGAAGATAGATATGAGTAAGGTTATTTTGATGAGTGAGATACGGACAACCATTGATGGACCTGATGGCTGAGCAAAAGGATGGGTTTATTCTGGAGATAAGAGTACCCAATCGGATGGAGGAGT
Organism: Sepiola atlantica; assembly: GCA_963556195.1. Classification (NCBI taxonomy): domain Eukaryota; kingdom Metazoa; phylum Mollusca; class Cephalopoda; order Sepiida; family Sepiolidae; genus Sepiola; species Sepiola atlantica. The sequence goes on from OY744552.1 coordinate 43,772,340, forward strand.
CATGATATGGACGAGTATCATTTGAGATAGACTTGTTGGTCCGATAAAAGTATCTGAAGGAGTAAAGATTACGTCTGTTGCCTATTGCAATCTCTTGAAAGAATCTGTGGTACCTTGTCTAGATGACAGAAATCTTGCTCTACTAAGGAACTTTGGTTTTATGCAGGACAATGCTCCTCCTCATTCTGCGCATGCCACTCAATCATTATTAGCATATTTGGACATCAAAGGTACAAAATTGATGAGCTGGTGTCCATGCTCCTTAGATTTGAACCGAATAGAATACTTTTGGTCTATCATCAAACGAGATGTAAATTTTCGTCTAGAAAAGACTTATGGGAAGCCATTAATACTGTAGCAAGGGCAGTTCCACAGCCACTATTAAAACCTTGACAGTCAATACAAGACATTTTGAAGTTATAAAGGTCTATGGTGGTTATGTGAGTAAATAAGGTATTTGTTCATTATATCTATTGAACTATATTTTATTATATATTTAATTATATCAATTGTTAAATATAACCGTCATTCATCTTTATTTTATTTATTTATTCCTTTGTTTTTTTAGCGAAGGAAGGAAATTAAGTTAGCTCCACCTACGATTTGAACTCAACATCTCACTATTGGAGTTACTTCATTTTTGAACGCTTTTCCATGCTGCCTTCACGAAAAACCTTTCTTCTCCATCTAAATTTCCTTTCATTGGACACCTTATCAACGGATGATTATCAACTGGACAAACCCCATATCTTTTTTACACGAACTTTTTTTCACTCTCCATTTCTTAATATTTTTCCAAATGTTGAATTTTGGCTTTTCCACTGCCAACTTATCTATCTATGCAATTCCTCTGATGATAAGATTTCGATCTTTGAAAAGCCTTGGCTTAAGGAAAGAATAATAAACATAATTTTATTACCGAATATACCTTGCATTGAACAATCGAAGTTTGAAATAAATCTGGACATTCGTACATGTTTATCACTCTTCTTTCATCTATTTTATATATATATATATATATATATATATATATATATATATATATATATATATATATATATATATATATTCTCGGAAGTTTCTCAACCATTAAAACTATAAAAAAAAAAAACCAAAAAACCCTTAAGTCCCAAGTCGTTCAGTGGAAAATCACTCATGTAAGTCAATTTAGTTTTTACAGTTATTATATTAGTTTGCTTCTAACATTATTTAAGGGATCATCAGTTGTTTACCATGAAAAACTGTTTCGGGAATTTAAAAACAAGACAGTATTTAATTTCATGGCTTCCCAGCAGAGTTGATCAGACCCCACTTATATATATATATATATATATATATATATATATATATATATATATATATGTATATATATATATATATATAAATAAAATGAAGTAATAAAATAAGGTGTCAATCAAATTTTATTAGAATTCAAAGTTCATGCAAAGCATCCTTAAGTCCTTAGCTCATGAGTTTTCAAAGATAATTCTTCTCTTCAGAGGACCATTACCGCAGTTATACTACTACAGGTAATAAAATTACGCTTTGAAAATATATAAAATTATATACACAAATACATAAAAATACATAACATCAAACATATCAATCCAAAAACATACTTTTGTTGAATCCATACAGTCCATCCAGGTCATACAAGTTGAGAAGCATAATCAGAAAGGACATTACTCCAAGATACAAACAGCAGTCCAAATACGTGAAATATATATATATATATATATATATATATATATATATATATATATATATATACGGACGGGCATGCATATTGAATATAAATGGAAATGAATTAATTTTTTTAGATAATATTAGGTTCACTAGCCTGCAAGTGCTAACTTGCTATAAACGTAGTTCTGTACATGAAAAATCAAGGAAAACATTATTAATTAACAAAACATTTATATAACTGTAATTTTACATGAATATAAAAGTCATTCTTTTCAATGGACGTCAATTAAATTAATTCGATTATTTGTTGATTATATGTATTGAACTGTATATTATTATAGATTAGATTAATCTGATTATTTGTTGATTATATGTATTGAACTATATATTATTATAGATTAAATTAATCTGATTATTTGTTAATTATATGTATTGAACTATATATTATTATAGATTAAATTAATCTGATTATTTGTTAATTATATGTATTGAACTATATATTATTATAGATTAAATTAATCTGATTATTTGTTAATTATATGTATTGAACTATATATTATTATAGATTAAATTAATCTGATTATTTGTTGATTATATGTATTGAACTATATATTATTGTAGATTAAATTAATCTGATTATTTGTTGATTATATGTATTGATCTATATATTATTATAGATTAAATTAATTCGATTATTTGTTAATTCAATGTATTGAACTATATATTATTATAGATTAAATTAATCTGATTATTTGTTAATTATATGTATTGATCTATATATTATTATAGATTAAATTAATTCGATTATTTGTTAATTCAATGTATTGAACTATATATTATTATAGATTAAATTAATCTGATTATTTGTTAATTATATGTATTGATCTATATATTATTATAGATTAAATTAATCTGATTATTTGTTAATTATATGTATTGATCTATATATTATTATAGATTAAATTAATCTGATTATTTGTTGATTATATGTATTGATCTATATATTATTATAGATTAAATTAATCTGATTATTTGTTGATTATATGTATTGATCTATATATTATTATAGATTAGATTAATTCGATTATTTGTTAATTCAATGTATTGAACTATATATTATTATAGATTAAATTAATCTGATTATTTGTTAATTATATGTATTGATCTATATATTATTATAGATTAAATTAATCTGATTATTTGTTAATTATATGTATTGAACTATATATTATTATAGATTAAATTAATTCGATTATTTGTTTATTATATGTATTGAACTATATATTATTATAGATTAAATTAATTCGATTATTTGTTTATTATATGTATTGAACTATATATTATTATAGCTTAAATTAATTCGATTATTTGTTAATTATATGTATTGAACTATATATTATTATAGATTAAATTAATCTGATTATTTGTTGATTATATGTTTTGAACTATATATTATTATAGATTAGATTAATTCGATGATTTGTTAATTATATGTATTGAACTATATATTATTATAGATTGAATTAATTCGATTATTTGTTAATTATATGTATTGAACTATATATTATTATAGCTTAAATTAATTCGATTATTTGTTTATTATATGTATTGAACTATATATTATTATAGATTAAATTAATTCGATTATTTGTTGATTATATGTATTGAACTATATATTATTATAGATTAAATTAATTCGATTATTTGTTAATTATATGTATTGAACTATATATTATTATAGATTAAATTAATTCGATTATTTGTTAATTATATGTATTGAACTATATATTATTATAGATTAAATTAATTCGATTATTTGTTTATTATATGTATTGAACTATATATTATTATAGATTAAATTAATTCGATTATTTGTTTATTATATGTATTGAACTATATATTATTATAGATAAAATTAATTCGATTATTTGTTAATTATATGTATTGAACTATATATTATTATAGATTAAATTAATTCGATTATTTGTTAATTATATGTATTGAACTATATATTATTATAGATTAGATTAATTCGATTATTTGTTAATTCAATGTATTGAACTATATGTTATTATAGATTAAATTAATTCGATTATTTGTTTATTATATGTATTGAACTATATATTATTATAGATTAAATTAATTCGATTATTTGTTTATTATATGTATTGAACTATATATTATTATAGATTAAATTAATTCGATTATTTGTTAATTATATGTATTGAACTATATATTATTATAGATTAAATTCATCTGATTATTTGTTAATTCAATGTATTGAACTATATATTATTATAGATTAAATTAATTCGATTATTTGTTTATTATATGTATTGAACTATATATTATTATAGATTAAATTAATGCGATTATTTGTTAATTATATGTATTGAACTATATATTATTGTAGATTAAATTAATCTGATTATTTGTTAATTATATGTATTGAACTATATATTATTATAGATTAAATTAATCTGATTATTTGTTGATTATATGTATTGAACTATATATTATTGTAGATTAAATTAATCTGAATATTTGTTAATTCAATGTATTGAACTATATATTATTATAGATTAAATTAATTCGATTATTTGTTAATTATATGTATTGAACTATATATTATTGTAGATTAAATTAATCTGATTATTTGTTGATTATATGTATTGAACTATATATTATTATAGATTAAATTCATCTGATTATTTGTTAATTCAATGTATTGAACTATATATTATTGTAGATTAAATTAATTCGATTATTTGTTAATTATATGTATTGAACTATATATTATTGTAGATTAAATTAATTCGATTATTTGTTAATTATATGTATTGAACTATATATTATTATAGATTAAATTAATTCGATTATTTGTTAATTATATGTATTGATCTATATATTATTATAGATTGAATTAATTCGATTATTTGTTAATTATATGTATTGAACTATATATTATTATAGATTAAATTAATTCGATTATTTGTTAATTATATGTATTGAACTATATATTATTATAGATTAAATTAATTCGATTATTTGTTAATTATATGTATTGAACTATATATTATTATAGATTAAATTAATTCGATTATTTGTTAATTATATGTATTAAACTATATATTATTATAGATTAAATTAATTCGATTATTTGTTAATTATATGTATTGAACTATATATTATTATAGATTAAATTAATTCGATTATTTGTTAATTATATGTATTGAACTATATATTATTATAGATTAAATTATTTCGATTATTTGTTAATTATATGTATTGAACTATATATTATTATAGATTAAATTAATTCGATTATTTGTTTATTATATGTATTGAACTATATATTATTATAGATTGAATTAATTCGATTATGTATAGATTAAATTAATTCGATTATTTGTTAATTATATGTATTGAACTATATATTATTATAGATTAAATTAATTCGATTATTTGTTAATTATATGTATTGAACTATATATTATTATAGATTAAATTAATTCGATTATTTGTTAATTATATGTATTGAACTATATATTATTATAGATTAAATTATTTCGATTATTTGTTAATTATATGTATTGAACTATATATTATTATAGATTAAATTAATTCGATTATTTGTTTATTATATGTATTGAACTATATATTATTATAGATTAAATTAATTCGATTATTTGTTAATTATATGTATTGAACTATATATTATTATAGATTAAATTAATTGGATTATTTATAGATTAAATTAATTCGATTATTTGTTAAATATATGTATTGAACTATATATTATTATAGATTAAATTAATTCGATAATTTGTTAATTATATGTATTGAACTATATATTATTATAGATTAAATTAATTCGATTATTTGTTAATTATATGTATTTAACTATATATTATTATAGATTAAATTAATTCGATTATTTGTTAATTATATGTATTGAACTATATATTATTATAGATTAAATTAATTCGATTATTTGTTAATTATATGTATTGAACTATATATTATTATAGATTAAATTAATTCGATTATTTGTTAATTATATGTATTGAACTATATATTATTATAGATTAAATTAATTCGATTATTTGTTAATTATATGTATTGAACTATACATTATTATAGATTAAATTAATTGTATTATTTGTTAATTATATGTATTGAACTATATATTATTATAGATTAAATTAATTCGATTATTTGTTAATTATAGCCGTCATTACTCTTTATTTTATTTATTTATTCCTTATTTTCGCCAATGAACGTCAATTTTGATTGATTAAATTGAAAAGCTATTACCATTGGTCGGTAAACATTCAGTGATTTGAATAAATATTTTATTTTGAAAATACTGGCGATGAGTTTATGATTATTTTTTAGCAACACTTTTATAGGAGAGTGCTAGATTATCTGTGAAAAAATTCTGAAATTGAGTCATGGAAAATTGAGAAACAGCTATTTTCGTTAAAAACCTATTATCGCTGGTCGCAGTGTATCTACCTATGTATCAATCTCAGTCTATCTATCTATTTAAATATCTATATAAGTCTTTTACTATGTATCTATATATATATATATATATATACCTATCTATATGTCCGTTAATGTCCATCTCTCTATCTATTAGAAAGAAGAGAATTTTAAAAAGACGTCGGAGAAACGCGCATAGAAGCTACATTGGTTTTACAACAACTACCCTATCCCACCGTCTCCCATGCATCTTGTAAACTCTAGCTCAATTTACCAACATCTATAAAACATAACTGACCTCCTTCTGATTGAAGACACATTCTAGTGAATAACACTAAAATTTTAAAACATTCAAAATACTGGAAGCTATCTACACAACGACCTAAAATAAACAAAATAACACATGAAACCAATGGTAACATTTTAAAATGCTTAACGTAATGCGATTTAGTTATGTGATGCCATTCAGTGTTGCTGAATTTAAATCGTCGACGACTTCGTGGAACAATGCGAAAAACGTTCTATGCGCGTTTCTCCTCCGTCTTTTTAAAATTCTCTTCTTTCTCCAGCATTTTTGTTCATTTTCTTTTGACACCTGAGGATAATTCGACGAAGAATAGAAAACGTTCGCGAAACCTGTGAAACCTATGGAACATTTATTAATTTTTTTGATTTTAATAAAAAAAAGATCATAAGAAAAATTGCAAAAAATAACAAACGTATAATTAAACAGACGAATTCTGTTATTTTTAACAATGTTTGCATGAACACACACACACACACAATATATATATATATATATATATATATATATATATATATATATATATATATATATATATATATATATCTGAAAGCAGACCACAGCTTGAAACGCGTTATATAACATTATGAAATGATAAAATAACAAAATAATAAATAAATGTTGAAAAAAAACATTTTACAATGTTGGTAGCCTTACTCCTTTACACACACACACACACACACACATATATATATATATATATATATATATATATATATATAATATATATATATATATATATATATAATATTTATAAATAAATATTAAATTATTTATACCTACAGACGCTAGCGTTTCAAGCTTATTGCTCTCATCAGTGCAGGGAAGTAACAATTTCAGACGGTCGGGAGGCGCGAACCCGGTACACAGAGTCAGCCATATCCACTCGGCCCACGGAAACTGTCACGTAATATAGGGAAATTAAGATCTATATGTACCTAGAAGCGGGCACAGATAGAAGACTAGTCGAGAGTGTTCGACGAACGTATTCGGAACTTTGCATTAGAGCTTTTTGACAGTCTATTTTTAACTTCCCCGAGAGTGCTCAACTTTAATTTCTTAAAGGGGCTTAGTATAATATTTATAAATAAATATTAAATTATTTATACCTACAGACGCTAGCGTTTCAAGCTTATTGCTCTCATCAGTGCAGGGAAGTTACAATTTCAGACGGTCGGGAGGCGCGAACCCGGTACACAGAGTCAGCCATATCCACTCGGCCCACGGAAACTGTCACGTAATATAGGGAAATTAAGATATATATATATATATATATATATATATATATATATATATATATATATATATATATATATATATATATATATATATATATATATATATATATATATATTCCAGTACGTTTATCTATTTATCTATCTATGAGAGTCTGTTCATATCTATCTGTCAGCAGCATCTCTGTTGTCCATCTAGTTATCTGCCGTCGCCATTTAAATTTCTGTCTCCATTTTCTGACGCTATCCCTCCCTCCTCCCCGAAGAGTCTGTTGTGCCACACTCGGGGGCAATCAGGCGTAACGCTTCTGCTCATTGGGTAAACATGGAAGCTGTCGAAGACATGCACCGTTTCACTTGTTGGCATCTATCCGCCTACGAAAAAAGAAAGCGAACCATGAACGTAGCTATCAGAGAATAGTAAAAACCAGAGGTGAAAACAGACACGCAGACACCACACACACACACACACACACACACACACACACACACACACACACATATATATATATATATATATATATATATATATATATATATATATATATATAATAATGGTAATAATCCAGGTGAAAAATATCCACAGGGTGGTAATCCAGAGAATTTTAACCGGGTTTATAAAAAGTGCTCAATATCAAAATAGAGCTTTATATATGATAATTTTATTTACACAGACATGTACAAAATCTACGACACTGGCATGTCGATGTTATCGATCAACAGTTACTATAAACTGAGATCTCATAAGGCAGAGTTAGAATCCGATCTTAACCTCAGATCATATTTGGAGAGAACCCAAATATGATCTGAGGTTAAGATCGGATTCTAACTCTGCCTGATGAGATCTCAGTTTATAGTAACTGTTGATCGATAACATCGACATGCCAGTGTCGCAGATTTTGTACATGTCTGTGTAAATAAAATTATCATATATATATATATATATATATACTTCTTTGTAATATAGCAGGAAAAATCCCAGCAGAGTGCTCGATTAATTGAGATTCTACAAGATTACCCACCCATTAAGAGCATAATATTTATTTATTTGGGTACAGAAAAATCAGTACAACATTCGTACCGTCGGTTTCAAGCACAGGAGGGCTTAGCCATCCGGCTCTCTTCAGATGACAACAGAAGCTGAAGAGAGCCGGATGGCTAAGTCCTTCTGTGCTTGAAACTGACGGTACGAATGTTGTACTAATTCTTCTGTACCAAAATAAATAAATAAATAAATTTCGGCCGATGTAACGCTCGACATTCTTCAGGTGTACCGTGTCGGACTCGGGAATCTTTCTGTCGAACTCGGGAATCTGGACGAAATTTCGAACGGAACCCTTTATTTAATCCATGGTGGTAGCATGCTCTTGTTCCGTCAGCCATGACTGGGAGAAGTCTTCAGTAATTCGCAATTCTTCGTATCGCCCGCACTGGGGATTGAACCTTTAATTCTCAGATGACTGTCACTTAGAACTGAATTTTACTTAGTACTACATCTACTGCGTCACGGGTCCTTGCGGACACAAGATGAGAACAGTAGTCCGAATATACCAAATTCTACAAATTATCAACCGTCATCTAAAAAATTCCGAAACTGGACCAAGAATCTTGTCTAGAAATATGTACGACTTTTATCAGCTAAATATTTAATGTATTTTTATGTAATTATTTTTATTGGTGATTGCAGCGTTCGTTGTTTTTTTGCTTACTGTTATTTCGATTGTGATAAAAATACATTATATATATATATATATATATATATATATATATATATATATATATATATATATATATATATAATGTATTTTTATCACTTATATATATATATATATATATATATATATATATATATATATATATATATATATATATTTTTGGATTTTTCACTTAGAAAAAAGATTATTCAGTGAAGACCGGGATTATTCCAACAAAAACAAGCTCGATGATACTCGATTACAGGGTACAGAGCATTTACATGTGATTTTTTGAAAGCTTACCAATCTTTTGTGGTGTTGATTGGGCTCCTGAACGGAATGCTTTGGTAAGCTTTCAAAAAATCACACACACACACACACACACACACACACACATATATATATATATATATATATATATATATATATATGTTGTTCATAAATTATAATCTTTTTGGCACTGAACAGGCAATTGAATCGAAACCATGGCTATGTATTCCTTATATAATATTAATATCCTATTTTTAGCGGACCTCATTGAATGAACACAGACCCTTTACGCTTAAGCCTAAAATTTTAGACATTTTCTAGGATTTAAATAATGTAATGGATTGTAAATTGGAATACGGATTAAAGATATAACGGTTTAGTAGTTTATATCTTGATTTTAGTCTTCGTAAGGGGGCGTAAAAGTTGTACGAAATTGTTCTGTTGGAGAAATTAATTTTACCCATCCTGAGACGGATATTTGTCTAGTATATATCTATATATAAAGTTTTATATATATATATATATATATATATATATATATATATATATATATTTGTATATATATATAAGTGTTTCAAGTTCATATTTTTTCTTTTAAAAAGCATCTATTGTTAAATTTAAGAATGAATAGGTAAAATAAATACCTTTTTAAGCATTAAGATGCGATATCAATTTTTTTTTTCCATAAAAAAAAGAAAAACATTAAATCGAAACCGATTTTTTTTTCCGTTTTCTTTTTTTTATTAAAACTAGCATTTTTTTTTTGTTAGTTTAATGTATCACTTTAAACTAACAAAAAAAAATGCTAGTTTTATTAAAAAAAAGAAAACGGAAAAAAAAATCGGTTTCGATTTAATGTTTTTCTTTTTTTTATGGAAAAAAAAAATTGATATCGCATCTTAATGCTTAAAAAGGTATTTATTTTACCTATTTATTCTTATATATATATATATATATATATATATATATATATATATAAAAGTAACCAGCCAATTTGTTCTCCATTGCACGCCGTGCTCCAGGTCGGAAAAGAGAGAATCAGAAAGAATTTGACTATTAATGCTCTTCGAAGTGTTGCCATGGATGGTTGTGTCACCTGCATGAAGATCTTAGTGTGAGTGCGAAAAAAGGAAAACTATTTTACAAAGTTTTCACCAACGAACGAAGTAAAGTTTTATGAAGGCACATTAAGAGGAAATAATTGAATATGAAATTTGAGAGAAAGTCATTTATTCTTTTCGGGGTTTCTTTTTAGCGAATAGCGGAAGTAACCGAATCAAAAAGACGCCGATAACGATGTGCGTCACATCGTTAATTAATCGTAATGTGTTAGGGTCAACAGGTGCACTAGATAAGCAATCACGCGAAAAGGGGGATCATTATTATTAGTCACGTGAATGAGGTTCAAGAAAAAAACGTTAGATTTACTGCTGTATCATTTGCGTAACATAGAAAACTTTTTTGAATATGAACGAAAGACCAACGGTTCGAAAAGTGATATATTTACCTCTCTCTTATCTGTATAACAAAATAAAAACTTAATCTATCTATCTATCTATCTATCTATCTATCTATCTATCAAGCAACGCGTGAGTAGAGAAATAAAATCCATACAGACATCTGTCGGAAAGTAATGTCGATTAAAAGCTGTAGGCAACAACGACATTTCATTTGTTTATAGTTTGTCTTCGACAAACTATAAAGACAGTAAATGAGACATGTTAGATATAGATTATACATATAAAATACACTGTTCCAATACAACAGAAGAATGCACAGGCTATTCCTATAAAAAGGTAAAACGTGATGGGCGAAGAACCAAGCATTTTTCCTAGCGTCGTTTCTGTTAGGGTCCGTACTGAAACCCGTCCACTCTGTAGAGCGACTAGCCAGCAGCTGAGAACGAAATACAGTCTTATTTCTCGACCCCGTCTTCATTTCAAATAAATCAGATGGTTCTATTATAAACATTCGTTTCCCTGAAATATTTAAAAGTAGGTAATCATCATATATATATATATATATATATATATATATATATATATATATATATATATATATAGTAATCCAGGTAGAGTAAAAATCCACAGGGTAGAAATTCAAAGGGAATCAAACCGGGCTTATAAAAGAGTGCTCAATAAAGGTATAGAGCTATATTGTGAATGCTTTTAATCGGACATGTACAAGGTCTGCTACACGGGCATGTCGATGTTATCGATCTACAGCTATCAAGAGCTGAGGTCTCATCAGGCAGAAAGGTTTTTGTGATCCGGCCAGGTCGGTGAAGTCCCAATAAATAAATCACCAACTGTAATCTGGAACACTATCAGAAAAACTAGCACCTGTAGCTCCCTAAACTCACCATGCTATTTATGCCTTGGCGAAAAATTTTAAATAATTAAATTTACCGATAGAGGAAAGCTCTTAAACAAAAAACAGGAAACATCGATGAATTGTAGGCATAATAGATCACATCTCCTTAGTAATTTGTACAATACCCCCTAAATAATACCATTAAAACAAAAAAATCCCAATACCCACCAACCCCCTAAAATTAACACTTATAAAAATCTCCAAACCAGATAACTCTAACCCTCAATTACAAGTATAATATAATTACCCCACTTTTTGGAATAAATATTAGAACACCTTCAAGTAGAACTTTTGGATATGTATGTGTAGGTGTTTTTTGTGGATGTATGTATATGCATATGTGTGAAAATATGAAATTTGTAACTATTTGTATGTATGTGTATGTGCTTGTATATGTATGTGTGTGCGTGTGTATGTGTATGTATGTATATGTATCTATGGGTTCATGTATATATGTATGCATATGAGTGCACGTATGAATGTCTATGCATGCATGCATATGTATGTATATGTATGTACATGTGAGTGCATGTATGCGTCTATATGTGTGTATAGATATTCCCCATATACTTAACCTTGGCCATAAATATTTAATATTTAATTTACAAAATCCCACAAAAGTCAACCACATATTTCCAAAATCATCTTTTAAAATTATATATTGCTTACTCAAAAGTACTGGCCCCCAACATTTCTAGTCCTCCCACTCATGGACAATAAATTCTTTTTAACAACTTTAACTAAAACACCCTACCGCTAATATTATCTTTAATTTTCTGACAGACTTTAACCCCACCATTCTTAATACAATTACAATGAATAATAAAATCTATTAATACCAATGCCATTAATTCATATATGACTTTCACTAAAAATAAAAGTAATTACCACTATATTTTATTAATTCATTACTAACTATTATTCAGAATCAAAATACATTTATTTATACTCCAAATAATTAAAACTAAATATAATAGTATAATTCATTAATACCAATGTCATAAATTTATATACGATTCTTACTAAAAATAATCCCCATTACATTTTATTAACTCATTATCAAATATTATCTAGAATTAAATTTATTAATTCATATATGACTCTTACTAAAAATAAAAGCAATTGGCACTATGTTTTATTAATTAACTACTAAATATTAGCTAGAATTTAAATACATTTATTTATCCATCAAAATAATTAAAACTAAATATCAATTGATCAAAATATAATAGTAAAATTTATTAATACTAATGTCATAAATCTATATAGGATTTTTACTAGAAATAATCACCATTATATTTTATTAATTCATTGTCAAATACTACACAAAATTAAATTTATTTATCACCAGTAATAATTTAAACTAAATATCACTTTAAGCTTTTTGCCGCGAGAATGTAAACGTCTGCATTAAATAGGTTGAAACATCACCTTGAAACGGAACAACACTTGCCAAATGCCGGTCACGTGCCATGACACCTAACTAGACACATCAACCCTCTCCAGCCAACGACAACTTTTAAATGGCTACAGACACCCACCCCTAACACCCTCCCTATCTCTCTTTCTTTCTCTTCTCTTTCCCTTACTTTTCCTTTCCCTCGCCCCCCTCTACCCCAGCTCAGCATTGGATAAAAATAAAAATACGAATTACTGTAAATTAAACTTTTCTAACGGCCAATAATTAAAAAAAAATTGGTTACATGACTATCATTTCTTCTTCTTCTTCTTTGCTTGACTCCATTCTTCCTGAGCTTCACCGACCTGGTCGGATCACAAAAAAGCTTTCTGCCTGATGAGACCTCAGCTCTTGATAGCTGTAGATCGATAACATCGACATGCCAGTGTAGCAGACATTGTACATGTTCGAATAAAAGCATTCACGATAAATATATATATATATATATATATATATATATATATATATACACACACACACATATATATATAGATATATATATATATATATATATATATATATATATATATATATATATATATATATATATAAAGTAATCCAACAAAAGATATAAGCGTCAACTAATATCTTATAATTAGTGAAACATCCGGATAAAAACTGCAGCTCAATATACTGGATAGAGCATTAATATTATAATATAAAATGAGGTAATAAAATAAGGTGTCAAATAAAATAAGGTGTCAATCAAATTTTATTAGAATTCAAAGTTCAAGCAAAGAATACTTTGCTTGAACTTTGAATTCTAATAAAATTTGATTGACACCTGATTTTATTACCTCATTTTATATTATAATATATATATATATATATATATATATATATATATATATATATATATATATATATATATGCCCAACATGATATAGACAAAGATGAGATCTTCAAGCGTATTAAGAAACTCAAGTCTAAAATTACGTATTTCGTTAATTTTAGATGTATTTTCTCTCCTCTGCGAGAGGATTTATCTGTTAGTCAGTCGGGTAGTCTGTCAGTCAGTCGTGGAGTCTGTCAGTCAGTTGGTTCGTTAGGCTTGTTTGAAAGATAATTATAATCGCTAAACGCGCAGATTAGATGAGTCTAAGCAACTTAAGTTTAAAATAGCATTTTCGTGGCTCGGTCACACTTAAGTTTAAAATAACATTTTCGTGGCTCGGTCACACTTAAGTTTAAAATAACATTTTCGTGGCTCGGTCACACTTAAGTTTAAAATAACATTTTCGTGGCTCGGTCACACTTAAGTTTAAAATAACATTTTCGTGGCTCGGTCACACTTAAGTTTAAAATAGCATTTTCGTGGCTCGGTCACACTTAAGTTTAAAATAACATTTTCGTGGCTCGGTCACACTTAAGTGTAAAATAACATTTTCGTGGCTCGGTCACACTTAAGTTTAAAATAACATTTTCGTGGCTCGGTCACACTTAAGTGTAAAATAACATTTTCGTGGCTCGGTCACACTTAAGTTTAAAATAGCATATTCGTGGCTCGGTCACACTTAAGTTTAAAATAACATTTTCGTGGCTCGGTCACACTTAAGTGTAAAATAACATTTTCGTGGCTCGGTCACACTTAAGTGTAAAATAACATTTTCGTGGCTCGGTCACACTTAAGTTTAAAATAGCATTTTCGTGGCTCGGTCACACTTAAGTTTAAAATAGCATTTTCGTGGCTCGGTCACACTTAAGTGTAAAATAACATTTTCGTGGCTCGGTCACACTTAAGTTTAAAATAACATTTTCGTGGCTCGGTCACACTTAAGTTTAAAATAGCATTTTCGTGGCTCGGTCACACTTAAGTGTAAAATAACATATTCGTGGCTCGGTCACACTTAAGTGTAAAATAACATTTTCGTGGCTCGGTCACACTTAAGTTTAAAATAACATTTTCGTGGCTCGGTCACACTTAAGTTTAAAATAACATTTTCGTGGCTCGGTCACACTTAAGTTTAAAATAGCATTTTCGTGGCTCGGTCACACTTAAGTTTAAAATAACATTTTCGTGGCTCGGTCACACTTAAGTGTAAAATAACATTTTCGTGGCTCGGTCACACTTAAGTTTAAAATAACATTTTCGTGGCTCGGTCACACTTAAGTGTAAAATAACATTTTCGTGGCTCGGTCACACTTAAGTTTAAAATAGCATTTTCGTGGCTCGGTCACACTTAACTTTAAAATAACATTTTCGTGGCTCGGTCACACTTAAGTGTAAAATAACATTTTCGTGGCTCGGTCACACTTAAGTGTAAAATAACATTTTCGTGGCTCGGTCACACTTAAGTGTAAAATAACATTTTCGTGGCTCGGTCACACTTAAGTTTAAAATAGCATTTTCGTGGCTCGGTCACACTTAAGTGTAAAATAACATTTTCGTGGCTCGGTCACACTTAAGTTTAAAATAACATTTTCGTGGCTCGGTCACACTTAAGTTTAAAATAACATTTTCGTGGCTCGGTCACACTTAAGTTTAAAATAACATTTTCGTGGCTCGGTCACACTTAAGTTTAAAATAACATTTTCGTGGCTCGGTCACACTTAAGTTTAAAATAACATTTTCGTGGCTCGGTCACACTTAAGTGTAAAATAACATTTTCGTGGCTCGGTCACACTTAAGTGTAAAATAACATTTTCGTGGCTCGGTCACACTTAAGTGTAAAATAACATTTTCGTGGCTCGGTCACACTTAAGTGTAAAATAACATTTTCGTGGCTCGGTCACACTTAAGTTTAAAATAGCATTTTCGTGGCTCGGTCACACTTAAGTGTAAAATAACATTTTCGTGGCTCGGTCACACTTAAGTGTAAAATAACATTTTCGTGGCTCGGTCACACTTAAGTTTAAAATAACATTTTCGTGGCTCGGTCACACTTAAGTTTAAAATAACATTTTCGTGGCTCGGTCACACTTAAGTTTAAAATAGCATTTTCGTGGCTCGGTCACACTTAAGTGTAAAATAACATTTTCGTGGCTCGGTCACACTTAAGTTTAAAATAACATTTTCGTGGCTCGGTCACACTTAAGTTTAAAATAACATTTTCGTGGCTCGGTCACACTTAAGTTTAAAATAACATTTTCGTGGCTCGGTCACACTTAAGTTTAAAATAAAATTTTCGTGGCTCGGTCACACTTAAGTTTAAAATAGCATTTTCGTGGCTCGGTCACACTTAAGTGTAAAATAACATTTTCGTGGCTCGGTCACACTTAAGTTTAAAATAACATTTTCGTGGCTCGGTCACACTTAAGTTTAAAATAACATTTTCGTGGCTCGGTCACACTTAAGTTTAAAATAGCATTTTCGTGGCTCGGTCACACTTAAGTGTAAAATAACATTTTCGTGGCTCGGTCACACTTAAGTTTAAAATAACATTTTCGTGGCTCGGTCACACTTAAGTTTAAAATAACATTTTCGTGGCTCGGTCACACTTAAGTTTAAAATAACATTTTCGTGGCTCGGTCACACTTAAGTGTAAAATAACATTTTCGTGGCTCGGTCACACTTAAGTGTAAAATAACATTTTCGTGGCTCGGTCACACTTAAGTTTAAAATAGCATTTTCGTGGCTCGGTCACACTTAAGTTTAAAATAGCATTTTCGTGGCTCGGTCACACTTAAGTGTAAAATAACATTTTCGTGGCTCGGTCACACTTAAGTTTAAAATAACATTTTCGTGGCTCGGTCACACTTAAGTTTAAAATAACATTTTCGTGGCTCGGTCACACTTAAGTGTAAAATAACATATTCGTGGCTCGGTCACACTTAAGTGTAAAATAACATTTTCGTGGCTCGGTCACACTTAAGTTTAAAATAACATTTTCGTGGCTCGGTCACACTTAAGTTTAAAATAACATTTTCGTGGCTCGGTCACACTTAAGTTTAAAATAGCATTTTCGTGGCTCGGTCACACTTAAGTGTAAAATAACATTTTCGTGGCTCGGTCACACTTAAGTGTAAAATAACATTTTCGTGGCTCGGTCACACTTAAGTTTAAAATAACATTTTCGTGGCTCGGTCACACTTAAGTGTAAAATAACATTTTCGTGGCTCGGTCACACTTAAGTTTAAAATAGCATTTTCGTGGCTCGGTCACACTTAACTTTAAAATAACATTTTCGTGGCTCGGTCACACTTAAGTGTAAAATAACATTTTCGTGGCTCGGTCACACTTAAGTGTAAAATAACATTTTCGTGGCTCGGTCACACTTAAGTGTAAAATAACATTTTCGTGGCTCGGTCACACTTAAGTTTAAAATAGCATTTTCGTGGCTCGGTCACACTTAAGTGTAAAATAACATTTTCGTGGCTCGGTCACACTTAAGTTTAAAATAACATTTTCGTGGCTCGGTCACACTTAAGTTTAAAATAACATTTTCGTGGCTCGGTCACACTTAAGTTTAAAATAACATTTTCGTGGCTCGGTCACACTTAAGTGTAAAATTACATTTTCGTGGCTCGGTCACACTTAAGTGTAAAATAACATTTTCGTGGCTCGGTCACACTTAAGTTTAAAATAGCATTTTCGTGGCTCGGTCACACTTAAGTTTAAAATAACATTTTCGTGGCTCGGTCACACTTAAGTGTAAAATAACATTTTCGTGGCTCGGTCACACTTAAGTGTAAAATAACATTTTCGTGGCTCGGTCACACTTAAGTTTAAAATAACATTTTCGTGGCTCGGTCACACTTAAGTTTAAAATAGCATTTTCGTGGCTCGGTCACACTTAAGTTTAAAATAACATTTTCGTGGCTCGGTCACACTTAAGTTTAAAATAACATTTTCGTGGCTCGGTCACACTTAAGTTTAAAATAACATTTTCGTGGCTCGGTCACACTTAAGTGTAAAATAACATTTTCGTGGCTCGGTCACACTTAAGTGTAAAATAACATTTTCGTGGCTCGGTCACACTTAAGTTTAAAATAACATTTTCGTGGCTCGGTCACACTTAAGTTTAAAATAACATTTTCGTGGCTCGGTCACACTTAAGTGTAAAATAACATTTTCGTGGCTCGGTCACACTTAAGTTTAAAATAGCATTTTCGTGGCTCGGTCACACTTAAGTTTAAAATAGCATTTTCGTGGCTCGGTCACACTTAAGTGTAAAATAACATTTTCGTGGCTCGGTCACACTTAAGTTTAAAATAACATTTTCGTGGCTCGGTCACACTTAAGTTTAAAATAACATTTTCGTGGCTCGGTCACACTTAAGTTTAAAATAGCATTTTCGTGGCTCGGTCACACTTAAGTGTAAAATAACATTTTCGTGGCTCGGTCACACTTAAGTTTAAAATAACATTTTCGTGGCTCGGTCACACTTAAGTTTAAAATAACATTTTCGTGGCTCGGTCACACTTAAGTTTAAAATAGCATTTTCGTGGCTCGGTCACACTTAAGTGTAAAATAACATTTTCGTGGCTCGGTCACACTTAAGTTTAAAATAACATTTTCGTGGCTCGGTCACACTTAAGTTTAAAATAACATTTTCGTGGCTCGGTCACACTTAAGTTTAAAATAGCATTTTCGTGGCTCGGTCACACTTAAGTGTAAAATAACATTTTCGTGGCTCGGTCACACTTAAGTGTAAAATAACATTTTCGTGGCTCGGTCACACTTAAGTTTAAAATAACATTTTCGTGGCTCGGTCACACTTAAGTGTAAAATAACATTTTCGTGGCTCGGTCACACTTAAGTTTAAAATAGCATTTTCGTGGCTCGGTCACACTTAAGTTTAAAATAACATTTTCGTGGCTCGGTCACACTTAAGTTTAAAATAACATTTTCGTGGCTCGGTCACACTTAAGTTTAAAATAACATTTTCGTGGCTCGGTCACACTTAAGTGTAAAATAACATTTTCGTGGCTCGGTCACACTTAAGTGTAAAATAACATTTTCGTGGCTCGGTCACACTTAAGTTTAAAATAGCATTTTCGTGGCTCGGTCACACTTAAGTTTAAAATAACATTTTCGTGGCTCGGTCACACTTAAGTTTAAAATAACATTTTCGTGGCTCGGTCACACTTAAGTTTAAAATAACATTTTCGTGGCTCGGTCACACTTAAGTGTAAAATAACATTTTCGTGGCTCGGTCACACTTAAGTGTAAAATAACATTTTCGTGGCTCGGTCACACTTAAGTTTAAAATAGCATTTTCGTGGCTCGGTCACACTTAAGTTTAAAATAACATTTTCGTGGCTCGGTCACACTTAAGTTTAAAATAACATTTTCGTGGCTCGGTCACACTTAAGTTTAAAATAACATTTTCGTGGCTCGGTCACACTTAAGTTTAAAATAACATTTTCGTGGCTCGGTCACACTTAAGTTTAAAATAGCATTTTCGTGGCTCGGTCACACTTAAGTGTAAAATTACATTTTCGTGGCTCGGTCACACTTAAGTGTAAAATAACATTTTCGTGGCTCGGTCACACTTAAGTTTAAAATAGCATTTTCGTGGCTCGGTCACACTTAAGTTTAAAATAACATTTTCGTGGCTCGGTCACACTTAAGTGTAAAATAACATTTTCGTGGCTCGGTCACACTTAAGTGTAAAATAACATTTTCGTGGCTCGGTCACACTTAAGTTTAAAATAACATTTTCGTGGCTCGGTCACACTTAAGTTTAAAATAGCATTTTCGTGGCTCGGTCACACTTAAGTTTAAAATAACATTTTCGTGGCTCGGTCACACTTAAGTTTAAAATAACATTTTCGTGGCTCGGTCACACTTAAGTTTAAAATAACATTTTCGTGGCTCGGTCACACTTAAGTGTAAAATAACATTTTCGTGGCTCGGTCACACTTAAGTGTAAAATAACATTTTCGTGGCTCGGTCACACTTAAGTTTAAAATAACATTTTCGTGGCTCGGTCACACTTAAGTTTAAAATAACATTTTCGTGGCTCGGTCACACTTAAGTGTAAAATAACATTTTCGTGGCTCGGTCACACTTAAGTTTAAAATAGCATTTTCGTGGCTCGGTCACACTTAAGTTTAAAATAACATTTTCGTGGCTCGGTCACACTTAAGTTTAAAATAACATTTTCGTGGCTCGGTCACACTTAAGTTTAAAATAACATTTTCGTGGCTCGGTCACACTTAAGTGTAAAATAACATTTTCGTGGCTCGGTCACACTTAAGTTTAAAATAACATTTTCGTGGCTCGGTCACACTTAAGTTTAAAATAACATTTTCGTGGCTCGGTCACACTTAAGTTTAAAATAACATTTTCGTGGCTCGGTCACACTTAAGTTTAAAATAACATTTTCGTGGCTCGGTCACACTTAAGTGTAAAATAACATTTTCGTGGCTCGGTCACACTTAAGTTTAAAATAACATTTTCGTGGCTCGGTCACACTTAAGTTTAAAATAACATTTTCGTGGCTCGGTCACACTTAAGTTTAAAATAACATTTTCGTGGCTCGGTCACACTTAAGTTTAAAATAACATTTTCGTGGCTCGGTCACACTTAAGTGTAAAATAACATTTTCGTGGCTCGGTCACACTTAAGTTTAAAATAGCATTTTCGTGGCTCGGTCACACTTAAGTTTAAAATAACATTTTCGTGGCTCGGTCACACTTAAGTTTAAAATAACATTTTCGTGGCTCGGTCACACTTAAGTTTAAAATAACATTTTCGTGGCTCGGTCACACTTAAGTGTAAAATAACATTTTCGTGGCTCGGTCACACTTAAGTTTAAAATAACATTTTCGTGGCTCGGTCACACTTAAGTTTAAAATAACATTTTCGTGGCTCGGTCACACTTAAGTTTAAAATAACATTTTCGTGGCTCGGTCACACTTAAGTTTAAAATAACATTTTCGTGGCTCGGTCACACTTAAGTGTAAAATAACATTTTCGTGGCTCGGTCACACTTAAGTTTAAAATAACATTTTCGTGGCTCGGTCACACTTAAGTTTAAAATAACATTTTCGTGGCTCGGTCACACTTAAGTTTAAAATAACATTTTCGTGGCTCGGTCACACTTAAGTTTAAAATAACATTTTCGTGGCTCGGTCACACTTAAGTGTAAAATAACATTTTCGTGGCTCGGTCACACTTAAGTTTAAAATAACATTTTCGTGGCTCGGTCACACTTAAGTTTAAAATAACATTTTCGTGGCTCGGTCACACTTAAGTTTAAAATAACATTTTCGTGGCTCGGTCACACTTAAGTTTAAAATAACATTTTTATCATTTTTTTTACGTTCAGGTTTGAAAAAATATTTTTGTTGGTCTGTCACACTTAACTGTGAAATATCATTTTCGTTATTCTGTCTTGTTTGAAATAGAACATTAGCTGGTCTGTCACACATGAATTTTCAAATCATTTCCGTTGGTCTGTCACACTTAACTGTGAAATATCATTTTCGTTATCTGTCTTGTTTAAGTTTGAAATAGAACATCGGCTGGTCTGTTACGCATGAATTTTCAAATCATTTCCGTTGATCTGTCATGCTTAAGTTTGAAATAACGTTTTGGTCGGTCTGTCACACTTAAGTTAAAAAAACAAAAACATTTGCATCGCTAACCGCATAAATTAAATGCGCACGTGTTAAGAATAATATTATACTATGTTTATTTTACTTGTTTTGTTAACAAGAAAATACAATCTTGCATATTTTGAGAAAGTCCAAACGGCTGCTAGATTTGTTTAAAACATATCCATTTGCTTTGGGGTAGTTATGGGTTGGTTTGAGACAAATGATTTATGGATTATACAAACATGCAAGCGCTTGTGTCTGAATCACTAACTCTACGTAATTCTTCTCAGATTTCAGGTTTATGCTCGTCAAAGCGCGGTCGGCACTACAAACAGCTACATACATATTTTATATAAAGTAAAGTCAGTTGGATGCTCGATAGTTTTAGTAAGATAATTCACATACATAAATCATGCTAGTTACTGATTTCTGCCATATATATATATATATATATATATATATATATATATACAGAAGAACATTTTTTTTTCTTCTGGTTTAATTATTTTTGACAAAGGGAAGTCTCTTTTCCCGAAATATTAAATAGTGATTTTTAATCACCCGGACATCACACGAGCAGCTAAAAACACTCTTGCTGTTATGTAAGATTTTAGGAAAAAAAGGAAAAATAAATAGTAAGTCATATTTCGTATTCGATTTATTGTTATTGTTTTTGTCCCTTACAACTTGCATCTTACCCGGAATTTGCATTTCCCACAGCCTTTCAAAAACTTAATACTACTATACCCAGCAATGCTTTAAGCAAACTACCATTCTCTACTATATATATATATATATATATATATTAACATTAACATTAAACAACTCTATTTATTGCTGAGAACAAATTTAGGATTCTCTGGAGATTTACCCTGTAGATATAAACTTTACCTGGATTACGCATATTTCGACAACGTTCGTAGAATCTCTGGTCAGTCTTTCTTGATATTCTGCCCTACGCAAAAATAGAACTTTAATTCCCTTCTTGAATGTGATAATGCCCCGTGGCCTGATGGTTACGGAGTCTACATTGACTCTGTGGTTAGGGGTTCAAACCGTGCCACCGTCCGATATTATGATCCCTGCACTGATGAGAGCCAAAGCTCGCAACGCTAGCGTATGTAGGTAAAAATAATTTTATATTTTTTATTTAAAATTAATATATATATATATATATATATGTGTGTGTGTATTAGATTATATATATATTTATATATACATATATATATATATATATATATATATATATATATATATATATATATAACATTAGATAAGATGAAAGAATAAAATAAGGTGCGAATCAAATTTTATTACAATTCAAAGTTCAAGCAAAGTAATTGAAAGCTCTTAACCCAGTAACGCAGTAACGCAGTAATTCTACTGCGGTAATAATCCTCTAACGAGAAGAATTTTCTTTGAAAACCCATGGGGTAAGGACTTTCAATTACTTTGCTTGAACTTTGAATTGTAATAAAATTTGATTCGCACCTTATTTTATTCTTTCATTTCATCTAATGCTGTTAATGCTCTATCCAGTATATTCAGCTTAATTTTGATCCGGATGTTCACTAATTAAAGATATTAGTTTTCTATTATATCTTTTGTTGTATTAACTCTCTCTCTCTCTCTCTCTCTCTCTCTCTATATATATATATATATATATATATATATATATATATATATATATATATATATATATATATATATATATATATATATATATATTTCTTCTTCTTCTTCTTCTTCTTCTTCTTCTTCTTCTTATTATTATTATTATTATTATTATTATTATTCTTTTCTAATATATAAAGTAGAGACGATTTTTCCCCTGTACCTTCTCGGAGAATAGGAAAATGACCACGTGCATCACAGGCTACTAAAATCACCATTATATTACACTTATTCACTCGAGTAAATTTGTTATTCTTTTTTCCCAGCTAACACTAAATATAACAGTTGACCCAGCCATCGACGACTCTCCGACAAACCAACTCCATATAGGTGGTAGCAAAAACTTTTATCCCTAACAATTCTGTAGTGTCACTACACTCATCGACACCGGGAACTAATAAACACAGTTTAATTTTCACAAAAGACTCCGTTCTTATTTATTATTTGCCTGGTATTAATTTACTACATAATATAAAGCAATGCACAAAGACTTAATGACCGCTCCCGTTCACTCCAATGATTTTCCGCGAATATCAGATTACGTTATTTTTAATTCTACCTATGACTTCTATATTTATATTCATTCCGGAATTAAGCGAATGAAATTAACGAACACAGTTCCTGCAACATATAATCATTCAACATGGCGGCTACAATTTTTTGCTCAAATCGACTTCCTATTTAATTGAATAAGCACCAATATACTGATAGACCCCGATACATTTACATTTTATAAATCATACACCTTTAACACGCATATCATAGAAAACTTGCCCAAACTAAACCGTGTCATTGTTGAACTTTCAATTTGATCGGCAGAAGCTAAATCTTAACATAACACGCATGCCAATAAACAAGCTTAGCTTAATTGGCCTATTTTCACATGTATTTTGTAGTCGAAACCGTGGCGCGGTCGTTAAGAAGGCAGGTTTTACAATCGACAATTTCAGCGTTCGATCCCATTCTACTCTGCCACTTTTTTCTTTTTATTTTTTTAATTTAAAACATTCGCCAACACTGTAGAGGGGGGGGGGGAGAAAGAACTATAGGCCGTTTTTCTTTTTTATTCGACGTCATGCAATAGGTAGTACTTTCTCCTATGCAACGCCGGGCGACGGGTTCCGCTAGTGTATATATATATATATATATATATATATATATATATATTAGACACTAAGCTGTCCTTTAGCTAATAAACTCTCTACGCGGTAAATTAATAAAAGTCGGCCACACCAGAATTTAAGCACCTCGCCAACCAATAAATTACACTACAGACCATCACCATTAAAAACGAATAAAAACAGAAAAACAGCATCCGTAATCAACAATTAAATTATTTTTAATAATACTAAGTTAAGATTAAGACACATACATCCATGTAGACCGTTCCCGTAAACTCGATACTTTCCCAAAAAAGGGGCACTTTAGCGAATTCTTTATTTCGTGAGTCACTGAAAAGTTGAGATGGGTTGTAAGTTTTTTTTTCCAAACAGTAATGGTCTACCTATATCAATGAAACCATGCTACGTCCTAACATATAGTTTTTAAATAAATAATTTTTATTTTAGCTCTCGCATTCTTACGATTGAGCACTTTATGTATGTGTTTTCAACATACCCCCGACGAACAATATATATATATATATATATATATATATATATATATATATATATATATATATAACTTCTTTGTAATATAGCAGGAAAAATCCCAGTAGAGTGCTCGATTAATTAAGAATTAAAATTAAAAATTAAAAATTAAGGGCGTAATATTTATTTATTTTGGTACATAAAAATTAGTACAACATTCGTACCGTCGGTTTCAAGCACAGAAGGACTTAGCCATCCGGCTCTCTTCAGCTTCTGTTGTCATAGGACTTAGCCATCCAGCTCTTTTCAGCTTCTGTTGTCATCTCATGACAGAGCCGGATGGCTAAATCCTTCTGTGCTTGAAACCGACGGTACGAATGTTGTACTTATTTTTTTGTACCAATATATATATATATATATATATATATATATATATATGAAATATGAGATGTTGGAATCTGCTTGTTGGAGTATATTTTTTTTATATTGTAAGCATTTAGCATCACCAGACAAAGTCGCAACAATTCGTAGATTATTTTTTGGAGATTTTCACACAACACTAACAGTACATTTCCCGTATCTTGGCAACACAAGAAAAAGAAAATAACAAAAAAATGAAAAACAAAGCTATATAAATATTCGTTCGTATTATGGCGGCCATATTTATTGCCCTCTGAATGGATAATATATCAAAAGTTAATGAAGAAGTGACTTGAGTTATTCGCGAATTTATTTGAAAGACGCCAAAACACGAGAAGTTGTTAGTCTCTTTTACGACATATCAACTGGTTTTGCAGGATTGTTTAATACCTAAACTAGAAATGTGACGTAGTGGTTACCAGCGCTGATTTGGCGTGGCGTGTTCAAGTTCTGTCGTAGTAGCTTCAAATACAAATACGTTTTTTCTTTACTATTGGGGCACAACTTATTAAGGCTGAGAGCTTAATCATTTAGTCTTTAATTATCGTGGACCAATCGAGCGGTCGACTCCAACGATTAACAAAACCGTATTTCCTTTCACATTTCTCCTCCCTGACCGAGGACACCTCCGATATCTATTCAGATGCGCTGGAATCAAATGTTGTTAGTCATTCTTCCATATCTTTATGAAGTTATCTATGTTTATAGGTTTATACATTTGTATGCATAATACTCACTCCTAAACTAATTAACCGATCATTATTAATGTTTTAAAAAACATATCCCACAATTCCGAGTAAGTTTCACACTTTACAACAATTCGGATTTCCTATTTTCATTGAGGTTTGGTTCGCTGCTTTTTGCCTCTGGATCTGTTTACTTGAACACAGGAAGAAATGCGTTTTCTTAATATGGCTAATTTTGTCTGATCTCCCCTCTAAGGACTAAGGACTTGGGTGGAATCTTCGCCGTTGGATTTTCTTGCAGATTCTTCTGGATTTACCAATTACATTTGAACCCTTTACAACTTGGATCTCCGTGTT
This sequence comes from Sepiola atlantica, assembly GCA_963556195.1. Lineage (NCBI taxonomy): Eukaryota > Metazoa > Mollusca > Cephalopoda > Sepiida > Sepiolidae > Sepiola > Sepiola atlantica. Next base: position 43,799,062 of record OY744552.1, read on the forward strand.
TGGTGAATTTCATTTACACACCCGTTTAAACTTTAAAAAACTTTTTTAAAAGAACTTTTTTTTAAAAGAACGTTTTTTTAAAAACTTTTTCCAAATTTTGAATTTTGACTGTTCTTATCTGTCAACTTATCAATCACTACTTCCTCTGATGATAAGATTTTGATCTTTGAAAAGCCGTGCTTAAGGAATACAATTGAAAGAGAAGAAGAATAAATATTTTTATCTACTAAATGCTCCTTGTTCTGAACAACTGAAGATATCGATCTGTTTCCATTTACAGGTCTAACTATTTTTCATTGACTCACCTTATATATATATATATATATATATATATATATATATATATATATATATATATATATATATATATATATGAACGGATTCATATAGATATATAGAACAGACTGAAATATATTGTCAGTGTACATAATCTATAACCTACCACTCCAAAGTTTTCGAAAATATGGCAATGCGTAAAGCAGAGTGCCCACGCACAATGCAATCAACCATGTCTTCAAACTCATGCTTATACAATGTTCCTTGAGATTTGTTAAAACATTCAGAATTGATAAAGTTTGAAAAATAGCCCGCTGAAGCTGGATTTCGAATGAAATCGTAGCTAAAAATGTTTGCACATGTGTAGCCGATAATATTTGTATAAATAAAGGAATTTATACTAGACAGATCTACCTGTAATTGGGCACTATCTTATAAGCACTGGAGTTGAATTGGATTAACATCTAGGAAACACAAACGATACAAGAGAGAGAGAGAGAGAGAGAGAGAGAGCGAGAGAGCGAGAGAGAGGGTGAGAGAGAGATGGGGGGAGTAAACGATAGAGAAACGGTGAGATAGATATGGGGAGAGAAAGAGAGATATGAATATATATATATATATATATATACGTTTACTTATTAGGATGAAATAAATATTTCTCTATCTCTCTCTCTCTCTCTCTCTCTCTCTCTATATATATATATATATATATATATACATGGACGGCGGCACCGGGGGGGAGGGCAGGGGGCTCAAGCCTCCACTTTTTTACTCCCCCCCCCCTCCCCACTTTACGGTCATCAATAATGAAGTTATATATGCATGTGTTTAACCGCCCCCCCACTTTTTAGGAGAGCCCCCCCCCCACTTTAATAACTGTCCCGCCGGTCCTGATATATACGTTTATCTATTGGACTCGTTGACTCTTTTCTTGTCTCTGGAAAACTTATTTAAAATCGTCTAGTTTAAGAAAAGCATTTAACAACACAAAACCGCCTAAGAATAACAAAAATAATAACAAAAATTGTAATATGCTTTTCTATAAATGTATTTATGTTGTTGTTTTTCACGCAGACTCCCAACGAGGTGTTTAATCATGGTGTCATCTCAAGAATTCGTCTTTTTAGAACAGCTTTCTTTTGTTTCTCTTTGCTGTACAGGCGACTAACAGTTGCATTAAACACGATGAATGGCAGGAACAAGTCTAGGGATTTAGACGAACATCTCCCCAGATATAAATTATAAAAGATGAAATACTATTTTGACGTGTATCTTTTTTTTTCTTTTATGAGGAGCATTCAGACTAATGTTCGCATCTTGGATGTTATTATCACAACGTTTCGCCCGATGTAACCTCCGATCGTCTACGGTTGGTCTTTTTACTTGTTATTAGTTCACACAAGACACTGAAGAAAATACGTACAATTGTTATCTTTTTGGTTTTAATAAATTTTCTTTGTCCAATAATGGTTGGTAAATGCAATAACAAGAATTTCGTTGTCAATTGATCGTTATTTTAATAGATATACTGATACTCGATTCTCTGCGAAGGTTTGTGTGCAATGCATCCAGCAGTGTGTGTGATTCAAACGTGCAACTTTCTGCACCATAGAACAACACTAAAAAAACGGTTGCACCATAGCCCCATAACTTTTTTGACGTGTATCTATTTTTTTTTTACATTTCTCTGATGAAGGTCTTTCATTTATATTATTTTTACAGGTGTGCCTACACATTTCTATAAGATTATTAAATATTGGCCGAGTAGACCCGCTAGTATATAAATTGGTTAGTTGAAAATAACAGGGAATGAAAGTTCAGTCTTGGTGAACTTTTAGTTATTTTACTCGGATGTAGGAATTGATAGAAACGGATGTGACGTAACATGGATCAAAGAGAGAGAGAGTGAGTGAGAGATGTCGAAAGTTCTTTAGAAGCACTAGAAGTGTGAACATGTTGTTTTAAAAATGTCCTGATAAGATATGATTAAATAGTGGTTATCGATCTCTCTCTCTGTCTGCCCCCTCCACTCGACTGGTGAGTAATTTAGAACGAAGATCTAGTCGAATAAATCTCCCCTGTCTTTTAATAGTTTTATCTTGACTTAGGCATCAAATAACATATTTGCGGGCAGTGTTTCCTCAGTCTGGCAGGAAAAGTGCCTACAGGGGCAAACAACTAGCAAGGTCAAATTATGAACTTTAATGTACGGCACTGAATACCTCCCGTGACTTCATACACAGGTTCTGCATAAAAAAACTCCTCCAACACTTGCACCACATATTACATCAGCATATCAGTAACATGACTACTGCCAAAGCCAAACTTAACATACCAGACGAGCACAAACGCCTTGAGACTATTACAACAATAGACCGATGCTATCACTACACTGTTTATACCGAAAAAACAAGACTCAAAAACAAATTCACATGGCTCCTCTACAGTAACAATAATACACACACTCAAAAACTCAGAAACAACCTACCCCATAACGACAACAAACAACGTACAATATCCCACCTCGTCACAAACTTAACAGACTCCCTATCACGAGAGGAAAAAGAGCTTCTTAGCCTTGGACTCAAGTTCATCACCACTCAAGGAATCAATAACAACACCAAGCTCAACATAGAGGCACAATTTTACAGGACATCTTACCACCTCAAGTGGCTGGCCACCATCAACCACACTGCACATGACAACAACACCACCATATTTCCTGTATACCAACTTGATCACCCACTACATCCACCACCCAACAACCGCGAGCTAGACATCAAACTCACACGCCTAAAATATATCATACTCTCTATCATACAAGAACAGACAAACATTATACCAAATTTGACAAGCACACAACGAACCACACTTCAAAACCTAAGAGATAAAGACCTTGTCTTCCTACCCTCTGACAAAGGGAAAGAATCCTGTGTTATCTCACGTGACACCTACGACACACTAGCATTTACCCACCTTAGCAATGACACACTCTACACACCTGCTTCCAACATTACTTCCCAACAAATTGAGAACAAGATTAATACAGCCTGGACCAACATTTGCAAAAAAAGAAACATCCCTAATAGCTACAGACACAACCTAATTACAAGAAACAGTAAACTTCCTACTTTCTATCACATCATCAAGACACACAAGACCGGCACCACCACACAAATCAGACCCATAGTATCCAGCATTGAAGGACCACTATACAAGGTCTCCTGGCTCCTCTCCCATCTACTTAAACCCCTACTCCAAACCTTCCCCGGACATGTCAGCTGCTCGGATGAAGTCATCCAGAGGTTACATCTACTACCACCAGAACAGCGTAAACTGAACTGATATGCCTTCAGCCTTGACGTCGTCGCCCTTTTAAAAACATATGTACCCGCATACCCAGCAGTAGACATAATTACTGACTGCATCTCATCCAGCGACCTCTATTGCTTCGGCCTCACCTCCACTGACATACATGAACTCCTAAATATGATAATAGACAACACATACTTTACATACAAACAAAACACATATAAACAAATAACAGGACTGCCTATGGGTTCCAGCCTCTCGGGACTGCTCGCCATTGCTTTTATGGATAAATTAGAACGCCATGCCCTCAACTCATGTCATCATGTCACTCCCCCATCTTCACACGATACGTGGATGATATTCTTATTCTTTCATCGTCACAAGAAGAGGCTAACACAATCTTCGACACATTCAACAACACTGACTCACACATAGAATATACAATAGAACACCCTGAAAACTCTGGATCATTAGCACTTTTAGATTTCAGCTTGAACATCTCTGAAGAAGGAGCCTTAACCACTAAATTCTACAAGAAACCCGCATGTAGAGACATATTCATACATTACAGATCAGCACTCCCTCATAGGGCTAAAATAAGCTATGCTAGGAATGAGCTAACTCGAATCCGTAAGAAATGCAGCATTGAGGCTGACAAAACCACCTACAGCGAGAAATTCCAACGGGTACTAGAGACCAATGGATACCCTACATCCATCATTGAACACCTTAGGAAACCCCGGAAAACCCGAAGACGGACACAACACGCTCTTTCCAACACCTGCTTCCTGAAGTTGCCGCATTTCAACGACAGGATCACCACAGCTATCTGCAAAGCTATAAGGAAGGAAAACCTCGATATTCAACTAACACACACCGAGCCTTCTCTACGACAACAATTGACAACACGGAACACCAATTACAACAATACTCCCTGCACCCTGGCGAACTGCCCCATGAACACCACATACAAATGCCACCGTACTTACACTGTATACCGTTTACAGTGCACCATATGCAACAAAATATACATTGGTAGTACGGTGAGACCCCTACATATTAGAGTCAAAGAACACCTACAAACACGCACCTCTTCCTTCCACAAGCACATCCACGCATGTGGCAACACCAGCAAATCATTCAAGATTGATATCCTAGCTACGGAGAGAAACGTTTGCAACCTTCGAATAAAAGAATTGATATTAATAGCCAAAACTATCTCCGCAAATAAATCACCGACTCGAATTAGGATCTTCATTTCTAGTCTGATATAGTTTCACATCTCACTCTTGTTGTATTGATTTTAACTTAATTTAACCCTTAAATGAATACTAAAAACTAATAATCTAACAAAAACATCACCTTATAATAATAACAAATAATATAACAACATAGGTCAAATACTCACTTAACAAAAAAAATAATAAATAAATAAATAAACAAACTGGGAAAAATAAAATAAATAAAACATAAAATAAATAAATAAATAGATAAAGATAAATGAATAAATAAATAATAATAATTTTAAAAATAGATAAATAAATGGTTAAGTAAAATAAATAAGTAGATAAATAATAAATAAAAAAATTAATAGAAAAAAAACATAAATAAATAAAAATAATAAAAAATATAAACTGATAATAGTAATAACTTAACCTAACAAAAACATTAACTGTAATAATATATGATAATAGTATTATAACAAGACATTGAATGAATAAATAGTAGAATAAATGAATACATAAATAAAGAGATTATTAAAACAATATTAGGAATTAATATGAAAGGTTGAGACTGCCCACGCGTGGACATTCAATTTACAACATTAATAGTTAATCGACATTACATGCCGAAAGGGAAAATAAATAAATACAATTTAAAATAAATAAATAATAATAAGAACAGTAAAATAAATAAATAAATAAATAATAATAACTATAAAAATAAAATAATAAATCATTAATAACAGCATAAAAAATAAATGTATAATAGTAACAGTAATAAAAAATAAATTAAATTAAATAAAATAAATAATAATAATAATAACAATAACAATAATAATAATAATAATAATAATAATAACAATAATAATAATAATAATAATAATAACAATAATAACAATAGCAACAACAACAATAACAATAACAATAATGATGATAATAATAATAATAACAATAATAACAATAGCAACAACAACAATAACAATAATAATAATAATAATAATAATAATAACAATAATAACAATAGCAACAACAACAATAACAATAACAATAATAATAATAATAATAATAATAATAATAACAATAATAACAATAGCAACAACAACAATAACAATAACAATAATAATAATAATAATAATAATAATAATAATAATAATAACAATAAAAACAATAGCAACAACAACAATAACAATAATTATAATGATGATAATAATAATAATAATAACAATAATAACAATAGCAACAACAACAATAACAATAATAATAATAATAATAATAATAATAACAATAATAACAATAGCAACAACAACAATAACAATAACAATAATAATACTAATAATAATAATAATAACAATAATAACAATAGCAACAACAACAACAACAATAACAATAACAATAACAATAATAATAATAATAATAACAATAATAACAATAGCAACAACAACAATAACAATAACAATAATGATGATAATAATAATAATAACAATAATAACAATATCAACAACAACAATAACAATAATAATAATAATAATAATAATAATAATAATAACAATAATAACAATAGCAACAACAACAATAACAATAACAATAATAATAATAATAATAATAATAATAACAATAATAACAATAGCAACAACAACAATAACAATAACAATAATAAAAATAATAATAATAATAATAACAATAATAACAATAGCAACAACAACAATAACAATAACAATAATGATGATAATAATAATAATAACAATAATAACAATAGCAACAACAACAATAACAATAATAATAATAATAATAATAATAACAATAATAACAATAGCAACAACAACAATAACAATAACAATAATAATAATAATAATAATAATAATAACAATAATAACAATAGCAACAACAACAATAACAATAACAATAATGATGATAATAATAATAATAACAATAATAACAATAGCAACAACAACAATAACAATAATAATAATAATAATAATAATAATAATAATAACAATAATAACAATAGCAACAACAACAATAACAATAACAATAATAATAATAATAATAATAATAATAACAATAATAACAATAGCAACAACAACAATAACAATAACAATAATGATAATAATAATAGTAATAATAATAATAATAACAATAATAACAATAGCAACAACAACAATAACAATAACAATAATAATGATAATAATAATAATAACAATAATAACAATAGCAACAACAACAATAACAATAACAATAATAATAATAATAATAATAATAATAACAATAATAACAATAGCAACAACAACAATAACAATAACAATAATAATAATAATAATAATAATAATAATAACAATAATAACAATAGCAACAACAACAATAACAATAACAATAATGATGATAATAATAATAATAACAATAATAACAATAGCAACAACAACAATAACAATAATAATAATAATAATAATAATAATAATAATAATAACAATAATAACAATAGCAACAACAACAATAACAATAACAATAATAATAATAATAATAATAATAATAACAATAATAACAATAGCAACAACAACAACAACAATAACAATAACAATAACAATAATAATAATAATAATAACAATAATAACAATAGCAACAACAACAATAACAATAATAATAATAATAATAATAATAATAATAACAATAATAACAATAGCAACAACAACAATAACAATAACAATAATAATAATAATAATAATAATAATAACAATAATAACAATAGCAACAACAACAATAACAATAATAATAATAATAATAATAATAATAATAATAACAATAATAACAATAGCAACAACAACAATAACAATAACAATAATGATGATAATAATAATAATAACAATAATAACAATAGCAACAACAACAATAACAATAATAATAATAATAATAATAATAATAATAACAATAATAACAATAGCAACAACAATAATAACAATAACAATAATAATAATAATAATAATAATAACAATAATAACAATAGCAACAACAACAATAACAAT
>OY744552.1:43811889-43814389 GCA_963556195.1 Sepiola atlantica
CCCTGGATTATAAGTATTTTTCAACTTCAATCCAACGTCTTAAACCTCGCGGCCAATATCCGAACAGCTGATAAACTGTGGTAGATTAAATACATTTATAAGCGGCGATGAGCGACACAGGCATTCTACTTATATTAAGGAATGATGCATTATAAAGCAAATGACGTCACGCTGTATTTGCACTACTACTAAAGTGCTCTACTAATTATTAAGGAGCGACAAATATGAAAAATATTTGTTGTTGTTATATATATATATATATTTAGAATAAATATTTTTGTTATTATCAACATACATATATGTTTAGTCCTTTTTAAGGGGTTGTCAGTGTGGAGATAACTGTCCTGCCGGTTGCACGTTTCGAACCCCAAATTCACATTTTAACTTAATGCTTAACCCCTTAGCTCATCCGGCCATGCGGCCAACTTACCAGCTATGCGGAAATATAGGAAATAAAATCCATTTATGTTTTTACAACCGAACATATAAGCTGTGACGCAATGTTCGACAAATCCAATGGACGCAACTCGCATTTAAGCTTTAATTTAGGAGGTATCTTCATTTCTCTTAAAGAGCCCAGCCGTAAAGGGGCTATCAAATAGTATTATAATTAATATTTTCAATTATTATCTAGATACATATATGGGTACAGGGACAGCTTTTGAACCAGACAAAATTAACTCTTTCTTCGGCATCTTCCGGACGTTTACGTAAACACCCGAAAGATCTCGAAGCGCTTAGCCAATCAGAAGGCTCGAGAAGCAGACGACAATTTTATGTGTAAATTGATTAAGTCTTAAGCAAAACAACGGAATTTTAAAAAGCGCGGTACAAACATGGATCTTCTCGACAGCTATCTGCTCGAATTTATGTAGAGACAAAAATTTCGAAGCAACCCCTTCGTCTTCATATTATTGTACAGCTCGGACAAAAACCGAACTGTTTTTTTTTTACCCTAACGTAACCCTAAACTAACCCTAACCTAACACTAACCTAGTCGGTTTTTCTTCGGTCCAAGCTATACTAGTAAAAAAGAAAACTAAAAGAAAATCTGTAAAAATCGTTGTTTCATTGCAATATTTAGTTCATTCATAAAAATGATAATTTAGCGAAGAAAACAAAAACAACAAAAAAACTTTCAAATATCAAGTGAAAAAAAAATATTTCATTGATTTTTTTTTTAAATAATGAAATAATTGTCATAAAAATAAACATACAGTGAGTGTTTTTTTTCCATTATTTTTTTCTGTTGAAAAGCAGCCTCGTTTTCATTTTGACGCCGGTTCGTTTTAATTTGAGTTTCTTCAGCTGTTTACGTATTTCTGCGTCTGCAATATTCGGTTTTGTCTGGTTCAAAAGCTGTACTAGTACTCATATATGCTTCATCCTTTTAGGGAATCGTCAGTTATCAGTGTTGAGTTTTCTATTCTGCCGGTCGCACGGTTCGAACCCCAGGACACAAGGCCAACACCCATTCAATTCTCCACTTCCTGTACATGGTTCAGGGTATGATTAGATTCACATTTTTTTTTACCGAGTATTTGTTAGATTAAATGTAAACCGTTCCATACGGGTTTTTTTTTTAATTTAAGTTTTAAAATAACCGTTCGTCCATCCGTCCGTCCAATAAGTCCGAGCCTGTCAGTCCGTGGATGTGTGAACCCACCACCCAGCATCCACCTGCCAGATCATTTGATACCCTGCAATGTGGATTGCTTATTCGCCCAACTCATTGATTACATTTCGCTGTAGATGTTTACAAGAATTCGAAGCGCCGTGAAATTCCAGCCTCAAAATATTTACTCAATTTCGCCAGTTTTCCATCCGCGTATTTACGAATGGAAATCAGTGTTTACATATACGATATAAATATTACTGTGTCACATCCGGTATGAATTGTCGAGATAAATAGATTGCTAGATAGATAGATAGATAGATAGATAGATAGATAGATAGTAAGTACGTGCATAATCAATGGCCGATTCCCAAAATGTAAAAACATTTTAACCCTTCCTTCACCTTAAAATTCACCAAAATTCAGGAAATCAACCAATTTTAATGAAATTTTCAGTATTTATTAATCAACGATCACATAATATAATGAACCCATTTTTTTAAATCTTAGCGAAAATGTATTATTTTTTAAAACAAAATGCACCTTTACTAAACGTATATTTTTATGTATTAATAAAAAAATGTATGAATTTAAAAAAAAAAAATGAAAATAAAGCACTGTAGATGTTTAAAATATTTAAAAAAATCATTTCGTATATATTACGAAAAGGCCCCTAAATTCCGTGTTAATAAAATCACTATAAATCGAAGAAAAATTATTTTTTTAAATTGGCAATGTTATCATTGAATATAGCGTTGTTTAATCAATATTTTCACGTAAAAATAATATAATTGCAAAAAATATTTCATGTGATTTTAATGATTAGAGTTTCTGGTAAAATATAAAATGCGACATAATTATATTTCCCTTTCATACATGAACGTG
>OY744552.1:43819389-43841889 GCA_963556195.1 Sepiola atlantica
TGGCTAAAAGTCATCATCATCATCATCATCATCATCATCATCATCATCATCATCATCATCATCATCGGTTTGAAGTCCGTTTCACATGCTATGATCGTTTGGCCGGATTTTAGAAATTGACTTCATAACTAACCTATCTCTAGATAGGTCTTACTCTCTCACATACGCGTACGAAAGTAACCAGTCTCTCCAAAAAATTTCATACGTTTTCTCGCTTTTTAAATAAACCGTTTTGTTAACCAACATCGGCACCCGAGTGGTTTTGCATCCACAGACAAGCGAGAACCTAGGTTCGATGACAACACGCGTGTATAAGAGATTATACACGCACCAGTAAGTGAAAACATAACATAACAGCATGGACTCAGCATTGAACAACACCTTCCGCTTGATCACTGGCTGCCTGAAGTCTACTAACATGAACAACTTGCATCTCTTCACTGGCATTGCCTCTTCAGATGTGAGAGGGGAAGTTGCCAGCCGAGTAGAGATCACAAAAGCTATCAGTGATGAACGCTATCTATTTCATGGGCGTGAACCAATGGCCCAACGACTGAAGTCAAAGAGAAGCTTCCTCAGTCATGTCGAACACCTAACAGCATCTCAGGAAGAGACCAGACTACAGCTGTGAATCAGACGGCTACAGAATGCTCCCTCCTACTGACATGGGAATCCCCCCTTCTGAGGTCCTCTTTCCCAACTCAGAAGCTCTGTGGTTCTAGTGAAAAAAAAACACTCAACCGCCTGAGAACGGGAATGGGGCGATCAAAAGTTGCTATGACTAGAAAGAGCTTAAAAACTGAGCCAGCCATCTATGAATGTGGTGAGGAGGACTATACGATGCAACACATCCTTGTATGTCCTTTACTCTCTAACCGGTGCAACTTGAAAGATCTAATACAAAGGACTGCGTAAAAAAGTGGGAAACTGTCGTACGACGACATACTTCAAACACACGCAACGAGAAAGAAAAACAGGAAAAATGGTTGAATCATTCCGCTCCAGGGAGTAATCTCCCCTATATAAGAGTCAACTACATCATTGTACTGTCACTATATCTGTAGAGGTGCCGTTCAAAGAACCATTACCTTCCTGGACAGAGTACACAATCGTCTTCTAAATCTACTTGGGGGTGTCATCTCTTCCCTTACAGCCGTTTTTCACAGAAGAGACGTTGCTAGTCTTTCTCCACTCTACCGTCATTTTCATGGTGTATGCTCGACTGAGCTCTAATCCATGGCCCCCTTCTGCAAAACATTTACAAAATGAACTCGTCCAGCTACAACCGCTGTAAATAATTTTCCTTTCTCACTCTGTGTGCCTAAAATTAGACTTAACTTTCATGAGCAAAGTTTATTTCCAAGAGCTACCTATCTGTGGAACACGATACCACAGGACTGCTTCCCAGCTGACTACAACATGGTCGTTTTCAAGTCCAATGTTAACAGATTCTTGTTAAATAATCAAATACTGCCCAGATCCAACCATCGTTACCAATCATTAGTGTTGTCTCACCGACAAACTCATTAACCCTTATCCTCAAGTGACCCTTATCCTCAAGTGACCCTTATCCTCAAGTGACCTTTATCCCCAAGTGACCCTTATCCTCAAGTGACCCTTATCCCCAAGTGACCCTTATCCTCAAGTGACCCTTATCCTCAAGTGACCCTTATCCCCAAGTGACCCTTATCCCCAAGTGACCCTTATCCTCAAGTGACCCTTATCCTCAAGTTACCCTTATCCCCAAGTGACCCTTATCCCCAAGTGACCCTTATCCTCAAGTGACCCTTATCCCCAAGTGACCCTTATCCTCAAGTGACCCTTATCCCCAAGTGACCCTTATCCTCAAGTGACCCTTATCCTCAAGTGACCCTTATCCCCAAGTGACCCTTATCCCCAAGTGACCCTTATCCTCAAGTGACCCTTGGGCTTTGATAAGCGGTGAGCCCTTAGTACATACAAAATGTATTGGACGGCTTTTAGAAATTGACTTCCAAACTAACCTATCTCTGACCAGGTCTTTATTTATCCCTCTTTCTCTCAAATCCATCCTTATCACTTTCTCTCGTTTCCCTTGGCCAAATTCTCAAGATGTTGCCACGCCATCCTTCTGAGAAAATCATTATCCTTAAGTGGCATTTGGGTCTTGATAAGCAGTTACCCTTAGTCCATAAAAAAAAACGAGCCAATAAAAATGCTTTTAAAAATACGCCAAGATAAGTTATCTCCCTTGATATGACAATTTTTCTACCCTAAAGTAAAAAGGGCGTTTTTTTGTTGCACCAACCGCTTTTCACCCGACGCTAAACAACGTTTTCTTGCATCTTGTTCTAATTAAGATAGCAATCGGCGTTTCACTCGTTTTTAATCGCGTTCTTATTGAAATCATTTCAAACGTTTCTTTTTCGCTGATAATGAATTCCACCGCTTTGTTTCCCGAGTCCGCCACAAACAGTTTTGCAAAAATCCGACGAATACAGTGATTAATTGCATTTGGTTTTAATTCGAAAAACGCCTTACCACACATGGAGATTATTTTCCCACAGCCGAGATTTAACTTGAATGCCAAAACACGCACACACACATATATGCTAGAGAATGTTAGATATCACCCCCCCCCAAATATATATTGTATAAATTTCTATTCATACAAACATTATTGGTTACATATGTGCGTACATGTTTATTTATTTTAAAGGCCTGAAGAAGCTGGCTCTCTCGGTTGATCGCAGCTGAAACCTGTATGCACATATGTAACCAATAATGTTTGTATAAATGACAATTTATACTAAACTACAGCTCTACTTGTTATTGAGCACTTTTTTATAAACATTGGAGTGTCATTGGATTAACATCTCGGAAACAAACAAAAGTAAGCATATACTATATATATATATATATATATATATATATATATATATATATATATATATTGTGTGTGTATTTAATTAATAACATTTCATATGATACAAGTAAAACTATTTTAAAATGCTTAGCTTAGTTCAGTGACACTAACCGGTGTCGCCTAATTCAATTTAAAAAAAAAATAAAAAAATAAAAAATAGGGACATCTTCTTAAAATTACTTACTGCCTATCTCCCCTATTTTCCTTCTCCATAATTATTAGACTAGACCAAATTAAATCAGCCACAATTTTAAATTAAAATTATAAAAAAGAATAAGAATAATAAATAAAATTAATAAATAAACGAAAAACTGTTTCAATCGTCACATTTCAACATGTAGACGTCCGTCTTTTACGTGAACGATTTGCCGGCGTATTTTTTAAAGAAATTCCATTCTTTCACTCGTGTTTTATTCATTTTTGCCATTAAAGACCTGAAGATGATTCCGGAGAGAATCGAAAACGTTAGTCAAACACACGGATCCTACATTAATTCATTCCATTTCTAAGTCAAAAAGATCATTCGACGAATGGAAAAAATAAAAAAAGGAATCACTAAACAGAAGAGTTCTGTTGTTTTCAACAACACATGCATTAATATATATATATATATATATATATATATATATATATATATATATATAAAGGACGAAACGTATACGTACATAGATAATAAGTTAAACAAATATTTATTATTTGTTGCTCCTATAAAACCCGTCTAGACGGGCACTGTAAGTGTAGTATTAACACAGCATGATGTTGCTAGCTATATGTGCATCGTTCCTTTCATTAAGTAGAACGCTCTTATGACGTCAACCCACCAGATAAAGTGTTAAAATTATCACTGTTTATTCGCTGTTCAGCACGGTCGAGTGGTTCTGGGCGTCGGGATTTAAGTTGCATAATACTCGAAATCCGGGGTTTCAAATCGCGTGACCAGTAGTGAATAGTCATATCTCTATGCTGCTGAGTCCCGATTATAAAGGACGAAACGTATACGTACATAGATAATAAACAACACAAATATTATATATATATATATATTAGAAAAACTGTAAGTGAACAAGGCAGATTAATATTTATTTGAGGTTGACGACAACGGGGAGATGGACAACAAAGGAAGACGAGGGAGAGAAGGAGGAACTAAAGGTATATATATGTATGTATGTATATATATATATATATATATATATATATATATATACATATTTATTTTTTATTTTTTGATGTGTTGATGTTTTTTATATTTATAATATAAAACTAAAAATAATACATTAATCACTTAAATAATAGTGTCATGGATTCGTCCAAACACTTTAAAATGCAGCAACATTTTTGTAAGTAACGGATAAATTTTATTAGACAGACGAACAACACAAGTAAAGACAAATTTTTTTTTGTGTGTCTTAAATAACTAATATAAGTTAGCAAAACATTTATATGGAACAAAACGTAAATTTAGTATAAGGAGCGTTTATGTTTTTGTCTTTTAAGGGAAGTGGGGTCTGATCAACTCTGCTGGGAAGCCATGAAATTAAATACTGTCTTGTTTTTAAATTCCTGAAACAGTTTTTCATGGTAAACAACTGATGATCCCTTGAAATAGTGTTAGAAATAAACTAATATAATAACTGTAAAAAATAAATTGACTTAGATGAGTGATTTTCCACTGGAAGACTTGGGACTATAAGTTTGTTTGTTTTTTTTGTTTTTTTTAATATAGTTTTAATGGTTGAGAAACTTCCGAGACTATATATATATATAAATATTAGAACACCCCCACATACACAGCAGACAGTTTTAACTATAGAACTCCCCTCTTGTCTTATTCCATTTCGTTCTTTTCTTTCCTGGTAAATGTGTACCAGAAACAAAACAACAACAAACTATATATAACCTTGAGAGCCGACCCCTAGTGGTCGCTTTGTGAAATAATTAAAAATGATAATATTATTTATAGTTCGCTATTTTCAAAACCTCTGTTTACACCTCAAAGAAGGCTTGAAAAAGGAGGTGGTTCCCGAAAATCTCCTGTAGACTATCCAAAAAAAACAAAACAAAACAAAAACGAAAACTGAAATTAGGAATTTACTTGCTTCTAAAATTGTCCAATAATCTCGGCACGAAATTGTAAGTTGAACGTTTACTTATTTATCTTTTTCTTCATTCTTAGATTTTTTATCACTGTTATTATACTTCTTTTGCAACTGTTATTATACTTCTTTTGCATCTGTTATTATACTTGTTTTGCAACTGTTATTATACTTCTTTTGCAACTGTTATTATACTTCTTTTGCAACTGTTATTATACTTCTTTTGCGACTGTTATTATACTTCTTTTGCAACTGTTATTATACTTCTTTTGCAACTGTTATTATACTTCTTTTGCGACTGTTATTATACTTCTTTTGCAACTGTTATTATACTTCTTTTGCAACTGTTATTATACTTCTTTTGCAACTGTTATTATACTTCTTTTGCAACTGTTATTATACTTCTTTTGCAACTGTTATTATACTTCTTTTGCGACTGTTATTATACTTCTTTTGCAACTGTTATTATACTTCTTTTGCGACTGTTATTATACTTCTTTTGCAACTGTTATTATACTTCTTTTGCAACTGTTATTATACTTCTTTTGCAACTGTTATTATACTTCTTTTGCAACTGTTATTATACTTCTTTTGTGACTGTTATTATACTTCTTTTGCAACTGTTATTATATTTGTTTTGCAACTGTTATTATATTTGTTTTGCAACTGTTATTATACTTGTGTTGCAACTGTTATTATACTTCTTTTGCGACTGTTATTATACTTCTTTTGCAACTGTTATTATACTTCTTTTGTGACTGTTATTATACTTCTTTTGCGACTGTTATTATACTTCTTTTGCAACTGTTATTATACTTCTTTTGTGACTGTTATTATTATTCTTTTGCAACTGTTATTATATTTGTTTTGCAACTGTTATTATATTTGTTTTGCAACTGTTATTATACTTGTGTTGCAACTGTTATTATACTTCTTTTGCGACTGTTATTATACTTCTTTTGCGACTGTTATTATACTTCTTTTGCAACTGTTATTATACTTCTTTTGCGACTGTTATTATACTTCTTTTGCGACTGTTATTATACTTCTTTTGCAACTGTTATTATACTTCTTTTGCGACTGTTATTATACTTCTTTTGCAACTGTTATTATACTTCTTTTGCGACTGTAATTATACTTCTTTTGCAACTGTTATTATACTTCTTTTGCAACTGTTATTATACTTCTTTTGCGACTGTTATTATACTTCTTTTGCGACTGTTATTATACTTCTTTTGCAACTGTTATTATACTTCTTTTGCAACTGTTATTATACTTCTTTTGCGACTGTTATTATACTTCTTTTGCAACTGTTATTATACTTCTTTTGCAACTGTTATTATACTTCTTTTGCGACTGTTATTATACTTCTTTTGCAACTGTTATTATACTTCTTTTGCAACTGTTATTATACTTCTTTTGCGACTGTTATTATACTTCTTTTGCAACTGTTATTATACTTCTTTTGCGACTGTTATTATACTTCTTTTGCAACTGTTATTATACTTCTTTTGCAACTGTTATTATACTTCTTTTGCAACTGTTATTATACTTCTTTTGCAACTGTTATTATACTTCTTTTGCAACTGTTATTATACTTCTTTTGCGACTGTTATTATACTTCTTTTGCAACTGTTATTATACTTCTTTTGCGACTGTTATTATACTTCTTTTGCGACTGTTATTATACTTCTTTTGCAACTGTTATTATACTTCTTTTGCAACTGTTATTATACTTCTTTTGCGACTGTTATTATACTTCTTTTGCAACTGTTATTATACTTCTTTTGCAACTGTTATTATACTTCTTTTGCGACTGTTATTATACTTCTTTTGCAACTGTTATTATACTTCTTTTGCAACTGTTATTATACTTCTTTTGCAACTGTTATTATACTTCTTTTGCAACTGTTATTATACTTCTTTTGCAACTGTTATTATACTTCTTTTGCAACTGTTATTATACTTCTTTTGCAACTGTTATTATACTTCTTTTGCAACTGTTATTATACTTCTTTTGCGACTGTTATTATACTTCTTTTGCAACTGTTATTATACCTCTTTTGCAACTGTTATTCTACTTCTTTGCAACTGTTATTATACTTGTTTTGCAACTGTTATTATACTTTTTTGCGACTGTTATTCTACTTCTTTTGCAACTGTTATTATACTTCTTTTGCGACTGTAATTATACTTCTTTTGCAACTGTTATTATACTTCTTTTGCAACTGTTATTATACTTGTGTTGCAACTGTTATTATACTTCTTTTGCGACTGTTATTATACTTCTTTTGCGACTGTTATTATACTTCTTTTGCGACTGTTATTATACTTCTTTTGCAACTGTTATTATACTTCTTTTGCAACTGTTATTATACTTCTTTTGCAACTGTTATTATACTTCTTTTGCAACTGTTATTATACTTCTTTTGCAACTGTTATTATACTTCTTTTGCAACTGTTATACTTCTTTTGCAACTGTTATTATACTTCTTTTGCAACTGTTATTATACTTCTTTTGCGACTGTTATTATACTTCTTTTGCAACTGTTATTATACTTCTTTTGTGACTGTTATTATTATTCTTTTGCAACTGTTATTATATTTGTTTTGCAACTGTTATTATATTTGTTTTGCAACTGTTATTATACTTGTGTTGCAACTGTTATTATACTTCTTTTGCGACTGTTATTATACTTCTTTTGCAACTGTTATTATACTTCTTTTGTGACTGTTATTATACTTCTTTTGCGACTGTTATTATACTTCTTTTGCAACTGTTATTATACTTCTTTTGTGACTGTTATTATTATTCTTTTGCAACTGTTATTATATTTGTTTTGCAACTGTTATTATATTTGTTTTGCAACTGTTATTATACTTGTGTTGCAACTGTTATTATACTTCTTTTGCGACTGTTATTATACTTCTTTTGCGACTGTTATTATACTTCTTTTGCAACTGTTATTATACTTCTTTTGCGACTGTTATTATACTTCTTTTGCGACTGTTATTATACTTCTTTTGCGACTGTTATTATACTTCTTTTGCGACTGTAATTATACTTCTTTTGCAACTGTTATTATACTTCTTTTGCAACTGTTATTATACTTCTTTTGCGACTGTTATTATACTTCTTTTGCAACTGTTATTATACTTCTTTTGCAACTGTTATTATACTTCTTTTGCAACTGTTATTATACTTCTTTTGCGACTGTAATTATACTTCTTTTGCAACTGTTATTATACTTCTTTTGCAACTGTTATTATACTTGTGTTGCAACTGTTATTATACTTCTTTTGCGACTGTTATTATACTTGTTTTGCAACTGTTATTATACTTTTTTGCGACTGTTATTCTACTTCTTTGCAACTGTTATTATACTTCTTTTGCAACTGTTATTATACTTGTGTTGCAACTGTTATTATACCTCTTTTGCAACTGTTATTATACTTGTTTTGCAACTGTTCTTATACTTTTTTTGCGACTGTTATTCTACTTCTTTGCAACTGTTATTATACTTCTTTTGCAACTGTTATTATACTTCTTTTGCAACTGTTATTATACCTCTTTTGCAACTGTTATTATACTTCTTTTGCGACTGTTATTATACTTCTTTTGCAACTGTTATTATACCTCTTTTGCAACTGTTATTCTACTTCTTTGCAACTGTTATTATACTTGTTTTGCAACTGTTATTATACTTTTTTGCGACTGTTATTCTACTTCTTTGCAACTGTTATTATACTTCTTTTGCAACTGTTATTATACTTCTTTTGCAACTGTTATTATACCTCTTTTGCAACTGTTATTATACTTCTTTTGCAACTGTTATTATACCTATTTTGCAACTGTTATTATACTTCTTTTGCAACTGTTATTATACTTTTTTGTGACTGTTATTATATTCTTTTGCGACTGTTATTATACCTCTTTTGCAACTGTTATTATACTTCTTTTGCGACTGTTATTATACTTCGTTTGCAACTGTTATTATACTTCTTTTGCAACTGTTATTATACCTCTTTTGCAACTGTTATTATACTTCTTTTGCGACTGTTATTATACTTCTTTTGCAACTGTTATTATACTTTTTTGCAACTGTTATTATACTTGTTTTGCAACTGTTATTATATTTCTTTTGCAACTGTTATTATACTTGTATTTCAACTGTTATTATACTTCTTTTTTTTTTTTTTTTTGCGGACGGCGCTTTTAAAATGTCTGCTTTGCTCTAAGTGTCGCCAGGAAGTTACATGATTATCTCTGCCCGGAAATTACATGATTTTGTCAACTTTTTTTCTTGGGGTAACCTCTGACCCCTAGGTGCCACTCAAATGTTTCCATTCGAACTTACAACCTTTGTTTAGTACTATTTTGGTCTTGATTAGCGAGAACTAATTCGTATGATAGACAGAAGAAGGCAAAGAAATGAGAAAGTATTGAAAGAAGTTTTACTTAGACTCAAATCAAGATCTTGACTAATTAATTAGGTTTCTTATCGTGCACACAATAATGAGAGGTCGTAGATGCTTAATCGGTCTCAATATGTTAAATTTCCAGGCCGGGTCTACCAAAAGCTCCTTTGACAGGAGTAAGTGCACTTAACATCAAAACAGACCTAACCGAAAAAGCAACATAACCTAATTGATTGTCAAAAATAAAATAATCGTTGGTTGAAGTCTGTCCACATTGCCGGAAGTAAACAACAGAACATAATTGATTGTCAAAAATAAAATAATCGTTGGTTGAAGTCTGTCCACCTAGCCAGAAGAAAACAACAAAATATAATTGATTGTCAAAAATAAAATAATCGTTGGTTGAAGTCAGTCCACCTAACCAGAAGAAAACAACAGAACATAATTGATTGTCAAAAAGTAAAATAATTGTTGGTTGAAGTCTGTCCACCTAGCCAGAAGAAAACAACAAAATATAATTGATTGTCAAAAATAAAATAATCGTTGGTTGAAGTCTGTCCACCTAACCAGAAGAAAACAACAGAACATAATTGATTGTCAAAAATAAAATAATCGTTGGTTGAAGTCTGTCCACCTAACCAGAAGAAAACAACAAAATATAATTGATTGTCAAAAATAAAATAATCGTTGGTTGAAGTCGGGCAAACTCGCCCGGAAAAACAAATATGTTGGATTCTCAAAAATAAACGAATTGCTGATTGGGACACCTGCAAACACTTAGTGGCAGAGTAAAACGCCATGGGAACGTGACAACATTGGCAGTGAAGCGCCACAGTGAGCGTTTGCAGGGAGTAAAAAAGTGTTATGTAATAACAACCCGAAATTGATATCGTCACTTGATTGACGATTTGGGCCCGAGAAAAAAAAACACTATCGAATTTGCGTGTGTTTTCCTACCACACTAACCCACACTCCTTCACCGCCACCGGCAATAAATATATATTATTATATTTCATATATCATTGTTTTAAACAAAGCTAAAATACTACACATAGTGCTATCAAAAACTTTAAATATGAAATAAAATACAAACAAATTTCACAAACTTATACTAGATATATCCGAAATATCAATATAAAGAAGTAAACACATCTTCTCGTAGGTCTGTAGATCTAGAATATCCAAGTTTAAAAAATACTTGCGATACTATCCATATCGTTCTTATACCAACAAAGGTCTATTTAGAATATCGTATAAAACAAAAATATTGAATCCGGTCTGTTATTTAGAATCGGTCAACTATTTCTTATCGATACAATCAGAGACTAGCAGCAACGACCAAGGTAAAATAACCGTACTATCACCGCTAGTATTTCAGAATTTTCTATTCAGTATATATGTCTTGTCTGGGGCGAAAAAAAGAAAATAATTGTGCAAAACAGACAAAAAAATGCTTACTGATACAAAGAGAACCTAGCAGCAACGACCACGCTACAATAACCTCACAATCACCGCTAGTGAACTCCTCACACCTGACATTATACTGTATCTTTACAAAGCCACCATCCGCCCATTCATGTAGTATTGTTGCCACATCTGGGCTGGTGCATCATCCACTAGTCTCTCCCTCCTAGACAAGGACCAAAAAAAGAGTCGCCAACTTAATAGGTCCCTCACTGTCAACCAAGCTCCAGCCCCTGTCCTATCGCCGCAATGTTGCATCCTTGTGCTTGTTTTACAAATACTTCAATGGATGGTGCTCCGATGAACTGGCTACTCTGGTGCCCCCTCGACGTAAATTCACTAGACCAACTCGACAATCAGCTAAATCTCATTCATTCATTGTGGAGGTCCCCAGATGCCGGAGAGCCTTCTACTCCAATAGCTTCTTTTCTTCGTACTGCCGGTCTCGGGAACTCCCTACCTGCTCCCTGTTTCCCCGACTGGACCGACAGGCAGAGGTTTAAAACTAACGTAAACAGACACCTCGCTACACTGCTCCCAACTTGGGGTGACACCCAAAATCCACACCCAAATTCTCAGTAACCCTTTACGTCTACAGTGGCGGCCTGCCTTGTTTGGGCTGAAATATGTTAGAAATAAAATATTAAAAATATGTTTAGTCTTTCGGAATTTTCTATTCAGTTAATACGCCTTGTCTGGGGTGAAAAAAAATGAAACATTTCGTAAAAAGACAAACATTTTCTTACTGATACAAAGAGAGATGAGCTGGAACGACCAAACGACAAGAACCTCATAATCACTGCTACTCAGAATTTTGAATTCGGTGAATATGATTTGTCTGAAGTGAACACCAGAAAATAAATGGGCGCAAGCAAACAAAAGTAGGCGAATAACGATAAAGTGATCATTGTCTGAATTGAACTAGAAGACAAATATTGCGCAAAACAGATGAAAAAATTGCTTACTGATACAAAGAGAACCTAGCAGTAACGATCAAATTACAATAACCTTATTATCACTGCTACGATTTCAGAATTTTTAATGCAGCTAATATGCCTTGTCTGGGGTGAATAAAAAGAAGGATAAGATCATCAGTGTAGCATTTTAGTAAGTAATAACGATCAAGTCATCATTGTGCAAAACAGACAAAAAAATTGCTTACTGATACAAAGAGAGCCTAGCAGTAACGACCAAACGACAATAACCTTAAAAAGTAGGCAAATGACAGTAACATCATCAGTGTAGAATTTTAGTAAGTAATAACGATAAAGTGATCATCGTCTGAATTGAACTAAAAGACAAAAATTACGCAAAACAGACAAAAAATTGCTTACTGATACAAAGAGAACCTAGCAGTAACGACCAAATTACAATAACCTTACTACCACATCTAATTTTTCAGAATTTTTAATTCAGGTAATATGCCGTGTCTAGGGTGAATAAAAGTTTTAAAAACTGACGCAAAACAGACAAAAGTAGGCAAATAACGATAAGATTATCAGTGAAGCATTTTGGTAAGTAATAATGATA
This sequence comes from Sepiola atlantica, assembly GCA_963556195.1. Classification (NCBI taxonomy): domain Eukaryota; kingdom Metazoa; phylum Mollusca; class Cephalopoda; order Sepiida; family Sepiolidae; genus Sepiola; species Sepiola atlantica. Next base: position 43,831,801 of record OY744552.1, read on the forward strand.
AAGTCATCATTGTCTGAATTGAACTAAAAGAAAAGAATTTTGAAAAACAGACAAAAAAATTGCTTACTGATACAAAGAGAACCTAGCAGTAACAACCGAATTAAAATAATCTTACTACCACATCTACTTTTTCAGAATTTTTAATTCAGGTAATATGCCTTGTCTAGCGTGAATAAAAGTTTGAAAAACTGGCGCAAAACAGACAAAAGTAAGCACATGACGATAAGATTATTTTAATAAGACTCAAGCGAAGATTTTGACATACTGTCATATTTGCTTTTTGAGTTTCTAACCATCCACGTAACCTAATATATTTCAAATATACGGTGGCATCTTCAGATTCTAAACAGGAAACGTTTTTTTGCAGTTTTGTACAAAAAAAGAAAAGAAGAAAAAGTCCCGATTTGCACAATAGCTGATTATCTTGCACTATGTCCGACCTCGATGAGATCCGCACTGCGTTGCACATTTGCAGGCGTGCACGCGATAATGGGAGGCCACAAGCGATTAATGTATCTTCGTTATGCGCACACAGAAAACAAAACGAGAATCGTTATTAGCAGCATTTTTGTCTTAATTACAAAAGCTAATAAGCAAAGAAACGAACAATAACAATGGCGCCCAATCTAGGTCTGCCGCCACCAGATACCGGCTTCCTGACGTAAAATGCACCAAACATTTGAGGCTATTGTTTTTTTCTTTTCCTTTTGCAAAACTCAATTATGTTTTGCAAAGCCAAAAACAAAAATCTTAATGTTCCTCTACAAAAAAATTATGCTAAACACCATGAATAAATATTTGAAGATACAAAGAACTTGAAGCATAATTTTTTTTACCAAAATGACCGGATTCGTCACTTAATAAATAACCCGAAAAAAGGTTGATGTGTCGTAAAATCAAACAACCAAACCAAACACCATGAATAAATATCTAAAGATATAAATAAAAACTTAAATCATACATTTTTTTTTACCAAAATGACCGGATTCGGCACTAAATAACCCGAAAAAGGTTGGTGTGCCGTAAAATTAAACAACCAAACCAAACACCATGAATAAATATCTAAAGATATAAATAAAAACTTGAAGCATAAACACTTTTACCAAAATGACTGGATTCGGCATTAAATAACCCGAAAAAGGTTGGTGTGCCGTAAAACCAAACAATCAAACCAAATACCATGAATAGATAGTTGAAGATATAAAGAACTTGAAGCATAAAAAACTTTTACCAAAATGACCCGATTCGGCATTAAATAACCCGAAAAAGGTTGGTGTGCCGTAAAACCAAACAATCAAGCCAAATACCATGAATAGATAGTTGAAGATATAAAGAACTTGAAGCATAACACACTTTTACCAAAATGACTGGATTCGGCATTAAATAACCCGAAAAAGGTTGGTGTGCCGTAAAACCAAACAACCAAATCAAACCAAACCCAATCTAGACTATTAGCACACTAGCCGAAAGTCTAACATTCAAACTCTCGGCCTAACATTCACAGGTAACATGGACTGGAACAAATACATAGAAACTACTGCCAAGTCTGCTGGAAATAAGGTGCCCCCCCCTCCTCCGTGTTTGAAAACTTATCAAACCTGCCAGTATCCTACATCTTTACAAAGTTACCATTCGCTCATGCATGGAGTAGTGTTACCATATATGCACTGGTGAACCAACCATTGGTCTCTCCCTCTTAGACAGGACCCAACACATTAAAGGTCACACAGTGTCTACAAAGCTCCATCCCTTATTCCATCGGCGCAATGCTGCATCCTTATGCTTGTTTTACAAATACTTCAATGGAATGTGCTCTGATTTTTGTTTGATTTTACTTCAGTCGAAGTTCTCAGAAATCAAGGGACCCATTCTTGGGGCAAACACTTGATCTCTCTATGAGATACATAGATATTCGAGTGTTCCATTAAAGTTCTCCTTTACCTCTTAAACCCTTCTCTCTTTTGTTTGATTTTACTTCAGTCGAAGTTCTCAGAAATCAAGGGACCCATTCTTGGGGCGAACACTTGATCTCTTTACGAGATACATAGATATTCGAATATTCCATTAATGTTCTTCTTTACCTCTTAAACCCTTCTCTCTTTTGTTTGATTTTACTTCAGTCGAAGTTCTCAGAAATCAAGGGACCCATTCTTGGGGCAAACACTTGATCTCTCTATGAGATACATAGATATTCGAGTGTTCCATTAAAGTTCTCCTTTACCTCTTAAACCCTTCTCTCTTTTGTTTGATTTTACTTCAGTCGAAGTTCTCAGAAATCAAGGGACCCATTCTTGGGGCAAACACTTGATCTCTCTATGAGATACATAGATATTCGAGTGTTCCATTAAAGTTCTCCTTTACCTCTTAAACCCTTCTCTCTTTTGTTTGATTTTACTTCAGTCGAAGTTCTCAGAAATCAAGGGACCCGTTCTTGGGGCGAACACTTGATCTCTATATGAGATACATAGATATTCGAATATTCCATTAATGTTCTTCTTTACCTGTCAAACGTTGAGTTAGTAAAGAAGTTTAGATTATTAATTTTCCTCTCTCCAATTGACCCGTGAATTATGTGATAGCATATCTTTCTTGTGGTCTCTTGATCCTACTGGATTCCAGGAGAAAAATTCACTTGGGGTAACATTACTTGAAAAAAGTGCACAATTCCTCGCATGACCCAGTGTATAGCCATGTCGAGGAAATTATATTTGGGCTTCGAATACTATGTTATTTTGAATATTTGATCAGGCTTGACTTGTAGCGGAAGCATACTCGTATCAGGTTATCCTGACAAACCTTTGTACAGAGAAACCGAAGACACCCGAGGATGGTGTCTAGTAGGTGATTCAAACTCTCCCCTAGGTAATTCAAACTCTCCCGTAGGTAATTCAAACTCTAACAATGTTACTGCACTTGTGCTTACTCAACGTAAATAACCCAACAAACCCAACAATCAGCAAAATCCAACCCTTCACTGTAAAGATTCCCAACTGCCGGAAAGATTTCTGTGTAATAGCTTCTTTCATCGAACTGCTAGCCTTTGGAATTCTCTCCCTGCTCCCCGTTTCCCCGACTGAACAACCGTGCAGATATTTAAATGTAATGTGAACAGCCTTATAGACCGACGAAAATGCTATTTCATGCTTAATTATGACAGATTGACGGAAATATAATTTTAAACTTAAGCGTGACTGACTGGGAAAATGCTATTTCACGCATGACAGACCAATGAAAATGCTATTTCAAACAAACCTAACGGACCGACGAAAATGCTATTTCAAGCTTAATTATGAAAGATTGACGGAAATATAATTTTAAATTAAAGCGTGACTGACTGGGAAAATATTATTTCACGTTTAAGTATGACAGACCAATGAAAATGCCAATTCTAAACAAACCTAACAGACCAACGAAAATAATGTTTCAAATTTGAGCATGACTCACGACGAATATCCTATTTCAAACTTTAGCCTGACAGACCGACGAAAATGCTATTTCAACTTACGAATTAAATATCAACGTTGCCAGATAGGCGGAAATATAATTTCAAGCTTAAGTGTGACAGACCGAGGAAAATGCTATTTCACGCTTAAGCATGTGTGAACGAAGAAAATATAGTTTTAAACTGACGATCTATATTGAGAGGAATTTTAATTGAACGCCGAAAAATCACAATTATCAAAGGGGAATAACTCAGATTTTAATCGAAGAATATAAATAGAATTGTCTCCCTTACAATTAAAATGTAAAAATGGTAGGAACAAAAATAAAAAAATGATTTCAATGGATCCCGCCTAACGCCGGATATGTATATATACTTACTATTTCATATATATATATATATATATATATATATATATATATATATATATATATATAATTAACTTGTTACAAATATCCAGGGGGTATGAATCCGAAGGAAGTTGAAACCGGGTTTATGAGAGTGCTCAATGAAAATTCAGAGCAAAATATATATTTTTTGATTTTATTCCATTAGTTGCGACAAAACAAGTTGAGTTTCATTGGTGCAAATAGCGACCAACTCATCGGGCTGGCGATGGAATTCAAATGCCGTCGCCCCATCTCCCTTCCTCCCACCCCGGCCGAAATTGAGATCATCACAGCACAAACACGTGAAAACCTCCCACGCAATAATTTGAAACACGAATTGTTGGGGTCCTCCCCCCTCCCCTCTCATGTCCCATGTCACCGTTATAGACAAAGCCCCAACTCTGTCCCCCTCCCCCTCCAATGTATTTTCAATTTTCAATCTCCCGTTAAAGTGAAGTTAAAACTTATGCCATTTGAATTCCATCGCCAGCCCGATGAGTTGGTCGCTATTTGCACCAATGAAACAAAACTTGTTTTGTCGCAACTAATGAAATAAAATCAATATATATATATATATATATATATATATATATATATATATATATTATAGAATGATATATATATATTTAATTTGATTGGCTCTACCCTTTCTGCTTCTCTGCACCCTCTCTCTCATAGACGTGATGTTACTAGTCTCAATCTTTTCGGTATGCCAAGTTTAAGCGTGAAATAGCATTTTCCTCGGTCTGTCACACTTAAGCTTGAAATTATATTTCCGCCTATCTGGCAACGTTGATATTTAATTCGTAAGTTGAAATAGCATTTTCGTCGGTCTGTCAGGCTAAAGTTTGAAATAGGATATTCGTCGTGAGTCATGCTCAAATTTGAAACATTATTTTCGTTGGTCTGTTAGGTTTGATTAGAATTGGCATTTTCATTGGTCTGTCATACTTAAACGTGAAATAATATTTTCCCAGTCAGTCACGCTTTAATTTAAAATTATATTTCCGTCAATCTTTCATAATTAAGCTTGAAATAGCATTTTCGTCGGTCCGTTAGGTTTGTTTGAAATAGCATTTTCATTGGTCTGTCATGCTTAAGCGTGAAATAGCATTTTCCCAGTCAAAAGGAACAGTCCCCAAAAACATGGAGAAAAGACTAGGAGAAATAGGAATCAAAGGGATAACTGAGACCATACAAAGGACAGTAATGATCAAAACAGCTACAATCCTGAGAAATGTCCTCGAATGCGGAAACCAACCCTGTTCTGATGCTTTATTTAGTCTATTCTGTCCTCGATCAGTGGAGGAGAAGTTCTTCTAGACTGAGGCAATTTGAATTTTTGTTTCTAATCCAGAATGCCCCTTTTTAGGTGGTTTTATTTTCCCCCATATTAAAAACCAACCTTTTTGTCTAACTCTGCCCTCGTGGGGAGGCAAGTAAATAGGGACTGCGTTGCCGGAACTTAAAACAATTTTTTTTGGGGGGGGTGGATTTCCAACACGTAGTTGGAGGACTTTCATGCCGTGGGTTTAAAGCAGGGGCGACCAACCTCCGGCCCGCGGGCCACATCCGGCCCGCGAAGGCTTAGCGTCCGGTCCGTCACCCTGCTATGCTTTATTATTGCAATCTGGCACGCGGACCTCCCAGTAAAACTCATATCATTTTGTGACATAGACGTAAAAGTAGGTTTCAATTAAGAGTTACAGTGGGATAAAAATGTATGAATATCAGCGAGCGATGATGCATGTATATTTCATTTTTCTTTAACTATTAATTTCAAATCCTTGGCCTGAGATAAAAATAGAAAAAGAGAAAGAGAGAGGCAAATAGGAAACGAAAGACGAGGAAAGGGCATGAAACATAGAACCTATGTGAGGTGTGTCAAACCGAATGCTGGATCAACTTGCTACTTCCCCCGTCATTATTTTTGATGATTCCAAAATGGCTCTTCGTCGACGTCTTTTATAACATCACATACAGAAGTCTCTTGAGAAAAAATATCAGATTTGTAGAATGTTCAATGCAATGTTTGTACAATTTATTCATGTAAACAAAATATAGTAATTCTGAGATTTCGTTTTTTCACTCCGGCCCGCGATCTCCCTCCAAAAGTCTCATCTGGCCCTCACACTGAAAAGGTTGCCCGCCCCTGGTTTAATGTTTGAGAACCCCGCGATAGGGCGGTCACTTCAGCTACTTTAAGATTTTAGATGTTGAACAGGGAGATGTGTGGTAGCCGGCGAATAGCGAGACCAGCCAGATTAGTAGAATGGGTGATTGTCTGACGCTACGTCCGACCTCGACGAAATGCCAAATTTGCAGATGTGCACGCAATAATGAGATAGCGTGGGCGTGTGATGGATCTTTGTTCTTCAAACGCAAAACGAATCGTAATTAGCGGCATTTTTGTCTTAATTGTAAAAGAACAAGAAGAATAAATCCATTCTTAAGACACGACCATTAAATCTGAGAATTTAGCGATAAAAGCTTTATTTCCAACTTAAGCGTGACAGACCAACGACAATACTATTTCAATCTTAGGCGTGACAGACCAACGAAAATACTATTTCAATCTTAGGCGTGACAGACCAACGAAAATACTATTTCAATCTTAAGCGTGACAGACATACGACAATACTATTTCAATCTTAGGCGTGACAGACCAACGAAAATACTATTTCAATCTTAAGCGTGACAGACCAACGACAATACTATTTCAATCTTAGGCGTGACAGACGAACGAAAATACTTTTTCAATCTTACGCGTGACAGACTAACGAAAGTACTTTTTCAATCTCACGCGTGATAGACTAACGAAAATAATATTTCAATCTTACGCGTGACAGACCAACGACAATACTATTTCAATCTTAGGCGTGACAGACCAACGAAAATACTATTTCAATCTTAAGCGTGACAGACCAACGACAATACTATTTCAATCTCACGCGTGACAGACCAACGAAAATACTTTTTCAATCTTACGCGTGACAGACCAACGAAAATACTTTTTTAATCTTACGCGTGACAGACGAACGAAAATACTTTTTCAATCTTACGCGTGACAGACCAACGAAAATACTTTTTCAATCTCACGCGTGACAGACCAACGAAAATACTATTTCAATCTTACGCGTGACAGACCAACGAAAATACTATTTCAATCTTACGCGTGACAGACTAACGAAAATACTATTTCAATCTTACGCGTGACAGACCAACGAAAATACTTTTTCAATCTCACGCGTGACAGACCAACGAAAATACTTTTTCAATCTTACGTGTGACAGACAAACGAAAATACTTTTTCAATCTCACGCGTGACAGACCAACGAAAATACTTTTTCAATCTTACGCGTGACAGACCAACGAAAATACTTTTTCAATCTCACGCGTGACAGACCAACGAAAATACTATTTGAATCTCACGCGTGACAGACCAACGAAAATACTTTTTCAATCTCACGCGTGACAGACGAACGAAAATACTTTTTCAATCTTACGCATGACAGACCAACGAAAATACTTTTTCAATCTTACGCGTGACAGACCAACGAAAATACTTTTTCAATCTTACGCGTGACAGACCAACGAAAATACTTTTTCAATCTTACGCGTGACAGACCAACGAAAATACTATTTCAATCTCACGCGTGACAGACCAACGAAAATACTATTTCAATCTTAAGCGTGACAGACCAACGAAAATACTTTTTCAATCTTACGCGTGACAGACCAACGAAAATACTATTTCAATCTCACGCGTGACAGACTAACGACAATACTATTTCAATCTCACGCGTGACAGACCAACGAAAATACTATTTCAATCTTAAGCGTGACAGACCAACGAAAATACTTTTTCAATCTCACGCATGACAGACCAACGACAATACTATTTCAATCTCACGCGTGACAGACCAACGAAAATACTATTTCAATCTTAAGCGTGACAGACCAACGAAAATACTTTTTCAATCTTACGCGTGACAGACCAACGAAAATACTATTTCAATCTCACGCGTGACAGACCAACGAAAATACTTTTTCAATCTTACGCGTGACAGACTAACGAAAATCCTGTATTAATCTTACGCACGAAACACTGACGAAAATCTCATCAAGGAAATTCCCAAATTTTTACACTTTTATTATCATTAAGGGTATGCGAGCACAACAGGGCTATGTATTTTACTGGTAGGAATTTTCCTTCAGCGCACCTCACACACTACATCCACTCAGGTATAGATATTTATACTGTAGTGATGTGATAATGAAATGGTTTGGTTGATATGTAGTCATACCCTTAATGACAATAAAAGTGTAAAAATTTGGGAATTTCTTTGCTTTTGTACATTTAGTATATATGAATTTTCATCTTAACCCTATTAAGGGCATATGATCTCAGTATACTGGCATTTATCATGGAATATATATATATATATATATATATATATATATATATATATATATATATATATATATATATATATGCTTGCTCTGTTTATTACATTGAACTCTCATACCCGGATTTCCTTCTGGAATTTATTTCATTATAACAATATATATATATATATATATATATATATATATATATATATATATATATATAATTATTAAAAGGAAAACAACTATACACGCATTAAGGTGTGTATAGTTTTTTCTTTTTAATAATTCTGTTTTACTCTGTTTAAAGGTACATTGAGCTCTTTTATTCGGATTCCCAACGCAATATTTAAATCTACACACACTATATATATATATATATATATATATATATATATATATATATATATATATATATATATATATATATATATATATATATATATATAAGAGGATTTAATGAATTAGAACATTCCAATTGTTCAAAGAATCAGAACAACAAGTCTAGTATGGCGTACGGTCGTTTCCAAAACATTCTGGAAATACTTTATTTTTAATTTTTTAATTTTTTAATTTAAAAGTTTATTTTTACAAAGCCACTCCAAAACGTCTTTTCATCAGCGCCACATCTTACAGAAAATTCAAGGAAAAAACAACAAGTTCGTCGTCTCTCACGAACTTGCCAATGCTTCCAATAAAAGCTTTTCTGTAAGTGTTCTCCGATGGTATAGGGATGCGTTTAGTAGACAGGGGAAGTAATTCTTTATGGAACATGTCATACAGTTTTTAGAATAAGCTCTACAATAAAGGAGCTTCAGTTTAAGTTTAACTCACTGGAAATTTTGACTTTATGGAGGGTAAATGAGCAAAGGCCGCGGTGCGTCAAGTATAAACACCCTAGAACGGACTTTACCACAACCGAGCACTGTAGATATAGGTATCAGCTCAATGGATAAAATAGGGTAGTGCAGTATTAGTGCAGTTTTAGTGCAGTATTAGTGCAGTTTCAACGGGAGAAAAGTATATATGTAAAGGAGTAAGGTTACCAACAACTGTAAAAAGTATTTTTCAACATTTAGTTATTATTTTGTTATTTTAACATTTTATGATTTATAAAACGCGTTTCAAGCGATGGACCGCTCGCATCAGATATGTAAATCCATTCGAAGAAATGTCTTTCGATTTGAAATAGTTTCGTTTATAATATATATATATATATATATATATATATATATATATATATATATATATATATAAATTCCCGAAACAGTTTTTTCATGGTAAACAACTGATGATCCCTTAAAATAGTGTTAGAGACAAACTAATATAATAACTGTAAAAAATAAATTGATTTACATGAATGATTTTCCACTGAAAGACTTGGGACTATAAGTTTGTTTTTTTTTGTTTTTTTTAAATATAGTTTTAATGGTTGAGAAACTTCCGAGACTATATATATATATATATATATATATTTGTCGCTCCTCGTAAAACAAGTAGAGCCCTCTTAATGGTAGTTCAAACACAGCATGACGTCACTTGCTTTATATGCATCACCTCTTCTTTAATAGAAGTAGAGTGCTTCGACATCAAGCCGCTTTTATATGTGTTAAATTATCATTGTTCATCGGCTATTCAACTGGTGGGCGCGCGGTTTAAGGCGTTGGATGCAAGTTGAAAAATACTTGTTATCCAGGGTTTCGAATCGTACGACCGGTAGTGAATAGTCATATCTCTATGCTGATGAGTCCCGATTGAAAAGGGACGAAACGTATACGTACATAGATAATAAACAACAACAAATATTTTATATATATATATATATATATATATAAGAATATTAATGATGAGAATAAAGATTGGATAAAA
>OY744552.1:43849389-43894389 GCA_963556195.1 Sepiola atlantica
AAAGAAACATATATATATATATGAGAAAGGAAGAATGAGAGTAATCCGACGTAATAGGAAATGATAAAGGAAAAACCAAGAGATATTTTTTATATATTCATCAACGTTTCGTCTTTATTTGTAAGACGTGCTCAGGATGATAATTTTAAGTAACATGTCATGCAAGTACATCGAAATATTGGGTTGACATGATGGGTTGATGAGAAAAAGTAGTAGCCGTGGCTACTAAGAGCGCTGGACCAAGATCCGGGCTGACAGAAGTCAGTCAAAATCCATGCTACACATCACTACCACAAAAACCTTAGCACCCCGCCCCCTCTCTCCTACCCTAAGACCAATTCACTAACACTCCCACCCTCCCCTTTTTCTCTCACAGCTATCCACATTCATTTCACTCTCTGCCACTGACTGACTTCTCTCAGCCCGGACCATGGTCCAGCGCTCTTAGTAGCCACGGCTACTACTTTTTCTCATCAACCCATCATGTAAACCCAATATTTCGATGTATTTGCATGACATGTTTCTTAAAATCATCATCTTGAGGAAGTCTTACAAATAAAGACGAAACGTTGATGAATATATAAAAAATATCGCTTGGTTTTTTTCATTTTCATTTCATATATATATATATATATATATATATATATATATATATATATATATATATACTATCCTATTAATCTTTATCACTTGCCATATGTATTCAAATCCATATGTTTATAAAAGGCCAGAAGAGAAAACTACACCCGCTGAATCTAAAACGCATAGCCGTCCCATTGTATTTACCCCGGCAAATGGAGATGGTTTTCTCCACATAAAAATGTCTCGCAAACAAGACGCCGTTTAGAATCAAAGAAAACGTCTCCCAAGCAAGAAGGCGAAAAGATGAAAACCGTCCGCGCGCAAATGCCAGACGATGCCATTGAAAAGGTTAACGTTTGTAAATCAACCGAGTTTTTGTTATTTTGTTATTTTCTCTAGATATTCGTCTTCGCATCTTTAGTCGCACCTGCGGCCGCGTAGCCATCTTGAAATTCATTTCATTCCCAATAGCTTGCCAATGACTCGAAGTGGATAAACAACAACTCGGAAACAACGAAAATGCACAATGCCAATACAGTCATATTCTCACCAATATTTGGTGGTTGGAATAGATTTTTATGAAGTTTTCAGTTTAAATCAACTACTAGTCTCTCTCTCTCTCTCTTTCTCTCTCTCTCTCTTTCTCTCTCTCTCTATCTATCTATCTATCTATCTTTCTCTCCTTCTCTTTCTCTCTCTCTCTCTTACTGTTTCTCTCTCTCTTACTCCCTCTCTTTTTCCCTCTCTTACTCTCTCTAACTTACTCTCTCTCTTTCTCTCTCTCCGTTTCTCTCTCTTACTCTCTCTTGCTCTCTTTCTCTCTCTTTCCCTCTCGCTCTCTCTTTCTCTCTCTCTTTCTCTCTCTCTTTCTCTCTCTCTTTCTCTCTTTCTCTCTCTCTTTCTCTTTCTTTCTCTCTCTCTCTAGTTCTCTCTTGTTCTCTCTCTCTTTCTCTCTCTCCGTTTCTCTCTCTCTTTCTCTCTCTCTTACTCTCTCTCTCTCTCTTAGACAGGGCCCCAAAAGAGCCTCTAATCTAATATGTCACGCATTGTCTACCAAGCTCCATTCCCTGTCCCATCACCGAAGTATTGCGCCGATGTGCTTGTTTTACAAGCACTTCAATGGAATGTGCCCCGCCAAACTTTTTGCACTGGTGGTCCTTCAATGTAAATATTCCCGTCCAACCCGACGATCAGCAAAATTCCACTTCTTCACTGTTGAGGTCCCCGGATGCCGGAAACCTTTACACTCTAATAACTTCTTTCCTCAAACCGTTTGTCTTTGGAATTCCCTCCCTGCTCCTTGTTTCTCCGACTGTACAAACATGCAGTCATGTAAGTTTAATGTGAATCAACATCTTGCTGCACAACTCCCACCCAGGATCCCCTTATTAATCTCGACCCTATTCACAGTATCCCCTTGCGTCTCAGTGGCAATGTGCTTTGTTTTAGGTGAATATAAGTTAAAGAAAATTTAATATCCATATTTTGTCAAATGTTTCAACCAATAAATGTTAACCAGCCTATACAATTGTTGTTTTCAACTTTTAAAAGTATTTTTTAAAAGTAAACAGTTTTATCTAATAAAAATCTATAATTAAATCAATTATTTTTTATCTCAAGGCAAATCCTTATACACTCACTTCGTGTTTTTACTATTGAGTCACGACATATTAATTCTAAAAGCCACTGTTTTAAGGGAAATCGCTCCCGACAAAGCATGAAGCCACTTGATGTAAGGAGCTAAAATAAACTACTTCAAGGCCAAAAACTAGCCAATGATAAGCGTTAGATGGATAGATTCCGACTCAGAAAACAGCAATTCTTCCCCCTTTGTTGGAAACATCGCTCATGGAATATGAGGACTAAAGGACAAAATAAGGAAAGCGAAAGTTACGAAACTACCGAAAGTAAAGCCAAGATCCACTTTCTACTCTCATTGGGGATAAGGGTTTATGAGATAGAATAGACTGAAATTTGAATGCTGATGAATATTATGAGAGGATTGGAAATAACTAAGAAATGCATGTCTTCTGAATTAGATGATTCTATTGATGGCGTTGGTTTCCCCGATATCTTTCGAAACAGAATTCTTACTAGAAAAAGATTAAATAATTACAGGAAAGACAACGTGAACGTTGCCCACATTATTATTTTTACTTTTTTTATAGTAAATCTTACTTGATTAGGCAAGACTTCTACACAGTGATCTAATGTGTGTGACCGTGTTCCATATTTCGAGGAAAGACCTCTTTATCAAATGATAGATGTTTCAAATCTCTGGGTTTTAGAGATTTGAAACACCTACCATTTGATAAAGAGGTCTCCCCTCGAAATATATTATGGAACACGGTCACAAACATTAGATCACTGTGTAGTAGTCTTGCCTAATAAAGTAAGATTTACTATAAAAAAATCACTTGTTTTTGTCTTACTTTTTAACGCCAAAATATTTCCATTTCTTGCATTGTGATAGTCTAATAATTCTCTCTCTCTCTCATTCTCTCTCTCTCTCTCTCTCTCTCTCTCTATATATATATATATATATATATATATATATATATATATATATAGTCTCGGAAGTTTCTCAACCATTACAAAAACAACCCAAAAAAACCCAAAAAACCCTTAAGTCCCAAGTCGTTCAATCGAAAATCACTCATGTAAGTCAATTTAGTTTTTACAGTTATTATATTAGTTTGCTTCTAACATTATTTAAGGGATCATCAGTTGTTTACCATGAAAAACTTTTTTGGGAATTTAATATATATATATATATATATATATATATATATATATATATATATATATATATATATATATATATAAGACATTGGGGATTGTTCTTTTATAAAGCATTCTTGATATTGTTGAATTTGAATTATTGAAAAAATAAAAACGTTAGAAACCATACAATATAGAATATTTTAATTTTATTTTGGGTTAATACTATGCTAGTCATTTTAAATGTTGTTACTAGTCTCGTAATTAACACTATTTATTGTGGGATGTTTAATTTTTATGTAGAGGGCTTCAAAAATTTAGAATTTTTAATGTTGGTATTAAAATTTCGTGAAGTCATCGACATTAAAAATAAACATCCCACAATAAATAATGTGAATTACGAAACTGGTCATAACATTTTAAAGTGTCTAGCACAGTAATTAACGTTACCAAATTCTTAGCCGTTAAGCAATCATATTTTTGAATCTTGCATGCGCTTAGAACGTAATCAAATTTTTAGCCGTTAAGCAATCATACTTTTGAATCTTGCATGCGCTTAGAACGTAATCAATTTTTAGCCGTTAAGCAATCATACTTTTGAATCTTGCATGCGCTAAAAACGTAATAAAATTTTTTGCCATTAAGCAATCATACTTTTGAATCTTGCATGCGCTTAGAACGTAATCAAATTTTAAGCCGTTAAGCAATCATACTTTTGAATCTTGCATGCGCTTAGAACGTAATCAATTTTTAGCCGTTAAGCAATCATACTTTTGAATCTTGCATGCGCTTAAAACATAATAAAATTTTTTGCCATTAAGCAATCATACTTTTGAATCTTGCATGCGCCTAGAACGTAATCAAATTTTAGCCGGTCAGTAATCATACTTTTGAATCTTGCATGCGCTTAGAACGTAATCAAATTTTAGCCGGTCAGTAATCATACTTTTCAATCTTGCATGCGCTTAGAACGTAATCAAATTTTTAGCCGTTAAGCAATCATACTTTTGAATCTTGCACGCGCTTAGAAGGTAATCAACTTTTAGCCGTTAAGCTATCATACTTTTGAATCTTGCATGCGCTTCGAACGTAATAAACTTTTTAGCCGGTCAGTAATACTACTTTTGAATCTTGCATGCGCTTAGAACGTAATCAAATTTTAGCCTATCAATAATCATACTTTTGAATCTTGCATGCGCTTAGAACGTAATGAGATTTTAGCCCGTCAGTAATCATACTTTTGAATCTTGCATGCGCTTAGAACGTAATCAACTTTTAGCCGTTCAGCAATCTTACTTTTGAATCTTGCATGCGCTTAGAACGTAATAAAAAATTTTGCCGTTAAGCAATCATACTTTTGAATCTTGCATGCGCTTAGAACTTAATAAAATTTTAGCCGGTCAGTAATACTACTTTTGAATCTTGCATGCGCTTTGAACGTAATCAAATTTTAGCCGTTAAACAATCTTACTTTTGTAATCTTGCATGCGCTTAGAACGTAATCAAATTTTAGCCGTTAGGCAATCATACTTTAGAATCTTGCATGCGCTTAGAACGTAATCAACTTTTTAGCTGTTAAGCAATCATTCTTTTGAATCTTGCTAGAGCTTAGAACGTAAACAAATTTTGGCCGTTAAACAATCTTACTTTATAATCTTGCATGCGCTTAGAACGTAATCAGCTTTTAGCCGTTAAGCAATCATACTTTTCAATGTTGCATGCACTTAGAATGTAATCAACTTTTTAGCCGTTAAGCCATCATACTTTTGAATCTTGCATGCGCTTAGAACGTAATCTAATTTTTAGCTGTTAAGCAATCATACTTTTGAATCTTGCATGCGCTTAGAACGTAATCAACTTTTTAGCCGTTAAGCAATCATACTTTTGAATCTTGCATGCGCTTAGAACGTAATCAACATTTACCCGTCAAGCAATCATACTTTTGAATCTTGCATGCGCTTAGAACGTAATCAACTTTTTAGCCGTTAAGCAATCATACTTTTGAATTTTGCACGCGCTTAGAACGTAATAAAATTTTTAGCCGTTAAGCAATCATACTTTTGAATCTTGCACGCATGTAGAACGTCATCAAATTTTTAACCGTTAAGCAATCATACTTTTGAATCTTGCATGCGCTTAGAACGTAATCAACCTTTTAGCTGTTAAGCAAACATACTTTTGAATCTTGCATGCGCTTAGACTGTAATCAACTATTTAGCCGTTAAGCAATCATACTTTTGAATCTTGCATGCGCTTAGAACGTAATCAACTTTTTAGCCGTTAAGCAAACATACTTTTGAATCTTGCATGCGCTTAGAACGTAATCAACATTTACCCGTTAAGCAATCATACTTTTGAATCTTGCATGCGCTTAGAACGTAATCAAATTTTTAGCCGTTAAGCAATCATACTTTTGAATCTTGAATGTGCTTAGAACGTAATCAACTTTTTAGCCGTTAAGCAATCATACTTTTGAATCTTTAATGCGCTTAAAACGTAATCAACTTTTTAGCCGTTAAGCAAACATACTTTTGAATCTTGCATGCGCTTAGAACGTAATCAACTTTTTAGCCGTTAAGCAATCATACTTTTGAATCTTTAATGCGCTTAGAACGTAATCAAATTTTTAGCTGTTAAGCAATCATACTTTTGAATCTTTAATGCGCTTAGAACGTAATCAAATTTTTAGCCGTTAAGCAATCATACTTTTGAATCTTGCACGCGCTTAGAACGTAATCAACTTTTTAGCCGTTAAGCAATCATACTTTTGAATCTTTAATGCGCTTAGAACGTAATCAACTTTTTAGCCGTTAAGCAATCATACTTTTGAATCTTGCATGCGCTTAGAACGTAATCAACTTTTTAGCTGTTAAGCAATCATACTTTTGAATCTTTAATGCGCTTAGAACAGAATCAACTTTTTAGCCGTTAAGCAATCATACTTTTGAATCTTTAATGCGCTTAGAACGTAATCAACTTTTTAGCCGTTAAGCAATCATACTTTTGAATCTTGCATGCGCTTAGAACGTAATCAACTTTTTAGCCGTTAAGCAATCATACTTTTGAATCTTTAATGCGCTTAGAACGTAATCAAATTTTTAGCTGTTAAGCAATCATACTTTTGAATCTTTAATGCGCTTAGAACGTAATCAAATTTTTAGCCGTTAAGCAATCATACTTTTGAATCTTGCACGCGCTTAGAACGTAATCAACTTTTTAGCCGTTAAGCAATCATACTTTTGAATCTTTAATGCGCTTAGAACGTAATCAACTTTTTAGCCGTTAAGCAATCATACTTTTGAATCTTGCATGCGCTTAGAACGTAATCAACTTTTTAGCTGTTAAGCAATCATACTTTTGAATCTTTAATGCGCTTAGAACAGAATCAACTTTTTAGCCGTTAAGCAATCATACTTTTGAATTTTGCACGCGCTTAGAACGTAATCAACTTTTTAGCCGTTAAGCAAGCATACTTTTGAATTTTGCACGCGCTTAGAACGTAATCAAATTTTTACCCGTTAAGCAATCATACTTTTGAATCTTGCACGCATGTAGAACGTCATCAAATTTTTAGCCGTTAAGCAATCATACTTTTGAATCTTGAATGCGCTTAGAACATAATCAAATTTTTAGCCGTTAAGCAATCATACTTTTGAATCTTGCATGCGCTTAGAACGTAATAAAATTTTTAGCTGTTAAGCAATCATACTTTTGAATCTTGCAGGCATGTAGAACGTCATCAAATTTTTAACCGTAAAGCAACCATACTTTTGAATCTTGCATGCGCTTAGAATGTAATCAACTTTTTAGCCGTTAAGCAATCATACTTTTGAATATTGCATGCGCTTAGAACGTAATCAACTTTTTAGCCGTTAAGCAAACATACTTTTGAATCTTGCATGCGCTTAGAACGTAATCAACATTTACCTGTTAAGCAATCATACTATTGAATCTTGAATGCGCTTAGAACGTAATCAACTTTTTAGCTGTTAAGCAATCATACTTTTGAATCTTGAATGCGCTTAGAACGTAATCAACTTTTTAGCCGTTAAGCAATCATACTTTTGAATCTTGCATGCGCTTAGAACGTAATCAAATTTTTAGCCGTTAAGCAATCATACTTTTGAATCTTGCACGCGCTTAGAACGTAATCAACTTTTTAGCTGTTAAGCAATCATACTTTTGAATCTTGAATGCGCTTAGAACGTAATCAACTTTTTAGCCGTTAAGCAATCATACTTTTGAATCTTGAATGCGCTTAGAACGTAATCAACTTTTTAGCCGTTAAGCAATCATACTTTTGAATCTTTAATGCGCTTAGAACGTAATCAACTTTTTAGCCGTTAAGCAATCATACTTTTGAATCTTGCAAGCACGTAGAACGTAATTACGTTCGAATGTAAAATCTCAACATTATAGACGCTCTTTTTAATGTTGTAAATTACTAGCTTGAAGATGACTTGACGAATCAAATCGAAAGTACTCGTGAAAAAAGAAAAGAAAAATGGAACAAGAAACCTACGGAACGTACATAAACTAATTTGACCGAAATACTAAATGGACTATTCGGAAAATTAAAAAAATAAAAAACTTTATCAAGTAAAAGCACTCCGTGTTATTTAATAATGTCTTCATATATATATATATATATATATATATATATATATATATATATATATATATATATATATATATATTCTGTAGTCTTAAACGAGGCCTCCTTAAATATAATAAATAATGTTTGCCTATATATAGGTAAACATTATTTATTATATTTAAGTAGGCCTCGTTTGAAGACTATAGAACTTTCATTTTTGTGATTTTTCTTGTTAGCATCTCGACGCGGCGAGCGAGTTTTCGGTTTTCATGGTGTTAGTTTAAATATATATATATAGTTTATTTTTTTTAAATATTAAAGTGTGTTATCTACCCTCATCAGTATATGAGTGGCGGTCGCAGGCGGTTGCGGGCGGTTGTATGGGCTCGAACGCAGTTCGTAGATTAAGCCTAGAATCACGAGTTTAACGCCTATGCCCACGTGGCCGCGAGAAATGACTACAGACAGTAATTGAAATTAACGTACACTTACTCGATACGCGAGGGCAAGCGTCTTGTTGTCGATAGTGTTTAACGCTTGAGCAGCACTTTGCTTAATCGCTAATGACAACAATCTTGTAATTCCAAACAGGGCTCTAACATTAAAACTATTAAATCTTAAAAGGTCATTAACTTTAAATATTTTTTTAATATAAATGTGTTTTATACAAAAAAGACGACGTTGTTTCGGGTTTTCTACCTTCATCAGTACATGAGTGGCGGTTGTATATATACATGAATAACGAATTTTCAGTATAAAATATAAATAAAAGAAAACAACTTTTTTTTACCGCTCACGTCAGTTGGTTAATGCTGAACTTTGACGATGGTTTCCACTCTCCAAGTGCTCTCGCTTGACGTGGACTATTTCAGGCTTGCTCTTGATGCAGATGGGATTTATTTTATTAATCCAAATCTTACCATATGTTCCCGGGTCAGGTAAATAAAATAGCTCAACTGGCTTATTGGAGTCAGGTGAGGAAGCTTACGTTTAGTGAGGATCAGAGGACCGCCCCACCCCTGGGCATGACTATGTATCCCCCAGTGACATTTAATCAAAGACGACCTCTTTTCCATTTCCCAGCTGTCCCGCCGGGTTGATGGGTAAAATGTTATGTTTACGATTCTTTTGAAAGTAAAACAAACATTTTTTTTCTTTCCCTCTTGTTTTGTTGCGAACGTCTGCTTAAGCAATTCTTGTTCTTCGAGGGTTTTTTTTTGGGGGGAGGGGGGTATAAAATATACTCGTTCAAATAACGCTTGCGTTTTCACGTTTCTTTGGAGATCCGATGGTGTAATTGAAGGACTTCTTCCTATATATGGACTCCTGTCAATCTGTATTTCATACCTATCTTTTCATATATTTCTAAAGGTTTATCTATCTATCTATCTATCTATCTATCTATCTATCTATCTATCTATCTATCTATCTATCTATCTATCTATCTATCTATCTCTATCTCTTTATCTCTCTATCTATCTCTTTATCTCTCTCTCTCCCTCTCTCTCTCTCTCTCTCTCTCTCTATATATATATATATATATATGTTACATAAAGCGCTCCACGGCAGCGGGTTCAGAGAAGAGATCGCATACATTCACCCGAGACCAATCACGAGGGAGCTGCAATAGAAGGTGATCTGGTTTTCCCCACCATTTACCACCAATACTAAGACAAGGGTAGGCCACTTTTTCCTAAACTTACTCGACAGACACTCCCCCCATACACAACCTGAACAAACATGTTAACAGAAATTCTATTAAGGTTAGCTACTGCACTACCCATCTATAAGAAAAAATCATTTCTGCGGAGCCCAAAGCAATAACAAACGCAGGCTGCTAATGCCAGGACAAAAACAATTGCCCCCTAGAGGGGAATTGCAAAATCGATTGCTTCGTATATGAAGCCACGTCACAAACCAGACTAGCGGTAGAGCAGAAAAATATATAGGCATGACGCAAGGAAGCTTTAAGCAAAGATTGTACGCACACAGAAACGCCTTCAGATACAAAAACAAAGCAAACACCGCACTTGCGACCCGGATATGGCAACTTAAAGATGAAAAGACACCTTCACCACCAAATGGAAAGTAATTGAGAGAAGACCATCCTTCTCTCCAGCCATAAATAGATGTCCTTTGTGTGATACAGAAAAATACCATATATCAAGGGCCATCATTGACCCAAATACTCTGTTTGAATACCAGAGATGAAATCTGTAAAGGATGTATCCACAGGAGACAAGCACTACTCATAAATTGGACTTACCGATACACATAAAGGCCTTGCAACATCCTCTGCCTAATACATAACCCCATAATTGCGCCACTTAACACCGACTTCCACTCAAGAATCCTCCCAACTATCACTCTTCATAAATATAAATAAATTTAAAAAATAGCTTAATCGGCCCATATGCACACACCTACTGCAGACCAATAATTAATAACTTTCTCAATAATAATTTTTCCAGTCATTAAGAGAGTAACACCCCCATTTCACATTTTTATTACTCCCATTAGTCTCCACTATTTCTTAGTTATAATGCTAACACTCCATATTTCCCAAACAGATTCAATCTTGCCGACCCAATCCTTACTCTTATCTCTAAACCAGTCTTAATCAGTATACCAACATTATTACTTCCATAAACCTTCACTATACCTTAGTTAATAATGTTAAATCCCGAATACAAATCATTCAAGAACCCTGTAGAGTTACTGCCCTTAGACTGATCGACAAACGACCCATGTTAAATCTTTATTTAAATTCCTTTTAGATTGATTTAAAGTTTTTTAATCCGGGATTTAAACTTGAATTTAATGTGTGTTTTTTAACCTTTTTATTTTTTTATAAATATAATCCTTAAACTCATTTTCTCTCCCTATTTTCTTTAGAAGACACATTATTAATCCTCAAAACAGTAACGGCCAAATATACACTACTTATAAACATTGACTCACGGGATTTATATAGAAATAGTTTTTATTTTTTATTTTTCATATTTTTAAATCATTTCAATTTTTAAATCTCAACTGTTACTTTTCACCCACACTTTTTTCAAATCTTATTAAACCCCTCTAACAATAAATTTAAACAAACATACACAACACGCTAAGCAAATAACGCGTCCAAACGAGAGTGGCACGTGGCTTCACATTTCCGAAACAAATGACAACATAAGCTGAAGAAAGCCGGATGGCTAAGTCCTTCTGAGCTTGAAACCGACGGTACTAATGTTGTACTATTTTTTCTGTATATAAAAAAATATATATATATATATTACTGAAATATAATTTTAACAAGAAATGAATATAATAAGAAAGTGTATAGGATGGGGTTGTATTCAAAATTTGATATGGATGTCAGCAATCGTAATCAGCTTCTAAAGCTGCCTGGAAACCGCATCAACTGATTTTCCGAGATACTGTTTTTATTCTTTTTTCTTTTTTATGTATCAACACTTATCAAGGCGAAAAAACCAACTGAACATTACGGTCAACAAAATGATAGATTGACAGATGAATGTTGATGAATAATATGAGAGTATTGAAAACAGAAAACAGAAAACAGCATATTTACCTTTGAGGGAGGATGCATAATCAGTTCTATTGTATCCGAAGGCAAAGTCATATTCGGTGTAGAATCCAAAAAGGAGGAAATTTACGTCGGAATGACTCAAGGAACCTTTAAACAAAGACTCTACACTCACAACAACACCTTCAGATACTCCAAAAGATCACATCACCACCCTAGCAACCACTATATAGAAACTCTAGTGGTCCGACACTCCCTATAAAATAGAATGGAGGATCACCGATAAACAAAAGTCCTATAGCCTTAACTCTAGGATTTTCTCCCTATGTACCACTGAAAAATTCAGGATTCTGCAAGCAATCAACAACCCGTCCATAAATTGCATGAACAGCAACATCGAAGTCTTCAAAAAATATCCCTGCAAAAGAAAATGTCTGCTAGCCCAAATCGACTGACAATGACAATACATAACTCACTAATCACTCCTTAAGACCAATTAACTCCATACTATAAAAAAAAATTTTTTTTAAATATAAAACATAGCCACCCTCCTCAAGACTTTTCCCAAATTATATTTAATTTTTATATACAATATAACACCCCCGGATATATTGCACCTACCACAATCACAATTACATCACACCTACCAATCTGAATACAACCTAAACCCATACCTTCCTTAACCCAATCCACCACAGATATAAAATTACTCATTAGATACCCCATCTCGTTTTAACATTTCTAACATAGTAAATACACGTATCCCCCTAATTAAACACTTAGAAACATAACTATCATACCCACACAATTAAAGGAATTGTAGATGCTTAAGACCTAACTCACTCCGTCTCACACAGACCCAATAATAGATTCATAAACCTTATTAAATAAAGCCAACACGATTAACTAAATACATAAACGCAACACGAATTAATATGACAATTATAGTTAAAACATTGGATATCCCTCAGATTAAACCTTTCACTGACAAAACATAACCTCCGTCAACATCCAGCCATTACATAACAATTAATCGACTGAAATATAGATCCCCCATATATATAAAAAAATATTAGAGAAATATTTATAAAAATAATTTTGGGTAAAATACAAAACTATAAATAATAAACAAACAAAAAATGATTAATAAATAAATAAAAAATGTTAATGACTCCCATCCAGAGCCTAATTAATAAATAATGCCACTTAGTTATACCTAAATATACACACATTTTTGGAGGAATAAAACAGACACCACCCATCATAAATAATTAAATTAATTTTAATAAAACTTAATTACGATTAAGACCATATATTATATTTAACTCTGCCCAGTACTTCCTTCAAAAGTGGCATGTAAACAATGCACCGTTTTTAAACGATAAATTCAAACGCCATCTTCCTTTGTTTTTCTTTTTTTCGGGACGACCATTGAAATACGAAACTACAAATAAATAAATAAGTAAATAAAACACCAAACAAAACCAAAACTTTTGAAACACAAAAATATACATAAAATAAATAAATCCGATACATAAAATTAACCTCAGTGTCCTCTCCAAAAGGAGATTTCCGTATTACAACATTTTAAACGATGAATTAAAACGCCCCCCCCCTGTTTTCTTTTCATTTTTCAAGACACCAAAAATCTCTTACGATCTATGAACAATCTTCCAAATACAACCCTTTAAATAAAAATACAAAACTACAAATAAATAATGAAATAAAACACTTTGTAGAATAAAATAAAAACGTTCTTAAAACACGAAACTATAAATAATAAATAAAATAAAATTCTATCAATTCCCAACTAATATATTTGTTCCAAAGAGACATTTCAGGAATACACCGGTTTTTTAAGCATAAACGGCATTTCTCATTGTGTTTTGACCTAATTTCAATACGCTGACGAGCCCTTGGTATAGACTTTTTAAAATGTAAAAAGTCAACCCATCTGGATGAAACCGCGGTACGATTCTGAAATATGTAACATATAGTTTTTAAATCAATACTTTGTATTAGCTCTCACTCTTCTGCGATCGATCACTTTATTGATTTGTTTTCAATATACATTGACACACACTATATATATATATATATATATATATATATATATATATATATATATATATATATATTAGTGATGAGATGATTCCAATATTTTTCCCGATTCCGATACAATTACAGATTCTGTTCTAAATTCCCGATTCCGATACAATTACCGATTCTGTTTTAAATTATCGATTCCAAAACAATTACCGATTCCGATTCTTTTAAAAACCTCTAAATCTTTAGCTATAGAGTTGTTGTTTTTCTTGTTTGTTTTTTGTTTGTTTGTTTTTTTGTTTTGTTTTTGGATTACCGTACAAAAAACAGGTAATGTTTTTAGTAAACTTTTACACTTCTGGTAGTTTAAAATCAATCAACATTTATCATTGGTACCAGCAATGGTGAATTAAGTTTTCAACAAAAACAAACAAAAAAAAACAATTAAAAGAAATGGAAAATAGGCACAAAAGATTCCGATAGCTCCAATTGTTCGATTCCCGATTCCGATTATTCATCCCAACACTAATATATATATAGTCATCCACATACAGACTGTTTCGCAGCTCATCAGTGCGGCAAGACCAGTTAGTACCTCAAGCCGGAATCGAAACGCAACCTCCGAGCTGACAGTCGGCGATGTTAGCCCCTACGCCATCATGCGACACTGACTGCATGTAAGTTGTATCTCAATGTAAACATTGCAATCACCGGAGCACGAATTAGTGTTTACCTAATGAGCATTGCCTTTTTTACGCTAGTGGATATATATAATTATAAAAAGAAAAACTATACACACATTAAGGTTGTACACATAATAACTTATTTCGACCCCTTTAATTAGGTCTCCTCAGATGTATAGACAACCATATATATATAAAATATTTGTTGTTGTTTATTATCTATGTACGTATACGTTTCGTCCCTTTTCAATCAGGACTCATCTGCATATTCACTACTGGTCGTACGATTCGAAACCTTGGATTACAAGTATTTTTCAACTTACATCCAACGTCGTTAACCGCGCGCCCAGCATCCGAATAGCCGATAAACAATGATAATTTAACACATATAAAAGCGGCTTGATGTCGAGGCACTCTACTTCTATTAAAGAAGGAGTGATGCATATAAAGCAAGTGACGTCATGCTGTGTACTACCATTAAGAGGGCTCTACTTATTTTACGAGGAACGACAATATATATATATATATATATTTGTTATTGTTTATTTATTTATGGACGTATACGTTTCGTCTCTTTTCAATCAAGACTCATCAGCATAGAAGTATGACTATTCACTGCCGGTCGCACGATTCGAAACCCTGGACTACAAGTATTTTTCAACCCAAATCCAACGTCGTTAACCAATCGTCCAATTCTGAATAGCATGTAAACAATGATAATTATAACACATTTAAAGCGGCGAGACATACAGGCATTCAACTTCTATAAGGAAAGGAATGATGCATATAATGCAAATGACGTCACGCTGTGTTAGTACTACCATTTACAGTGCTCTACTTTTTTACGAGGAGCTTCAAATATGTATATATATGTATATATATATATATGTATATATGTATATATATATATATATATATATATATATACTAATGATAATATGATTAACGATTAGTGAAATATCGTAGTGATCTATCTCGATATAATAAAGCTCAATACGTTTAGTAGAGCAATCAATTTTAAAGAAAGTAAGATGAAGATAAAAAATTGTACAAAATTACATAAAGTTACGTAAATTAATACAAATTTTATTACATCGAAAGTTATATATATATATATATACATATATACATATATATATATGTATATATATACATATATATATATATATATATATATATATATCAGTGTGTGTCGAGATCTATGTCTACAGTATCTATATATCTATCTATTTATCTATGTCTATCTTTCTACAAGGTTATTTATTTTGTTGGCCAATCAGACATTTCTTGAGGTAAAGTTTTAGTTCGTTTGTTTTTACAACAAACAACTTATATTCGTTTAGTTAATGCCAAAGCACAATACACAAATGTAAACGATAAATTAAAACATAAGTTGCTATTTAACCAATAGTTAGGATGGTGTGACCATTTCATCTACAGTACCTGGTATTCCAAGCTTGTTGGTTATCTTACGGGAAAATGTGTGCCATCCCATGATTATAGACATATAGCGAGACATAAGTGGTGTGAATCAATATATGACTACGTGAAAACAATAATAATTTTTAAAGGATACTTGTCTCCTTGTTTTTGTCATCGTCTGACCAAACGATTCTCTGGAATTCTTGTCTTCAGGAAAAACGGATGTACAGGGTGATTCACAAGTCACTTAGCTATTTATTTTTGAAATTCTAAAGTTAAAAAATACGGTAATACAAAACAGAAAGTTTATTCAACAAATTCATTTATGGGTGTTTAAAATTACAGCAAATTTTCCAAATTTCCACCTTCGTTATGCATGCGTAGCTCCATTCTTTTTTGCAAGGAATTTACGACTCTTTGCAGCATATTTGATTGATTATGGTGTTGTGCGAAAGAGGCTTTCTGTTCACATCACGTTTCCATTGCCTTTCAACAAGTGTGGGGGATTTATCAAATTTGGCCATATGAATAACAATAAAAATTCGGTCTTCTATTGTAAATGACATTTTAAATAGCTAAGTAAATTGCCTTATGAATAACTCTGTATATATATATTAATATATATATATATATATATATATATATATATATATATACATATATTAGTATATATATATACTAATATACATATATATTAGTATATATATATATATCAATATATATATATATAGTAATAAATATATATATTAATATCATGATATATTCATTCATATATATATATTAATATATATATATATTAATATATATATATATATATATTAATATATATATATTAATATATATATTGATATATATATTAATATATATATATATTTATATATATATATATCAATATATATGTATATATATATTAATACATATATTATAATAGTAATATATACATATTTATCTATATATATATTAATTTATATATATATTAATATATATATATATATATATATTAATATATATATATATATTAATATATATATATATATCAATATATATGTATATATATATATTAATACATATATTATAATAGTAATATATACATATTTATCTATATATATATATTAATCTATATATATACATATATATATATATATATATATATATATATATATATATATATATATATATTAATATATATATATGTAAATATGTGTGGGAGATTCATCAAATTTGGCCATATGAATAACAATAAAAATTCGCTCTTCAATTGTAAATGACATTTTAAATAGCTAAGTGAAGTGACTTATGAATCACCCTGTATTTTCTCACTTCCAACAATACAATCACTTGATTCACACGAAAGGAATAAATGGATGACTGACAGACTAACGCAAATGGATGACTGACAGACTAACGCAAATGGATGACTGACAGACTAACGCAAATGGATGACTGACAGACTAACGCAAATGGATGACTGACAGACTAACGCAAATGGATGACTGACAGACTAACGCAAATGGATGACTGACAGACTAACGCAAATGCTATTGTTGCATAGTCTTTAAATTCTCGTACCTTTTCTCTTTCCTTCTCTCAATGTTTTTCTTTTCATCATCATTATTCCTCTCTTTTTTACACAATTTTCATTCTCGTCTTCTCTCTCCTTCCTTTTGGCTAAGATCAAAGTGTAGTATCTGTTCCGATGGATACTGCACCCCATAGACTGGTGTTGTCTTAGCCTTCGGGGCTTGATTTACGCCGGTCTATGGGTTGGTCCTGTCCAGTTCTAGGAGGTCCACCTTCCCAGGCTTTGTCTCCCCTCTTTGGGGAGGAGTAAGTTTATTTCTTACTGCCTGAGGCGCCCCTACCAGGGAATGCCGACGAGGCCGCCCAGGCAATTTTTAAACCCCACTTTCCCGACCCGACCTTGGGTCATATCTTACTTGTGGGAGTAAGATAAAAACTGGCCTTGTGCCTAACTCCTGGAGAGGAGTAAATCAATTCTCTCTCCTCCCTTTTCCGTTTCTTCTTTTCTCATATGAGAAAAAAAAGTTGCAGTTTTTTTTCTTCTACATTTTCTTCTCCTTACCCTTTCCCACGTCTCTTCCCTTCTTTCCTCTTTCTCCTTCTCTTAGTCCTTCTTCTCCTCTTCACCTACTACTACCCCTCATCATCCCATCTTCCTTCTCCACTTTCCTTCATCTTTACCTTTTTACCATATTCTTTTCACCCTCCCACTTTTCCTTTCTCCCCTTCTTCATCTCTTCCTCTTTCTTTGTCCTTCTTCTTACCCTCTTTCACATCTTCGCCCCCTTCTCTCATTTCTATTCTTACACTGTTTCTTTCTCTGCCTCCCCACCTTTCCTATCGTAGTTATTTCCTAGCTTAAGTCCTTAGCCATTCCAGGAGGGGGTGGAAGACGGAATCTCATGCCTGTATTCTCTTAGGGAATTTAATTCCCCTAATCATTTGAAGACTACATAGAGAAATCGTCCGTTCGGCCCTCTTCCAAAACCCAGACGGGCAAAACTCCATTTCCCACACAAAAGCCCGTGACGTCACAGAACCCCTATGCGCAGGTGCACCTTGACCCTTGACCGGAGGTCCCGTCAACATGGTTGCCCTGTCAACGTTTGTGAGCTCCAACTGTGAGAACCAGTTTATTTTTCACTGGACTGTACGGGTCTACCCGCACCAAATCGCGCAAGCCAAACCAAACGATCTCCCACACATACGTCCACTTCAAGATGCGTCCGCCCTCACAGGGCCATTATCCAACACTATTTCAAATATTTTAATACGTCAATAATAACGTTTCTGGAGTTTTTTTGAGATAACGATTGATAATTTGGATTATTTGGATTCTTCTGAGTACCATTCTCATCTTGAGTGTTATCTTCACAACGATTCGGCCGCTGTAACCCTCGGCTTTTTTT
This sequence comes from Sepiola atlantica, assembly GCA_963556195.1. Lineage (NCBI taxonomy): Eukaryota > Metazoa > Mollusca > Cephalopoda > Sepiida > Sepiolidae > Sepiola > Sepiola atlantica. The sequence goes on from OY744552.1 coordinate 43,867,906, forward strand.
TTTCAGGTGTATTTTTACGAACTCGGGAATATTTCTGTCAAACTAAGGTAAGCAACGTTGAGTTTGGCCAGTAGTGAATGGGTGACTATTTGGGAAAACAAAACTCTTAATCTACAAAACAAACGTTCAAACTCCTCAACCTAACATTAACAGACGACATGAATTGGAATAAATACATAGAATGTACTGCCAAGTCTGCTGCAAAGAACATGAGCTCCCTCTACCGGGATAGAAAACTTCGCACATCTGTCAGTATAGTATGCTCCTATAAAACCACCATTCGCCCATACATGGATTATTATTGCCACATCTTGGCTGGTGCCCCAACCACTAGTCTCTTTCTCTTGGACAGTGTGCAAAAGAGAGTACCCGTGCTGTCTACTAAGCTCCATCCCCTGTCCCATCGCCGCAATGTTACATCTCTTACTAACCCTAACCCGGCGATCCAATGATGTTGATACGTCCCAAGGTTGAATACTGCTGTCACATCTGGGGAGGCCGCACAAAGAACACTTTCTCTGCCCTGTACAAAATCGACTCCAGTGAGGGTGATCTCTTCTCTTCCTTACAACTTTTATTTTATTTTTAAAATATTAACCACCACTTTATCAAGGCCGAGGCCACCCGTGGACAAGTGTTAATGTGATTTCTATTTTCAGTGGAGACATTTATGCATATGCACCTCACTGTGTTGCATTGTATAGTAGCCGTCACCCAGCAGAACCTTACAACTGGATGCCAGGTGGCTCACACTCTCTAATTCTGTGGGGGCACTGCCTTCAACTAGGGTTGCTACTCTCTCCATCTTGCCCAATATGACTATGTCAGGGTAACAGCTGCATTTTCTAAGTATGTAGCTGTAAGGATTGCATAGTCATGGTGAATGATGGATGACTTATTGCATAGTCCGAACGGATGGTGTATGATTTATTTCCAACAGTTATTTCTGGTGTATGTTCCCAGGACTTGCTGCTACATTGGATGTTCAGTTTTTTTGCAGATAATTAAGTGAATATATTTGAACACTCTAACCCTAACCCTATTGTGTCGCACTGTTGAGTATGCGTCCCATAATAGAACCTTACAACTTTTTCTGTGTGTAACACTTGATCTCTATATGAGATACATGGATATTCGAATATTCTATTAAAGTTCTTCTCTGTTTCTCAAACGTTGAGTTTGTAAAGAAGTTAAGACTATTAATTTTACCTCTCACAAATTGACCAGTTAACTATGTTATAGTATATTTTTCTTGTGGTCTCTTGGTCTTACCGGATTTCAGAACAAGAATTTATCTAGTCTGGTGGAGTATCCAGCTTAGTGCTGTTACTAGAGGCAACATCACTTGGAGAAAGTGTACCATTGCGCGTATAAGCCAGTGTGGGTAGCCATACTGACGGCATCTTATTTGTGCTTCGAATACTATGTTATATTGAATATTTGGTCAGGGTTTACTTGTAGGAGAAAGTTTCCTCATGCCAGGTTGTCCTGACAAACCCTTGTACAGAGAGACGTTAGAAACCCGAGGACAGTGTTTATTAGGTATTCAAATTCTCTCCAGTCCGCGATTGTGTGTATATTCAGGCGTGCCTCTGTATACGCATTCATTGTGTGTGTTTTTGATGCATTTGAAAACGGCCCGCGTTTCATGAATGCAAAAACCATCAAATCGACCGCGTTAAATAGAAAATGAAGACCAAACGCGATGATCTATATTAAAAAGAGTTCGTAACCGAATTATAAGACGAAAAAAACGAAATCGTGTTTGCAGATAAAAGAGAAACAAATTTGTCTAATGGGAACAACAAATAAAATTTTAAAAAAAACATAAAAATAAAAGTTGATCCTTTTTTTAAGTGAGAGGCGAATGGAGTGATTGGTTGAAGCAATCGTCTGATTTTAGAAAAGAAAACAAAAGACGAAGAAATAAAATGTAAAAAAAAAAACAAAAAAAAAAACGGGAAATAATGAGATACCTCGCCCAGCCTGGGAAACGGTCGGTAGAATAAACGCCAGAAACCGAAAAAAAAAGAAGAAAAATAAATAAATAAATAAATAAATAAACAATAAACAAAATAAACAGGAACATATATTCTTAAGTTACGCCAATTTAATCTGCGCGTTTAGTGATGAAAATGCTATTTCAAACTTAAGCGTGACAGACCAACGGAAATACAATTTCAAACCTAAGCATGACAAACCAACGGAATTGCTATTCCACGCCTAAACGTGTCAGACCAAAGAAAATGCTATTTCAAACTTATGCGTGACCGACAAACGAGAATTTAATTTCAAGCCTAAGCGTAACAGACCAACGAAAATGTTATTTAAAACGTAATTGTGACAAACTACTGAAAATTTAATTTCAAACTTAAATGTGACAGACAAACCAAAATGCAATTTCAAACGTAAACGTTACAGACAAACCAAAATGCAATTTCAAACCTGAACGTGACAGACAAACCAATATATAATTTAAAACTTAAATGTGACAGACAAACAAAAATGCAATTTCAAACCTAAACGTGACAGTAAAACAAAAATGCAATTTCAAACCTAAACGTTACAGACAAACCAAAATATAATTTAAAACTTAAATGTGACAGACAAACCAAAATGCAATTTCAAACCTAAACGTAACAGATAAACCAAAATGCAATTTCAAACCTAAACGTGACAGACAAACCAAAATGCAATTTCAAACCTAACCGTGACAGACAAACCAATATATAATTTAAAACTTAAATGTGACAGACAAACAAAAATGCAATTTCAAACCTAAACGTGACAGACAAACCAAAATGCAATTTCAAACCTAAACGTAACAGACAAACCAAAATATAATTTAAAACTTAAACGTGACAGACACACCAAAATGCAATTTCAAACCTAAACGTGACAGACAAACCAAAATGCAATTTCAAACCTAAACGTTACAGACAAACAAAAATATAATTTAAAACTTAAATGTGACAGACAAACAAAAATGCAATTTCAAACCTAAACGTGACAGACAAACAAAAATGCAATTTCAAACCTAAACGTGACAGACAAACCAAAATGCAATTTCAAACCTAAACGTGACAGACAAACCAAAATATAATTTAAAACTTAAATGTGACAGACTAACTAAAATGCAATTTCAAACCTAAACGTTACAGACAAACAAAAATGCAATTTCAAACCTAAACGTGACAGACAAACCAAAATGCAATTTCAAACCTAAACGTTACAGAAAAACCAAAATATAATTTAAAACTTAACTGTGACAGACAAACAAAAATGCAATTTCAAACCTAAACGTGACAGACAAACCAAAATGCAATTTCAAACCTAAACGTGACAGACAAACCAAAATATAATTTCAAACTTAAATGTGACAGACAAACCAAAATGCAATTTCAAACCTAAACGTTACAGACAAACAAAAATGCAATTTCAAACCTAAACGTGACAGATAAACCAAAATGCAATTTCAAACCTAAACGTTACAGACAAACCAAAATATAATTTAAAACTTAAATGTGACAGACAAACCAAAATGCAATTTCAAACATAAACGTGACAGACAAACCAAAATGCAATTTCAAACCTAAACGTAACAGACAAACAAAAATGCAATTTCAAACCTAAACGTTACAGACAAACCAAAATATAATTTAAAACTTAAATGTGACAGACCAACAAAAATGCAATTTCAAACCTAAACGTGACAGACAAACCAAAATGCAATTTCAAACCTAAACGTAACAGACAAACCAAAATGCAATTTCAAACCTAAACGTAACAGACAAACCAAAATGCAATTTCAAACCTAAACGTGACAGACACACCAAAATGCAATTTCAAACCTAAACGTGACAGACAAACCAAAATATAATTTAAAACTTAAATGTGACAGACAAACAAAAATGCAATTTCAAACCTAAACGTGACAGACAAACCAAAATGCAATTTCAAACCTAAACGTAACAGACAAACCAAAATATAATTTAAAACTTAAATGTGACAGTAAAACAAAAATGCAATTTCAAACCTAAACGTGACAGACAAACCAAAATGCAATTTCAAACCTAAACGTTACAAACAAACCAAAATGCAAGTTCAAACCTAAACGTGACAGACAAACTAAAATGCAATTTCAAACCTAAACGTTACAGACAAACAAAAATGCAATTTCAAACCTAAACGTGACAGACAAACCAAAATGCAATTTCAAACCTAAACGTAACAGACAAACCAAAATGCAATTTCAAACCTAAACGTGACAGACAAACCAAAATATAATTTAAAACTTAAATGTGACAGACCAACAAAAATGCAATTTCAAACCTAAACGTGACAGACAAACCAAAATGCAATTTCAAACCTAAACGTGACAGACAAACAAAAATGCAATTTCAAACCTAAACGTAACAGATAAACCAAAATGCAATTTCAAACCTAAACGTAACAGACAAACCAAAATGCAATTTCAAACCTAAACGTGACAGACAAACCAAAATATAATTTAAAACTTAAATGTGACAGACCAACAAAAATGCAATTTCAAACCTAAACGTGACAGACAAACCAAAATGCAATTTCAAACCTAAACGTGACAGACAAACAAAAATGCAATTTCAAACCTAAACGTAACAGATAAACCAAAATGCAATTTCAAACCTAAACGTGACAGACAAACAAAAATGCAATTTCAAACCTAAACGTGACAGACAAACCAAAATGCAATTTCAAACCTAAACGTTACAGACAAACCAAAATATAATTGAAAACTTAAATGTGACAGTAAAACAAAAATGCAATTTCAAACCTAAACGTGACAGACAAACCAAAATGCAATTTCAAACCTAAACGTAACAGACAAACCAAAATATAATTGAAAATTTAAATGTGACAGTAAAACAAAAATGCAATTTCAAACCTAAACGTTACAGACAAACAAAAATGCAATTTCAAACCTAAACGTGACAGACACACCAAAATGCAATTTCAAACCTAAACGTGACAGACAAACCAAAATATAATTTAAAACTTAAATGTGACAGACAAACAAAAATGCAATTTCAAACCTAAACGTGACAGACAAACCAAAATGCAATTTCAAACCTAAACGTGACAGACAAACCAAAATATAATTTAAAACTTAAATGTGACAGACAAACCAAAATGCAATTTCAAACCTAAACGTTACAGACAAACAAAAATGCAATTTCAAACCTAAACGTGACAGATAAACCAAAATGCAATTTCAAACCTAAACGTTACAGACAAACCAAAATATAATTTAAAACTTAAATGTGACAGACAAACAAAAATGCAATTTCAAACCTAAACGTGACAGACAAACCAAAATGCAATTTCAAACCTAAACGTAACAGACAAACCAAAATATAATTTAAAACTTAAATGTGACAGACAAACCAAAATGCAATTTCAAACCTAAACGTAACAGATCGACGTAAATGCTATTTTAAACTTGAGCGTGACAGACCAACGACAATTCAATTTCAAACTTAAACGTGACAGACCGAAGAAAAAGATAGCTTACACCTAAGCATGACAGACCAACGAAAATACTATTTCAAACTTAAACGTGGCAGATCGACGAAAATGCCATTTCATTTGATAGACGAACAGAAATTCTATTTAAAAGTTAAGCTTGACAGACCGACGAAAATTCTATTTAAAACTTAAGTATGACAAACAGACACACCTCACACAGATTAAAAGACGCACCTAAAGACGATGACAAAAGAAATGAAAAAGTCGCATTGACTTCCAAGGTAAATAATTTCGGTAAAAGTGCAGAATAGTTAACAGTCGATAAATGGTTTTAAAAATTACAAATGATTCATATCAAACGCAGTACAAGTTAATTATCAACCGGCCTGTATATTTTTAACGCGCTTAAACAGTTTTTGAGTCTTTTATTTAAAAATGTTATTTGTTCAAAGCGGTCTTTACGAAACACAAGAAAAATGCCCGCTTGTCGCTTAACTGTTGGACGGGGGTGGTGTATTGCTGAAAAGATATTAAAATAAATACTTACCTTACCACTTACCCGAGTGGCACTCCCGGACTTATGGTTAGCAGTAGGGTAAGTCTTTTCTTTTCTCTATTTTTTAGAAACTAAGCTCCCTTCGACAGTTAAGCGACAAGCGACCATTTTTTTTTCTCATGTGCGTAAAGACAGCAGTAATTAGTAGTTTGTGGTTTTTATGTTCACGATTTCTCGACTGTTAACTATTCTGCACTTTTACTATTATTTCAAATCTTTTCAAAACACATTTTGATGCATTTTGGAGATGCGTATGTAATGACTAATGAGAACAGCAGACGTAACTTAGGAAAGCTTTATCCGTCACACAATGTCGGTACAGTATTAGTGCTACTATTTATAGTGGTTAGTAGAAGCAGGAGACTTCTCCAAAGGGGAGATAAGTCAGAGTAAAGAAAGTTATTCGTAATTATTCATTACAGCGTATTCGAATCTCAACGGGGGGCTTTGTCCGTCAGTCTGTCGGTCTGTCACGCGCGGATTAAATGGGCGCTTTTTCTTTGTATATGAGTTCAAACATTTTTATTACCATCTTTGTCTATCGGTTTGTCGTGTTTAAATTTGCAATGGTATTAACACTTGTCTCTGATTGTAAAGTTTGAAATAACATTTTGTTTTGTCTGTGAAACTTAAAGTTAAAATAACATTTTTTTGGGTCTCTCAAGTGAAAGTTTAAAATACAATTTTCTTTAGTCTGTCAAGCTTCAATTTTGAATGCAATTTTCTTTTGTCTCTTAAGTGAAAGTTTAAAATACAATTTTCTTTAGTCTGTCGAGCTTCAATTTTCAATGCAATTTTCTTTTGTCTCTTAAGTGAAAGTTTAAAATACAATTTTCTTTAGTCTGTCAAGCTTCAATTTTGAATGCATTTTTCTTTTGTCTCTCAAGTGAAAGTTTAAAATACAATTTTCTTTAGTCTGTCAAACTTCAATTTTGAATGCAATTTTCTTTTGTCTCTCAAGTGAAAGTTTAAAATACAATTTTCTTTAGTCTGTCAAGCTTCAATTTTGAATGCAATTTTCTTTTGTCTCTCAAGTGAAAGTTTAAAATACAATTTTCTTTAGTCTGTCAAGCTTCAATTTTGAATGCAATTTTCTTTTGTCTCTTAAGTGAAAGTTTAAAATACAATTTTCTTTAGTCTGTCAAGCTTCAATTTTGAATGCAATTTTCTTTTGTTTCTTAAGTGAAAGTTTAAAATACAATTTTCTTTAGTCTGTCAAGCTTCAATTTTGAATGCAATTTTCTTTTGTCTCTTAAGTGAAAGTTTAAAATACAATTTTCTTTAGTCTGTCAAGCTTCAATTTTGAATGCAATTTTCTTTTGTTTCTTAAGTGAAAGTTTAAAATACAATTTTCTTTAGTCTGTCAAGCTTCAATTTTGAATGCAATTTTCTTTTGTCTCTCAAGTGAAAGTTTAAAATACAATTTTCTTTAGTCTGTCAAGCTTCAATTTTGAATGCAATTTTCTTTTGTTTCTTAAGTGAAAGTTTAAAATACAATTTTCTTTAGTCTGTCAAGCTTTAATTTTGAATGCAATTTTCTTTTGTCTCTCAAGTGAAAGTTTAAAATACAATTTTCTTTAGTCTGTCAAGCTTCAATTTTGAATGCAATTTTCTTTTGTTTCTTAAGTGAAAGTTTAAAATACAATTTTCTTTAGTCTGTCAAGCTTCAATTTTGAATGCAATTTTCTTTTGTCTCTCAAGTGAAAGTTTAAAATACAATTTTCTTTAGTCTGTCAAGCTTCAATTTTGAATGCAATTTTCTTTTGTTTCTTAAGTGAAAGTTTAAAATACAATTTTCTTTAGTCTGTCAAGCTTCAATTTTGAATGCAATTTTCTTTTGTCTCTTGGGCTTAGTTTGAAATAAAATTTAATTGGTCTGTCATGATTAAATGTTAACTAGCATTTTAAGATAAGTGTACTCGTCTCTATGCGTTGGTCTGTCACGTTTCTGTTTGAAACAACATTTCCATCGCAAATCGCGCAGATTGAATGGGCGTATCTAAATAATAAACATTCATTTGTTTCTAGTCCCTAGAAAGAAAGAGAAAGAAAGAAACAATTATTTCCCAAAAAACTTTTGGCAGATTTACCGCTCAATAAAACAAAAAGAAAAATCCCACAAGAAATAATAGAAACGCATGCGCCCGCGATTCTCTGACTCGGTTCGGCGTGCAGTGATAAATGGTAAAATCTGACAGGAACCAAGTTAGAAAACCATTTATTCTCATTATGATTATGATCCGCCATTTTGTTTTCTTATTTTTCTCTATTTTTTCTTCCATTTTCCAATATGGCGTCTTTGTAACATTCGTCATTCAACTATTTACTTTGATAACTCTTATCGTCTGCTCGTGAATTATTTATTTTTAGATGCATACTAATTTTTTTTAAATCCTACCTCTTCCAGTCTTTTGCGTTAACTCTAAGTGTTTACTCTTGTTATTAGCTTTCTGATTGCAGAGTTCGAACGCAAAACGCGATAAATCCAATTCGTTTAAATTGAGACCGTAAACAATAAAAACATGAATATATTAAATCTAGACTTCAAATTAAAGCTGATTTTAATTGAAATCAGAAAGAAATTATTTCGGTATCATATTATGTAACACATAGTTTTGGGGTGTCGTTGAGTGTTGAAATGCAACACTTTTTGTAGGGACAGTTTCGTGATTTTCAAAATGGCTTTTATCGCGTTTTACATTCAAACTCTTCAATGCTTCTTTATACACATTACCATTTCAGTATTACATTCCTATGTGGTGGATTCACTCAAATGCATTTCTTTCGTGAAAGGCGATCGGTCGAAGTGACACCAATTTAAGATTATTAAAAGACTTAGCATACTTACCTCTGTGACGTCAGCAGATCAACACGACTCAGTACACAGGCCTTTTTTTTCTGAAATTGGCCAAAATATAGAGGCAATTGTTCTGAATATAAAATGAGCATCCTTGACCGTAGAAAAATTCTGGTTCGCGCCCCCAGGGTGTCAAAGGGGGGGGGGGTAAAAAATGCCCCAAATTGCCCAAATTTATTGCATTTTACACTCGCCACATCGAGTCACATACAGAGGGGGACCACGCACGCGCAGCTTGTTACAATCTATTTTCTGTTGCACTTACATGTTCTCATTCGCGGAGTGATTGCAGCGTGGCTTGTTAAATTCCAATTTCGTTGAGTTGTACGATATGTCAACCGCTGTTGTTGTGATTTTATGCCGAAACTCTTTACCTTTATCTATACCACGTCTCTTTCCTGGATAATATAATATGCATTTTGATGCTCAAATAATTTCACATTTTACCGACGTATTTGACATTGGATCGATACTCGTAATGTTGTTTTACTTTGATCGGAGATGAACGTTTTCTTCGGATATTGTTATTGTCGTTTTTTTTCCTTGGGTAAAAACTAACGATTTGGATTATTCGGACTACATTTCTCATCCTGGATGTTATTCTAACAACGTTTCGGCCGATGTAACCTCCGACAGTCTTCAGCTGTATTTTGTCGAACTCGGGAATCTAAAAGTGCTAAGTAATAATAAGTTGTGAGTTACAGTCTTCTGAATGTTGAAGGTTCGATCCTCAGTGCGGGCGATACTAAGAATCCAATTACGATTTGCTTAAGACTTCTACCCGGTCATGGCTGACGGAACGAGAACAATCTACCCACGTGGATTAAATAACACGTCTCGTTCGAAGTTCCGTACAGATTCTCGAGTTCGACATAAAGATTCCCGAGTTCGAACAGAAACACATGAAGAAGTTCGCAGGTTATGCTGTGAGAATAAAAGCCAAGATGAGAATAGTAGTTCGAATAATCCGAATAATACAAATTGTCAATCATCATCTAAAGAATTCCGAAACATAAAACGCAGAAAGACGCTGCTTAGATTATTCTTATATTATATAATATAACTAAAAATAAACATCGTCTGGAAACAAGTGTAAGCAAGTGATATTATTGTTTGGGGAATGACATGTTTTGGATTCACGATTCTGTGAGGGCTGTGTGGACTTGGCAGGGGTTTAATTGGGCCTGTCATCGTTAATTTCGAGCCAGGTCACAGATCATCTCCAGCTGTGTGACAGAATGCGAAAGTGTTTCTTTTGGCGATAACAATGGGATACAAAGAAAATTCCATTTATTTTAGAGAAAGGGGGAAGTGAGGCGCTCCCCCCCCCCCTTGAGAGAGGAAGAGACGCAGGAAGAAAGATGGCAGAGAAGGGGGTGTATGACGATAGACATCTTCAATAAAAGAATGTGCGTTTTTAACGCACGAGGAATAGAGAAGAGTAGACACGAGAGAGTCAGAGTGTTGAATTGTCGGCAGAGGGAGTTGGACGTTCGTTCGGCGAGCGCCATAAGGGCGTGCGTCAACGAAATGAAAACCCGGACGAAATCCCCACCGTCGCCTTTGCCTGTTGACTTGTGACTAAACAACTACTTGTGAAATGAATTCGCGCACACAGAGAACCAACGAAATAACTTAGAGAAAACACATTTACGAGTTCTTTTATTTTATTAATAGTTACTCTTCTATACAAAACCCCCCGACCGAGTTGTTGAACATTGTTCTTTTCCCTTTGTTCTTTTTTGAATGATCTTTCGCCCTCACAGAGCCAACCGGTTGCTGTTCGCCCAGTGATCGCTCGCTGATATAAACAGTTCCAAAGTGGGAGTTGAACGAGACAACAAGATCGGCGACGTCATCATCATCATCGTCGCCATCCCGTAATTTCGATCTATATATTTTTTATTGCCACTACGACGATCGGCACAAGTAGTAGTCACAGAGTGGCACCGCGACAAGAGAGTGTCATGCCTGAGCGGTTGACGAGACCACCGTGCACACGTATGGGGGTTTACATTTAGAACGCGGGCAGTAGACAGTAAATTATCGAGAGGGTTCAACGAACGTTTACGGAACCTTGCATAAAGCTAAGTGACAGTATATTTCTTACATTTCCGGACAGTGCTCAACTTTTATTGCTTAAAAAAGCTTTATAACAATATTTATAAATAAATATAAAACTAATACTACCAACATACGTCGGTGTTTCAAAGTTATTGCTATCATCAGTGAAGGAAGTGATAATTTAAGACGGTCGTATGACGGAACCCAGTTCACAGAATCAGCCTAGAATCCGCAAGCTATCGATCGAAACAACAAACTAAAGCTATAGATATTAGAAGCCCTTCTTGTAAATATATATATATATATATATATATATATATATGGGAAATGAAAAAAGGAAAAACCAAGAGATATTATTTATATATTCATCAACGTTTCGTCTTTATTTGTGAGACTTCCTCAGGATGATAATTTTAAGAAACATGTCATGCAAGTACATCGAAATATTGGGTTGACATGATGGGTTGATGAGAAAAATTATCATCCTGAAGAAGTCTTACAAATAAAGACGAAACGTTGATGAATATATAAAAAATAGCTCTTGGTTTTTCCTTTTTCATTTCCCATTACGTCGGATTACTCTCATCCTTCCTTTATATATATATATATATATATATATATATATATATATATATACAATAATATTTTTATAAATAAACATTAATTATTTAAATACCTAGAGACATCGATGTTTCATGCTCACGCAATCTTCAGTTTAGGAACTAATTCTCAACGGTAGGTAGGCGCGAACCCCGATCACAAATCGCCACTGATTTGTAGTCGGGGATCTTATCCATCGGCCATGGCCAATTAGTTAGTAAATATAGAGGAACTTTAAATGTAAATAGCGGAATCGACGGCTATTTACCAGGCAGTTAGAGTGATCTACGAAACGGTGTTCGGATCGTGAATATATATATATATATATATATATATATATATATATATATATATATATTGTAACCTCGCATAAAATACAGCTAAAATAAAATAGTAAGCCACGTCTAGCTTTGTGTGTGTGTGTATTCAGTTATGATGAAGCCTCTTTTTCCTATTTGTTTCTTTAGTATATGCAACCCTACCACTCCACCCACACCTTCTATGAACTGTAACATCCGGCCTCTCACTTCCTTTTTACCATATAATCTGAGTGTCTTATCAACTTCAAATCAGACGACACGTCTTCAATACTAAAAATAGATTAGTTTCGTAACCCCCTAAATTATCAGGTGACCTTTCAGTTTCGAATCTAATGGTTTTCTTTTTTTCCTTCTTTTTTATCTCCCTCCCACAGCAGTAAGATGTGACACAAGGTCGGAAAATGGGATTGAAAAGTCAGCGCCATATAAGTAGAGCACTGGCCTACAAAAATGCCTGGGCAGCCCCGTCGGCATTCTCCGGTAGCGGGCGCCCCAAGTGATTAGAAATAAACTTACCCCTTCTCAAAGGGTGAGAAGGTAAAGCCTGGGAGGGTGGACCTCCTAGAACTACACATGACAAACCATAATATCTGCGGAATCAAGGCCCGAAAGCCAAGACGGTACCGGTCTGACGGGTGTAGCATCCGTCGGAACAGATACTGCAGTTTGATCTAAGGATAAAAGTCCGAGAATTCTTGGTATTTATCTACCTTCTACAGCGGTAAGGTATGACACAAGGTCGGGAAAGTGGGATTGAAAAGCCAGTGCCCTAGAGGAAGAGCACTCTGGCTGACAAAAAATGCCTAGGAAGCCCCGTCGGCATTCCCCGGTAGGGGGCGTTTCAGGCGATTAGAAATAAACTAACTCCTTCTCAATGGGTGAGAAGGCAAAAACTGGGAGGTTGGACCTTCTAGAACTGCACAGGATAGCACCTCAGACAGGCGAAATCAACACCCGAAGGTCAGGACTTTACCGGTCTACAGAGCTCAGCATCTATCGGAACAGATACTACACTTTGATCTCAGGCTCAAAGGCCGAGAATTCTTATTATTTCTTCAATATGAACAACCAAAGAAAATACCGACTTTATTTTTTCTGAGAAGATCATAATTTTTAATGACTACCGATCGAAACATCGTCATGTCAGTGTCGCTTTTGTACACGTTTGTATAAATTTAAAAAAATTATATATATATATATATATATATATATATATATATATATATATATATCATTTATAATTATTTGTCGCCCATAATTTAGGCTTGGTACTCTAGTGAGTAGTATTAATACAGCCGTCAACATCATAGCTTCAATGCATGTTTCTTCATAAGTTGAACACTGTTGACGTCGGCTGCCTATCGCGCCATCTTGGTACAATATGTTTAACACTCTCATTGATTTATGTAGTTGTGTATGGTAGCCGCAAGGGTTAAGACATCGGAATCTGAGTTTTAAAAAACATGCTTCTTGTTCCGGGGTTTCGAATCCTGCGACTGGATTTAATAATTATCTCCACACTGACGATTTCGGAAGGATGAAACGTATACGTATGTAGATAAACAAATATTTATAATTATAGAAGAGAATTAAAGAGCTATCACAATGCAAGAAATAGAAATATGTCAGCGTTGAGTAAGACAAAAACAAGTGATTTTTTTTTGTATATATTTAAATAAAAAAGGTTTTTATTTTATAGCAAATCTTACTTGATTAGGCAAGACTTCAACACTGTGATGTAATGTGTGTGACCGGGTTCCATAATATATTTCGAGGAAGACCTCTTTATTAAATGGTGGGTGTTTCAAATCTCTAAATCGCGGTTGATTTTATATTCCAATAACCATGTGTTTTTACATTTTTATTTTTATTTTTTCACATTTCCAAAAAACATGAGATGTATTGTTACGGCCCGTTTCTTTTGCCGTGAGCCAAACAACATTTTTATGTAAACATTATATATATATATATATATATATATATATATAATATTTGTTTTGTTTCTTATTTATGTACGTATACGTTTCGTCCTTTAATCGGAACTCGTCCACGTAGAGATATAACTATTCACTACTGGTCGCGTGATTTGAAACCCCGGGCTCCGAGTATGTTACAACTCAAATCACGACATCTAGACTCCCATGGCCACCGCTGAATAGCTAAATAAACAGTGATAATTTTAACACTTATTCGGCGACTTGACGTCATAAGAGAGTTCAACTTAATATATATATATTAGTAGAAAAAGAAAGAGAGATAATAACGTGAAGTGGTATGAAAGGAGGTCGACATTGTCGCCTCAATTTAGGCTGGGCACTGTGGCGAGTAGTATTAATACAGTCGTAAAAATCATAGCTTTAATGCATTTCCTACATAAGTTGGACACTTTTTTTCACGTCGGATGACTGTAATTATATATTTAAATATATATATATATATATATATATATATATATATATATATATATATATATATATATATATATATACAGGGTGTTTCAAAAGTCTTGGGAACATAACGATTTTTAATAACTCAAAAACTATTAGGAGTTGAAAAATGAAATTGGTACCGTTGGAAAGGTTAAAGTTTCAAGTTTTGTGGGGAATCTTCAAAGTTGCTCAATATGAGCACCATTCGTCACACGGCAGACATCTAGTCGATAGTCCATTTCCTGCCAAACGTGTTCCAGCATCTTGACGTCAATGGTTCCCACAACTGCCGTTACTCGAGCCTTTAGTTCGTCAATATCTCTTGGAAGGGGCGGCACATAGACTTGTTGCTTGACAAAGCCCCAAAGGAAAAAGTCACACGGGGTAAGATCTGGAGACCTAGGAGGCCAGGGCATGAGAACGTCATCACCTCGCCCAGATCTCCCAATCCATCTACCAGGCAGCCTTGTGTTAAGAAACTGCCTTACTCTAAGACTCCAGTGTGGTGGTGCACCATCTTGTTGAAAAATGAAGTCATCAGATTCTGCTTGTTCCAACTGAGCCATTAACCAGTCTTCCAGCATGTTGAGATAGGATTCACCAGTGATAGTTGCCTCTTCAAAGAAGAACGGTCCATAGACACCTTTCTTGGAAATTGCACAAAACACGTTCACTTTTGGTGAATCTCGCTCGTGCTCAAGAAGTTCATGAGGATTCTCAGTACCCCATATGCGAGTGTTATGCTTGTTAACTTTGCCATTCAGATGGAAGGTCGCCTCATCGCTAAAAACAAGCCGGTCATCAAAGCCGTTATCTTCCAACTTCTCTTGCATTGCAATGCAAAAGTCACGGCGAAGTGGCTTATCAGTGTCCTTCAACTTTTGGACCAACTTGAGCTTGTAAGGTACCATTTGCAGTCGTTTCCTTAAGACACGCCAGACAGTTGCTGGAGCAAGCTGAAGTTCCCTGCTGGCTCTTCTCACTGATTTACGGGGGCTCCGCTGAAAGGCTGTCCGAACTTGCTCAACTGCATCTTCTGAAGTTGAAGGGCGACCTGTTCGCTTACTTGGGCACAAACACCCATCTTTCACAAATTTAGCATGCCATCTGACAATGGATTTCCTTTCAGGGGCTTCTTTTTTAAATTTCCTGCGAAATGCACGCTGAACACATGTCCACGATTCAGTCTTTGCAAATTGGAGGACGCAAAATGCCTTGTCTTGTTTAGAGAACGCCATTACTGCACCTGGAAAGATAACACGAAAATCATTAGTATGACCAAAAACTTGATTAAGCAAGCTTTAAAATGGCACCAGTTTCATTTTTCTACCTGGAATAGTTCATGAGATATACGCATTTGTAATGTTCCCAAGACTTTTGAAACACCCTGTATATCGTAGAAAGAGATGGAGAGAAAGGAGGTCGACACATTTAATAGAAAACATCACCTGTGTCCTGTCTGATGAGACTAGTATCTCCTTCCTTAACACTAACCCTAACCCTAACCTTAAACAGGTGCGTCCATTTTCTTTTCTTTTTTATTTTACTGTCTTTTGGGCGCGTCTTTCTAAAAGCATTAGTGTTAATTGCCATTTTCGTTATTTTTTTTTGGTTTAGTTTTTACTTTTTATTTTCTTTGCTGCCACAAGTAAATCTATTTGACGAAACCGCTGCACGTTCGCCCTCCGTCGGTTTCATACCGCCGCTCCGAAATGCACACGGAGGGATTGTAAGTTAAAAAAAAACATCTTCTATGTATCTAGAAATCTTAATTTGGCAGGCCACACTAAAAGAAGAGTGATTAGGGTTAGGGTTAGGGTTAGGCCACACTAGAAGAAGGGGGTTAGGGTTAGGGTTAGGCCACACTAGAAGAAGGGGGTTAGGATTAGGGTTAGGCCACACTAGAAGAAGGGAGTTAGGGTTAGGGTTAGACCACACTAAAAGAAGGGGGTTAAGATTAGGGTTAGACCACACTAGAAGAAGAGCTTTAAGGTTAGGGTTAGGGTTAGGCCACACTAGAAGAAGGGGGTTAGGATTTGGGTTAGGCCACACTAGAAGAAGGGGGTTAGAGTAAGGGTTAGGCCACACTAGAAGAAGGGGGTTAAGGTTAGACCACACTAAAAGAAGGGGGTTAGGATTAGGGTTAGGCCACGCTAGAAGAAGAGCTTTAGGGTTAGGGTTAGGCCACACTAGAAGAAGGGGGTTAGGGTTAGGCCACACTAGAAGAAGGGGGTTAGGGTAAGGGTTAGGCCACACTAAAAAAGAGAGTTAGTGTTAGGGTACGGGTTAGGCCGTACCAAAAGAAGTCGGGTAAGGGTTAGGCCACAATAAAAGTTCTCAGATATCAAGGGGCTCCTTCTTGAGGCTAACACTTTATTTCTATATCAGATACATAGATATTCGAATATTCTATTAATGTTCTCCTTTATTTCTCAAACGTTGAGTTAGTAAAGAAGTTAAGACATTAATTTTCCTCTCACTAATTGACCAGTTAACTTCATTATAGTCTATCTTTCTTGTGGTCGCTTAGTCTTACCGAATTCCAGGACAAGAATCCATCTAGTCTGGTGGAGTATCCAGCTAAGTGCTGTTACTTGAGGTAACATTACTTGGAGAAGGGCCACAATTCCTCGTATGAGCCAGTGTATAGCCGTGTCGATGAATCTTATTTGGGTTTGGAATACTATGTTATTTTGAATATTTGGTCATGGTTTACTTGTAGGGTGAAGTATCCTCATGTCAGGTTGTCCTGACAAACCCTTGCTCAGAGAGACCGTAGACACTCGATAATGGTGTCGAATAGGTAATTCAAACTCTCTAGTAGGTAATTCAAACTCTCCTATATATATATATATATATATATATATATATATATATATATATATATGTATATGTGTGTGTGTGTGTGTGTGTGTGCGTGTGTAGAAATGTTAGTATTTTTATGATATAAAAATGCTTCTATTATTAAATTAAGGAAAGTAGAAAGTGGACGTTTGCTTTACTTTCGGCAGCTTCGTAACTTTCGCTTTTCTTATTTTGTCCTTATGCCTCACATTCCATTTGCGAGTTTTCTGACAAAGGGGGAAGAATTGCTTGTTTTCTGGGTTAGAATCTATCGATCTAATACTAATTGTTGGCTAGTTTTTTTTACATTGAAGTGTTATTTTAAGCTTTTTCATCAAGTGGCTTCATGCCTTGTCTGAAGCGATTTCCATTTTAAAAAATGCATAATAATAATTTTGTGAACGTGCGTCTGCGTGTGTTCACTTCACAGGCCGTTTTCGTCCGCTCGTTGTGCTCGTCCAAAGTTGTTGCTAGATTTCGACACTCGTTGCACTATCAATTGCGTGGTCTCAGTAAGTGCTGTAACAGAAGGATCCTCCCTTCAAATAAATGTAAAGTAACAAAGTTTTTTTTTTGGTTTGAAGGCTACAATAATGCTCGTTTTGGCTAAGATCAAAGTGTAGTATCTGTTCCGATGGATACTACACCCCATAGACTGGTATTGTCTTGGCCTTCGGGGCTTGAATTACGCTGGTCTATGGGTCTGTCCTGTGCAGTTCTAGGAGGTCCACCCTCCCAGGTTTCGCCTCCCCTCTTTGGGGCGGAGTAAGTTTATTGCTTACTGCCTGAGGCGCCCCTACCGGGGAATGCCGACGGGGCTGCCTAGGCAATTTTTAAACCTCACTTTCCCGACCCGACCTTGGGTCACATCTTACTTGTGGGAGTAAGATAAAAACTGGCCTTGTGCCTAACTCCTGGAGAGGAGTAAATCAATACAATAATGCTCGTTTTCTCTACAGAACAGCAGGCTTGAAAATGAGAATTCTTAGCTTGACCAAATTGAAATACAAGTCGAACCGAACACCAACAGACCATATGTCTCCGAAGATCACCAAAAACCAACTGACTCCCAGATCTAAAAAATAACTGACAGTATGATGTCCAGCAGCTACAATATGACTGACTTCTCCATCTACCAGAACATATGTAAATATCACCGAAACTACCCCAGAAAGAATCGGTCATGAACAAACAGATCGACAAAGCCTCCCACCGTCATGATGTCACTTTCGACTTCTGTTTTGGCTCCTACCCTCTTTCAGCGAGCCCTCCTACTCTCTGCACCCCTTCTACTTAACAACCAGTGACCACCCCAGAAAGACCACTTGGAAAGGCCAATCCAATAACATAAAACCCAACTGTCTAGAGGGTCTCCGTATCTGGACACTCATAAAATGTACAAGGCTTTGACTAAGTTATAACCACAGTCGTATATAAAAAACATTATTTTTTTCAAGTAAACAAATGGAATTCTGAATGGTCAAACTCCAAATCAGACACATTTCCTATTTCATGTGTGACCTCTCTTTTCCTTGTTAAATATTACTCACTTGCAGCAAGTCTGTTATTCGCATGCATTGCAAACATGCAACAAACTAGGCAATGGCTGAATCTATAGAAAATGACCTCCAGTCTGTAGTGAATTGAGGTCATAAATGGTTGGTAACTTTTAATGCCGCAAAGACAAAGCTCATTTCCTTCAATAACTACAAGAAACCTCTTCAACCACCGATTGTCATTTATGACCTCAATTCACTACAGCCTGAAGTTCAGTAGAAGAAAACGAGTATCAATGTAACCTCTAAAAAAATAAACCTCTGTTATTTGTTTTAAACTCAGACGCAAGTCATACTTTCTGTGAGCACATAATATTGTTAACTACCTCCTCGTTGTCGTTTTTTCTTTTTGATTCTGTAAGGCCTCAGCACCAACTAGCCCCATGCAATATCCTTTACCGCTTAGGAAGTAGAAAAATAAATAAATACAACGCTGCTTCTATTGCCAGTAAAAAAAAAAACACGAAAACTTCGTAATTGCGATAAAAAATCATACATATTTCGGCAAGGGGTTATGGTCTAGTGGTAAGACTACAGACAATAATATCAAGGGTTCGATCTTTGTCCAGGTTAGCCATGCTGATGACGGTTGATAGCCAGAAACACATGTCCATGGATTCATTTAAGTAGTTAAAAATTAATTAATGATAATATATATATATATATATATATATATATATATATATATATATATATATATTGTGTGTATTTAGGCAGTATATTTTCATTTAGGCAAACATTATTAAATAACACGGAGTGTTTTTTTCTTGATAATCCTTTTTTTATTTGTTCACTTTTCCGAATGGTCCATTTAATGTTTCAGTCAAATTGCTGTATGCACTTTCGATTTGATTCGTCAAATCATCTTCAAACGGCGTTAGTAGTTTTGTTTTCTTAAAAAGTATGTCTTTACTGTTGAGTATATGTATACATATATATATATATATATATATATATATATATATATATATATATATATACTTCTCTGTCTTCTTTTGTCTGAAGAGGTTGACTCTCTGTGAAGAGTACAACCGAAACATGTATGCACATATGTAACCAATAATGTTTGTATAAATAAAAATGTATACTTAAGAACAGCTCTACTTGTTATTGAGCACTTTTTATAAACACTAGAGTTTCAACGGATTTACATCTACAGAAACTAATACAATACATGTACAATATACACACATATATATATATATAGTAGAGAATGGTAGTTTTCTTGAAGCATTGCTGAGTATAGTAGTAGTAAGTTTTTGAAAGGCTATGGGCAATGCAAATGCAATGCTACAACTTGCATCTTACCCGGAATGTGCATTGTCCACAGCCTTTCAAAAACTTACTACTAATATATATATATATATATATATATATATATATATATATATATATATATTCTTTTATATATGTTGAGATAAGTTATTTTAATAGGCATTCAATATTCTACATTAACATCTATTATTAGCAAGGCATCTTTGGTTGTTAAAAGACCTAGCCATATCAGCTTTATAAATAAAAGAGGCGTAAATTTATGCGGCGTTTGCTGTTCTAGGGAAGGCGTGTATCATTTTTTTCTTTTCGATTATCGTTTTCAAATATAGACTGGCTAGGTTTTAAAGATCGCCTTACTGGTCTGCGTCAATAAAAAAAAAACGTTGAAGCTTTTTTTTCGGTGAGCAGCAAATGTTGAGTTTGTTTAATTTAAAGGTGGAAAGGGCTAATCGAGGAATGGTCGACAGTAAAAAAAGATTGTAAAATTGTTCCATTAAACGAAAGGAGAACATGATGAAGATGAGCCTGAAGATAATGAGGAATATGATGGCGAAGAAGAAGATGATGATGATGATGATGATGATGATGATGATGATGACGACGACGACGACGACGACGACGATGATGATGATGATAATGACGATGATGATGATGATGATGATGACGACGACGACGACGACGACGACGATGATGATGATGATGATGATGGTGATGATGATGATAGACGAAGAAATTATCATGTCAAAAAGGATGATGAAACAAAAGAAGATTATTAATTAAATGGCGAAAAAGAAGATCATGAAGATAAAATAGATGATGATGATGCTGACGATGATGATGATGATGATGATGATGCTGACGATGATGATGATGATGATGATGATGATGATGATGATGATGATGATGATGATGACGACGACGACGACGACGATGATGATGCTTATGATAATGATGATGATGATGACGACGACGACGACGGCGGCGAGGACGATGATGATGATGATGATGATGATGATGATGATGATGATGATGATGATGATGATGATGATGATGACGACAACAGATAAAGTTGCGAAAAAGAAGATTATGAAGTATATGATGATGATGATGATGATGATGATGATGATGATGATGATGATGAAGGAAGAAGATGGCCATACTACGATATACATGACGAAATTGATTAAAATGGTGATGAGGAAATAGAAGCAATGATGAAGATGGATGAATTATCATGGAAAAAAGAATGATGAAGAACAAGAAGATGATGAATAAAATGAAGAAGATGATGACGAATAAGATGGCGAAGAAGATGATGAAGAAGATAATGATGATGAAGTTGATGAAAAAGATTAAGAAGAAGATGATAATGTTGTGCGAGAAGAAGATGACAATGAAGAAAAAAAGAGAATCATGACGAAATTGATGAAGATCGTGATGGAGAAATAGAAGGCGATGATGAAGACGAATAAATTATCATGAAAAAAGAAGTTGATGAAGAAAAAGATGATGAAAAAAAGGAAGATGCTCGTGATGATAATAATTATGAAAAAGATGAAGAAGAAGATGATGATAAAGATCATCTCAAAAAAGATGATGATGATGATGAAGATGATAAAAAAGATGACGATTATGAAGACAAAATATCATCATGCAGATACTGAAACAAATGAAAAGGAAGAGGATGATGATGGATGGACGAGGAAGATGAAGGAATAATAATAAACTACCTGTTGCCTTTCTATAATGTTCTTTCCTCTGGCGGACGAAATTATACGTCACCAATAGGATATTTATGTTTATCAACTAAAGGATTGACACCTATTAATTTATGAAGTATAAAAATGAATTTTTTTTGGAAAAATCTTCTGTTGCGCAGTCGACCATTGTTTAGCAGTATTCTCGTTTGTCGAATTGGTTACAACGAAGTCACCTAAAGATGGTCTCTTTCTGTAGACATAGATTAAAATTGTGTGCTCTTATTTTTGGACTATTTAATTTTCTATGTTCACGGACCCGTAGAATAATTAAATGATTATTTTACCTACAATACAACTATCAGCCTATTTACAGTTTGAGACCAATTTTATATTTTTTTAAGGAAAGAAAAAAACGCCATATCTTGGCTAATAAGCAATACATTCTCCAAATTTAAAGTGCTTCTCTGCCGTAATGGTGTCTTGCGCCAAGAGAATATCGAAATGCGAGTGATTTATTATATTCGCTAAAAAAAACGACAGCAGATGCCGACTCTCGTGTCAGAGTTAGTGCCGATAGATATAAAAGGGGGGGGTGAGAACTGTGAAAGAATCACATTTTGCATCATGGTTTTTCATTGTTGTGTGACCTCCATTCGAACGGAAATTCAAATACAACTCATTCCATAAAAAATTAAAGATTATACTTGATTTATTGTTGTGTTAATATTTCGCCATTTATCTCAGAGTATATTTACTGATTTTGGTGAAAAGTGTTGTAGGCATAAAGGTTTATCAGTCTTTGTGCATACGCACACACACACGTACGTATATATATATATATGGACCTGCTTGGTAGTGAAACACGTGTAGGTAAAAAACTCTTTAATTTGAAAATGATAAATAAATAATCTTTGAATAAAAAAGTCTTTTGTGGTGTTGATTGGGCTCCTGAACGGAATGCTTTGGTAAGCCTTTAAAAAAATCACATATATATAATATATATATATATATATATATATATATATATATGATAATTTTTATTTTATTTACACAGACATGTACAAAATCTGCGACACTGGCATGTCGATGTTATCGATCAACAGTTACTATAAACTGAGATCTCATCAGGCAGAGTTAGAATCCGATCTTAACCTCAGATCATATTTGGAGAGAATGAAATGGAGAGATAAAGAAAGAGAAGAAGAAAAGAAAATTAACATTTACAAAAATTGGGGTCGTTAAAAATTAAAAATTAAAAATAAAAACACAAAAAAACAAAAACAAAAAATCTAAAAAATCTAAAAAATCTAAAATCTAAAATCTGAAATAAACAGGACAAATGAATAAATAAATAAATAAGGTGGAAAGAGAGGCATATAATGAAGTGATATGAAGGTAGACACATAAAGGAAAAGAAGGAACAGCAAAAGAAAAAGGAAAAGAAAACGTCTGTTGATTCAGACCGAGAGAGAAGAGATAAGAAAATAGAAAATAGGAGGGGGGTGGACATGCACGATTCAAGTGTAAAAAAAACGACAGTTATTTTCAAGTCGAGCGGATAAATGTATTTTTCAAGTGAACTAAAGTGTTCGGACGAATCAACTATATATATATATATATATATATATATATATATATATATATATATATATATATATATATATATATATATAGTGGATTCGTCCGAACACTTTAAAATACAGCAAAATCTTTGTAATTAACGGATACATTTTATTAGACACAGACGAACAACACAGGTGAGGAAGACATTTTTTAATAACTAAAATAAGTTAGCAAAATATTTAATTGGAACAAAACTTAGATCTAATATACGGAACGTAAGTGTTCTTGTCTTTTAAGGGAAGTGGGGTCTGGTCAACTTTGCTTATTTTAAACATAAGCATGACAGACCGACGAAAGTACTAATTTAAACATAAGTATGTAATTGTAGTAAACTTCAATGGCGTGTTGTTCCTCTGTGCTATCGGTGGGTCTGGACGCCAGGCACCACGGGCGACTGGAAAGCGCTTAATTATTGGAAGATTGTGGCCTGCATGATGATGATGATGATTCATGACGGATTACAAAATATTGGAAAATCTCAGCTGCGGTTCAGTGTTCCTTGAATACCTTGAAGGCTGTGAGATGTGAACTGGAGAATTGCGATGAAGATGTGAAATAAATATTTAGCAGGCAGGGTCATAGCTGATGTTCTGACAATGTCTGCACAACGAAATTTGCCGAGAAGCTGCATAAACGATGCAACAGACAAATGTGTGTCGGAGTAACAACTATGACGAAAGTGCTGACAGAGAATCGTGGCTAATCCACATACAGAAGCCATAAGGGTGGACGTTCTTCGGTGAGCATCGCGTGCTACACACACCGGCATATCAACATTAATCGTCGATAACATCAAGACGAATTTCAACTTGACTGCGATAGATATGTCTCAGTCAGGGAGGATTATATGAAAAAAGAAGATAAACAAATATGCTTATACTTCTGACAAGGGTGTTTGTCACCGAAAGTACTCAAGTTTAAAAAAAAAAGTTTTTTAAAGTTAATAAATAATTTATTTAAAAAAAAACATAAATAATTTGCGTTGTCCAGGTTTTAAAATATTTTTTTTAAATTCTCCTTATTATTGCCATTTCAGCAACGTTTTCAATGTGTTTCTTTTGAAACTATATATATATATATATATATATATATATATATATATATATATATATATATATACATTTCCTCAAAAGAAACTACCCTCTTTCAAATCGAAAGACATTTCTTCAAATTGATTTACATATATGATGAAAGCGAACCACCGCTTGAAACGCGTTATATACAATTATAAAATGATAAAATAACAAAATAATAAATAAATCTTGAAAAAAACTTTTTACAAATGTTGATAGCTTTACTCCTTTACATATATATATATATATATATATATATATATATATATATATATATATATATATATATATATATATATATATATATATTTATATTTATATTTATATTTATATATATTTATACGTGTCCAATTACAAACACACTCCCACGTTGAAACTGTTTCTATCAGCGAGCGATCACTGGGCGAACAGCCACCGGTTGGCTCTGTGAGGGCGAAAGATCATTCAAAGCAGAACAAAAGGAAAAGAACAATGTTCAACAACCCGGTCGGGTTTGTTTTTTTTTGTATAGAAGAGTAATTATTAATAAAATAAAAGAATTGATTTTACATTGGATTAGTGTCTACCGTGCTCGTAAAAGTTGTGTTTTATCTAAGTTATGTCGTTGTTTCTCTGTGTGCACAAATTTTTCACACAAGTAGTGGTTTAGTCACAAATTAACAGGCGAAGGCGAAGGCGATGGCGGGGATTTCGCCCGGTTTTCTTTTCTTCGACGCACGCCATCATCGGCGCACGCCAGGGTCCGTTCGACTCTGTCTCAATCCAACTCTGACTGGCTCTATACTGCCGTGCGTGAAAAACGCACATTCTTTTATTGAAGATGTCTATCGTCGTACACCCCCTTCTCTGCGATCATTCTTCCTGCGTGTCTTCTGCTCTCAAGGAGAGCGGGGACGGGCGCCTCACTTCCCCTTCCGTAAAAATAAATGGGATTTTCTTTCTATCCCATTGTTATTGCCAAAACAAACGCTTTCTCATTCTGTCACACGACTGGAGATGACCTGTGACCGGGCTCGTAATTAACGATGACCGGCCCAATTAAATCCCTGCCAAGTCAAAACAGCCTTCACAGAATCGTGATTCCTAAACACGCCTTTCACCCAAACAATAATATCGCCTTATTGAATTCGGAATAAAATTTACGATTATGGAATTTCATAATCTTTACTTCCCATCTGACAACTGTTTCCTCGACTCTGGTGGCAATCGGCTCTGACTATAAAACACGACTAACCGAGACAAACTGGCCCCTCGTCCTGTCGTTTGAATAAGTTCGTTTCTACGTCAAATATATACTAGTTTTATATCTCACCTCGTCTCGACGCAGAGCATAGCATCATCACCAAGATGCATACTAGCATGTCACCAGGGTACTCGATCCCCATGGGGCCCGGATACTTTGTCACATCACAATTACGATTGAAATAGAATGTTCGTCGGTGTGTTGAAATAGCAATTTGATCGCTAAATGTTCAGATTAAATGTACTTTTTAAAAATATATTCGTTGTTTTTAATTTTCTTTATATAGGGACGGGCAATGAAAATGAAAGTCATTTGCCTTCTATAACTCAGTAATATTCTGTTTATCACTCTCCTCCTCTCTATTTATATATTTATCTCGCAATTCTCTAATAGTGTTTAATGTCTTTGTCAGTATTTAGACAAAGTCTGACACTGTTTTTACAAATTTACAAAGTGTGTCTATACATACCGTAAGCACGTATGTAAATTAGATAGAAAAATACTAGGACAATTTACTTGTATAGTATCAATAAGGATATTTAAGAATATAGAAGAATATACAAGAGTATAATTACCTCCTCTTCGGGAGGTTAGACACAAGGTCAGGTTTGGTTTTCAAATGCCAGCGCACTAGGATTAGCGCGGTCAGGCCTACAAAAATGCCTTAGCTGCCCCGTCGGTATTTCCGTCAGGATTCACAATAAAGTAACCCTTTCTCAAAGAGAAGGTAAAGTCCGGGAGGCTTGCCATGATAAGACTGAAAAGAACCATACCTCAGCTTAACAGAGAAGGGCCAGAATAAAACCACAACGACTCACCATCAATAGCAGAGTGCTTAC
>OY744552.1:43899389-43931889 GCA_963556195.1 Sepiola atlantica
AATTTTTATTTCAGTTCTCTAAATTGTAATTAACTTTATGCTTGAATGAATGAAACAAAACTGAAACTGAAAATAATTCCGTGCGATGCCGATAATCTATATAATAAACCTTTAAAACTATATATCGTCTGTCTGTGTTACTTCATGACTGTTTAAATTATGTTGTAATTTTAAATAATGTAATTCAACTTAATACTTAAGTTTGAAAAAGCAGTCTCTTTCGTCTGTCACGCTTAAGTTTCAAATAAAATTTTCGTCGTCTGTCAAGATTTAGTTTTAAAGCGCCTTTACGTTAGTCTGTCACGCTTAAGTTTGAAATAACATTTTTGTTCGTCTGTCTGTCACGCTTTAGTTTGAAATAACATTTTTGTTCGTATGTCTGTCTGTCACGCTTAAGTTTGAAATAGCACTTTTATTCACCTGAGATTCTTAAGTTGGAGTGTGTATTTTCTTTCGTTTGTCACGCTTTAGTTTGAAATAACATTTTTGTTCGTCTGTCTGTCTGTCACGCTTTAGTTTGAAATAGCACTTTTATTCACCTGAGAAGCTTAAGTTGGAGTGTGTATTTTCTTTCGTTTGTCACGCTTTAGTTTGAAATAACATTTTTGTTCGTCTGTCTGTCTGTCACGCTTTAGTTTGAAATAGCACTTTTATTCACCTGAGAAGCTTAAGTTGGAGTGTGTATTTTCTTTCGTTTGTCACGCTTTAGTTTGAAATAACATTTTTGTTCGTCTGTCTGTCTGTCACGCTTTAGTTTGAAATAGCACTTTTATTCACCTGAGAAGCTTAAGTTGGAGTGTGTATTTTCTTTCGTTTGTCACGCTTTAGTTTGAAATAACATTTTTGTTCGTCTGTCTGTCTGTCACGCTTTAGTTTGAAATAGCATGTTTTTCGTCTGAGAAGCTTAAGTTAAAGTGTGTATTTTCTTTCGTTTGTCACGCTTAAGTTTCAAATAACATTTTTGTTCGTCTGTCTGTCAGTCACGCTTTAGTTTGAAATAGCATGTTTTTCGTCTGTCACGGAAGAAGCATATTTTCGCTCGCATAATTATATTATGTAAGTGTTGAGTTTGTTAATGATCAGCCGATTGTGGCAATTGCTTGTTGACATACGCTCCCCAAAGAGGCAGTAATATCTAGGAGGATGGCCCCATGACAACATGACAGATATTATACTACTCCTCCCCCAAAAGGGAGAAGGCACTTTATAGGAGGATGGTCCTATATCATGACCACAAAACTGCTTGTAACAGAGAGCGGCCAACTGACGTAAATGCAGACACTTGTCGGCGCCCTTCAAAGAGGCAGCGTCTGGTATGCTGTGTGTGGGGGGCGAACCCAAAAACGCTCGCCGACGACAAAAAAAGAAAGAGGAGTGGGAGGAGAAAGGCGTCAGAAAGTCAAATAAGGTTTTTATTTGAAGATCCGGGCCGCGACGCCGAGAGGGAGATTTATGCAAATAAAGTTGGTTTGCATGCGTCGCATTTTTTTTAATAAGAGAAGGAAAAATAAACATTGGGGGAGAGATGTGGAGATCGTTCTGAACGTGAGATCGTAAAGCGAACGAAAGAATAGAATAGTGCTGGATTTTTTTTTATGTTGGACTGAACGACGTTTTTTTTTTTTTTTTACACTGGAGAGAGATATTAACATTCATTTGGACTTGATCTTGGCGACACCCCTGTTTAACTCTTCCGATACTATTTCTTTATTTTATCTACAAAGATGATACCATGACAAACGAACAAATACTACACTACTTCCTAAAGTATGAGGTAATGCCTGGAAGGATGGTTTCATGACAACTGAATAGATACTACAATACGCACCCTGAAAAGCGCATTACTAGATGGTATATTAGTCGGAAATAGTATAGTAAACTGAATTAAGCATTAAAGTATTAAAAGAGAAAATATTAATAAAGGTTTTAGTATTGGTTTGGCTTTAGAAAAACAGATACCAAATCTCTATTAGAAATAAAAGTACAATAGTACAATGTTAATAAAAGTAATAGTATTGGTTTGGCTTTAGAAAAACAGATACCAAATCTCTATTAGTAATAAAAGTACAATAGTACAATGTTAATAAAAGTAATAGTATTGGTTTGGCTTTAGAAAAACAGATACCAAATCTCTATTAGAAATAAAAGTACAATAGTACAATGTTAATAAAAGTAATAGTATTGGTTTGGCTTTAGAAAAACAGATACCAAATCTCTATTAGAAATAAAAGTACAATAGTACAATGTTAATAAAAGTAATAGTATTGGTTTGGCTTTAGAAAAACAGATACCAAATCTCTATTAGTAATAAAAGTACAATAGTACAATGTTAATAAAAGTAATAGTATTGGTTTGGCTTTAATAAAAACAGATACTAAATCTCTATTAGAAATAAAAGTACAATAGTACAATGTTAATAAAAGTAATAGTATTGGTTTGGCTTTAGAAAAACAGATACCAAATCTCTATTAGTAATAAAAGTACAATAGTACAATGTTAATAAAAGTAATAGTATTGGTTTGGCTTTAGAAAAACAGATACCAAATATCTACTAGAAATAAAAGTACAATAGTACAATGTTAATAAAAGTAATAGTATTGGTTTGGCTTTAGAAAACAGATACTAAATCTCTATTAGAAATAAAAGTACAATAGTACAATGTTAATGAAAGTAAAAGTATTGGTTTGGCTTTAGAAAACAGATACTAAATCTCTATTAGAAATAAAAGTACAATAGTACAATGTTAATGAAAGTAAAAGTATTGGTTTGGCTTTAGAAAAACAGATACCAAATCTCTATTAGTAATAAAAGTACAATAGTACAATGTTAATAAAAGTAATAGTATTGGTTTGGCTTTAGAAAACAGATACTAAATCTCTATTAGAAATAAAAGTACAATAGTACAATGTTAATAAAAGTAATAGTATTGGTTTGGCTTTAGAAAAACAGATACCAAATCTCTATTAGTAATAAAAGTACAATAGTACAATGTTAATAAAAGTAATAGTATTGGTTTGGCTTTAGAAAAACAGATACCAAATCTCTATTAGAAATAAAAGTACAATAGTACAATGTTAATAAAAGTAATAGTATTGGTTTGGCTTTAGAAAAACAGATACCAAATCTCTATTAGAAATAAAAGTACAATAGTACAATGTTAATAAAAGTAATAGTATTGGTTTGGCTTTAGAAAAACAGATACCAAATCTCTATTAGTAATAAAAGTACAATAGTACAATGTTAATAAAAGTAATAGTATTGGTTTGGCTTTAATAAAAACAGATACTAAATCTCTATTAGAAATAAAAGTACAATAGTACAATGTTAATAAAAGTAATAGTATTGGTTTGGCTTTAGAAAAACAGATACCAAATCTCTATTAGTAATAAAAGTACAATAGTACAATGTTAATAAAAGTAATAGTATTGGTTTGGCTTTAGAAAAACAGATACCAAATATCTACTAGAAATAAAAGTACAATAGTACAATGTTAATAAAAGTAATAGTATTGGTTTGGCTTTAGAAAACAGATACTAAATCTCTATTAGAAATAAAAGTACAATAGTACAATGTTAATGAAAGTAAAAGTATTGGTTTGGCTTTAGAAAACAGATACTAAATCTCTATTAGAAATAAAAGTACAATAGTACAATGTTAATGAAAGTAAAAGTATTGGTTTGGCTTTAGAAAAACAGATACCAAATCTCTATTAGTAATAAAAGTACAATAGTACAATGTTAATAAAAGTAATAGTATTGGTTTGGCTTTAGAAAACAGATACTAAATCTCTATTAGAAATAAAAGTACAATAGTACAATGTTAATAAAAGTAATAGTATTGGTTTGGCTTTAGAAAAACAGATACCAAATCTCTATTAGTAATAAAAGTACAATAGTACAATGTTAATAAAAGTAATAGTATTGGTTTGGCTTTAGAAAACAGATACCAAATCTCTATTAGTAATAAAAGTACAATAGTACAATGTTAATGAAAGTAATAGTATTGGTTTGGCTTTAGAAAAACAGATACCAAATCTCTATTAGTAATAAAAGTACAATAGTACAATGTTAATAAAAGTAATAGTATTGGTTTGGCTTTAGAAAACAGATACCAAATCTCTATTAGAAATAAAAGTACAATAGTACAATGTTAATAAAAGTAATAGTATTGGTTTGGCTTTAGAAAACAGATACTAAATCTCTATTAGAAATAAAAGTACAATAGTACAATGTTAATAAAAGTAATAGTATTGGTTTGGCTTTAGAAAACAGATACCAAATCTCTATTAGAAATAAAAGTACAATAGTACAATGTTAATAAAAGTAATAGTATTGGTTTGGCTTTAGAAAACAGATACTAAATCTCTATTAGAAATAAAAGTACAATAGTACAATGTTAATAAAAGTAATAGTATTGGTTTGGCTTTAGAAAACAGATACCAAATCTCTATTAGTAATAAAAGTACAATAGTACAATGTTAATGAAAGTAATAGTATTGGTTTGGCTTTAGAAAACAGATACCAAATCTCTATTAGAAATAAAAGTACAATAGTACAATGTTAATAAAAGTAATAGTATTGGTTTGGCTTTAGAAAAACAGATACCAAATATCTACTAGAAATAAAAGTACAATAGTACAATGTTAATAAAAGTAATAGTATTGGTTTGGCTTTAGAAAACAGATACTAAATCTCTATTAGAAATAAAAGTACAATAGTACAATGTTAATAAAAGTAATAGTATTGGTTTGGCTTTAGAAAAACAGATACCAAATCTCTATTAGTAATAAAAGTACAATAGTACAATGTTAATAAAAGTAATAGTATTGTTTCGTGATCAGACAAACAGATACCTAATCTCTATTAGTAATAGAAGTACAATAGTACAATGTTAATTAAAGTAATAGTATTGGTTAGGCTTT
The DNA here is from genome assembly GCA_963556195.1 of Sepiola atlantica. NCBI lineage: Eukaryota > Metazoa > Mollusca > Cephalopoda > Sepiida > Sepiolidae > Sepiola > Sepiola atlantica. The sequence goes on from OY744552.1 coordinate 43,904,311, forward strand.
AGAAAAACAGATACCAAATTTCTATTAGAAATAAAAGTACAATAGTACAATGTTAATAAAAGTAATAGTATTGGTTTGGCTTTAGAAAAACAGATACCAAATCTCTATTAGAAATAAAAGTACAATATTACAATGTTAATAAAAGTAAAAGTATTGGTTTGGCTTTAGAAAAACAGATACCAAATCTCTATTAGTAATAAAAGTACAATAGTACAATGTTAATAAAAGTAATAGTATTGGTTTGGCTTTAGAAAACAGATACCAAATCTCTATTAGTAATAAAAGTACAATATTACAATGTTAATAAAAGTAATAGTATTGGTTTGACTTTAGAAAAACAGATACCAAATCTCTATTAGTAATAAAAGTACAATATTACAATGTTAATAAAAGTAATAGTATTGGTTAGACTTTAGTAAAACAGATACCAAATCTCTATTAGTAATAAAAGTACAATATTACAATGTTAATAAAAGTAATAGTATTGGTTTGACTTTAGAAAAACAGATACCAAATCTCTATTAGTAATAAAAGTACAATATTACAATGTTAATAAAAGTAATAGTATTGGTTTGACTTTAGAAAAACAGATACCAAATCTCTATTAGTAATAAAAGTACAATAGTACAATGTTAATAAAAGTAATAGTATTGGTTTGACTTTAGAAAAACAGATACCAAATCTCTATTAGTAATAAAAGTACAATAGTACAATGTTAATAAAAGTAATAGTATTGGTTTGACTTTAGTAAAACAGATACCAAATCTCTATTAGTAATAAAAGTACAATAGTACAATGTTAATAAAAGTAATAGTATTGGTTTGGCTTTAGAAAACAGATACCAAATCTCTATTAGTAATAAAAGTACAATATTACAATGTTAATAAAAGTAATAGTACCGTTTCGTCATCAGACAAACAGATACCAAATCTCTATTAGTGATAAAAGTACAATAGTACAATGTTAATAAAAGTAATAGTATTGTTTCGTCATCAGACAAACATATACAAAATCTCTATTAGTAATAAAAGTAATATAGTACAATGTTAAAAAAGTAGTAGTATTGTTTTGGTTTTAGAAAAACAGATACCGAATCTCTATTAGTAATAAAAGTACAATAGTACAATGTTAATAAAAGTAATAGTATTGGTTTGGCTTTAGAAAACAGATACCAAATCTCTATTCGTAATAAAACTACAATATTACAATGTTAATAAAAGTAATAGTATTGGTTTGACTTTAGAAAAACAGATACCAAATCTCTATTAGTAATAAAAGTACAATAGTACAATGTTAATAAAAGTAATAGTATTGGTTTGGCTTTAGAAAACAGATACCAAATCTCTATTAGTAATAAAAGTACAATATTACAATGTTAATAAAAGTAATAGTATTGGTTTGACTTTAGAAAAACAGATACTAAATCTCTATTAGTAATAAAAGTACAATATTACAATGTTAATAAAAGTAATAGTATTGGTTTGACTTTAGAAAAACAGATACCAAATCTCTATTAGTAATAAAAGTACAATAGTACAATGTTAATAAAAGTAATAGTATTGGTTTGACTTTAGAAAAACAGATACCAAATCTCTATTAGTAATAAAAGTACAATAGTACAATGTTAATAAAAGTAATAGTATTGGTTTGACTTTAGTAAAACAGATACCAAATCTCTATTAGTAATAAAAGTACAATAGTACAATGTTAATAAAAGTAATAGTACCGTTTCGTCATCAGACAAACAGATACCAAATCTCTATTAGTGATAAAAGTACAATAGTACAATGTTAATAAGAGTAATAGTATTGTTTCGTCATCAAACAAACATATACAAAATCTCTATTAGTAATAAAAGTAATATAGTACAATGTTAAAAAAGTAATAGTATTGTTTTGGCTTTAGAAAAACAGATACCGAATCTCTATTAGTAATAAAAGTACAATAGTACAATGTTAATAAAAGTAATAGTATTGTTTTGACTTTAGAAACACAGATACCAAATCTCTATTAGTAATAAAAGTACAATAGTACAATGTTAATAAAAGTAATAGTATTGGTTCGTCATCAGACAAACAGATACCAAATCTCTATTAGTAATAAAAGTACAATAGTACAATGTTAATATTAGTAATAGTATTGGTTTGGCTTTAGAAAAACAAATACAAAATCTCTATTAGTAATAAAAGTACAATAGTACAATGTTAATAAAAGTAATAGTATTGGTTTGACTTTAGAAAAACAGATACTAAATCTCTATTAGTAATAAATGTACAATAGTACAATGTTAATAAAAGTAATAGCATTGGTTTGGCTTTAGAAAACAGATACCAAATCTCTATTGGTAATAAAAGTACAATATTACAATGTTAATAAAACTTATAGTATTGGTTTGACTTTAGAAAAACAGATACTAAATCTCGATTAGTAATAAAAGGACAATATTACAATGTTAATAAAAGTAATAGTATTGGTTTGACTTTAGAAAAACAGATACCAAATCTCTATTAGTAATAAAAGTAAAATATTACAATGTTAATAAAAGTAATAGTATTGGTTTGACTTTAGAAAAACAGATACCAAATCTCTATTAGTAATAAAAGTACAATATTACAATGTTAATAAAAGTAATAGTATTGGTTTGACTTTAGAAAAACAGATACCAAATCTCTATTAGTAATAAAAGTACAATAGTACAGTGTTAATAAAAGTAATAGTATTGGTTTGGCTAAAGAAAAACAGATACCAAATCTCTATTAGTAATAAAAGTACAATAGTACAATGTTAATAAAAGTAATAGTATTGGTTTGGCTTAAGAAAAACAGATACCAAATCTTCTATTAGTAATAAAAGTACAATAGTACAATGTTAATAAAAGTAATAGTATTGGTTTGACTTTAGAAAAACAGATGCCAAATCTCTATTAGGAATAAAAGTACAATAGTACAATGTTAATAAAAGTAATAGTACCGTTTCGTCATCAGACAAACAGATACCGAATCTCTATTAGTAATAAAAGTACAATAGTACAATGTTAATAAAAGTAATAGTATTGGTTTGACTTTAGAAACACAGATACCAAATCTCTATTAGTAATAAAAGTAGAATAGTACAATGTTAATAAAAGTAATAGTATTGTTTCGTCTCTCGACAAACAGACACCAAATCTCTATTAGTGATAAAAGTACAATAGTACAATGTTAATAAAAGTAATAGTATTGGTTCGTCATCAGACAAACAGATACCAAATCTCTATTAGTAATAAAAGTACAATAGTACAATGTTAATATAAGTAATAGTATTGGTTTGGCTTTAGAAAAACAAATACCAAATCTCTATTAGTAATAAAGGTACAATAGTACAATGTTAATAAAAGTAATAGTATTGGTTTGACTTTAGAAAAACAGATACTAAATCTCTATTAGTAATAAAAGTACAATAGTACAATGTTTATAAAAGTAATAGTATTGGTTTGGCTTTAGAAAACAGATACCAAATCTCTATTAGTAATAAAAGTACAATATTACAATGTTAATAAAAGTTATAGTATTGGTTTGACTTTAGAAAAACAGATACTAAATCTATATTAGTAATAAAAGTACAATAGTACAATGTTTATAAAAGTAATAGTATTGGTTTGACTTTAGAAAAACAGATACCAAATCTCTATTAGTAATCAAAGTACAATAGTACAATGTTAATAAAAGTAATAATATTGTTTCGTCATCAGACAAACAGATACGAAATCTCTATAAGTAATAAAGGTACAATAGTACAATGTTAATATAAGTAATAGTATTGGTTTGGCTTTAGAAAACAGATACCAAATCTCTATTAGTAATAAAAGTACAATATTACAATGTTAATAAAAGTTATAGTATTGGTTTGACTTTAGAAAAACAGATACTAAATCTCTATTAGTAATCAAAGTACAATATTACAATGTTAATAAAAGTAATAGTATTGGTTTGGCTTTAGAAAAACAGATACCAAATCTCTATAAGTAATAAAAGTACAATAGTACAATGTTAATATAAGTAATAGTATTGGTTTGGCTTTAGAAAACAGATACCAAATCTCTATTAGTAATAAAAGTACAATATTACAATGTTAATAAAAGTAATAGTATTGGTTTGACTTTAGAAAACTAATACCAAATCTCTATTAGTAATAAAAGTACAATATTACAATGTTAATAAAAGTAATAGTATTGGTTTGACTTTAGAAAAACAGATACCAAATCTCTATTAGTAATAAAAGTACAATAGTACAGTGTTAATAAAAGTAATAGTATTGGTTTGACTTTAGAAAAAAAGATACCAAATCTCTATTAGTAATAAAAGTACAATAGTACAGTGTTAATAAAAGTAATAGTATTGGTTTGGCTAAAGAAAAACAGATACCAAATCTCTATTAGTAATAAAAGTACAATAGTACAATGTTAATAAAAGTAATAGTATTGGTTTGACTTTAGAAAAACAGATACCAAATCTCTATTAGTAATAAAAGTACAATAGTACAATGTTAATAAAAGTAATAGTATTGGTTTGGCTAAAGAAGAACAGATACCAAATCTCTATTAGTAATAAAAGTACAATAGTACAATGTTAATAAAAGTAATAGTATTGGTTTGACTTTAGAAAAACAGATACCAAATCTCTATTAGTAATAAAAGTACAATAGTACAGTGTTAATAAAAGTAATAGTATTGGTTTGACTTTAGAAAAACAGATACCAAATCTCTATTAGTAATAAAAGTACAATAGTACAGTGTTAATAAAAGTAATAGTATTGGTTTGGCTAAAGAAAAACAGATACAAAATCTCTATTAGTAATAAAAGTACAATAGTACAATGTTAATAAAAGTAATAGTATTGGTTTGACTTTAGAAAAACAGATACCAAATCTCTATTAGTAATAAAAGTACAATAGTACAATGTTAATAAAAGTAATAGTATTGGTTTGACTTTAGAAAAACAGATACCAAATCTCTATTAGTAATAAAAGTACAATAGTACAATGTTAATAAAAGTAATAGTATTGGTTTGACTTTAGAAAAACAGATACCAAATCTCTATTAGTAATAAAAGTACAATAGTACAATGTTAATAAAAGTAATAGTATTGGTTTGACTTTAGAAAAACAGATACCAAATCTCTATTAGTAATAAAAGTACAATATTACAATGTTAAAAAAGTAATAGTATTGTTTTGGCTTTAGAAAAACAGATACCGAATCTCTATTAGTAATAAAAGTACAATAGTACAATGTTAATAAAAGTTATAGTATTGGTTTGACTTTAGAAAAACAGATACTAAATCTCTATTAGTAATAAAAGTACAATAGTACAATGTTAATAAAAGTAATAGTATTAGTTTGACTTTAGAAACACAGATACCAAATCTCTATTAGTAATAAAAGTACAATAGTACAATGTTAATAAAAGTAATAGTATTGTTTCGTCATCAGACAAACAGATACCAAATCTCTATTAGTAATAAAAGTAATATAGTACAATGTTAATAAAAGTAATAGTATTGGTTCGTCATCAGACAAACAGATACCAAATCTCTATTAGTAATAAAAGTACAATAGTACAATGTTAATATAAGTAATAGTATTGGTTTGGCTTTAGAAAAACATATACCAAATCTCTATAAGTAATAAAAGTTACAATAGTACAATGTTAATATAAGTAATAGTATTGGTTAGTCTTTAGAAAAACAAATACCAAATCTCTATTAGTAATAAAAGTACAATAGTACAATGTTAATAAAAGTAATAGTATTGGTTTGACTTTAGAAAAACAGATACTAAATCTCTATTAGTAATAAAAGTACAATAGTACAATGTTAATAAAAGTTATAGTATTGGTTTGACTTTAGAAAAACAGATACTAAATCTCTATTAGTAATAAAAGTAGAATAGTACAATGTTAATAAAAGTAATAGTATTGGTTTGACTTTAGAAAAACAGATACCAAATCTCTATCAGTAATCAAAGTACAATAGTACAATGTTAATAAAAGTAATAATATTGTTTCGTCATCAGACAAACAGATACCAAATCTCTATTAGTAATAAAAGTACAATAGTACAATGTTAATAAAAGTAATAGTATTGTTTCGTCATCAGACAAACAGATACCAAATCTCTATTAGTAATAAAAGTACAATAGTACAATGTTAATAAAAGTAATAGTATTGGTTTGGCTTTAGAAAACAGATACCAAATCTCTATTAGTAATAAAAGTACAATATTACAATGTTAATAAAAGTAATAGTATTGGTTTGACTTTAGAAAAACAGATACTAAATCTCTATTAGTAATAAAAGTACAATATTACAATGTTAATAAAAGTAATAGTATTGGTTTGACTTTAGAAAAACAGATACCAAATCTCTATTAGTAATAAAAGTACAATAGTACAATGTTAATAAAAGTAATAGTATTGGTTTGACTTTAGAAAAACAGATACCAAATCTCTATTAGTAATAAAAGTACAATAGTACAATGTTAATAAAAGTAATAGTATTGGTTTGACTTTAGTAAAACAGATACCAAATCTCTATTAGTAATAAAAGTACAATAGTACAATGTTAATAAAAGTAATAGTACCGTTTCGTGATCAGACAAACAGATACCAAATCTCTATTAGTGATAAAAGTACAATAGTACAATGTTAATAAAAGTAATAGTATTGTTTCGTCATCAGACAAACATATACAAAATCTCTATTAGTAATAAAAGTAATATAGTACAATGTTAAAAAAGTAATAGTATTGTTTTGGCTTTAGAAAAACAGATACCGAATCTCTATTAGTAATAAAAGTACAATAGTACAATGTTAATAAAAGTAATAGTATTGGTTTGACTTTAGAAACACAGATACCAAATCTCTATTAGTAATAAAAGTACAATAGTACAATGTTAATAAAAGTAATAGTATTGGTTCGTCATCAGACAAACAGATACCAAATCTCTATTAGTAATAAAAGTACAATAGTACAATGTTAATATTAGTAATAGTATTGGTTTGGCTTTAGAAAAACAAATACAAAATCTCTATTAGTAATAAAAGTACAATAGTACAATGTTAATAAAAGTAATAGTATTGGTTTGACTTTAGAAAAACAGATACTAAATCTCTATTAGTAATAAATGTACAATAGTACAATGTTTATAAAAGTAATAGCATTGGTTTGGCTTTAGAAAACAGATACCAAATCTCTATTGGTAATAAAAGTACAATATTACAATGTTAATAAAAGTTATAGTATTGGTTTGACTTTAGAAAAACAGATACTAAATCTCGATTAGTAATAAAAGGACAATATTACAATGTTAATAAAAGTAATAGTATTGGTTTGACTTTAGAAAAACAGATACCAAATCTCTATTAGTAATTAAAGTACAATAGTACAGTGTTAATAAAAGTAATAGTATTGGTTTGGCTAAAGAAAAACAGATACCAAATCTCTATTAGTAATAAAAGTACAATAGTACAATGTTAATAAAAGTAATAGTATTGGTTTGGCTTAAGAAACACAGATACCAAATCTTCTATTAGTAATAAAAGTACAATAGTACAATGTTAATAAAAGTAATAGTATTGGTTTGACTTTAGAAAAACAGATGCCAAATCTCTATTAGGAATAAAAGTACAATAGTACAATGTTAATAAAAGTAATAGTACCGTTTCGTCATCAGACAAACAGATACCGAATCTCTATTAGTAATAAAAGTACAATAGTACAATGTTAATAAAAGTAATAGTATTGGTTTGACTTAAGAAACACAGATACCAAATCTCTATTAGTAATAAAAGTAGAATAGTACAATGTTAATAAAAGTAATAGTATTGTTTCGTCTCTCGACAAACAGACACCAAATCTCTATTAGTGATAAAAGTACAATAGTACAATGTTAATAAAAGTAATAGTATTGGTTCGTCATCAGACAAACAGATACCAAATCTCTATTAGTAATAAAAGTACAATAGTACAATGTTAATAAAAGTTATAGTATTGGTTTGACTTTAGAAAAACAGATACTAAATCTCTATTAGTAATAAAAGTACAATAGTACAATGTTTATAAAAGTAATAGTATTGGTTTGACTTTAGAAAAACAGATACCAAATCTCTATTAGTAATCAAAGTACAATAGTACAATGTTAATAAAAGTAATAATATTGTTTCGTCATCAGACAAACAGATACCAAATCTCTATAAGTAATAAAGGTACAATAGTACAATGTTAATATAAGTAATAGTATTGGTTTGGCTTTAGAAAACAGATACCAAATCTCTATTAGTAATAAAAGTACAATATTACAATGTTAATAAAAGTTATAGTATTGGTTTGACTTTAGAAAAACAGATACTAAATCTCTATTAGTAATCAAAGTACAATATTACAATGTTAATAAAAGTAATAGTATTGGTTTGGCTTTAGAAAAACAGATACCAAATCTCTATAAGTAATAAAAGTACAATAGTACAATGTTAATATAAGTAATAGTATTGGTTTGGCTTTAGAAAACAGATACCAAATCGCTATTAGTAATAAAAGTACAATATTACAATGTTAATAAAAGTAATAGTATTGGTTTGACTTTAGAAAACTAATACCAAATCTCTATTAGTAATAAAAGTACAATATTACAATGTTAATAAAAGTAATAGTATTGGTTTGACTTTAGAAAAACAGATACCAAATCTCTATTAGTAATAAAAGTACAATAGTACAGTGTTAATAAAAGTAATAGTACGGGTTTGACTTTAGAAAAAAAGATACCAAATCTCTATTAGTAATAAAAGTACAATAGTACAGTGTTAATAAAAGTAATAGTATTGGTTTGGCTAAAGAAAAACAGATACCAAATCTCTATTAGTAATAAAAGTACAATAGTACAATGTTAATAAAAGTAATAGTATTGGTTTGACTTTAGAAAAACAGATACCAAATCTCTATTAGTAATAAAAGTACAATAGTACAATGTTAATAAAAGTAATAGTATTGGTTTGGCTAAAGAAAAACAGATACCAAATCTCTATTAGTAATAAAAGTACAATAGTACAATGTTAATAAAAGTAATAGTATTGGTTTGACTTTAGAAAAACAGATACCAAATCTCTATTAGTAATAAAAGTACAATAGTACAGTGTTAATAAAAGTAATAGTATTGGTTTGACTTTAGAAAAACAGATACCAAATCTCTATTAGTAATAAAAGTACAACAGTACAGTGTTAATAAAAGTAATAGTATTGGTTTGGCTAAAGAAAAACAGATACCAAATCTCTATTAGTAATAAAAGAACAATAGAACAATGTTAATAAAAGTAATAGTATTGGTTTGACTTTAGAAAAACAGATACCAAATCTCTATTAGTAATAAAAGTACAATAGTACAATGTTAATAAAAGTAATAGTATTGGTTTGACTTTAGAAAAACAGATACCAAATCTCTATTAGTAATAAAAGTACAATAGTACAATGTTAATAAAAGTAATAGTATTGGTTTGACTTTAGAAAAACAGATACCAAATCTCTATTAGTAATAAAAGTACAATAGTACAATGTTAATAAAAGTAATAGTATTGGTTTGACTTTAGAAAAACAGATACCAAATCTCTATTAGTAATAAAAGTACAATATTACAATGTTAAAAAAGTAATAGTATTGTTTTGGCTTTAGAAAAACAGATACCGAATCTCTATTAGTAATAAAAGTACAATAGTACAATGTTAATAAAAGTAATAGTATTGGTTTGACTTTAGAAACACAGATACCAAATCTCTATCAGTAATAAAAGTACAATAGCACAATGTTAATAAAAGTAATAGTATTGTTTCGTCATCAGACAAACAGATACCAAATCTCTATTAGTAATAAAAGTAATATAGTACAATGTTAATAAAAGTAATAGTATTGGTTCGTCATCAGACAAACAGATACCAAATCTCTATTAGTAATAAAAGTACAATAGTACAATGTTAATATAAGTAATAGTATTGGTTTGGCTTTAGAAAAACAGATACCAAATCTCTATAAGTAATAAAAGTTACAATAGTACAATGTTAATATAAGTAATAGTATTGGTTAGTCTTTAGAAAAACAAATACCAAATCTCTATTAGTAATTAAAAGTACAATAGTACAATGTTAATAAAAGTAATAGTATTGGTTTGACTTTAGAAAAACAGATACTAAATCTCTATTAGTAATAAAAGTACAATAGTACAATGTTAATAAAAGTTATAGTATTGGTTTGACTTTAGAAAAACAGATACTAAATCTCTATTAGTAATAAAAGTAGAATAGTACAATGTTAATAAAAGTAATAGTATTGGTTTGACTTTAGAAAAACAGATACCAAATCTCTATCAGTAATCAAAGTACAATAGTACAATGTTAATAAAAGTAATAATATTGTTTCGTCATCAGACAAACAGATACCAAATCTCTATTAGTAATAAAAGTACAATAGTACAATGTTAATAAAAGTAATAGTATTGTTTCGTCATCAGACAAACAGATACCAAATCTCTATTAGTAATAAAAGTACAATAGTACAATGTTAATAAAAGTAATAATATTGTTTCGTCATCAGACAAACAGATACCAAATCTCTATTAGTAATAAAAGTACAATAGTACAATGTTAATAAAAGTAATAGTACGGGTTTGACTTTAGAAAAACAGATACCAAATCTCTATTAGTAATCAAAGTACAATAGTACAATGTTAATAAAAGTAATAGTATTGGTTCGTCATCAGACAAACAGATACCAAATCTCTATTAGTAATCAAAGTACAATAGTACAATGTTAATAAAAGTAATAGTATTGTTTCGTCATCAGACAAACAGATACCAAATCTCTATTAGTAATAAAAGTACAATAGTACAATGTTAATAAAAGTAATAGTACGGGTTTGACTTTAGAAAAACAGATACCAAATCTCTATTAGTAATCAAAGTACAATAGTACAATGTTAATAAAAGTAATAGTATTTTTTCGTCATCAGACAAACAGATACCAAATCTCTATTAGTAATAAAAGTACAATAGTACAATGTTAATAAAAGTAATAGTATTGGTTTGGCTTTCAAAAAACAGATACAAAATCTCTATTAGTAATAAAAGTAAAATATTACAATGTTAATAAAAGTAATAGTATTGGTTCGTCATCAGACAAACAGATACCAAATCTCTATTAGTAATCAAAGTACAATGGTACAATGTTAATAAAAGTAATAGTATTGTTTCATCATCAGACAAAAAGATACCAAATCTTCTATTAGTAATCAAAGTACAATAGTACAATGTTAATAAAAGTAATAGTATTGTTTCGTCATCAGACAAACAGATACCAAATCTCTATTAGTAATCAAAGTACAATAGTACAATGTTAATAAAAGTAATAGTATTGTTTCGTCATCAGACAAACAGATACCAAATCTCTATTAGTAATCAAAGTACAATAGTACAATGTTAATAAAAGTAATAGTATTGTTTCGTCATCAGACAAACAGATACCAAATCTCTATTAGTAATAAAAGTACAATAGTACAATGTTAATAAAAGTAATAGTATTCTTTCATCATCAGACAAAAAGATACCACATCTATATTAGTAATCAAAGTACAATAGTACAATGTTAATAAAAGTAATAGTATGAGTTTGACTTTAGAAAAACAGATACCAAATCTCTATTAGTAATAAAAGTACAATAGTACAATGTTAATAAAAGTAATAGTATTGGTTTGACTTTAGAAAAACAGATACCAAATCTCTATTAGTAATCAAAGTACAATAGTACAATGTTAATAAAAGTAATAGTATTGGTTCGTTATCAGACAAACAGATACCAAATCTCTATTAGTAATAAAAGTACAATAGTACAATGTTAATAAAAGTAATAGTATTTGTTCGTCATCAGACAAACAGATACCAAATCTCTATTAGTAATAAAAGTACAATAGTACAATGTTAATAAAAGTAATAGTACTGGTTTGGCTTTAGAAAAACAGATACCAAATCTCTATTAGTAATAAAAGTACAATAGTACAATGTTAATAAAAGTAATAGTATTGGTTTGACTTTAGAAAAACAGATACTAAATCTCTATTAGTAATAGAAGTACAATAGTACAATGTTAATAAAAGTAATAGTATTGGTTTGACTTTAGAAAAACAGATGCCAAATCTCTATTAGTAATAAAAGTACAATAGTACAATGTTAATAAAAGTAATAGTATTGTTTCGTCATCAGACAAACAGATACCAAATTTCTATTAGTAATAAAAGTACAATCGTACAATGTTAATAAAAGTAATAGTATTGGTTCGTCATCAGACAAACAGATACCAAATCTCTATTAGTAATAAAAGTACAATAGTACAATGTTAATAAAAGTAATAGTATGGGTTTGACTTTAGAAAAACAGATACCAAATCTCTATTAGTAATAAAAGTACAATAGTACAATGTTAATAAAAGTAATAGTATTGGTTTGACTTTAGAAAAACAGATACCAAATCTCTATTAGTAATCAAAGTACAATAGTACAATGTTAATAAAAGTAATAGTATTGGTTCGTTATCAGACAAACAGATACCAAATCTCTATTAGTAATAAACGTACAATAGTACAATGTTAATAAAAGTAATAGTATTTGTTCGTCATCAGACAAACAGATACCAAATCTCTATTAGTAATAAAAGTACAATAGTACAATGTTAATAAAAGTAATAGTACTGGTTTGGCTTTAGAAAAACAGATACCAAATCTCTATTAGTAATAAAAGTACAATAGTACAATGTTAATAAAAGTAATAGTATTGGTTTGACTTTAGAAAAACAGATACTAAATCTCTATTAGTAATAGAAGTACAATAGTACAATGTTAATAAAAGTAATAGTATTGGTTTGACTTTAGAAAAACAGATGCCAAATCTCTATTAGTAATAAAAGTACAATAGTACAATGTTAATAAAAGTAATAGTATTGTTTCGTCATCAGACAAACAGATACCAAATCTCTATTAGTAATAAAAGTACAATAGTACAATGTTAATAAAAGTAATAGTATTCTTTCATCATCAGACAAAAAGATACCAAATCTCCATTAGTAATAGAAGCAAAATAGCATAATTAATAGAAGTAATAGTATAGTTTCGGCTTTAAACAGACAGATACCAAATCTCCATTAGTAATCGAAGTACAATTGTACAACTAATAGAACTAATATATAGTTTTAGCTTCAGACTGACTGATACCAAGTCTCTATTAGTAAGTAAGAGAAGTACAATACTAATAGAAGTAATAGTATAGTTTCGGCTTCAAACAGACATATACCAAATCTCTATTAGTAAAAGAAGTACAATAGCACAATTAATAGAAGTAATAGTATAGTTTCGTCATTAAACAGACATATACCAAATCTCCATTAGTAATAGAAGTACAATAGTACATTAATAGAAGTAATAGTATAGTTTCGGCTTTAAACAGACAGATACCAAATCTTCCATTAGTAATAAAATACAATAGCACAATTAAAAGAAGTAATAGTATAGTTTGGGCTTCAAACAGACAGATACCAAATCACTATTAGTAATAGAAGTACAATAGTACCATGTTAATAGAAGTATATTTGGCTTTAGACAGACAGATACCAAATGTCTATTAGTAATAGAAGTACACTAGTACTATATTGATAGATGTAGTAGTATAGTTTCGGCTTCAGACAGATACGAAATCTTTACAGTAGATCATAAAATCGTCGATATCGCCTGCCTGTGTGAGTTGAGGCATAACTGTTTAAACAATTTCATTTAATTAATTTACTGACTAGAAGATGCCTTAATAAAGTTAAATTAAATTTTATCAAAGTCTTAATCAAAAAAGTAATAATTTGATTTAAAAATCACAAAAAGTAATAATTTGATAAAAGATCAAAAAAGTAATAATTTGATAAAAATGGACCAGCATGCATTTCGTTAAGGAAGATTGAATGAAAACATTATCCCGGGCAAAACCGGTTAGATAAATATAGTCATATGATAAATGAATAAATGTTATGACAGATGTTGTTTATTATACTTAGCTGTTAAACATGTTTCATGTCTCATAAACCTTTCTTGAACAAAATAGCATGATGCATGACACGTAATTAAACTGAAAAGTAATTATAAGCATAACAAATAACAACTTTGATAGCATTTATTTGTTTTAATTATTCTTACTATCTTGAATTGTCGTGTAAATTACGCGGTATTATTAGTATTATAAATTTTGAAAACATTCCTAAAAATCTTATAGTAAACACAAAAATGAAAAATGAACCGGCCTTTTGGCTGAGATCAAAGTGTAGTATCTGTTCCGATGGATACTGTACACCATAGACCGGTATTGTCTTGACCTTTGGGTCTTGATTTACGCCGGTCTATCGGTCTGATCTGTCCTGTGCAGTTCTAGGAGGTCCACCTAATCCTAACCCTTGCTAAAGGGGATTCTAATGTTGATGTAGCTGTATGGTGGGTTGTCATGGACCCAGACTGTTTGACGGCTTGATTCATGGGTGAATGGTAATGTGGTTTCTGTTGTACCTGTGGTGTGGTGTTTTGAACGATGATGGGAATTGTGGGAATTTTGATGGGGCTTTCAAGTGGACACTTTTTGGTCTCATAAGGGTTGCTATCTCTGATTCTATATAGTTCAGCTCAGCTTCATTGAACAGGCTCATGCTGTTATATCTTCGGCAAGTTATTTTTTTGTGGTGGAACATTTTTCTTGCCTGGACAGAAGTGGCAGAATATTTCCCTCCAGGTCTCTGTTCTCTTTTTTGTTTGGTGTATTTTGTCTGAGCATATGTCATAGCCCATAACAATATCCACTTTTCTTCCCTCTCCCATTTATGAAAAATAAAACAACGGAGGTGGAGGTTGCTTTACTTCCACCCTCGGGTGATATGTTGTATTTTACTAAATTTACTTTGGGGGTTACAGAAAACAAAAATAAATCAATGTGTATTTAAATATTTAATTTAAAACAATTCCATAAGAATACATCAAAATTCTTAAATAAGTTGTTATATATCCAATTATGTCCGAAAAAATCATGCAAATATATCTAGCCAAAAACTTTGAATTGGGGTGTGGGGTGCTTAACCCTCCACCCTCGGGTGATATGTTGTATTTTTCTTAAATTCACTTGGTGTGTTACAAAAAGCTAAAAAAATTAATGTTTATTTTGATATTTAATTTTAACGATTTCTTCTATAAGATAACCTCAAAATTGTCAAATAATTTGTCAGATATTCAATTATGTTCGAAAAAAATCATGCAAATATATCTAGCCAAAAACTTTGAATTGGAGTGGGGATGATTATATCTAGCCAAAAATCTTAAATATCCGGTCAGATTTTCCTCCCACGAAAACATATTTTGCTTTCCCTTGTTCAGTGCCAGAAAAACCAGTGGAATATTTGTGAAGATCTCAAAGTAGAGTCTTCAGACTGGTCACACAAAGCATGTATGTTTTCTATGTTTGTGGAATCGTAGAACACCGGATAATTTAGTACAATGATAAGAGCGTTTGTTAATGGGCTGGGAGACTAGGGTTCAATTCTCGGTCGAATCATACCAAAAACTACAACAATTGTACTTTATGCTCCCTTGCTAAAACAGTCAACATTATCAGGTGAGAATCAAGCGTAAGTGGAGTAATTCTTGGACAGGGGTGGCGCCATCCCCTTATATTTCAGTATATAATGCAAAGGGAGACTTCGGGTCGCCCTCGACTATGGTCGACTACTTTACTGTTTTTAGAGCAAATGTCAAGTACTACATAATTGGCCAACAAGACCAAATCTGGTTGTGGGTTCGAATCTTTCCATATCCATCCACTTTGTAATCTTTTTATTTGCAATAGACCGATGTACTTCGCTAGAATTTTTTTTTAACATTTAATACAGCTCAGCAGTTAAATAAACTTTCAATAATCACCTTAATAGAAAAATCATTCATGGGAAATAACTCATATTATTTTAGTAAGAGTTATAGTTCCTTATTTGTTTTGTTTTTTTCTTTCAAAGTTTACTTGAAATTATTTTCACAAACAGATGATTGAAAATATTCTATTTAGGAACTAAGTTTATATTTTATTTTATTTTTTTTCCAAAAGTTGGAAAATGTTTAAATCCTGCTTCGAAATGGATATAAAATACGTTCGAAGTTCGCTGGGTATATAGGATGCGTTTGAAAACAGAAATATATTTAAAGATAAAGAGAATATTGTTTTTTTATAAAATATTTAGAAAACCTTCACAACGCAGATTATTGTTTTTAAAAATAAATAATTTATTTATCTTAAAAACATTTTTTTTTTCTTTGAACTTGAGCGCTTTCGGTAATAATATCACCATCTTCAGAAGAATAAGCATATTTTTTTTTCCTATTTTTTTTCTTCATTTTTTTCTCCCTCTCGACTGAGACAAGCAGTAAGGATGAATTCGTCTCGATGTTATGGACGAAATGTTTATAAGTGGTGTGTATCACGTGGTAATATATACCACGTGGTAATATATACCACGTGGTAATATATACCACGTGGTAATATATACCACGTGGTAATATATGTAAATATATTTATTAGAAATTTCGTTCTGATGATTTGAAGTAATCAATCGGAATTAAAGCGCGAAGCGATAACGAGCGAGCGAAATCAGCTAGTATAAAATAAACATAAATAAACATAGGCCCATCGTCTTAGAGGATGATGCGTCAGTAGTCATAAAGAGAGGGTGTAAACCTTAGTGAACGGCACATTTCAGCTGGAAGATGCTAGCAATTAAACCTGCAATACGAGAAAGCGCATAGTTTGCACTGTATTATACATACCAGAACTTCGCAGGTCGATAGGCACCAGTACTTTCTGTAATCATATATTGTTTACTTTGTAACTGATAACACGCTCAACGTGGCGGCTTCTATTAATAAAGTTCAACGCCGATTCAAGTTTCGCTTACACAACTTCCGGTCTGCGAACTTCCATTTCCGTTTAAGCTTTTGTTTTAATTCCTTTTTGGCACGAATTCATACTATTCCTACTTACGTTTTAACAACTCTATTTCATATTATTGCGAGCTGAAGTACACGTCTCCGTAGGGTGTGACGCCGGAGACGAGAACTTACTTGATGTTTTGTGTGTCGAGCGATTGGTTGTAAAGACCGAAAACAAAAACTGAAATTCTGATTTGTGGATTTTATATTTGTTACTAAATTTTGTTGCGTGGGCAACTAATTTGTATGTATGGACATTAACTGGCCTTAAAGTAACAGAATAAATGCAGACGAGGCCTACTATTTAAAAAAAAAAAAAAAAGAAAATCGCTCCAGACAAGGCATGAAGCCGCTTTATGTAAAGAGATAACAAGAACAAATATGATTATTGGAAAGACAGGAGATGCCTACAGGTTATAGGTAGGAAAAAACAGTCAGCAGGAAAAGAGTTCCACAGACCCGCGGTTCTTGGAAAGAAGCGACTGGAATAGGAAACTGTATTACAATGAGGTATCAGAACAGGGGATTGGTGGAGACCACTAGACCAACGAGTCAAACGAGCTGGGACAAAAGAAGCGGGGAATAGATACCATAATTCTGAAGAACACATAATTTTGAAGAACACATGCGATAATAATATTTATAGAAAAGACTGAGACTAGCAACATCACGTCGTGAGAGAGAGAGAGAGAGAGAAAGAGAGAGAGAGAGTGCAGAGAAGAAGCAAAAAGTAATGGCAATCAAATTACAGACACGTTTCTGGCAGCTGAGAGATGTGAGAGCGCATTGATTTTGTTAGTTTTTCATTTTATTACAGTTCTTCCTTAAGTTTGGACCATCATGACAATGTTGTATTACAATGAGTTACCGAAACAACGAGTCAAACGAGCTGGAACAAAAGAAGCGGAGAATAGATCACATCATTCTAAAGAACACATCCCATAATAGTATTTATAGAAAAGACTGAGACTAGTTATTTTTCCCAATTTTATTACAGTATTTCTGACGGTGTATGATCAGGAGTTCTTCCTTAAGTTTGGACCATCATTATATGACCTTATTATGACTACAGGAGATTTATATACATTTTTATTTTTTACAAGTAAGTTTTGCTTCTTCATCTATGAACCAAAAATTCGAATTCGTTCTTTCAACGTGGCCATACCATAATGTCGTTATTGTTTGATACGGTGGTATATGAGCAGAAGTCCCTCCTGACGTTTGGACCGGGACCGTCATTGTAACCTTATAATAGCCACAGGAGATTTATATACTTTATTGCTTCCTACTAAATTGACTGTCACAATATTTCCTGAATATAATATCTTGAATCTCTTTAATGGTGTTTACTGTGTTAATACACTTGTTAAACCAACCCTCGACTTGACTTCCTTTATTTATTATTTACTGTGGAACAACTTCACAACATATATATATATATATATTAATTTAATTTGAGGCAAGTCTTCGTAATGGTAACATCTCCAACTACCGACAATGTGGTTGTGGGTTCGAATCTTGTCATAGTCAGCCACGCTGATGGGCTGTAGATACAGCGTAACACGTGTGCGTGAATAGCAATATCTTAGCTATAAATACATATATACGTCCCTAAATGGGGGTGATATAATGTATGTAAGAGAGTTAACTCTCTCTGTCTGTCTGTTTCTCTCTCTCTCTCTCTCTCTCACACACACTCTCTCGGTCTGAATCACTTAGAACGTTAATTACTGTAATATAACTTTCATAAGCTGTCATTAACGCACAATTAACAAAAAAACTACATATATATATATATATATATATATATATAATATATATATATATATATATATATATATATATATATATATATATATATATATGTAGTTTTTTTTTGTTAATTTTGCGTTATAACAAATACCATATTACCAGATGTTATAAATACCATATTACCAGATTTTATCCTCTGACGAGAAGAGTTTTATCTTTGAAAAACCATGGTTTAAGGATTAATGTAACTCCTTGCATCTGAACTTTCGATGTAATAAAATTTGTATTAATTTATGTAACTTTATGTAATTTTGTACAATTTTTTTATCTTCATCTTTCTTTCTTTAAAATCGATTGCTCTACTCAACGTATTGGGCTTTATTTTATCGAGGTAGATCACTCTACGATATTTCACTTATCGTTAATTCTATTATCATTAGTATATATATATATATATATATATATATATATATATATATATATATATATATATATATATTAATAGAATGGCATAATAAAATGAGAAATTAATCAGAGTTTATTAAAGTTCAAAAACAAGGAGTGATATTGCGTCCTAAACTCATGAGTTTTCAAAGAAAATCTTCAATATCACTCTTGTTTTGAACTTTAATAAAATCTGATTCATTTCTCATTTTATTATTTCATTCAATTAATATTTTTGCTCTATATATTGAACTTTGTTTTTACCCTGATAGTCTACTGGATAAAGATATTATTTATATCTTTAAAGTATTATCTTACTCTCTCTCTTTCTCTCTCTCTCTCTTTCTCTCTCTCTCTCTCTCTCTCTCTCTCTCTCTCTCTCTCTATATATATATATATATATATATATATATATATAGTCTAAAGAAGCTTTGAGTCATTTTAAACAAAAGAAAAAAAAGAAGGAAAATACAGTTTAAATTCCCAGAGAAACTAACTAAATCCAAGATATCGCAGACTTAGCATTCGTTGGAAAATTCATAAATAAAAAAGAGGATTCAAGTATCTAACAGTGAAACAAAAACAGGGGACCTTAACTTAAGTGTGAAATATTAAAACGGGGATCATCAGTTGTTTACAATGTAACTGTTTCAGAGATTTAAAAACAGAACAGTTATAATATTCATGGCTCTCCAATGGTACTGATCAAACGACCATTTCCCCAATAATCAAATATCGAAATAATTCAGCTTAAACTTCACTTATATATATATACATAACTAAATAAATAAATAAATATATAATAATAATAATAATAATAATAATAATAATAATAATAATAATAATAATAATAACAATAATAATATATTAGTCTTAAGACTACCGTGTGATATTTAAATTTGCATATCAAATAACATTAATTATAACAATAATACTATCTAAACACTACACCCAAGAACCATTCTGCAATATGGTAGCTAGCAATAAAATTATATAGGAATAAAAGTTGCATTGAAAAAAGAGAAGAAAAAAAAGATTCGTGATTTTTTTTAGAATCCAGCTAACCGTTAATGTTTTATTCATTAAATTATCTGAATTTCTAGCCTAAAAAACTTTCAAATCCAGATTAACCAAGTAGAATGACATCCGGTATAAATATCTGGGTCATACGAATTAACTTGCACGTTCTGGCTTCATAAGGTCAAGCATTTCATAGCTCTGACTGAAACATCTGTTGCAAATGTGTAACTAAATTATGTTTGTATAAATAGATCCTTTATATATTATAAGAGAGAGAGAGAGAGAGAGAGAGAGAGAGAGAGAGAGAGAGTATAAGAAAGAGAAAAGGAAAGGGGGTGGGGAAATTGCTTATTCAACCCGTCCGCCATTCCTTCATTTATTTTTTCACTCAGCATATCTTGAAAGCAATGTTTTCATCGTTTATCACAGACTCACATTTTTTAAAGAATTCTATTCTAATTTTGGATGAAGCGGTCATAGAATTGCAAGCATCGGATCTACCCCACCACTTCCGTACACATCATAAATTCTCAGCTCTGACATTTATAGCTTGCTTAATCAGTCTGTTTGGAAGGCTGATATATATATATACATATATATATATATATATATATATATATATATATATATATATATATAACGGGAGTGATATAAACATGGTTTTCCTGTTAAAGGAATCTTCCTCGAGTTTAATGCACTTTCTTAACCTTCTCTGTCACTTTTCTTTGCACTATTGCCTATAGCATTGTATTTGAAGAAAAGAAAAAAGTCAAACGGGACAAATCAAATGAGTAAGGAGGTTGATCCAGTATTATTATGTTATTTTTATTCGTTGACGTGAAAGAAAAATGCTATGGTTGGAGAAAGCTTACATTGCCGATATAGCCTCTCAATATATCATGTTAGATGATAACACGGTCCGCTTATCCTTATCCCACCCATAATCCACACATAACAGAGCAAATCTAATATGCGGCTTAAGCTTAAGTTGTCATAAGACGAAATTTAAATTCAGGGAATATTGTTTGGGTGCTTCTATTTATCTTCCCCCCACAAGGTAAGATGTGACACAAGGTCGTGGAAAGTTGGGAAAAACCAGCGCTCGAGAATTTGAGCACTCTGGCCATTTAAAAATTGCCTGGGCAGCCGCGTCGGCATTCCACGGTAGGGGCGCCTCAGGCGATTAGCAATACACTAACCCCTTCTCAAAGGGTGAGAAGGCAAAGACTGGGAGGGTGCACCTCCTAGAACTGCACAGGACGGACAACCGATAGACCGGCGTGGGTGCTGTCTAATGACTATGGAGCAACTTTAATTCAAATCTGAAATATTTGAATGTTCGAATGGGAAGTTGTCCCCATATTACGTCCCTATTTAAAAAAAAAAATAACCCAAAGAAACTGAAATTTGGGAAATATTTATGAATTATTTAAATTTCATGAAAAATCGAGTTGTATGAATTTTCACAAAAGTCTTCCACCTTCTCTTTACCCATTTGCATGAAACAAAAAAGAACTAAATATAACTCACATTACCCACCTTAACGCGTTTTTACGGGAAAGCATTTCCCAAATGCGATTAGGAAAACAAAAAACAAAAAAGTAAACATTTATGTTCGACATATTTCCGTCTGTTGCTGGTAAAGTTTCGTGATCCGATGGTAAGGACTCCGGAGTACAGTTACTGTGGCCCCGGTTTCGAATCTTGCTGGATTTCGTAAAACGGCGAAACACGTATCTGTGGATGATTATATTTGATAAATATAGACGTTCCCCACATGGGGCATCACACCAGTGAAATGGAACAACGTTTCTTTCATAGCATTTACGAAATGCTTCCAGTAAAAGCGATCTCGGAATACATCCATTTATCAATATCGTAAAAATAACACCAAACAAAAATGGTATAATGTATGCGCCATAATATCTCCATCGGTCACTGGTGAGGTTCCGTGGTGCGCCGGACTAGGGTCACTGTGGTCTCGCTTTCAGAACCTCGCTGGATTCAACCACACTGATGAGCCGTAAAACGATCCTAATATTGGGGCATCAAACTGGTGAAAAGGAACAACGTTTTCCTCATCGCATTTAGGAAATGCTTCCACGTAAAATATATATATATATGAATACGTTTATTTGAAAATATCGCAAAAAAAAAAAAATATATATATATACTACGAATATTAACATCGAGGGTTCGATCCCTACCTGGTAAAGTCATGCTAATGACGGCTTATAGCCAGAAACGTGCGTCCATGTCTAACTTTTGTTCACGCAAAAATTAATTTGTAAATTAATTATAAATTTTTTAATTTGTTTTAATCTATATACAATAAATAATTAATTAATAAAATCTATATATACAAAAATTGATGACCAAATATGATTTAAGGTTAATATTGGATTCTAACTCTACCTGATGAGATCTCAGTTTATAATAGCTGTTGATCGATAACATCGACATGCCAGTGTCGCAGATTTTGTACATGTCTGTGTAAATAAAAATAATCATATATATATATATGTATGTGTGTGTGTGGGGGGGGGGTATGAATAAAAGAAACGGAAAAACAAATTTTAATACAAGAAAAAAACAGAATATAACAAAAAAAACAGAATAAAATCCGAAATGATCATAGGTTTGTTCATCAGAGCTCTTAGAATTTGAAGCCCTGCTTACCTCCGCAATGAATAAACCTATATCGAGAACGCTTATCAAGCTTTAAAATATCCTCCATTTTTTTTTTATCCAAGACGCTAAATTCAAATATTCACAACAAAAACAGACTAACATAACAAGAATTCCCCCTCATAACAACATGACCAGCACAAATAACTGAGAAAAATAAATCCTACATAGTTCCCCCAATAATCCAATATGTATTTCCTCACAAAAACATTTCAAATCTGACATGAAAATAGCACTATCAACCTCCAAAACAATTAAGGATTTACTCAACACAAAACCCCGTCTTCAACCCCCCCCCCCCCCCCCGAGGACCCTTCTTCCCTAGCCGGCATTTACAAAATAAAATGTGCCGCATGTCCGAGGTTTTATATCGGTGAAACGGACAGTAATATAAAATCCCGCCTTTACGAACACAAACATGACCTTAAACACAACAATCCCACTAACGCATTAGTCATACGCAGAAACAATTTTACCCAGATTTTGACAAACTAAATACCTTCTATCACGTCGCAAGTGCATCGAAAGCGCTAGAATACTTCTCTCGTCACTATCTAACGTAAACTTCAGACTTGGATCTTATTCCTTAAGCAAACATCTGGAAAAAAACCGCACTGAAACAATGCAATATATCACGCCACTGCTTAACAAACCGCGATCCCGGTTAAAGTAACTTTTCATTTTAACTACATTTCATCCGTTGTTTGTTGATTTTTTTGCTGTATTAAATTTTTTTTTTCGTTTGTCTTTTTCACACATTCTGTCTCTGTGGTAAAAAGTTATTTTAAACGGCGATTGTAGGTAATATGCTCTACATTTTTTTTTTCAATTCTAACCGCCACCCTTGTACGAGAAGATAAGATTGCAGATTTGAATTTTCTGATCGGACCAAAGTTAATTGGATGGAATTGCAGAACAACGGTTTCATTACCAAAGTGCAGAGGTCATTATATCAAATAATAACAAGCCGCGCATGCGTGGCCCCCCTCTGTATGTGACTCGATATGAGGACGAGTGTAAAATGCAATAAATTTGGGCAATTTGGGGCGTTTTTACCCCCCTTTGACCCCCTGGGGGCGCGAAGCAAAATGTTTTTGATTTCAATAATGCTCATTTTATATCCACAACAATTGCGTCTACATTTGAGCCAAGTTTCAAAAAGATTGAATGGATGGATCAAACGTTATGGGAGAAAAGGATCATTTTTTGCAATTTTGGGGGCTTTTGACCCCCTGGGGGTGCGAACCAGATTGTTTCCAAAGTCAGCGATACTTATTTTCTATTAGGAACAATTGCTTCCACATTTTGGCCAAGTTTCAGAGAAATTGAATGGATGGATGAAAAGTAATGGGGCAAAAAATGTCATTTTTTGCTATTTCGGGGCCTTTTGGCCCCCTAGCGGGGGGCTAACCAGATTTTTTTTAAAAAATCAGAGAATGTCACTTTCTAACTTGACCAAAGTTACAATTTCATGCAAAATTTCAGAGAAATTCAATGGATGGTTGCGGAGAAAAATCCGGTTCCCATGATTTTATAAATCGAGGGACCAAAAGAAAGTCGCCGGAAGATTTTGCACTGATTGCCTTTGTGTTGCTGGATTCTGCTGCTATTTTGAATTTATGAAATATGAAACACATGTGGTTTGTTGGTCGGCTTCTATTGGAGACAAAATTAATGACAAGAATAGATTGAGGGTGCTTCTTCTTTCGTGTGTATTAGATGATTGGCATTAGTTTCCCTGATGTTTTTCTAGGTAGAAATCTTTCTGGAAAGACATCAGGTACTTACGGGAAGGACCACGAGAAGGTTGCCAACATCCCTGAGTGAAAGTGGTACTGTGGAACCGACTGGATTCGAACTTGGAACGCCCGGGTCTTCAATCCGTGTCGATATCCACTTAAACACCGTCACCTCCCAACCTAACCCTTAGGGTTTACCTAACGACGCCATTTTAACCTGATTACAAACTCAAATTAAATTTCAGTAAAAAAACAAAACTGTAATACCTAACCCTAACCCTAACCCTAAACCCTAAAAAAACAAAACTGTAATACCTAACCCTAACCCTAACCCTAAACCCTAAAAAAACAAAACTGTAATACCTAACCCTAACCCTTACCCTAAACCCTAAAAAAACAAAACTGTAATACCTAACCCTAACCCTAACCCTAAACCCTAAAAAAACAAAACTGTAATACCTAACCCTAACCCTAACCCTAAACCCTAAAAAAACAAAACTGTAATACCTAACCCTAAACCCTAACCAAACCAACAATAATTATCAGTAAAAAATAACCTAACCCTCTTCTTCTTCTTTCGTGTGAATCAGATGATTCTGATGTTGGTATTAGTTCCCCCGATGTTTTTCTAGTTATAAGTCTTTCTGGAAAGACATCAGGTACTTACGGGAAGGACCACGAGAAGGTTGTCAACATCCCTAAGTGAAAGTGGTACAGTGGAACCGACTGAATTCGAACTTGGAACACCCAGGTCTTCAGTCCGTGTCGATATCCACTTAACCACCGTCACCTCCCATTGAGGGTGCTTATTTATATTGAGATACATGCGAAATATAGCGGTTCAAAATAAAATAAACGGAAAACTTATGGATATACTCACTTATCAGTGAAAAATATTATGAAATTATGAACCTACTTGAGATATGAGAATAAAGATGGTTGCACTTTGGAGATAACAACTTTTACTTTTTCTTTCTTCAGTCAATTATATTTCTGTTCTCATTTGTAATTGTATCTCTGATGTGAAAACTTCTTTTTTTTCTCTCTTGCCTTTTGAATATCTGAAGAAGTTATATGATATACCGAAACGTCACATGGTATGGATTAAGCATGTTTTCATATATACATTCTGTCCATCACCACCCACACACACATATATATATATATATATATATATATATATATATATATATATATATATATATATATATGAGAAATAAACGAAAAATGTTTCAGACAAAATGTCAAAATAAAAATGGAATAACGGATAAGCAAATCAACGCTAGCAAAAATAAACTCAAAAACACATATTGAATAGTTCTACCAAAATATTTCGATTGTCAACATACAATCATCATCGATCGGAAGCAGAACTTTAATTAAAAACAGAAAAGTTTTCAAATTTATATAAAGAACGCAATTTAGGGAAAAAATAGTCACGTGTAATAAACAGTAGAAAGGGAGAAAGAAAGAAAGAAATGATTCTGTTTTTAATTAAAGTTCTGCTTTCTGATGATTGTATGTTGACAATCGAAATATTTTGGTAGAACTATTCAATATGTGTTTTTGAGTTTATTTTAGCTTTTTTTTACATATATATATATATATATATATATATATATATATATATATATAATCAAATATGAACTAAAAGTAAACTTTTAGTAGATAGAACCTATAGTGAAATGGTTTAAGCTCAATATACGAGATAGAGCAATATCTTTATAGATAGGTGAAAGAAGAGTGATAAACATGTACGAATGTCCAGATTTATTTCAAATTTCAATTGTTCAATGCAAGGTGTACTCGGTAAAAACATGAACTTTTTTTTCACTCTCCATTTCTTAATATTTTTTCAAATGTTGAATTTTGGCTTTTCCACTGCCAACTTATCTATCTATATAATTCCTCTGATGATAAGATTTCGATCTTTGAAAAGCATTGGCTTAAGGAAAGAATATTAAACATAATTTTATTACATAATATACCTTGCATTGAACAATTGTAGAATGAAATAAATCTGGACATTCGTACATGTTTATCACTCTTCTTTCATCTATCTTTATATATATATATATATATATATATATATATATATATATATATATATATATATATATATATATATATATGAAGATTGCGTAAGCATGAAACATCGATGTCTGTAGGTAATAAATAATTAATATTTATTTATAAATATTATTAAAAGCCCTCTTTACTATGGCCGGACACTCTGAGAGATTTTAGTAACAAGCAGTACTACTAGCGTCATTGCGAGATCCAACACAGTTTGTTGTTGTAGAGCACTATTCGCTGCTCGTTGTAAATACCCGTCCACTTGGTTTTTACAAAGTTAAATTCCTCCTAAATTCCAAGCTAATTCCTGGTGGCCAACGGGAAAAGGCACTGAAGATTGCGTAAGCATGAAACATCGATGTCTGTAAGTAATAATGAATTAATATTTATTTATAAATATTATATATATATGTGTGTATATATATATGTGTGTGTGTAAATGCCCACTAAAAATGGGCGTACAGTGCGTCGTCTACACAACAACTATACATTAATTTTTAACAGTAACACCATCAGAGTTTATATCGGTATATCCATGGGAAGTCGTAAAAAAAACAGTTCTATGATTATAGACACTCACTCTTAAATCGCTCTCTGAAGATAAAAAGTGAATTGGTAAAACACTGGTTGATGATTACACCGGTTTCCTCGTGGTCAGTTTTATACAATTCCAACCTCCTAAGGGGATCAAACATAGATGCAATTTATGCTTAGATAACAAAAATTAGTATACTTAAATATAAACAAGCCGAAAGAAATAAAAAAAGAAAAGAAAAAAAGAAAAGAAAAAAAGAAAAAGAA
>OY744552.1:43936889-43939389 GCA_963556195.1 Sepiola atlantica
ATAACTACGAAACTATATATATATATATATATATATATATATATATATATATATATATATATATATATATATATATATATAAAGAAGAATGGAAAGGAATTAGAGAAGCAAAAGCCAAATCAAATTTGTTTGAATTACATTGAGCTCTGTTATTCAGATTCTCTACACAAAATTGAAATCCACACACTATATATATATATATATATATATATATATATATATATATATATATATATATATATATATATATATATTGTTGAATATAAGAGACAATTATTGTCTGGATATCCTTTTGTAGATTCTTTCAATAGTCCGAATCAGAATC
This sequence comes from Sepiola atlantica, assembly GCA_963556195.1. Classification (NCBI taxonomy): domain Eukaryota; kingdom Metazoa; phylum Mollusca; class Cephalopoda; order Sepiida; family Sepiolidae; genus Sepiola; species Sepiola atlantica. Next base: position 43,937,215 of record OY744552.1, read on the forward strand.
TTAGTTTCAGAGGGGAATTGGCTGATGAATTTGCCATAGTCTGGATTTGTGTCCCAAGTACTTTCAGACACATCCGGGTCCATCTTCAGGGGAATGAGAATAATAAGGTACAGACCATGTGTTCGTATTATAGAAGGTTTTTGGCGGGAATTATGTAATAAGTACGAAACGGGGAGAGCGCTGTCTAAAGAAGTTACTATTATATTAGTCACTCTTGAAGTGCCTTCATCATTACTTACATCGTAATATCCTAAAGATATTTCATTTAATTTTCACCCAGTGACACACCTGATTATAATAGAAAGTTGTACACGCAGTGCACAATCAGTAGTTTCATCGGCCTGTACTAACATCAATGCAATATATTCCACTTCAGTTTTAATTGCCTCTGATGTTACTTTATTTATTAATCTAATATATAAAGTAGAGACGAGTTTTTCCCCTGTGCCTTCACGCAGTATAGGAAAATAACCACATGCATCACAGGCTACTAAACTCACCACTATACTACACTTATTCACTCGAGTGTGTTTTAGTAAATTCGTTATTTTTTTCTACCTAACACTAAATATTACATTTGGCCCACCATCAACGTCTCTCCGAAAAACCAACTCCATATAGGTGGTAGCAAAAACTTTTCTCCCTAACAATTATGTACTGTCACTCTACTCATCGACACCGGGAACTAATACACACAGTTTAATTTTCACAAAACACCGGTTCTTATTTATTATTTGCCTGGTATTAATTTACTACATAACATAAAGCAATACGCAAAGACTTAATGATCGCTCCCGTTGACTCCAATAATCAAGCTTAGCTTAATTAACCTATTTTCACATGTATTTTTAACTCGAAACCGTGGAGCAGTTGTTAGGAAGGCATGTTTCATGATCGCCAGTTTCAGCGTTCGATCCCATTCTACTCCACCACTTTTTTCTTTTTTTTTAATTCATAACATTCGCCAACACGGTCAAGGGGGAGGAGAAAGAACAATAGGCTGTTTCTTTTTTTATTCGACGTCATGCAATAGGTAGTACTTTCTCCCGTGCAACGCCGGGCGACGGGTTCCACTAGTTATAGATATAATGAAATTACTGCAAATTGTTCTGATCGTTTTTTTTAGATAAAACCCTGTACGCAAAGACGCTATCTATTTCAGCCAAACAATGTAATAACTCGTTATAACTTCTTTCGTTCAAGTTATCTATTTATTTCTCGCCGTCACGCAATGGTAGTTCTTGTTTGTGAAGACATAATATAACATTTACTAACTGTTTGAAATATAGTGTTTTTCTTCAACTAATTTGTCATGTCGTTCCCTTTCAACTTTTGCATTATTTTCTTATATCAGTGAAGATCTCACAGTATATTCAACTTCAGTTTGAATTGCGTCTGATATGACCTCATCACTTACAGATAAAATGCGCTTCTGCATCGTACTTAAAATTCCTGAAAATTGGTTTGATCGTTCTGTGAGATAAAGCCTTAATGCAAAGACGCTATTTATTTCACCAAAGCAATGCAATAACTCGTTATAATTTCTTTTTGTTCAAGCTATCTGTTTCTTCCTCAGCGTCACGCCATGATAGTTCTTGATTACGAAAATACGATATAATATTTAATAACTGTTTGAAATATAGTCTGTTTACTTCAACTAATTTTTTTCGATTAAATTGCCTCCTCACGAGTGCAGAGTTAGACACAAGATCGGTTTTTAATGTGGGAAAATCCTACTCCCCAAAAAGGGGCATTCTGGATTGGAACAAAAAGTAAAATTGCTCACGTATAGAATGAGTTATCATTAATCGACTGAGAACAGAATAGACTAAGTGACGTATCAGAACAGGTACTACGCTTTGTTCCTAGCAAAAAAAAAGCCAATTTGTAATGTTGTTTCATTTCACCTTTTGCCGATCAACATCAACCAAAAGTTTGTCATAACATTTTTAATTATTTAAATGGATCATAGATGATAGATGTCGTTCGCTATAACCGATCTATTCTTACTTACCGATGCGTGTAGAAACCCCTATACGCACTCTCTCTCTCTCTCTCTCTCTCTCTCTCTCTCTCTCTCTCTCTCTCTAATATATATATATATATTCCTAGACTGAAGATTGCGTTAGCATGAAACATCGATGTCTCTAGGTATTTAAATATTTAATATTTATT
>OY744552.1:43944389-43949389 GCA_963556195.1 Sepiola atlantica
CTTCATTTGGGGGGGATTTTTACTTTCCAGTTTTTTTTTTGTTTTTCCTTCGTCTTTTACATTTTGGTTTTTCATTTTACCTTTCCATAATTTTCACTCGGTTATTTCTCGCAGAATTCTTCACTTTTCTTCTAATATTCCTCCTCCTTGTTCTTCTTCTCCTTCTTCTTCTTCTTCTTCTTCTTCTTATTTTTCTTCTTCTTTTTCTTCGTTTTCTTTTTCTTCTTATTCTTCTTCTTCTTCTTCTTCTTATCTTTCTTCTTCTTCTTTTTCTTCTTCTTCTTCTTCTTCTTTTTCTTCTTCTTTTTCTTCGTTTTCTTTTTCTTCTTTTTCTTCTTCTTCTTCTTCTTCTTCTTCTTCTTCTTTTTCTTCTTCTTCTTTTTCTTCTTCTTCTTTTTCTTCTTCTTCTTCTTCTTCTTCTTCTTTTTCTTTTTCTTCTTTTTCTTCTTTTTCTTCTTCCTCTTCTTTTTCTTCTTCTTTTTCTTCTTCTTTAAACAATCTAATCCGAGCTCAATAGTTGACACAACGTTTCACATTTTCTAGTATATATATATACACATATATAGAATTTTTATTACACTTTTATTTATTAAATGGACGTGCTTTATTTAAATACGTATACGTTTCATCTTCACGGAATCGTCAGTGTAGAGATAATAATTCAAGCTGGTCGCTGGATTCGAAAGCCCGGAACAAATCATGTTTATAACTCAAATTCCGACGTCTAACCCCTCACGGCCATCATGAACAACTACATAAACAGTGAGAGTTTTAAACCTATTGTAGGCAGCCGACGTAAACAGTGTTCAACTTATGAAGGACATGCATTGAAGCTATGATTTTGACGGCTGTATTAAAACTACTCGCTACAGTGCCCAGCCTAGATTGGTAGTGACGAATAATTATTGGCCAGAGTCAAAGTGTAGTATATGTTCCGATGGATACTACACCCTATAAATAGGTATCGTCTTGGCCCTCGGGTCTTGATTTACGCCGGTCTGGGGGGTGTCCTGTACAGTTCTAGGGAGTCCACCCTCCCAGGCTTTGCCTCCTCTCTTTGGGGTGGAGTAATTTTATTGCTTACTGCCTGAGGTGCCCATACCGGGGAATACCGACAGGATTGCCCAGGCATTTTTTGTAGGCCAGAGTGTTCATCTTCTCGGGCACTAGCTTTTTCAAATTCCACTTTCTAGATCTTGTGTTACATCTTACCGCTGTGGGAGGAAGATAAATAAAAAAATTAAAAATTAAAAATAATTATACATATTTGTTTATCTACATACATATACGTTTCATCCTTACGGAATCGTCAGCGTATAGATAATTATTCACATATATATATATATATATATATATATATATATATATATATATATATATATATATATATATATATATAGATTTAGATTTTTCACTTATAAAATAGATCATTCAGTGAAGACCGGGGTTGTTCCAATAAAAAACAAGCTCGATGATACTCGATTACAGAGTACAGAGCATTTATATGTGATTTTATGAAGGCTTACCAAAGCATTCCTTTCAAGACACCAATGATCACCATTAAAGATATTTTTTCTTACAAATACTATTTATTCAAATTAAATGTTTTTTCCTACACGTGTTTCACTACCAAGCAGTTACTTGCTTGGCAGATCATCAGGGAAATTAAATGTCTGGAATACTGGTTTCAACTGCCGACAAAACACAATGTGGCGTTGTAATAGTTGAGGTCACTTAAGAAGAGAAGAGGAAAAAAATAAAAATAAAAATAAAAGTCAAACTTAAAAAGCAAGGAAGAACAACGATAAAAAAAAGAAAGTCCTAGAAAAGTCTTAGAAAAGTAGCTTGTGCATTATTTCTTCCACTTTTCTAAGACTTTTCTAGGACTTTCTTTTTTTATCGTTGTTCTTCCTTGCTTTTTAAGTTTGACTTTTATTCTTATTTTTATTTTATTTATTTATTTATTTATTTTTTTTTTTCCTCTTCTCTTCTTAAGTGACCTCAACTATTACAACGCCACATTGTGTTTTGTCGGCAGTTGAAACCAGTATTCCAGACATTTAATTTCCCTGATGATCTGCCAAGCAAGTATATATATATATATATATATATATATATATATATATATATATATATATATATATATATATATATATGGGTGTGTGTGTGTGTTTTAAACATATTTCATTAAATATCACGGACAATGTTTGCTTTGATCCGTTTTCAGTTCCTTATTAGTTTTCGGATTTCAAGCTAAAATTGGCCGATGTATCTGCCGTATCCGTTTTGAGCCATAGTACTTTCAGATTCACCTGGATCCATCTTCAGGGATGCTTATCAGGTAAAGAACGTGTATTCTGATATATTATTAGTAGTTTGGGGTGGGAAACCTTGTGATGGTTATAGTATTAAAAGGTATTAGTATTAGTATTAGTATTATGGGCATTTTAGTGTTTTCACTATTGTTGAAATTTATTTTGTTTTGATGTGCAAGGCTTTTAATAGATGAAGTTTTTGTTTGTTAATTGTGTGTTCTGATATAGTAGCGTTTTGTACAAGGAGTTTTTTTGGAATTGGGAGCGTGGCCAAGAATGCCGAGTTGATAAGTGTTTGACTATAGCGCTGGTGTCGGCTAAGTGCATAGTCAAACGCCTCGGCAGCGTTATGGTGGTTTACGTATATGTTTTATTATTCACTGTTTGTTTGTTTCTTCAATTTTGGGAGCTTTAGGAAATCAGGCTGATTAATGCAACGATTGAAACATGTTCTGGAGATGTAGCTATGCTAAGTTTTATTCATACAAAGATAGCATGGCTAATAAAAGTTTTAATTATACAAAAATAGCATGGTTACACATCCAGAACATGTTTCAATCGTAGCATTGATAAGATCGATTTCCTCAGGTCCCTAAAATAAGTGTCTTTTCTGTATGTTTTCATATTGAAGAACATATAGACGCGCGCGTGTGTGCGTGCATATTGCTGAAGCCACAAACAACACTCATTTCTTTTTAGTTTCTAACCCTACCCCTAAGCCTAACTCTTAACCCTAACCCTAAAACAAAACACTCATTCTTTGTAGTTTCTAACCCTAACCCTAATCCTAACCCTTACCATAACCCCTAACCGCTAACCCTAACCCACAACACTCATTCTTTGTAGTTTCTGACCATAACCCAAACCCCAACCCTAATCTTAATACACAACACTCATTCTTTGTAGTTTCTAACCATAACCCAAACCCCTAACCCTAACCCCAACCCTAACCCTAATCTTAATACACAACACTCATTCTTTGTAGTTTCTAACCATAACCCTAACCCAAACCCCTAACCCTAACCCCAACCCTAATCTTAATACACAACACTCATTCTTTGTAGTTTCTAACCATAACCCTAACCCAAACCCCTAACCCCAACCCTAACCCTAATCTTAATACACAACACTCATTCTTTGTAGTTTCTAACCATAACCCTAACCCCAACCCTAACCCTAATCTTAATACACAACACTCATTCTTTGTAGTTTCTAACCATAACCCTAACCCCAACCCTAACCCTAATCCTAACACACAACACTCATTCTTTGTCGTTTGAGAATCTATCTCGCAAAGATCGTAGAATACACACACAAAAAATGTCTTCCTGGAAAAAACCGTAAACAATCCAAGTGTTCAAGAACCAGACAACCTGGCTGATTGGCCTACGCGAATCGAGTTGCAAAAATGCCAACTATTATTTCCTGTACATATTTGGGAAGCGACAATGCGAAAAGCACTCGAAGAAACGAGAATTCTTCAGGTGAATCTTTCGGACGAAAATTCTTCTTCCTCTCTCTTTTCTTTTTCTTTTTTTTTTTTTTTGAGCACCTTAACGATTTCACACCTGCGTACCCTAACGAGAGTCGATCACTAAACGAAAAACATTCCATAATTTGTTAAAATTAACTACTGCACACGTCACACTAAAAACAAAACATTACAACAGTTTCATTCAGATTTTACCACTGACACATAAAGAGGACACTTTTTATATTTCGGAATTTTTTTATATACAAGGATTTAAAATTTGTAATATTTGTATTATTCGGACTACTGTTCTCATGTTGGATGTTATTCTTCACAACGTTTCGGCTGATGTAACTTCCGGCCTTCTCGAAGCGCGTCTTGTCAAATTTGGAAATCTTTATGTCGAAGTTATGACAAGTAAGATTGTAATATATAAAAAAATGTATTAATAAAAATTGGAAACTGCAGAACTCTTCCACTAAGCCAGTCCCCGCTAGTACTGAACGTACGACACGCATATATATATATATATATATATATATATATATATATATATATATATATATATATATATAAAGTGGTGTACCTCACTCATTCCCTCCCTGCCTACTGGTCGCACAGGAGTTTATGCCTTTCCTCATTTTCAAGCCGGCTTTCGCTTCGGGCTAACTTTAAAATATTTTCGCTACATTTTTTCCCATTTTAAAGCATTTTCTCTGACATCTTTGCCCAAGAAGTATTGTTAATGGCGAATATTTTCCACCTCACTCTCTTCTGAGCCTGCCTGCCTGCACTTATTGGACATTTTACCCTTTGGATTTTCTATTTTCACCGCACCTGAAGTTGTGGCTTCTTGGAATTTAACTGTGATTCCTCTCTCACAACCTCTCAGGCCTTTTAACGACCTACCTATCTACATCTCATTCTCTCCGCTGGACTTTTCGACACCGGACTTTTTAGCAATCGGACATTTGCTTGCATTCGGGCAGAATTTTGCCCTGTGTTTCTTCCCCCTACAACTTTTATTTTATTTTTTCAAATTTTAAATCTTGGCCTTTGCCAACTTATCTATCCCAGCGACTTCCTCTGATGATAAGATTTTGATCTTTGAAAAGCCTGGCTTAAGGAATATTTAACTTGAATAAATTGCCTTTTTTGCGGAATATACCTTGCTCTGAGCAATTGAATTGAATTATGATTTGACTTTTGCTTCT
>OY744552.1:43954389-43956889 GCA_963556195.1 Sepiola atlantica
AAGCCAAATGATCTCCTCACATACGTCCACTTCAACATGCGTCCGGCCTCACAGGGCCATTATCCAACATAAGATGTTATTGTAGGAAATATATATACAAAGCCACCATCCGCACATGCATGGAGTATTGTTGTCACATCTGTGCTGGTGCATCATCTACTAGTCTCTCCCTCCTTGACAAGGTCCAAAAAAGTATCGCCAACCTAATAAGTCCCTCACTGTCAGCCAAGCTCCAGCCTCTGTCCCATCGCCGCAATGTAGCATCCTTGTGCTTGTTTTACAAATACTTCAATGAATTGTCCTCCGATGAATTGGCTACTCTGGTGCCCCCTCGACGTAAATTCACTAGACTAACTCGACAATCAACTAAATCTCATTCGTTCACTGTGGAGGTCCCCAGATGTCGGAGAGCCTTCTACTCAAATAGCTTCTTTCCTCGTACTGCTGGCCTCTGAAACTCCCTCCCTGCCCCTGTTTCCCCAACAGTACAGACATGCAGAAGTTTAAAACTAATGTAAATAGACACCTCGCTGCGCTGATCCCAATCTAGGTTGACCACCCCCTACCTTCTCCCCTTTTCTTTTTCTCAGTAGCCCCTTACGTCTACAGTGGCGGCCTGCCTTGTTTGGGGTGAACTATGTTTAAAAAAAAACAACAAAAAAACAAGTCATTTAGCTACAACTCATCGTTTCGTTTATTAAATCCTTCCGGTTTAATTTGACTTCTTCAATTAAATATATCGTTATGGTGGTGGTGGTGGTGGTGGTGGTGTTGATGTAGTAGTAGTAGTAGTTGTAGTTGTAGTTGTAGTAATAATAATAATAATAATAATAATAATAATAATAATAATAATAATAATAATAATAATAATAATATGCTAACACAACATTAGTATAAAAAATGGAGACATGACAAAGTCGCTCAGGTACTACACTGGAATATATCCACACTTTATGAATTGGATCACAATGAAAGAAAGGAGATGCAGATCGATTGTATCTACCTAGAAAGGATGGTGGTCGAGGTCTACTTAGTGTTGAAGATGTCGTGAATATAGAAGAAAGTTGTCTATACAAATATATTACTGAAAGTAATGAGATTCTTCTTCGTGAAGTGAAAAGAGGTGGGGTGAAAAAGAATCAAGGGTTACAAGAGAGAATGTTAAAATTTTTTGAAGAAACTACACGGTGTATTCTTTAAGAATACTTCATTTAGAAATAATGACAGTTGGAATTGGTTGGTATGGGGTGATCTCAAAAGATCTACCGAGAGCACCTTAATGGCAGCCCAAGAACAAGCCACTCGCACTAGGTCCATCAAGCATTACATTGACAAAACTGCAGAATCACCGATATGCCAATTGTGTAATGAAAGGGAAGAAATCTTAGCGCATATTGTATATGAATGCCAAATGCTAGCACAATACCAGTATAAAAAATGGAGACACGACAGAGTCGCTCATGTATTACACTGGAATATATGCAAACTTTATGAATTGGACCACAATGAAAAGTAGTATGAGCCTAAGTCAGAAGTGGTACAAGAGAACCACGATGTCAAACTTCTTTGGGACATGCGCATACAGACTTATAAGGTTCTTGAACATTCAAAACTCGACTTTCTCTTTCTAAACAAAAGACAAGAGAACTTGCTTAATTATTAATATAGCTTGCCCATTCGATATCAGAGTGCACGAAAAATACGAAAGAAATGGGAATCAGTTAGACTATGGAAATGTAAAGAAGTAAAGGTGATTCCCGTTGTAATTGGAACGCTTGGAACCATAACGAAAAGCCACCATCAAGAAGTAAAACGACTAATTATTTTTAGAACGTCTTTAAAGTACATGCATTTTTGAATAAAACAAAAACTGAGTGCGTGTGTGTCACACGCACGCACACACACACACACACACAATGATTTTTGGGGGAGTACAAAACTTTATTATTGCAAGCATGAAGGGAAGACGAATTCTATCGTTCATGATTAAAAGTTAAACAAGAGGGGAAAAAAACGTTAAAAAAATAATTAAATAATGCCAGCCGACCGGTTTCGCTCTCTCTTAACAAAGGCTGTATCGAGGGATTTTTAAAAAAAAAAACAAGAGATTAAAAAAACGGGGTGAAAAGAGAGAGAGAGTACAGAAAATAAAATAGCGTTATGTTATATGTACAATGGAGGGTGTATGTATATTTTGGCAGCAAATCATTTATTATACACGCGTCGTTAAAGACCACGGAGTTTTCTTTCTTGTTAATTTCTCGACGCGGCGAGAGATTCGTCGGTTTTCTAGATATATTACTAATAATAAAACTATAAATACGGCTCTTACTAATAAGACACAGCCTCCTGAAGACGGTCGCGAGACCGAAAGCGCTCGAGGAATGACCCACGTTACAACGTCAGGTGCCATACTCCACCAATTCGCCGCGTCGAGAAATTAACAAGAAAGATAGTGAAGAAAGAAAACTCCGTGGTCTTCAATGACGCGTGTATAATA
>OY744552.1:43961889-43966889 GCA_963556195.1 Sepiola atlantica
TGTTGTATATTTGTTTTTTTAGCGTTTTTACTCTGCTGAGCGTCGTAAAAGATCCCCAAATGAATTCTTTTACAATTGTTTTTTTAATTAAACAATTTGATTCAATAAATGTGTGCTTTAAAACAATTTCTAATAAGATTTTCAAAAAACAAACCCAAAACGTTTTAATAAAATCAAAGTAAATATATCATTTTTGAGCGACTCGTGCGATAAATCTCAGAGAATGTGTTGTTTACATGTTATTAGTCAAATAACGCGCCCCTGTATCGTGTTCCTCTCTCTCAATAGAATTTTCTGTGCATTCGGAATAGAACGTTATACTTAATAATCAGAGGGTGGGTACCCAAATGTTGGAGTGGACGCCGGCGGTTCCATCATATTCCATTACAATCTAATTTAATTACGTAACTCAATTATACAGATTAAAATAACAAAAACAAAACAATGTATTTAATTCTATTCATAATTTTTATTCAGATTATTATCGAGGAAAATGTTTTAAATACATCTGGAAATCTGAAAAAAAAAAGTTTTAGAAAAAAAGTTTGGGAATGGGTATATATAGGAGCTGATAAGTAGATATTAAGAGAGCGATCAAAACTAATAGTTTCCGCTTCAGACAGATACATACTCTCCATTATTAATGTGAATTGTTTTGCTATTCACTTTAACAAAAACACAGGCTAAATTAAATCAGGCTTTAAAAGAAAATAAACTTTAATTAGTCATAAGTTGTAATTAACTAAATTATCTATGTACTTTTATCGCCCTCCCACCGTTCGTTCTATGTTGATTCAACCACTGACTGAGATTTTTTTATTTTATATATTTCTGGGCATTTAGATTGAACATACCACAAACATGTAAATTAGATGGCAAAATAAGTTTGATAATGAGACTTATCTTATGCAATAAAATTTTTTTTTTTTTTTTTTTTTTTTTTTTTTAATTTACAAGTATCTCACGGTTTATGAATTTTTGGAATTAAAATCAAATAGTGGTAGTGCTTATTATCCATAAATATATAATTTACTAAATGTTACGAATTCGCCTAAAAAAAAAAATATTCTTATAATTGTTTCTGCCTATTTTGAAAACACATTTGGGAATCTTTTAGAATAGCCCTACAGCTCGCGAGTCGGGTTGAAAAAAAGTTGTAGAACGTAGTCAAAAAAATGAATATGCAACAAATAAATGCAACGTGCGTCGAGACCGGAGATTTTCCTAGTTTTCTATTCCATTTGTTTGTATGTTTACGTATGGTAAATCGGTTTTTATTAGACATGAAAAAAAAAAAAAATTTGTTTATGTCACTTATTTAAAAAGAAAATGGCGTCACTAGTTTAGGCTGTCGGTGTCACGTGTGTGTGTGTTTTTTTTTACCGGGACTCATAAGCAAATCGGCGTTTTTTTTTGTTTTTTGTTTTTTTTTGGGGGGGGGGGTTGCATTTTTGAAATTTAATTTTATGAAACGAACATTTTAACGATCATTTTGATCACCGAATGAGCGCGCATGTCGTTACGTCATTGGAAGACCAGGGATGACTGTTGTTTTGCTTTGTTCTTTTGCTTGCCTGAAATATGAAAACTTGGGGTTTTGATTAGGCTTAGGGCTGGGTTTAGGTTTAGGTTTAGGTTAGGGTTAGGGCTGGGTTTAGATTAGGGTTAGGGTTAGGGTTAGGGCTAGGGTTAGGACTGGGTTTAGGTTAGGGTTAGGGTTAGGACTGGGTTTAGGTTAGGGTTAGGCATTTTTTTAAGAAACAGGAAAAATAAACATTACGGTGTGACGAATGAAAATAATATGTAAATAAAAGCACACTGACATGTAAATAAAAAGAAAATTATTTTATTCCTTTTGCTTAAAATGTAGTTTTGTTTTGTTCTTCTGCTTGGCTGAAAAATGCAAACATTGCGCTTTGACTATGAGTCCCAGTAAAAAAACAATTGAAACGAGACGAGAACGAGAGCGGCCATTAATTTTTTTTTTTTTCATTTCACGTAAGCTAAAACTATTAACTTATAGAAAATAGCACTTTTAACGGATTATAATCATTAATAACTGTCACAGTTAACTTGGAAATTCAGTTTTATCGGCTACGGTAACTTTTATTTGTTGTATATTTGTTTTTTCAGCGTTTTAGGTGTTGGGCTATTATTAAAAATACCCACACATTTTTCTTTATATTAAATTCAAGATGTTTTCAAAAAGGTTCTTAATGGAATCCCCCCCCCCCCCCCCAAGAAAAACAAACCGCTAACACCAAAATGTCTTCATTTTTACTTTTTTTAATATTAATTTATTTACGTAAGAATGCAACTAGAATATTAAAAAAAAAACAAGTAAAAATACAAGACATACAAATAAAGAAAAGGGTTTTTAACCCACGTATTTTAAAATATCAGAGACCATTTTTATTCGTCTATTAGCTCAAAGAAATGATTTAATTCGATAGAAATGTTTTTCGTTGAGGCTCAAAATATTAACTTAGAACAGACGTCTGCGCAGATGAATATATTCGATTAGAAAGCAAATTCACAAAATTGTAGAGAAAATGAGATTTAAACGTTGTACCGACACAAACAAAATGGCCGATCCACGAATAAAAAAAAAGCAGACAGGCAGAGTGTTTTTCGTATTGCCAGTCGAACACGGTATTAGTTGTAAGTTTAAGGAAAGGCATGTTTTTCTTAACTTTCATCATTGCATGAATGGCAAATTCTTCGGTGCTGAAAAATTAAACGAATGCATGAAAAGTTCAAGCGATAAGAAAAAAATCGAATGATACGTTGGGTATATGTTACGAGACTCAGCAGAGGCGCGAACGGGGTCCAAAAAAAGAACGAGAAAGGGTTTAAAAACATAAATTTGCAACAAGTGAAGTTGACCTACGACGAGAATAGATATTTTTCTACTTACCTATGTAATTTGTTTCTATTTTTACGTATTATAAATGGGTTTTCATTAGATGTAAAAAAAAAAAAAAATGTCTTGTTTTTTTCCCCACCGTTTTCACAAAAATCAATATGGCCGCTCCAGGTGCATTTGTTAGTAATACCCCCCAAATCGGCCATTTTGTTTTCGAAATTACGGTGTCAAAACTATTGATTTCTAATAAATAGCACTTCAAACGGGTTTAAAATACAAACAAATATCACATGCAAGTTTGAAACTAACTTTTACAGCTTACAGTTACTTTTATTTGTTGTAATTTGTTTTTTTTGCGTTTTTACTCTGCTGAGTCTCGTAAAAGATTCCCGATACGTTTAATGAAGAAAAGAAAAAAAAAAAAAAGAAAAAAAAGGAAAGTTTGTAGATAAATTTCGTAGAGGTTAATGGGTAAAAGACAGAATAGTTAACAGTCGAACTCGTAAACAAAAATGGAAATTATAGCAAATGCATTAGAATAATTTTTTATTATCGAACCTGCATACTTTTAACGTAAGAAAACCAACATTTTTGAAATGGTAAAAAATATCTGAAAAATCGTTAAAATTATTCGGGTTCAGTAGAGAATTCAATTCTAAAGGGTATGATATTAAAAAAAAATTGTCTACGAGTTCGACTGTTAACTATTCTGTACTTTACCAGAAAAAAAAATCGTTTGCAAATTTAGCGATATATAGAAACGACAAATAAAATAAACATTAAAATGGAAAACACGGCTGCAATTATGACTATTTCGATTTGTCGCATCAAGCGGTCTATTATAATGATAATCATGTTGTAGGAAGAGACGAGTCGGAAACAAACGAAGACAATCAATTCAAAACCGCAAATACAGATTTCTTTCCTTCAAAGAGAGGAAAGAAAATGTCCGCAGTTGTCAGGTTCGCCATTTTGTTTTTGGTCACGAGAATCCGCCATTTTTTTTTTCCTTTCTTTTTAACGATTGATCTCAACGGAATATTGGTATAGACTCAGAACAGATTTTGTAGAATCGGCGAAAAAGGAAAGCGGCGTTTTGATTACAAAAAAAAACAACAGTCGATTAAATAGCCATGGCGACGGATTTCAGGAAACAGTGAGATCAGCCTCTGTGCTTTTTCAGCGTCTTCGAAACCAACATGATTAGAGATTTCTATGACTTCGTCTCTGAACTATTTTATGTAAAAAAAAACAAAACATGAGAGTCGGTTAATTTTATAATAAGGGGACGCTCGCTGGTAGTTTGGACTGCCCCATTGATCGAAGGTCATATAGAAGGAGGGGTACTAAGATATACCTTTGTTATGAACGAAGGGTGATATATAAGTACCCGACCATTTCCCTCGGGAATTAAACACAAGCCTTTCTGTGTTGCTAACTTCCTATGAGTATACTTTTTTTGATATCATTACTGAGCTCTACTCATGTATTGAGCACTGTTGAAGTAAACACTAAAACAAAATTATATATACGTCATATAATATTTTGTAATATAAATATATATTTATATATAAAGCTAGCCATATATATATGTATATATATATATGTATGTATATATATATACATATATATATACATATGTATATGTATGTATGTATGTATATATGTATGTATATATATTAAGTAATTTTATGTACATAAAAGTAATCGATGGGCACGTGTTTCTGGCGATAGAAACAGCGTTGCTTTTAATACTTTTCATTCGCCAATAAAAACAAGAACAAAACTACGTAATTATTTTTCTATTTGTATACCTTTTTAAATGTTGACATTATGGTAAATTTTGTTTTACTAACTTATTTGTCGAATCTCCCATGACAATAAAATTACATCTTTGAAAAGACATGGTTTAAGGAAGGAATAATAAAATAATAAAGTAGGCCCCTTGTGCTTGCACACTATTAGCCCACCGATCCATCCACTGCCGGAAACACCTTTGGAAATCTTCTTTTGGAATGGTGTTTATCTCCGCCGTCGCGTTAGATTCAGCAGGTGTTTGGAGAAGATGCGATGGTGTAACACGAATTAAGGAGCGGTTCAACCGATTCAAAAATGGCCGCACGTCAGCGGAGAA
>OY744552.1:43974389-44004389 GCA_963556195.1 Sepiola atlantica
AAAGTGTAAATTAAGCCTACCTTTCTAGACTTAGGCACAAAAGAAGACCAGTTTACATACAGTTTACGTAAAAGTAGGCTTCCTGTAGATGGAAGTGAGAAAGCCACCCCTTGAACGTTCAACAAGAACATCCAAGAAGGGAAGACAATTATCCTTTTCACTTTCCATCGTACACTTTAGAGCCTCATGAATAGAATTTAACTTATGAAAGAATGCCAGTGCTCTAGAAATAAAATTATATAGGAATTAAAGTTGCATTAAAAAAATTTTTTTTTAAAAAGCTTTAGTACCTGAGGTACCAGACGGCTTCAGCTTTCTTCCAGAATTTTGTTTAGAGGGGGATGTTTTCCCTGCTTTTTCATAGGCTGTCATCACCTTCGAGACAGTTCCTCTCGATACGGCCACCATCTCAGCCACTTCCGTTACAGTAGCACCTGTCATACGTGCACCAACAATCTGCCCTCTTTGGAAATCTGATAGATCTGTGATTTAAATATGTTTTACTAATATGCACTATCTGAAATTTAAAAAAAAAATTTAACCAATTAATTCAGGACAACAATAATCATAAATAATGAAAATTGAAAAACACCTTTTTGCTAATTTTTTTCAATTTTTATACGGGTTTAAAAATTGATGCAGAATTCACAAGGTGTTTCCATTTTTTTTTCAAACCCCCGTGTATATATATATATATATATATATATATATATATATATATATATATATATATATATATATATATATATATATATGTGTGTGTGTGTAGTATTAACACAGCATGACGTCACTAGCTTTAAATACATCGTTCCTTCCATTAAAGAAGTAGAACGCTCTAGACGTTAATCCCGCCGATAAAGTGTTAAAATTATCACCGTTTATTCGCTATTTTAACATTGGCCGTGTGGTTAAGACGTCGGATTTGAGTTGCAAAATACTTGTAATCCGGGGTTTCGAATCGCATGACCGGTAGCGAATAGTCATATCTCTATGCTGATGAGTCCCGATTATTAACAAAGGACGAAACGTATACGTACGTAGATAATAAACAATAACAGATATTTATTATATATATATATACATATATATATATACATATATATACATATATATATATATATACATATATATATATATACATATATATATATACATATACAAGGTGGGCCAAAATAAGGGTCCTATCTTTAAATTTGAATAACTTGAATTTGAATAACTTCCACAAAATAAAAGTTAAACTCACCAAACTTTATGTGTGTGTAGACTTACCCTTCCGAGATTTTTTGAAATAAACAAGACAAATTTTAGCCGTAAAACACTTCTTTAAACTTACAAAAACTAAAGTATTGTTTTTTACACTGTTTTGAGTTTTTTAAGCAAAAATAATGTTTTCTAAATGAGGGTACGTTCCTTAGGGCTAATACGGCTCATGCTTGCTTCGGAAGAGGTACTTTACTTATTCTAAAAAAAAATCAAAAAAAAATCAATAAATAAAAAAGTTATGAATTTTAAAAAATAGGACTCTTATTTTTGCCCACCCTATATATATATATACATATATATATACATACATATATATATATATATATATATATATATATATATATATATATATATATATATATATATATAACTCATTACGTACACACACGGAATTATTCAATGTTTTCCTTTTCTTCTCCATTTCCTGCTTTGGTTCGGCTGAGTTTAGGTACCTGCTTCCACTTGCACGCATCCATCCCCCAGTCCGCCCTACTCTCCCATGTGTCACACGCATGGTTACACCTCTCATATTTATGCGCATTGTGTATGGGTATACGCACCAAACAATTCGGTATGGGTTTTCCTATATTTTAGTCTTTACTTTCTTTCTTGTGGTTTAACGGGTAGCGGATGGCGTATCATGGCTCGCTGCTGTACCTAGATAAATAAAGATGAAGTGAGATGCAAGCCGGATTGATGATGGTAATGGGAACGTTCGGCCGCTTCCATTGTGCCGATAATTCTTTAGCAGGTCGTTATTTTACTCTCGGTTGAAGATATTGCTCCGTAGCATCCCATCATGGACTCGCCCCCCCCCCCCAACTCCATCCCCTGAACGTACACCCTTTCCTTACCCTAACCCGAACAAAAATGGCAGACGGCCTAGATGCAAAAAAAAAAAACGAAAAAAAAAAAAGAAAAAAAAAGCCGACCCTACCCTACGTATATCCACTGGCTTTCAATACCCTTCACCTCCCTGTGTCTTCGTTATTATTGCTTTTCAGAAAAAAAAGAAGAAAGAAAAAAGATCATGAGCACCCTAATTAGGGGCGTTCTCTAACGGAACTTGCTAATTGCAGAGTTAAGAGAAGAAAATCGACAACTTATGGATAGAAATCTGAGAAAGGAAAGGGTGGCTAACGGGTGGAAGCAGCCTTCGTGAGAATGGTGGCATAGGGTAGCCAGCCGTGTTTGGTGATTAGAAGAGAAACGCACTGGGATTTATATACAATGGGCAGGTTTTTTAACGCCTCAGTCGCTTAGAATATATATATATATATATATATATATATATACAGGGTGGGCCAAAATAAGGGTCCTATTTTTAAATTTGAATAACTTGAATTTGAATAACTTCCACAAAATAAAAGTTAAACTCACCAAACTTTATGCGTGTGTAGACTGACCCTTCCGAGATTTTTTGAAATAAACAAAACAAATTTTAGCCGAAAAACACTTCTTAAAACTTACAAAAACTAAAGTATTGTTTTTTACACTGTTTTGAGTTTTTTAAGCAAAAATAATGTTTTCTAAATGAGGGTACGTTCCTTAGGGCTAATACGGCTCATGCTTGCTTCGGAAGGGGTCCTTTACTTATTCTAAAAAAAAAATTTTTTTTAATTAATAAATAAAAAAGTTATGAATTTTTAAAAATAGGACCCTTATTTTTGCCCACCCTGTATATATATATATATATATATATATATATATATATATATATATATATATATATATATATATATGTCTATGTAATTATTTTTATAGGTGGTTTTCAGCTCGTTGTTATTGAGCTTACTATTATTTCAATGATTAAGATGCAGAAAAACTGCATTATTAGTCGCCCTAAAACTCAAGGACGTATTTTTCGTTAATATATATATTAAATTTATACGTGCATAAAAGTAATCCATGGACACGTGTTTCTGGCTCACAGCCGTCATCAGCATGGCTAACTTACACAGAGATCTTTATGTAAAAATTGTAATTTTCGTCTGTTTAATTATGCCTTTTTTATATTTTTTCAATTATTCTGAAGGTCTTTTTGTATTAAAATCAAAAAACATGGAAATCTTAACCCGTGGGAGGGAATAACAAAGAATCTGATTGGTAAACTAGTAAGACAGAACGTTACGTGTATATATATATATATATATATATATATATATATATATATATAGAGAGAGAGAGAGAGAGAGAGAGAGAGAGAGAGAGATTTAAAAAGAATACGCGGAAATCTCTCTAAGGCCCTTTCGACTATCATCTCGTCAGGGGAAAATCGATAGTTTTAATTAATAATAACGTCGAAAGAAAGAGCAAAATGGGGAAATTGAGTGTGCCAAAATTAACGATAAAGCGAATAAAATTCAATTTAATGATTTCGATTAAAAGTCGATTAAAAGGCACTACGTTAGGAGATAAAAAAAAAAAAAAAAAAAAAAATTAGGAAGGAGTTCAAAGTTCCCCAAAGAGATTCAGCGATCTTACAAATTCCTTCTGCCGGCACAAGGAAGGTTTTCGAATGGCAATAGAGACAGATTCCAATATTTTCAAATGGTTCTTGGAATCTGCTCGATACAAGACCTCAAAACGGTCTATTTTATAGCCACTGGCACAGCTAGGGTTTTCAACCAAATGCTGGCCAATAGCAGAGTCCAAAGAATTAGAGGAGGGGTAACACAATTTAATCGAAATCTTTAAATTGAATTTTAATCGCTTTAACGATAATTTTGGCACACTCAATTCCCCCATTTTGCTCTTTCTTTCGACGTTATTATTAATTAAAACTATCGATTTTCTCCTGACGAGATGATAGTCGAAAGGGCCTTAGAGAGATTTCCGCGTATTCTTTTTAAATCTATTTATAAATTTTGTACATCGAAACATTTATTTATATATATATATATATATATATATATATATATATATATATATATATATATATATATATATATATATATATATATATATATATATATATATATATATATATATTTAGGGCAAACATTATTAAATAACACGGAGTGGTTTTGTTTGATGCGACTTTTTTTTTTTTTTTTCAATTTTCCGAATTGTCCATCTAATGTTTCGGTCAAATTGATGTAAATATGATCCATGGGTTTCTTGTTCCATTCTTTTTCTTTTTTGCAAGTACTTTCGATTTGAATCGTCAAATCATCTTCAGGCGGTATTAGTTTTAGTGTCTTTACAAATTATGACTTTACTGTTGTGCTCATTTTTGAATTATAACGGCAAGTAGTTTATAACTTGAAAAAGCGTCTGTAAAGTTGAAATGTACATGAGAGCGTGATGGCGTTCTACACATATGAGAGATTTAAAAGTTTGACTGTTTAAACCGTTAAGAAATTGATGACGTTAAAGAAAGTGCATACAATTCAAACGCATAACTACCTAATGGCTAAGAATTTGGTAATGTTAATTATTATGCTAGACACTTTAAAATGTTGCGACTAGTTTCATAATTGACATTATTAATTGTGGGATGTTTAGTTTTTATGTAGAAGGCTTCGAGTATTTCTAATTTTTTGATATTGGTATCGTGGTGTATTATTTTGGTATTGTTAACAAGGGTGTTTCTATATTGGGAGGGGGTGCAATTATGTAAAGTCATAATTTGTAAAGACACTTAAACTAATATCGCCTGAAGATGATTTGACGATTCAAATCGAAAGTACTTGCAAAAAAGAAAATAGAATGGAACAAGAAACCCATGGATCATATTTACATCAATTTGACAGAAACATTAGATGGACAATTCGGAAAATTTAAAAAATAAAAAAAGTCGCATCAAACAAAACCACTCCGTGTTATTTAATAATGTTTGCCTAAATGAAAATATGCTGTCTAAATACACACAATATATATATATATATATATATATATATATATATATATATATATATATATATATACACGTAACACGAATTCCATGCATTTTAGCCTGACGATTCCCTACGTGGATAAAACGCAGAAGCCTCTGTGTAGCTTAATTGCCATAAATATATTTTCGTAACTTACTATATATAAGTAGGTCTGTCAGTCAGAAGTCTTAAATTGGATATTCGTCGGTCTGTCACACTTTACTTTAAATAAAATGTTCGTGGGGTTGTTGCTCGTTAGTCAAAATAGACTTTCTCTTGGTCCGTCACACTTAACTTTAAAATAGAATTTTTTTAAACTTAAGACTAACAGACGCGCAAAATTCTATTTTAATGTTCATCTGAGTAAAAAATTATGATTGTTAAAATTATGATGGCTGTTTGAATTAAAATGTGTTTAAAAAGTTCAAAATATTTACAAAATTATTATCATAATTTTTAGCCATTATAATTTTAATCATCATATATTTTAACAATCATAATTTTAAACATCATATATTTTAACAATCATAATTTTTAACCATCATAACTTTTTTTACTATCATAATCTTTTACCATCATAAATTATGATGGTTAAAACACCATCATAATTTATAACCATCACAATTTTAATCATCATATATTAAACAATCATAATTTTTAACCATCATAATTTTTTTCATCATAATTTTGTACTATCATAATTTTTAACATCATAATTTTTAACCATCATGATTTTTTACCATCATAAGTTTTAACCATCATAATTTTTAACCATCATAATTTTTCATTTAGCTTATTTATAAATTTCATTTTTCTTTTTCTTTTCCTTTTTAATGTGAAGATTGAATGGGCGAATCTCAGGAATAAATTAATTTTTTTTACCATTCCCAATTTTTTCTATTCGTTAACGAAAAAGCCGAACGAGATGAGACGTTGTCGTTTCTCTCATCTGGCCGCAAATGGCGTTCTATTCACGTTCTATTCACGCGCGGTTTCGCTCGAGAATCATGTCGTCACGCAAAAGCCTCATCGACATCTGCCGAAGGAATTCTTTTATGTAGATTTCTTCGAGATTCTTCAGCAATTTGCCAATCTTGTTAACGTCGTATTTTCCGGGTCGTTGGATAAATGAAGGAAAACACAAACGGCTATTCGTAAGATGCGTTTAGCAACGAAATGCTATTTGAATGTGAAACGTGACAGACTGACGAACATGCTTTTTTCAAACTGAAACGTGACAGACTAACGAAAATGCTATTTCTAACTGAAACGTGAAATATTAATGTTAATGCGATTTCAAACTGAAACATGACAGACTAAGGAAAGTGTTATTTCTAACTGAAACAGGACAGACTAAGGAAAATGCTATTTCAAACTTAAATGTGACAGACTAAGAGAAAATGCTATTTCTAACTGAAACGTGACAGACTGATGAACATGCAATTTCAAACTGAAATGTGACAGACTAACAAAAATTCTATTTCCAACTTAAACGTGACAGACTAATGAAAATGTTTTTTCAAACTTAAACGTGACAGACTAACGAAAATGCGATTTCAAACTGAAACGTGACAGACTAAGGACAATCCTATTCCAAACAGCAACGTGATAGACTAAGAAAATTCTATTTCAAACTAAACGTGACAGACTAACGAAAATGCTATTTCTAACTGAAACGGGACAGACTAAGGAAAATGCTTTTTCTAACTGAAACGTGACAGACTAAAGAAAATGCTATTTCTAACTGAAACGGGACAGACTAAGGAAAATGCTTTTTCTAACTGAAACGTGACAGACTAACGAAAATGCGATTTCAAACTGAAACGGGACAGACTAAGGAAAATTCTTTTTCTAACTGAAACGTGACAGACAAAAGAAAATGCTATTTCTAACTGAAACGTAACAGACTAACGAAAATGCTATTTCTAACTGAAACGAGACAGACGAAGGAAAATGCGACTTAAAACAAAAACGTAACGGACTAAGGAAAATGCGATTTCAAACTGAAACGTGACAGACAAACGAAAAAGCTATTTCTAACTGAAATGTGACAGACTAACGAAAATGACATTTAAAACAAATACGTGACAGTCTAAGGAAAATGCTATTACAAACTTAAACGTGAAAGACTAGGGAAAATGTTATTTCAAGCTGAAACGTGAAAGACTAAGGAAAATGCTATTACAAACTTAAATGTGACAGACTAAGAAAAATGCTATTTCTAACTGAAACGGGACAGAGTAAGGAAAATGCTTTTTCTAACTGAAACGTGACAGACTACCGAAAATACTATTTCCAACTGAAACGTGACAGACTAACGAAAATGCGATTTAAAAGTGAAACGGGACAGACTAACGAAAATGCTATTTCTAACTGAAACGTGACAGACTAACGAAAAGGCGATTTCTAACTGAAACGTGACAGACTAACGAAAATTCGATTTCAAACTGAAACGTGATAGACTAAGGAAAATGCTATTTAAAACTGAAACGTGACAGACTAAGTAAAATGCGATTCCAAACAAAAACATGACAGACTAAGGAAAATACGATTTCAAACTGAAACGTGACAGACTAATGAAAATGCTATTTCAAATTGAAACGGGACAGACTAAAGAAAGTTGTATTTAAAACTAAAACGGGACAGACTAAGGAACATTCTATTTCTTACTGAAACTTGACAGACTAACGAAAATGCTATTTCCAACTGAAACGTGACAGATTAACGAAAATGCTATTTCTAACTAAAACATGACAGACTAAAAAAATGCTATTTCTAACTGAAACGGTACAGACTAATGAAAATTCTATTTCTGACTGAAACGTAATAGACTAACGAAAATGCGTTTTAAACCTGTAACATCACAGGCTAAAGAAAATGCTATTTTTTACTGAAACGTGACAGACTAAGGAAAATGCTGTTCCAAGCAGAAAAATGAGAGACTAATGAAAATGCGATTTCAAACTGAAACATGACAGACTAAGGAAAATGCTATTTCAAACTGAAACGTGACAGACAACGGAAAATGCTATTTTTAACTGAAACGTGACAGACTAATAAAAATTCTATCACAAACAGAAACGTACCAGACCAATGAAAATGCTATTTCTAACTGAAACGGGACAGACTAAGGTAAATGCTATTTTTTACTGAAACGCGACAGACTAATGAAAATGCGATTTCAAACTGAAACGGGACAGATTAACGAAAATTCTATTTAAAACCGAAACGTGAAAAACTGATAAAAAGTCTATTTCAAACTAAAACGTGAAACACTAACGAAAATGCTATTTAAAATCAAAACGTTACAGACAAACGAAAATTCTATTTAAACGTAAGCGTAACAAACTAAGGAAAATACTATTTCAAACTGAACCGTGACAGCCCGATGAAAATGCTATTTTATTAAGAATTCATGTATGCTGATTAACGCACGTTTCTAAGCTAACTTTATTATTGAGACTGTCACAAGATGGGCACTAAGCAATACATGGAATGAATATAATTTTTCGTTACTTCGTTTCTGAACAAAGTCGCTTTTTTTTTCAGAAAATACATAAAAGCATATAAAAGCAAGCAAAGAAACACAAATAGCCAATAAAGGTCAACCGATGAAAAGGTGATCACAATCAGTTTTTTATGACTACGTTTTAATCGGTTTGTCATTATTGGTTATGTGTGTTAAGCGAGTTTCGGATTCAAGTCGTGCGAACAGCAGGCAATTCTTGGCCTTTTTGCTAAGATCAAATTGTAGTATCTGTTCCGATGGATACTACACCCCATACTGGTGTTGTCTTGGCCTTCGGGTCTTGATTTACGCCGGTCAATGGGTCTGTCCTGTGCAGTTCTGAGAGGTCCTGGGAAGGTGGACCTCCCAGAACTTTGCCTCCCCTCTTTGGGGAGGGGGGAGTAAGTTTATTGCTTACTGTCTGAAGCGCCCCTACCGGGGAATGCCGACGGGGCTGCCCAGGCAATTTTTAAACTCCACTTTTCTGACCCGACCTTGGGTCACATCTTACTTGTGGGAGTAAGATAAAAACTGGCCTTGTGCCTAACTCTGATTCATTTGAATCAATAAACTATTAACAATTCCAGTAATTTCTTTTGGGCTATATTTTGCGTATTGTTTATGGCTTTACGCTGTAAAATAAGATGTGTGCCTCTATGGGTAACAATATTTATGTTTTTACGAAAGAAACTGTAATCAATGAGAATTGTTTGTTTTTGTGGTTTCTTTGTTGCCTTAAAATGTTTTTTTTTGTTTCTGAAAGCGAACTTTGATTTCATGAGGAGCCTATAATCGAAAGATCCGGAATTATATCATAATTTCGGTTATTCGGGTTTAAGCGAAACGGTCCGTAAAAATGTATCGAAGTTGAATGTAAAAAAGTGAACGAAATTTTGTTCACTGTAATTTAACCAAGGATTCTCTCTCCCGTCCCTCCTTCTCTTTCCCTCTCTCGTTCTCTTTCTTTCTCTCTCTCTCTCTACACACACACACACACACACACACACACATATATATATATATATATATATATATATATATATATATATATATATATATATGTATATATATGAGTCCCTATTAAAAAAGGACGAAACGTATACGTACATAGATAATAAACAATAACAAATATTTATCATTATTTGTCGCTCCTCGAAAAAGTAGAGCACTGTAAGTGTAGTATTAACACAGCATGACGTCACTAGCTTTAAATGCATCGTTGCTTCCATTAAAGAAGTAGAACGCTCTAGACGTTAAGCCCGCCGAAAAAGTGTTAAAATTATCACCGTTTATTCACTATTTTAAAATTGGCCGTGTGGTTAAAGCGTCTTATTTGAGTTGCAAAATACTTGTAATCCGTGGTTTCGAATCGCATGACCGGTAGTGAATAGTCATATCTCTATGATGATTAAAAAAGGACGAAAGGTATACGTACATAGATAATAAACAATAACAAATATTCATTATTATATATATATATAGAGAGAGAGAGAAAGAAATAGATAGATAGATAGATAGTGTTAATGCTATATAACATATACTGTGTTTGGGTATGGTGTCCATGGCTCAGCTGCATATCTAATAAGTGAGATCCAGCATCTGGAGAGACTTCAGCAACTGGCTTCTCGAACGATTCAAAGACTATGTGATCTGCCATACGAATGCCGACTCAAGTTAAACTGTTTCCCCCTTCGTTTGTCAGATTCTGTTCTACATACGAAATCGTTTTATCGATAATCGATAATACTAATATATAAAGTAGAGACGTTTTTTCCCCTGTACCTTCTCGGAATATAGGAAAATAACCATATACAAAACAGGCTACTAAACTCACCGCTATACTACACTTCATCACTCGAGCGTGTTTTAGTAAAGTTGTTATTATTTTTTCCAACCTAACACTCAATATTACATTTGGCCCACCATCAACGTCTCTCCGAAAAACCAACACCATATAGGTGGTAGCAAATACTTTTCCCCCTAACAATTGTGTACTGTGACTACACTCATCGACACCGGGAAGTAATAAACACAGCTTACTTTTCACAAAACAGTCCGTCTTTATTTATTATTTGCCTGGTATTAATTTACTACATAATATAAAACAAATACGCAAACAAATAATGACCGCTTCCGTTGAATCCGATGATATTCCGCGAATATCAGATTACGTTTTTCCTATTTCTAACTATGATTGCCACATTTACATTCATTCCGGAATTAAGCGAATGACATTAACGAACACAGTTCCTGCAACATTTATTCTTCAAATATGGCGACTAC
The DNA here is from genome assembly GCA_963556195.1 of Sepiola atlantica. Taxonomy (NCBI): domain Eukaryota; kingdom Metazoa; phylum Mollusca; class Cephalopoda; order Sepiida; family Sepiolidae; genus Sepiola; species Sepiola atlantica. The sequence goes on from OY744552.1 coordinate 43,985,322, forward strand.
AATTCCTTCATTAAATCGACTTCCTACTTAATTCAATAGCCGCCAAGATGCTGTTAGACCCCGACACATTTATATTTTCAAAATCATATACCTTTAACCCTTCCCAAATAAATGACATAAACCGTGTCATTGTTGAACTTTAATTTTCGCTGCCAGAAGCTGCCAGTAAACAAGCTTACGTTAACTCGCATATTTTCACATGTATTTTTCAAGTAGTAACTGCGGCGCAACGGTTAAGAATGGAGGTTTCATTATCGCCAGTATCGGCGTTCGATCACATTCTACTCTAAACCATTTTCTTTTCTTTTTTTTTAAATTTAAAACGTTCATCAACACGGTAGAGGGGGGGGGGGAAGAACAATAAGCGGTTTCTTTTTTATTCAATAGGTAGTACTTTCTCCCGCGCAACGCCGGGCGACGGGTTCCGCTAGTTATAAATAAAGTAAAGAATACAGATTTTATTTAAAAAATGATAGCGTTTAAAAACTTATTTAGAATTCTGTTTTCAAGTGAGATAAGTTACTTCTGGCTTTAGTAAAGTGACAAATATCGCTGAGATGTCGAACAAAGGCCACGGAACCATAAAGAAATATTTTTTGTGACTAGGCATTTTTAAATTAAAAAAACAAACAAAAGTATTCAATTGGAATATTTTTAATGGGTGGTGTAGTGTAGTATCTGTTCTGTTGTCATAAGACTGTCCTCCCCGGAATTACATCCTTCGCTGATCTCATTCTGTGTCCACAATTTTCTAAATGGCCATTATGATCTCAACTAGCACCAACTATTCATAATATATTCGTAGGTCTGTCAGGCTTAAGTTTTAAATAATATATTCATCGGTCTGTCACGCTTCAGTTTGAAATAGCATTTAAATTGATAAACGCGTCGATTAGAATGAGCGCATCTTAAGAAAATTTGTTTTTTTTTGCGGCCTGCAATTACTTGTCATGATCCTACAGAACCTCAAAGATAAACTGCGCATTGATTTCGTCTGTTGAGTGAAGATAAATACAGAAGTGAAGAATTCTGACAGTCTTTGTATTTTACCAGTTCTGCTTTCGCGATTTTATTGTCACTTCTTTTGTTAAACGTTCCTCTTCCTCATTCCTCGTTTTAGATGTGCGCGGAAAAGAATGCCAACCGAAAAAAAATGCGGCCTTAGCATTTTGCGCAACTGACGAGGAAACGCCCCGACATTTTTGATCCAACTCCATGATCTTTGACACCCGGAATCACTTGCCGCTCGCCGTGTGTGTGTGTGTGTGTGTGTGTGTGTGTGTGTGTGTGTGTGTGTGTGTGTGTCGGGGATGTGGGTGGTGTATAGAAAGATTGCAACCACGGAGACGGAACGGAACCACACAGTTTTACAATGTGGCACTCCATCAGATAACACACCTCATCTAACCCCTTACCCAACCACCTACGATATATATATATATTACGCAAAAGTTACATCACGTACCTGGATTGGAAAATATGTACATAGAATGTTTCCGCAAAAAGATCGGAATATGAGTCATTGCGAGTATCTTTGTTTTGTCATGAATATCTCTCTCTCTCTCTCTCTCTCTATATATATATATATATATATATATATATATATATATATATATATATATATATATATATATATATATGAATATTTTTCTAGTGGTCATTTTTTATTAAAATTTTAAAAAATTAATAAATGTCTCATATGTATTATTTGCTTTTGACACCTGAGGATTATTCGTTGAAGAATCGAAAAAGTACGTGATAAGTATACAAAAACTTGCTACGAGGTATTCAAATTTACACGGGAACCCAGAACAACTTGAAAAAAAAACCTTTTAAAAGGACCTTACAAAAACTGGTTACGAAGTATTGGAATTTATACGAGAAACAACAACATCATAAATTTTTCTTGAGAACCTTTAAAAAAAGGACCCCACAGCGACCGGCAACGTGGGAGTTCAAATTTAAAACTTACACAGCTATAAGGTCTGACAACGTGATTACAGTAAAGAGTTCGGGAGAACCTTTGAAAATGGACACCACAACGGGCGACAAAGGTTATTACGGAAAACCTTAAAGAACAAAACTTTGAGAAATCAACTACTAATTCACTAGACAACGTCCGAGTTCTAAAAACTGGCTCATCGATGGGGAAAAAAGAAAAAACACGTAAAGACCAAATAATTATTTTCTCAATTGAAGAAAAGTCAGTGATTTGCTTTAAAATTGCTATTCCGACACTGTTGTAATATTTAACAATAAAGGAATACATCATTTTTTTTCTTTCTCCCAAAATATTAGAAAGTTAGATCTGGTGAAAGAAAGAAAAAAATTGAAACCGTATTTTTATTTATTTGACTAAAGTGCAAATGCTAAAGCTACGCGTAAAATCGTACTAAAAAGTGATTTTATATCCAGAAAAAAAAGGGTTATACTCTTTTTACAATTAAGATTGCGTCTAGCGAGCATAATTTAAAAGAAAGGAATTTTCTTACAAGCCGAACCCGAAATGAAACATTTACTTTCTGAAAAAGGGAACACTTTAAAATATGGAAGAATTCAAATCAACCAAAACGAAAAGAGTGAAGGATTAATGCAAACGATAATACTTTTTCGCAGAATGCCGTGTGGAGTGAAAGCGACAACTTCACGTATTTCCCTGATGAGCAGAAAACTTTTGCTTTGTATTTTAGAAGATATGAAGACCTATGTAAAATTGTTTGTGAAAATTGAGCAAACTCTAAAAAAGTTCGTCTGTTTCTTAGGAAATTAGGCATCACCGTACATACTAAGTTTGTGGATTTCATTTTGCCCAGAAAAACTAGCGATTGACTTTTTCTGAAACTGTAAATCTTTTAACGGAACTTTTCAACCCAAAGACTTCATTGTTTCACAAACAATGGAAGTGTTTAAACCTGTAAAAAGACGACGAAGATTATTCAACGTTCGCATCAGTAGTAAATAAGCACTGCGACGACTGTAAATTAGCCGAACTAAGTGCTGATAAGTTTATATGATTAATCTTCGTTCAAGGATTGGTATAAGAAAAAGACGCTGAAATAAGGCGTAAAGTTCTAAATAAATTAGAAAATGACCCGAACTTAACACTGCAGAAATTAGCTGAAAACTGCCAAAGATGTATTAGTGTTAAGCAGGATTCGAATGACATCGAACAGTCGGGAATTGCACACATACGAAAAGTACATCAAAAATCGAAATTGAACTTTCATTCAAAATCTATTAAAAACAAAAAACGGGATTTTCACACCTCAAAAACAAACCAGCTTTATAAAAATAAATTACTAACAAGCCATTGTCATTAGTGCGGAAGCCTGCATTGGGTAACAGAATGCCAATTTCGTTTTAAAACCTTTGTAAAAAATAGGACACAAAAGTTCGCATTGTAGACCGATGAAAAGAAATGAAATGCAAGTAAAATCTAAAAAGACTATCAAACATGGCGGCAGATAAAAAGATATGTTCAGGTAAAAATCTTAAATAAAAACGCAAAACTACAATTGGATTCAGGTTCAGATGTATCAATTATGAATATGCATACGTGGAGACGGTTAGGAAAACCGATCATATTAAGAACCAATCAAATTACCAGAACAGTGACTGGTGAAAAACTAAATTTCGAGTGTGAAATAATTACCGACATGAGTTTTAACAGACCGACGAAAAAAGTAAAAATTTACATATTAAAAAACACAAATAATTTATTTGGTATAGACTGAATTCAACTATTTAAATTATGGTGATTATCAACCAAGAATTCTAGCCAGAAGAAAATAAATTCGACGACCGGATCAGGAAAACGAGAAATAATAAAATAAATAAACAAGTAACTCATAAACAAACAAACAAATAGAATAAAATATAATGTAAACATACAATGATAATCAACTCACCATCCTCTCTTTTCCTTCATTCACCCTTCAAGATATCTATAAAAACAATAACTCAAATATTCTCATTTATAATTAAAACTACCACCCGAAACCCGAAGATTGCTTGACGATTCGAAAACGTCAAAAACGAAAATTACGTATTGTTTAACAAAGCCTGTTAAATAATAACTTGCTGCCTAAACAAACACACACATATATATATATATATATATATATATATATATATATATATATATATATATATATATATATATATATAATATTTTTTTTGAAAAAAACATAACACTGGTGGTGGAAAATAAATAAAATTTATTTTAATCTTAGCTTTAGAGAATATACTTCTTGTCAAAGAGTGTTTTTCTTTTCTCCTTTTTTTTCATCGCCCGATGGAAATGGACTTTTTGGTCAGAAAATCACGTTATGTCTGCAGGCGAGGTGGCGACGGTTTGAATAAGAAAGGGCCTTTGACAAAGAGGAGTATATTCTCGAAAGCTAAGATTAAAATACATTTTATTTATTTTACACCACCATTGTTATGGGTTTTTTTTTTTTAAATATAATACTATTACGAAACAATGGTTCAAAAAAATATGTCTAAATACCCTTTCTTATATATATATATATATATATATATATATATATATATATATATATATATATATATATATATATATATATATATATTAGAGGTGAAAGATGAGAATACATTTTTTTTAAAGATACAATATTTATTAGAAGATCAACAGTTCAAATCAAGAAGCTTCATATCCTTAATCCATGGATTTTCAAAGATAAACACTTCTCATCAGAGGATAGGGGGAAGCCGACAATGTAATTGTAAATATTATCGGCAACATTTAACTTTGAAAATTTTACATAAAATAAAACAAAATAAAAACAAAATAAGGGCCAAAAGGTAAAGAGTCTTATGTTGAGGGGGGAGCGTAAAGTCCGGGTGGATGATGTCCAAAAACACGTCAAAACAAAAATAAAAACAGCTGTTATTTTGGAAATGAATGTTTGAAAAAGAACAATACTCAAATTGTTTAGGAATCCAAATATATATATATATATATATATATATATATATATATATATATATATATATATATATATATATATATATATATATATAGCAGCTTAATACATAACATACTATATATATATATATATATGTGTGTGTATATATATATTTCTGCTTTATTTATATGAAAAGATTTGTTATTGCCCATTTACAATGTATATATATATCAGCTTAATACATAACATACTATATATATATATATATATATATATATATATTTGAAGCTCCTCGTAAAAAAGTAGAGCACTGTAAATGGTAGTACTAACACAGCGTGACGTCACTTGCTTTATATGCATCATTCCTTCCTTTATAGAAGTTGAATACCTGTATGTCTCGCCGCTTTAAATGTGTTAAAATTATCATTGTTTATAAGCTATTCAGAATTGGCCGATCTGTTAACGACGTTGGATTTGGGTTGAAAAATACTTGTAATCCAGGGTTTCGAATCGTGTGACCGGTAGTGAATAGTCATACTTCTATGCTGAAGATTTAAAAGCGACGAAACGTATACGTCCATAGATAAATAAACAATAACCAGTATATATAGGATGTTATGTATTAAGCTGCTTTCTTGTTCATGTTATTGTTTAGGTAGGTAGTAACAAGTGCTTATTTAGTCCACGGGGCTGGAAATTAAGCAAATAATAATAATAAGTAAAAAATGAGATCACCATCAAGAAAAAGGCAGCTTAAAACATAACATACTATACACCTTCGGAAATAAATTTCTAATATTAAACATATATATATATATATATATATATATATATATATACTAGAAGAATACCCATCTGAAGACGGGTAAAATGAATGCGTTAAACTGAAAAGGTTTGCACAATTTTTACGTCGTCTTACAAAGATAATAAATCAAGATATTATGATATTGAACAGTATGTCTAAAATCTTTATTCTAATTTTGATCAAAATGATTTTAATTGTATTAAATGTATAAAATTTAAAACTTAAGCTTAAATAAATTGAAATTCAGGGAGTCTAGGTAAATTGGTGTCTAATGACTATGGATCAAATTTAATGCAAATCTGAAATATTTGAATTTTCAAATGAGAGGTTGTGCCTATATTTTAATCTTCTATAAATCGTTTAAAATATAATGCTAGAAAACCTTATGCCTAAGATTAGTATTCTAATTTTCATCAAAATTCATTACATGATCTTGATTCTAGAAAATGTCTAAAATTTAAGGCTTAAGCTTAAGGGATCTTAAGAAGATTTTGAAATTCAGGGAATCTTGTTTAATTGGTGTCTAATGATTATGGATCAAATTTAATGCAAATCTGAAATATTTGTATTTTCAGATGTGATGTTGTGCCCATACTATGTCCATTGTCATTTCTGGTGTAAGTAGTCGTCATTTTTCCAAATTACTACATTCCAAGTATGCTTTAAGAACAGGCCCGCTTCTGAATAAAATGTATTCAATTAATTGTATTAATATTTTTTATCAATATTACTGTGGAGAAAAATATTCTAAATACATATCTAAATTTAGAAAATAGCAGTGATAAGTGTATATTTGTAAATATTAATTTATTAGAAGTTAAAACAAATTAATTACGTAAATTGGAAAAATGCATGTTGTTTGGGCGAGTTTTCATAGCACTATATATACTATCTGAGAGAGTAATATGCTAGTCCGATTACGCTGACGGACAGACATCCAGACGGATAGACATATTATTAGAAATATCGGATCATATCAGCTGGGATAAAGAGATTGTAATATCTGTATTAGTGATGATTTAACTATTATTAAATTTAGTGATAATAATCTAATATATAAAGTAGAGGCGATTTTTCCCCTGTACATTCTCGGAGAATAGGAAAATAACCACATGCATCACAGGGTACTAAACTCACCATTACATTACACTTATGCACTCATGTTTTAGTACATTTGTTATTCTTTTTTCCCAGCTAACACTAAATATTACATTTGGCCCGCCATCCACGACTCTCCTAAAAACCAACTCCATATAGGTGGTAGCAAAAACTTTTCTCTCTAACAATTCTGTATAGTCACTCTACTCATCGACACCGGGAACTAATACACACAGTTTAATTTTAATTTTCACAAAGCACCGGTTCTTATTTATTATTAAGTGAATTAACCTATTTTCACATCTATTTTAACCCGAATGCGTTGTGCAGTCGGTAAGAAGGCAGGATTCACAATCACCTGTTTTAGCGTTCGATCCCATTCTACTCTACCACTTTTTATATTTTTTTTTAAATTTAAAACATTCGCCAACACATTATACGGGGGGGGGGGGGGAGAAAAATAGGTAATTTCCTTTTTTTTATTTGACGTCATGCAATAGGTAGTACTTTCTCCCGTGCTACGCCGGGCGACGGGTTCCGCTAGTACTATATAAAATTAAAATCCGAAATCATTTCATCTTGCCTCCGTAGACTAAAATTAAAATACGACCAACTTGACTTTAAATTTATCCTAATCCTACGGAAAGAAATAGATAAATATTAGTCCATTGAAAATAAATTACATTCCTAATATAATCAAATACTAATATCAATTTGTATAATTTTGGTTATTCGCACTACATTGCTTATCGTGAGTGTTATCATCACAACGTTTCGGCCGCTGTAACTTCCGGCCTTCTTCAGATGTATCTCTTCAAACTCGGGAATCTGGACGGTATCTCGAACGGAACCCTTTATTTAATCCACGGGGGTAGCTTGTTATTGTTCCGTCAGCCATGACTGGGAGAAGTATTTCAGTAATTCGCAATTCTTCGTATTTGAACCTTCAACCTTCAGATGACTGTCACTTAGAACTGAATTATACTTAGTACTATATCCACTGCGCCAGTTCTAGTATGAATAAAACATAATATCAATATTAATAATAATAAAAGAAATTGCTAATAATTATTGCTTAGTAATTGTTTATAATAATGCTAATATTAATAATAATAATAACATGTATCTTGCTTTAATAATCTGTTAGGACTGATTTTCCCTCTATACCTGAAATGGAAGACTTATATCCAAGGATAGTAGAAAGTGGATATTGGGTTTACTTTCAGCAGCCTCGTAACTCTCGCTTCTCTTACTTTGTCCTTTAGTCCTCACATTCCACGAGCGATGTTTCTGACAAAGGGGGAAGAATTGCTGTTTTCTGGGTCGGAATCTATCTCTATCTAGCAATTATCGTTGGTTAGTTTTTGATCTTGAAGTAGTATTTTTTTAGCTCTTTACATCAATTGGCTTAATGCCTTGACTGGGGCGATTTTCATAAAAAAGATATGTTGTTAAGCTCGCTGGGAAAGTGTTTGGATCATTCTACTGCTCTAGAAAGTACCCGACTCGTTTTAAGATACAGTATTTGTGCAACATGTGGAAAGACTACGTTTTTTTTGTTGCTTTGATTGAGTCCTGAATCGACTTCGCAATCTAGTGGGGTGTTATTTCTTCTCTTCCTTACATCCCTTTTCTCGCAGTTGCCAGTATTCATCTACTTCGTTTCCATGGTAGATGTTCAATTAACCCCTAATCTCTGGACCTCCTTTAAGATATTCACAGTATCGGCCTTTTGGCTAAGATCAAAGTGTAGTATCTGTTCCGAGGGATACTGCACCCCATAGACTGGTATTGTCTTGGCCTTCGGGGCTTGATTTACGCCCGTCAATGGGTCTGTCCTATGCAGTTCTGGGAGGTCCGCTCTCCCAGGCTTTGCCTCCCCTATTTGGGGAGGAGTAAGTTTATTGCTTACTGCCTGAGGCGCCCCTACCGGGGAATGCCGACTGGGGCTGCCCAGGCAATTTTTAAACTCCACTTTCCCGACCCGACCTTGGGTCACATTTTACTTGTGGGAGTAAGATAAAAACTGGCCTTGTGCCTAACTCCTGGAGAGGAGTAAATCAATACTCGTCTTCTAACACCATTGTTCTTGGCCTTTTGGCCATGATCAAAGTGTAGTATCTGTTCCGATGGATACTGCACCCAATAGACTGGTATGGTCTTCGCCTTCGGGGCTTGATTTACGCCGATCTATGTGTCTGTCCCGTGCAGTTCTAGGAGGTCCACCATCACAGGCTTTGCCTCCCCTCTTTGGGAAGGAGTAAGTTTATTGCTTACTGCCCGAGGCGCCCCTACCGGGGAATGCCGACGGGGCTGCCCAGGCAATTGTTAATGGCCAGAGTGCTCACCTATCGGGCGCTGGCTTTTCAAACCCCACTTTCCCGACCCGACCTTGGGTCACATCTTACTTGTGGGAGTAAGATAAAACTGACGTTGTGCCTAACTCCTGGAGAGGAGTAAATAAATACTCATCTTATACCACCACTGCAAATAACTTTCCTTTCCTCTTCTGTGTACCTAAAAGCAAAGGAGACTTCCATAAACAGAGTTTCTTTCCTATAAATTCCCATCTGTGAAACACAATAACACGGAACTGCTTCCCTGTTGACTACAACATAGTCGTTATTAAGTCTAACTACAAAAAATACTTGTCGAACCGACATATGAAGTAATCAAACTCTTCCCATTCGTTTCCAATCTTCTCTATATTATTAATCATCCAACTGACACTCTTATTAACCGTTATCCTCTAGTAGCGTTTAGCCTCGTAGTGACTCATTTGTGAGAAGTGCTCTGAAAACACGTCCGCTCGTCTCGCAGACAAAAACCAAAGAGAGCTTGGATAAAAGTCGCTTATTTGCCACATCACGATCCCTTTCGTCACTACTAAAACACGTGGTACTGATATCGATCTCGAACCAGCTTTCGTGACGTTCGACTCGGAATCGTTCGACTGTCCTACGCAAAACGGCCGAGTGTTGACGAGCCGAAGCAGCGAGCAGCCGATAACTTTGTTACAAATTGAAAATAAGTGCTTTCGAAGACGGATTTTTTGTCAGGAAGTTTTTTTGAAGAAAATAAACCAAAAATGAATTACGAACAGCTTTGCACTGCAGTATCATCGCGAGCAAGTAAGAATAAATAATAAAATTTCAAAAATATGTCGTGATAAAAGTAATTTTAGTACGTTTTTTGTGTTGTTTTTTTTCAAAAAAATTCCATGTAAATAAAAATACAGTATTCATTTTATAACAGTAACCTAGCTATGTTTTTTTCCTGTTGTTTCTTTCAAAAACATTCATGTAAATATGTTTAATTTTCTTTGTTTGTTTATTTTAAAAATTCCTTACCCTAACCCTAACCCTAACCCTAAACCCTAACCCTAACCCTAACCCTAAACCCTAACCCTAAACCCTAACCGTAACCCTTAAAAAAACAAAAGAAAAACAAGTTAAACATCATTATCATAGGACGCAGCACCGTATCAAAAATGTCGTCTGGTACAAATCGGCTCGTCAACTTTCGGGCGTTTGCGTAGAACAGCCGAACGCTTCCGAGTCGAACGTCACGAAAGCTGGTTCGGGATCGATAAAAGCACCAAACACGTTAGCTCAATTCTGTAACCTTAAAAGAACTATATCTTATTTAACATAAACAATTCTTCCCTTATTTTAACCGGCAAGCGTAAATGGATGCAAAAAGTTACAAGGGGAACCAACCGAGCATCTGGAAAGATGAAATCAACAAACGCCAGACGAGCATAGAAGCAAATACCTGCATATGGATTCTATAAGAGAAACGAATGCAAACACCCGAATGAAACTTATTCATACGAAAGTTGTTTTAGTCTCGGCCAAAGATTTTGTGAAATTATATGCACTTGCAGAGTTCGGTACTATTATTGCAAATGTTTCTTCATTTTTATTACCAACATCTATTACTAAATGATATTTGGTATCTGTCTGTCTGAAGCCGAAACTCTACTATTACTTCTATTAATCTACTATTGTACTTCTATTACTGATGGAAATCTGCTATATGTCTGTCTTTCTAATTTAGTCAGTAAAAAAGTTTAGAAAAACGTGTGGTTGAGTATTACGAACAAGCGCCAATTTTTGTTATCAAAAATGTTCAGGAAAAACACCAAAACTTTAATACCTAACCCTAAACCCTCACCAAACCAACAATAATTATCAGTAAAATAAACTAACCCTAACCCTAACCCTAACCCCTAACGACGCCATGTTTACCTGATTACAAACTATAGAATTAAACTAACACTTACCGGCATAAGGGCCTCAACTGGCATCCATCTCATGGAGGAGTGCTTGTTCGAATGAATGAACATTTATACACTAAAATGTCCACTTGTGAATCTCAGCCAATCAGAACAATGAGAATGGACTTTCCCTTCTGAGCATAATGGAACATTCTAGCCTTGTTATAAACATGCATTTTGATGTGCTCAACAGTCTGACTTATCTTGCTGCTCAACTGGTCGTACAGTTGAGCCTTAAGCATCGACTCTATATGGCGCTACGAACGGGATATATGGATCCTGAAGATTGGGAGCAGTACCTCCTCAAAGCAGGGATCTCTGCTAGCTCAGCTCGAACTTATGCTGCCACATTTGCAAGTGAAAAACTGACAAAAAGGAACCTGCAAATGATGGATCGGGCCATATTAAAAGAGCTTGGGATCGCGACAATGGGAGAAGCTCTCTCAATCCTTAAAGAAGCTAAGGAACTTTCTGCTGAGGTAACATATGCTAAAGCACCAGCCGCTAAACTGCCCCAGCTCTATCTTGAAATGACCCCCCAACAATTAAGAAAATTCACGATTGATTGGGAAGTATTCACCAAGATGACGGGTATGCCAACATCTCAGGCCAATATACAGCTATACAGTTCTGCTGATGAGTCTGTCCAGAATGCTATAGTTAACACTCACCCTAAATTTTTCACCACTGACCCAGACAAGCTACTAGGAATGATAGAGGCATTGGTCACTCAAAGATCGAATCCCATCGTTCATCGCCTTACTTTTGCCTCCATGTCACAGGGCGAGACTGAGACAATACAGAACTATCTCGTCCGCCTCCGGGCCACAGCCCTGGACTGCAACTTTTTATGTCCCCTTTGTGAGCATGACCTGTCTAACATGTACATCAAGGACCAGCTCATAGGGGAATAGCAAACAATACCCTCCAAGCAGACCTGCTGGCCAAAGCTGGAACACTTACAACTCTCGAACAAAATGTTCGCCATTCTGAGGCGTTCGAATCGGCATTGAAAGACCAAACTTCAATGACTGACACCTCTGACATGGCTATTGCACGGATATCTATGTACCGCAAACAGAAAACCAGTACTCAAGCTAATAAAGGTCATGTTAGTATCAATACAACATGCAAACAATCGTCGATGGGACACAACAGGTCGTGTTGTCGAAACTCTCCCTAACCGTCAGTATCGGATCAGGATTGATGAATCAGGCAAAATCACTTTGCAAAACCGCAGATTCCTCAGAAAACTTGCAACACCTGTAATTCCAGTCCCTATTCCCAGTGCTTCGACTGAATCTCCCAATCAAACGCCTTGTGATTCCCATACACCTGGTACACCATTGCCGCATAACAGAGGAGATGTAATGACATCGCCGAGGCACCCAACATCACCCGGCACTGCTAAACCAATGCCAGTGAAATCTGTCCGGGCATTGTCCAGGTTACTCCCCCACAATCAACCAGGCAAGAAGGTACTCATTCTTCCCCAAAGACCATTGCGTTCGCGTACTGAGGGGGGGGGGAGATATAGAATTAAACTAACACTTACCGACATAAGGGCCTCAACTGGCATCCATCTCATGGATGAGTGCTTGTTCGAATGAATGAACATTTATACACTAAAATGGCCACTTGTGAATCTCAGCAAATCAGAACACAGAGAATGGACTTTCCCTTCTGAGCATAATGGAACATTCTAACCTTGTTATAAACATGCATTTTGATGTGCTCAACAGTCTAACTTATCTTGCTGCTCAACTGGTCGTACAGTTGAGCCTTAAGCATCGACTCTATACAAACCAAAAATAATTATCAGTAAAAAAAAACAAAAAAAAACCCTAAACCTAAACCCTAACAACGCAATTTTAACCTGATTACAAACCAAAAATAATTATCAGTAAAAAACAAAAAACCTAACCCTAAACCCTAACAACGCAATTTTAACCTGATTACAAACCAAAAATAATTATCAGTAAAAAAACAAAAAAACCCTAACCCTAAACCTTAACAACGCAATTTTCACCTGATTACAACCCAAAAATAATTATCAGTAAAAAAACAAAAAACCCTAACCCTAAACCCTAACAACGCAATTTTAACCTGATTACAACCCAAAAATAATTATCAGTAAAAAAACAAAAAACCCTAACCCTAAACCTTAACAACGCAATTTTAACCTGATTACAAACCAAAAATAATTATCAGTAAAAAAACAAAAAACCCTTACCCTAAACCCTACCAACGAAATTTTAACCTGATTACAACCCAAAAATAATTATCAGTAAAAAAACAAAAAACCCTAACCCTAAACCCTACCAACGCAATTTTAACCTGATTACAACCCAAAAATAATTATCAGTAAAAAAACAAAAAACCCTAACCCTAAACCCTAACAACGCAATTTTAACCTGATTACAAACCAAAAATAATTATCAGTAAAAAACAAAAAACAAAAAACCCTTACCCTAAACCCTACCAACGCAATTTTAACCTGATTACAAACCAAAAATAATTATCAGTAAAAAAACAAAAAACCCTTACCCTAAACCCTACCAACGCAATTTTAACCTGATTACAAACCAAAAATAATTATCAGTAAAAAAACAAAAAACCCTTACCCTAAACCCTACCAACGCAATTTTAACCTGATTACAAACCAAAAATAATTATCAGTAAAAAAACAAAAAACCCTTACACTAAACCCTAACAACGCAATTTTAACCTGATTACAAACCAAAAATAATTATCAGTAAAAAAACAAAAAACCCTTACACTAAACCCTACCAACGCAATTTTAACCTGATTACAAACCAAAAATAATTATCAGTAAAAAAACAAAAAACCCTTACACTAAACCCTACCAACGCAATTTTAACCTGATTACAAACCAAAAATAATTATCAGTAAAAAAACAAAAAACCCTAACCCTAAACCCTAACAACGCAATTTTAACCTGATTACAAACCAAAAATAATTATCAGTAAAAAAACAAAAAACCCTTACCCTAAACCCTACCAACGCAATTTTAACCTGATTACAAACCAAAAATAATTATCAGTAAAAAAACAAAAAACCCTTACCCTAAACCCTACCAACGCAATTTTAACCTGATTACAAACCAAAAATAATTATCAGTAAAAAAACAAAAAACCCTAACCCTAAACCCTAACAACGCAATTTTAACCTGATTACAAACCAAAAATAATTATCAGTAAAAAACAAAAAACAAAAAACCCTTACCCTAAACCCTACCAACGCAATTTTAACCTGATTACAAACCAAAAATAATTATCAGTAAAAAAACAAAAAACCCTTACCCTAAACCCTACCAACGCAATTTTAACCTGATTACAAACCAAAAATAATTATCAGTAAAAAAACAAAAAACCCTTACCCTAAACCCTACCAACGCAATTTTAACCTGATTACAAACCAAAAATAATTATCAGTAAAAAAACAAAAAACCCTTACACTAAACCCTAACAACGCAATTTTAACCTGATTACAAACCAAAAATAATTATCAGTAAAAAAACAAAAAACCCTTACACTAAACCCTACCAACGCAATTTTAACCTGATTACAAACCAAAAATAATTATCAGTAAAAAAACAAAAAACCCTTACACTAAACCCTACCAACGCAATTTTAACCTGATTACAAACCAAAAATAATTATCAGTAAAAAAACAAAAAACCCTAACCCTAAACCCTAACAACGCAATTTTAACCTGATTACAAACCAAAAATAATTATCAGTAAAAAAACAAAAAACCCTAACCCTAAACCCTAACAACGCAATTTTAACCTGATTACAAACCAAAAATAATTATCAGTAAAAAAACAAAAAACCCTTACACTAAACCCTAACAACGCAATTTTAACCTGATTACAAACCAAAAATAATTATCAGTAAAAAAACAAAAAACCCTAACCCTAAACCCTAACAACGCAATTTTAACCTGATTACAAACCAAAAATAATTATCAGTAAAAAAACAAAAAACCCTTACCCTAAACCCTACCAACGCAATTTTAACCTGATTACAAACCAAAAATAATTATCAGTAAAAAAACAAAAAACCCTTACACTAAACCCTACCAACGCAATTTTAACCTGATTACAAACCAAAAATAATTATCAGTAAAAAAACAAAAAACCCTAACCCTAAACCCTAACAACGCAATTGTAACCTGATTACAAACCAAAAATAATTATCAGTAAAAAAACAAAAAACCCTTACCCTAAACCCTACCAACGCAATTTTAACCTGATTACAAACCAAAAATAATTATCAGTAAAAAAACAAAAAACCCTTACCCTAAACCCTACCAACGCAATTTTAACCTGATTACAAACCAAAAATAATTATCAGTAAAAAAACAAAAAACCTTAACCCTAAACCCTAACAACGCAATTTTCACCTGATTACAAACCAAAAATAATTATCAGTAAAAAAACAAAAAACCTTAACCCTAAACCCTAACAACGCAATTTTAACCTGATTACAAACCAAAAATAATTATCAGTAAAAAAACAAAAAACCTTAACCCTAAACCCTAACAACGCAATTTTAACCTGATTACAAACCAAAAATAATTATCAGTAAAAAAACAAAAAACCTTAACCCTAAACCCTAACAACGCAATTTTCACCTGATTACAAACCAAAAATAATTATCAGTAAAAAAACAAAAAACCTAACCCTAAACCCTAACAACGCAATTTTAACCTGATTACAAACCAAAAATAATTATCAGTAAAAAACAAAAAACCTAACCCTAAACCCTAACAACGCAATTTTCACCTGATTACAAACCAAAAATAATTATCAGTAAAAAAACAAAAAACCTTAACCCTAAACCCTAACAACGCAATTTTAACCTGATTACAAACCAAAAATAATTATCAGTAAAAAACAAAAAACCTTAACCCTAAACCCTAACAACGCAATTTTAACCTGATTACAAACCAAAAATAATTATCAGTAAAAAAACAAAAAACCCTAACCCTAAACCCTAACAACGCAATTTTAACCTGATTACAAACCAAAAATAATTATCAGTAAAAAAACAAAAAACCTTAACCCTAAACCCTAACAACGCAATTTTAACCTGATTACAAACCAAAAATAATTATCAGTAAAAAAACAAAAAACCTTAACCCTAAACCCTAACAACGCAATTGTAACCTGATTACAAACCAAAAATAATTATCAGTAAAAAAACAAAAAACCTTAACCCTAAACCCTAACAACGCAATTTTCACCTGATTACAAACCAAAAATAATTATCAGTAAAAAAACAAAAAACCTTAACCCTAAACCCTAACAACGCAATTTTAACCTGATTACAAACCAAAAATAATTATCAGTAAAAAAACAAAAAACCTTAACCCTAAACCCTAACAACGCAATTTTAACCTGATTACAAACCAAAAATAATTATCAGTAAAAAAACAAAAAACCTTAACCCTAAACCCTAACAACGCAATTTTCACCTGATTACAAACCAAAAATAATTATCAGTAAAAAAACAAAAAACCTAACCCTAAACCCTAACAACGCAATTTTAACCTGATTACAAACCAAAAATAATTATCAGTAAAAAACAAAAAACCTAACCCTAAACCCTAACAACGCAATTTTCACCTGATTACAAACCAAAAATAATTATCAGTAAAAAAACAAAAAACCTTAACCCTAAACCCTAACAACGCAATTTTAACCTGATTACAAACCAAAAATAATTATCAGTAAAAAACAAAAAACCTTAACCCTAAACCCTAACAACGCAATTTTCACCTGATTACAAACCAAAAATAATTATCAGTAAAAAAACAAAAAACCCTAACCCTAAACCCTAACAACGCAATTTTAACCTGATTACAAACCAAAAATAATTATCAGTAAAAAAACAAAAAACCCTAACCCTAAACCCTAACAACGCAATTTTAACCTGATTACAAACCAAAAATAATTATCAGTAAAAAAACAAAAAACCCTAACCCTAAACCCTAACAACGCAATTTTAACCTGATTACAAACCAAAAATAATTATCAGTAAAAAACCAAAAACCCTAACCCTAAACCCTAACAACGCAATTTTAACCTGATTACAAACCAAACATAATTATCAGTAAAAAAACAAAAAACCTTAACCCTAAACCCTAACAACGCAATTTTAACCTGATTACAAACCAAAAATAATTATCAGTAAAAAAACAAAAAACCCTAACCCTAAACCCTAACAACGCAATTTTAACCTGATTACAAACCAAAAATAATTATCAGTAAAAAACCAAAAAACCCTAACCCTAAACCCTAACAACGCAATTTTAACCTGATTACAAACCAAAAATAATTATCAGTAAAAAAACAAAAACCCCTAACCCTAAACCCTAACAACGCAATTTTAACCTGATTACAAACCAAAAATAATTATCAGTAAAAAAACAAAAAACCCTAACCCTAAACCCTAACAACGCAATTTTAACCTGATTACAAACCAAAAATAATTATCAGTAAAAAAACAAAAAACCTTAACCCTAAACCCTAACAACGCAATTTTAACCTGATTACAAACCAAAAATAATTATCAGTAAAAAAACAAAAAACCTTAACCCTAAACCCTAACAACGCAATTTTAACCTGATTACAAACCAAAAATAATTATCAGTAAAAAAAACAAAAAAAACCTAACCCTAAACCCTAACAACGCAATTTTAACCTGATTACAAACCAAACATAATTATCAGTAAAAAAACAAAAAACCTTAACCCTAAACCCTAACAACGCAATTTTAACCTGATTACAAACCAAACATAATTATCAGTAAAAAAACAAAAACCCCTAACCCTAAACCATAACAACGCAATTGTAACCTGATTACAAACCAAAAATAATTATCAGTAAAAAAACAAAAAACCCTAACCCTGAACCCTAACAACGCAATTTTAACCTGATTACAAACCAAAAATAATTATCAGTAAAAAAACAAAAAACCCTAACCCTAAACCCTAACAACGCAATTTTAACCTGATTACAAACCAAACATAATTATCAGTAAAAAAAACAAAAAAACCACTTGATTCACTTTTTAATTTGAACATTTGCAATTCCAGGCTTGTTTGTGATTTTTTGGACGCAGATAAGTCAACGGAGTTTTCATTCGACACTGTCCGGTGGTTTACGTAAACATCCGGAAAGTACCGACGCCGAGGCACTTTAAGCGTAGGTCCTAATCTAAGAAAGCACCTTACTAGGCTCGACGTCGCTTAACTTCGGTGATCTAACGGGAAACGGTGTGTCAACGCCATTTTTTTGGGGGGGGGTATGGCCATAAAACCGTTGACACATCGATTGCAGTAAGATCACCGAAGTTAAGCGACGTTCAGTCTGGTTACTACTTAAAGGGTTACCATCTGGACTCTGGCAACAGATGGCGAGACTCATCGGTCAGAGTATAAGTGTCGCACTCAAACAAATCTGGGCGAATAAATCCTGCCCGGTTTCCGCTTAAGTGTGATAAACAGAAAAGGAAAGAGAATATTATATAAACGTTTCTTTGTATAATATTACGGACCCCAATTTACGCATCAAAAAAGATAGTTTCTTTGTATAATAATTGCATCGTGCGAAAGTATATGTTTCAAAAATAACATTGCAGTAAAGTTAGAAGCTGAGAAATTGAAAATGTAAAAAGATTACAATCAATAACTTCCACCAAACGCATTAAAATTTAATTTTCTACCGACCTGTATAATTTTAAAGTGTGGAAACTGCTCGTGACATTTAGTATCTCTGAATTTCTTATCGTTATTTTGACTTACCGAAACAGAAAGAAAAACAAAGATGGAGTCGATTTTTTTAGGTGGTCGCTAATTTCAGGCTCAAAAGATAGTAACCAAAAAGAACTTAAGCTATCACTAACCCTAAGTCTCGGGGGACTTGCCAA
>OY744552.1:44014389-44036889 GCA_963556195.1 Sepiola atlantica
TCTGCTTTATTTATATGAAAAGATTTGTTATTGCACATTTACAATGTATATATATAGCAGCTTAATACATAACATACTATATATATATATATTTATATATATATATATATATATATATATATATATATATATATATTTGAAGCTCCTCGTAAAAAGGTAGAGCACTGTAAATGGTAGTACTAACACAGCGTGACGTCACTTGCTTTATATGCATCAATTCCTTCACTTATAGAAGTTGAATGCCTGTATGTCTCGCCGCTTTAAATGTGTTAAACTTATCATTGTTTATAAGCTATTCAGAATTGGCCGATCGGGTTACTTGTAATCCAGGGTTTCGAATCGTGTGACCGGTAGTGAATAGTCATACCTCTATGCTGATGATTGAAAAGAGACGAAACGTATACGTCCATAGATAAATAAACAGTAATATATATATATATATATATATATATATATATATATATATATATATATATGAAAAGATTTTTTATTGCACATTTACAATGTTGTGCTTACCAATAATTTACAATGCCATTGTTTTTTCCCTTCCGGGGATGAAACGCGGAAGCCTCTGTGTAGCTCAATTGTTTTTTTCCCTTCTCTTCTTATAATGCTCTATCTGCAATACTAACCATCTCTTTATCACTATGGAATCTAATATGAAATATTTATCTTCATATAATCCTAATAATAAATATATACATATATATAAAATGAAATATTTTGAAAATCAACAATCGTGCAATTTTAAATGAAAAATTCAGTTATTTAATTTTTTTTGCAAGCTTTCGTTGTAGAACAACTTTGTCAGGCGAGACTGTCTTATAGTTTTTATTTCTTCTTTTCTTCCTCCTCATGTTGATGGTATTACCCACGAGGGGTCAAATCACGATAATTAGCAGAAAGAGACGTCAAGTTCTAAAATACGTTAGGATAAGTGTAGTCCTGGCGATGTTATGCGCAGATTAGCGTTTTTAAGTAAGGAAATTGACAACATCATGCGTGCTTCAAAGATGTTGTCAATTTCCTTACATATATATATATATATATATATATATATATATATATGATAATTTTTATTTACACAGACATGTACAAAATCTGCGACACTGGCATGTCGATGTTATCGATCAACAGTTACTATAAACTGAGATCTCATCAGGCAGAGTTTGAATCCGATCTCAACCTCAGATCATATTTTGTTTCTCCCCAAATATGATCTGAGGTTGAGATCGGATTCTTACTCTTCCTGATGAGATCTCAGTTTATAGTAACTGTTGATCGATAACATCGTCTTGCCAGTGTCGCAGATTTTGTACGTGTCTGTGTAAATAAAAATTATCATATATAAAGCTCTATTTTGATATTGAGCACTTTTTATAAACCCGGTGAAAATTCTCTGGATTACCACACTGTGGATATTTTTTACCTGGATTATTATATATATATATATATATATATATATATATATATATATATAAATTATTTATTACCTACAGACATCGATGTTTCATGCTACCGCAATCTTCAGTGCAGGAAGTTAATTCTAGACGGTCAGCGGGCTCGAACTCCGATCACAAATCGCCACTGATTCGCAGTCAAGAGCGTTGGCCACCGGAGGAATTTTACTTTGTAAATACCGAGTCGGCGGGTATTTTACAACGAGCAGTGAAAGTGATCCAACACAGTTTGGTGGTGTAAACACCAAACTGTGTGTGATCTCGCATGAAGCTATTGGATTGCGTTTCTGTGCATGCGCACGTCCACTGGACTGTAAACCAACATAATATATTTTTTCTCTTTGAAATTCCCCCCCCCCACTTCTGATTCATCTGATGACCAATGCTCTGAATGTTTTGAATGTTTTTGATTAATTAATCAATTTGCTGGCTTTCTTCCACTTCGATAATCTTTTCACTCGTGTTCAGTTTTGGTACTGAAATCTGACGAAGATGCGTTTTGATATCATCATCATAAATAATGACAATAAAATATTTCCAAAAGGTCTTGGAAACGATCGAACGCTGAATTGTAGTTGGTTTTGAACTCTTGGAACAATGTTCAAATTATCTAGATCTCAATATGTATTCTATCTATTTATCACTCTCTCTCTCTCTCTCTCTCTCTCTCTCTCTCTCTCTCTATATATATATATATATATATATATATATATATATATATATATATATATATATATATATATATATATATATGAGAAAGGAAGGATGAAGGTTATCCGACGTAATGGGAAATGAAAAAGGAAAAACCAAAAAGGATGTTTTTTTTTATATATTAATCAACGTTTCGTCTTTATTTGTAAGACTTCCTCAGGATGATAATTTTAAGAAAAATGTCATGCAAGTACGTGAGAATATTGGGTTGACATGATTGGTTGATGAGAAAAAGTAGTAGCCACTACTGGGTGCGCAGGCCCGAGGTCCGGGCTTAGTGAAGTCAGTAGCATAGAATGAAATTAATGAGAATGGTTCTGAGTGAAAACGTGGAGGGGTGAGGGTGAACGGAAATAATGTGGATGGCTGTTAGTGAAGAAGTGGAGGGGTGGGGAAAATAGGAGAGATGGGGAGAGGCTCTGTGATTTTGGTGTGTGGGTAATGTCATGGATTTAGAAAAGATTTGAAAAAATGAAGGTGGTTTGAAAGTGGGAGGGGTAGGTGGGTAAGAGTGTGAGAGAAGTAGTGAGGGTGAAATGGGTGAGGGGAGGCAGGGAGATTTTGTTGTGGGTAGGTGTGAAATTTTTGGAGAGTAGTAGGTTTTGACCAGCTGGCTATGTCAAGAATGTGTGGAATGAGTAAGTTAGGTTTGGATTCGTGGTGAATGAAAATGTGTGTGTGTGTGTGTGGGGGGGGTGATGAATATATAAAAAAAACATCCTTTTTGCTTTTTCCTTTTTCATTTCCCATAAATATATATATATATATATATATATATATATATATATATACATACATATATATATATATATATATATATATATATATATATATATATATATATATATATATGTTTGTAAACTTAAGAAGCAAGTCATTATCCAAGCAAGCGTTGTTGAACGTCACAGAACTTTGTAAATCTTCTTCGTCAGCTTCTCAGGTTGGAAAATTTTAAGTATTGTCAGAAAATAACGGCATGCCGAAATAGATTGAAAATAGCTCACATAAAGAATATCTTAAAATAATGAACGAATCATTGTGAATTCTCCAATATATACTTAAAATAAATGAGAAATATTGCTTTAAAATAGTTTTTAAAACAGAAAGCTTGCAGCATTTATACTTTAAGTTAAATAAATGTTTAGTTTAAAGAAAAACACATATATCGTTTTCGGCCTTCTCAAAATTTAATATTCAAATACGAAACAATACTTTTAAAAAATTGCCAATATTTCTTATAACATTTTCACGCGAACATTGGGCCACTAGAGACTTCAAAATCGTCCACTCAAAACCTAAACGAACATTCACGAGAGATTTTTACATCTCGTGAATGTTCGTTTAGGTTTTACATCTCCAAGGAAAAAAAAACAATATTTTTTTAAAACAAATACTGCTTGAAAATATTTTTTTAAACTGAAAGATTCGATGAATAATTTAAGTTAAATAAATCTTTATTTTAAAGGAAAAAATCAAATATCGTTTTCGGCTTTCTCAAAATTGAATATATATATATATATATATATATATATATATATATATATATATATATATGTGGAACTTTGCTGAAATAATAACGTTATTATTTAGAAACACATTCTAAACATGGGGGATGGGGAGCTTATTAAAGTATTTTGTATTTTCACCTGACAATTTAATAAACAAAAAATACCGTAACAATTGAAGTATACTCGAAAATCCTATCTAAAAAATAGCATGGTCCGTAAACTTCAAAAGTACCATACACAGGGCCGGCGGGACAGTTATAAAAGTGGAGGGCTTCTCCTAAAAAGTGTGGGGGGGGGCGGTTAAACACGCGCATATCAACTTAATTATGGATGACCGTAAAGTGGGGGGGCAAGTCAAAAAGTGAGGGGGCTTGAACCCCCTGCCCCCCCCCCCGGTGCCGCCGTCCATGCCATACACACACACCCATATATATAGAAAGAGAGAGAGACAGAGAGACAGAGAGAACGAGAGAGAGAGAGAAAAGAGGGTAGTGCAATATTAGTGCAGTTCCAACGAGAGAAAAGTATGTATGTAAAAGACCAACATTTGTAAAAAGTTTTTTCAACATTTATTTATTATTTTGTTATTTTATCATTTTATGATTTTATAATTTTATATAACGCGTTTCAAGCGTGGTGCGCTCTCATCAGATATGTAAATCCATTTGAAGAAATGTCTTTCCATTTGAAAGGGTGTTGTTTCATTTGAAACACATTTCCTACTCCATCACCCTCCCTCATTCTTCCTCATTCTCTATCTCTATCTCTCTCTCCTTCCCCCTTTCTCTCTCTCCCCTCTCTCTCTCTCTCTCTCTCTCTCTCTGTCTCTCTGCATCTCTTATTTTCTGTCTTTTTCACTCATCCAGTTTCTGTTACTATCTGTCTATGTCTTATTCGCAATCCCTTACGGCCTAACGACCATTCCTTTTTCTATATTCTTCTTTCCCTCTCTCTTTCTCTCACGCCTCTCTCTCTCTCTCTCTCTCTCTCTATCTCTCTCTCTCTCTGTCTATCTATCTGTCTCAACCGCAACCCTTTCATCCTATACCCTTCTTCATCCATTTCTCTTTCCAACCTTCAAATTTACCCATCCGACGTTTCTTTTCATCTCTGTCTGCCTCTTTACCCTCTTCATTTCCCCCACTCCGTTTCCCGCTTCGTTTTCATCCCTCTCTCTCTCTCTATCTCTCTCTCTCTCTCTCTTCCGTACGCACCCTCCACGCATATACCCTTATATCTTTATCTATCTACACCACTCTCTTCACCTCGCCCGCCCTCCATCGACTCTTCTCCCGTTTTAAACAGGTACATCCACATGTGTTCATTAAAACAACAACACCGTACAGCCGTAGAAACAAAAATAAAATTTACAAAGACAAAACAACAAAAATATCAAAACGATCGTAAAATTCTTTTAGGGTAGACGAATGGTTGCTGTGAGATTTCTGATTTAACATCTAAATTCATTTACTTGTTTTCAACCCTGACAAATATACCCATTCCCACAGTCAACAAATCTAGTAATGATGAACATTTGGTATACTAGCAAATATATGCTCCCTCAGTCAACAAATCTAGTAATAATGTCATTTCCGGTCGAATGACTTGCATTTTTTCTCAAATTATACATAATATCATTGTTTTTTTCTTCCCAAATTAGTACATAGAAACGTTGGAAAATGGAGAAAAAAGCTACCCCCATTGGAGAAAATACCTCCGTTGACCCGCAAAGGATAATTTGTCTCTAATTCTGAGATAATATACGTCCGAGTTGACGCTGATTCAGAAAATATCAACTTTGTGACTGTTTGTTCAGTACTTTCGGAGGAAATACGTTACATACATACATACATACATACATACATATATACATACATACAGACTTTTTCTTCTGGTCGCATATTTTTGCTAGGCTGGGAGTATTATATAATTGAAATAGAACTACATACAATACGTAATTAAAGCAAAATAAATTGTTTCCGACTATTAAAATGATTTTAAACGCTATTTACCATGTTTACCCGTTCGTTTATTTATTTTGTATTTCCCCTTATGTTTTAATTTATGTTTTGAAACATGACATAAATCATAAATCTATGACTTAACGCCAAAGCTATGATTATTTTGTTACGGTAATGTTTTAAGCTTTTTTTTTATAAAGAAAGTCCAAATAGGGCAGTTGATAGAACCTCAGATTGGAGGTTTCGGTTTCGGTTTCGATTTCCGGTCATAGCATTCGCTTTATTTTCGGGAATTTTCTTATTTACGATTGATACAATATTCTCCATTTCTAAAAATAGTAAAGATCTGAACAATTCAGTTTACTTGACTAATTTGATATATTTCAATGCTCAATTTATGGAGAGTAGTGTAGTATATGTTTGTTTGTCATGATAAATCCGCTCAGGCATTTCCTCCTTCCTGTTTTTTAGTTGTCCGAGCAATTCCATGTAGTTGTAGGAAGGTTTACAAGGGTGAAACTTGCTGCCCCCTTAAAGTAAGGGTGGAAGAACATCGAAAAGCAGCAACTAGAGGGGAGACGAAAGGTCGCGTATAGCCCACCATGTATGGAAGGAGAAGGGTGACCATCGCCCCCTCTGGAAGGAAGTAAACAGAATAAACAGTGAGTCCCACTGGAAAGTGAGGAAAATTATATATATATATATATATATATATATATATATATATATATATATATATATATATATATATATATATATATATATATATGGGAAGAGAAGGATGAAGGTAATCCGACGTGATGGGAAAATGAAAAAGGAAAAACCAAAAAAATGGAAGTTTTTATGTGTACATCAACGTTTCGTCTTTATTTATAAGACTTCATCAGGATGATAATATAGAGAAAAATGTCATGCAAGTACAAACATTCATTTTTCACTCCTCACCAAGTACGGACGTCCACCCAGTAGTGGCCATTATTTTCTTCCTTTTTCCATTATGTCAACCCCACATGTGTTTGTACTTGCATGACATTTTTCTCTATATTATCATCCTGATGAAGTCTTATAAATAAAGACGAAACGTTGATGTACACATAAAAAACATACATATTTTTGGTTTTTCCTTTTTCATTTTCCCATATATATATATATATATATATAGTATTTTTATGTTGTTCAATGCCACATCATTATCACAGAAGACAGATTAACGTCATTTTTTCCAAATTATTTTTCTATTTCGCAGACAATTGTTTCGGCTAACATCAAAATCTTTGTAAAATGCTCCTATGCATTTATTTATTTATTAGTGTTGCTATCCTCAGTGCAAATTGTACAAAAGCAAATTTAAAAAAAACCTGGCGATTATAGCCCGAATTACAGTCAATATTCATAATCAATTTTTTTTATGCATGGAATTATGGTGCCTTTACACCTTTTTAAATAACATTTACGTATCCTATCTTTTTATATTTCTAATCATTCATCATCGACTATCATTATTAATCGAACTATTCATAAAATAAAAGTATATATTTTTACTGGCCGTCTTTGTTATATTCGTCCGGTTATTTTCTTTTTTTATGGTTTTTTTGGTTATCATTTTCCTTCTTTTATCTTGTTATACTTTTCATTCGCAAGTGTTATGTCTGTAAATTTAGGTGACTTCCGTTTTGCTCATATCACCGGAAGTATGCCGACTATTCTATTTTCTAGCCAATCAATAATTAATATTCTTAATCATTCAATACCTGCTATAATTATTATTCTAAATATTCCTAAATTAAGACATATTTTTTCACTGATCACCTTTAATTATTTTCACCCTATTTTTCCCTTTTTCTTTAAGTCTTCAATTATCTTATTCCTATTTTTCCCTTTTTCTTTAAGTCTTCAATTATCTTATTCCTATTTTTCCCTTTCTTTTTGTTATATTATACGTTTTTATCGGTGAGTTTAGGTGACTTCCGTTTTGCCCGAAGCAGGATTGCTTGAAAATTGGCACGTGGACTACTGACTTCTCAGTGAAGGCTATAGACTATATAAGAAATATATCACTTCAACGCTGGGGTTCCCAGGGGGGACACAGCCCCCTCCCCACTGAAAACTGTTTTCCCTTTGATTCAAATGAAATTTAAATCATAACTAAATGACCAAAAATTATGTCTATCTCCAAAATATCAGAAAATTTTGATAATATACAAAGGGTCCACGGGGGTACAGCCTCCCACTGAAAACTATTTTTCTTTGATTCAAATGAAGTATATATATATATATATATATTATATATATATATATATATATATATATATATATATATGGGAAGAGAAGGATGAAGGTAATCCAACGTGATGGGAAAATGAAAAAGGAAAACCAAAAAATGGATGTTTTTTATGTGTACATCAACGTTTCGTCTTTATTTATAAGACTTCATCAGGATGATAAAATAGAGAAAAAATGTCATGCAAGTACAGATACATGTAGGGTAGACACATTTTACTTTTCCTCCCAATATGTCTACCCTACATGTATCTGTACTTGCATGACATTTTTTCTCTATTTTATCATCCTGATGAAGTCTTATAAATAAAGACGAAACGTTGATGTACACATAAAAAACATCCATTTTTTGGTTTCCCTTTTTGATTTCCCCATATATATATATATATATATATATATATATATATATATATATATATATATATATATATATATATATATATATATATATACATATACTTGGCCAGCATTTTTTCATTGATGCATGTTTGATTAAACAACAGGGACAATTCCTGTTTGTTTCTTTTTTATCCATGTTTTCATGTTGACGGACTAATAGTCTAATGTTCTGTTCGAGTGTGAACAGGAACTCTCCAAAACTGCTAACGTTTTCGACTCTCATGAGTCTTCTTCAGGTTTTGATAAAGTGGTAGAAGGTAGGGAGCTTGCTATTTTTAGTAGTGAAATTAATTTTGTATTTCTTAGGGAGGTTGCGTTTGACGCAGATTTTAGACCAGGTATTGTTTATAGTATTTTGTATCTTAGTGTTAGGGGCAGGAGTGTATAATGTGTTATTGTCGAGGTGTTTTAGTGCAAGGGTGTTATAGGAGTCTTGCGAGACGACGCAGAATTCTTTGCCTTTATCGGAGGGTAGGTAGGTTAAGTCTTTGTCTTTTAGTGTTTTAGTCTTTTAATTCTACCTTCATCATATAACCTACTCCCCCCAGAACCCATCCCCCAGATAATACCCCCCCATAATAAACACTATTTGCACAAATCATACCTATTATATTAAGAATTGACCATTACATTAGTACCTGACATCCACACTATTTGATCTCAAACCCCACACCACGCCCCACCTCATCTTAATAAATAAACAAACATTATACAAATAAATAAATAAACAAATAAAACATACAAACAATTGAATAAGATATCTGAGATTAGTTAAATAAATTCAACAAACAAAGCCAATTAACAGAATTTCCTTTATAAAGTAATACCAAAGATAACAGATGTGTCTCCCTTTAACCAGTAAACCGATCAATCTCCCTACCCAAAACAAAAGACACCTAAGAGGTAAATTAAAACCAATAAATAAGGATTAAACTTAACCAGACATAACTAAATTATAATATACTGCACCGGTAACAAACTAACTAAATAACTATCTACAGCATATATAACATCTAATGCCGGAACCAGCCTGTTGACAAACATATATATTATAAGTAAAATCAACGTTTTATATACGATTAAAAAAAAATTTAAAAAATAACAATAATAATAAATATATTTTTTTAAAAATCAAATAAATACAAACAACATACAAATACATATATATATATATATATATATATATATATATATATATATATATATATATATATATATATATATATATAAGAATAATAATATAGAACATAATATCTAATTATTATCTTATCAGAACTTATTACGATCATTTTCCTCTGAATACTTTATCCTGAACACTTCCGGTTTAACCCCCCAGCGCTCCTGACATTTTCTCGGAATCCGGGATTTTTCTTTTATTTATTTTTGACAAGGAGAGGAAAAAAAATCTCTCGAAATATATCAAATTGATCCTTGATAATCCGGAATATTACAAACTAACACTCTTGCTGTCTTGTAAGTTCGTCTAGAAAAATAAACAAACCTTTTCGATCTATATCCGACTTATTTCGGTTTGGTTTTGGTTTTGTTCTTCACAGCTTCCAGCGATCCGGAACGTTGCATTGCCTTCAACCTTTTTAAAACTTTTATTATTACTCCCAGCAATGCTTCCAGCAAACTACCAATTTCTCTCTCTCTCTCTCTCTCTCTCTCTCTCTCTCTCTCTCTCTATATATATATATATATATATATATATATATATATATATATATATATATATATATACATCGCTGGACTTATTTTAGGTTTCATCAAAGTGTTGGTTATTTCATTATCAGTCGAAAAAAAAGTAAAAGCAGTCATTGAAGTCAAAAGTGAATTCATAGAATCATCAAGACTATTTGTGTCAATTAATTCAGCTACATACATATTTTATTGTTCAAGTATTGTTATTTATTTAACATACTAAAAAAACTGTCCTAAAATAGCTCTCACACACTGCATATATCTCTGGACTAATTTTAGGTTTTCATCAAAGTGTTGTTTCTTTCATTATCAGCCGAAAAAGGTAAAACCGAAGCTTCTTTAATGATAAAAGATAAGGAACCCTTGGATGCAAATACAGAAATGCCTTTTATGATTCGATAATTGTCTTGTTAATCAACTCTAAAAAGGGGTGAATCATTTTTAGTGTGGGGGTCTTCCTCTGATGTCATCACAATTTCTTGACGTGTTGCGATCTTTGTAGTCACACCTGTTATTAAAATTGGTAGCGTATATGAATTGCGATTTCAACGCCCCGGTGTTTTGTTGGGCGTTGGGTGATTCAGTTGGAAGATTTCTTATCACAACACTCTTGTTACTGTTATCTTCGCATCATCACATACGCGGGAATCTCTCTCTCTCTCTCTCTCTCTCTCTCTATATATATATATATATATATATATATATATATATATATATATATATATATATATATATATATATATATATATATATATATATGGAACAAAACGTAGATTTAGTATAAGGAACGTTTATGTTTTGTCTTTTAAGGGAAGTGGGGTCTGATCAACTCTGCTGAAAAGCCATGAAATTAAATACTGTCTTGTTTTTAAATTCCCGAAACAGTTTTTCATGGTAAACAACTGATGATCCCTTAAAATAGTGTTAGAAACTAACTAATATAATAACTGCAAAAAATAAATTGACTTACATGAGTGATTTTCCACTGGAAGACTTGAGACTATAAGTTTTTTTTTTGTTTTGTTTTTTCTTTATACAGTTTTAATGGTTGAGAAACTTCCGAGACTATATATATATATATATATATATATATATATATATATATATATATATATATATATATATATATATATATATATAAAAATAAGGAATGAGGTAAAATACCTTCACAGCATGTTAAAGATGCGATATTAGTTTTAAAATAAAAATCGTAACAGATTTTTTTATTTTTTTTATAAACTTTCATTTTTAGTTCATAGTAATTACAAATATTTCACCAAGTAAAATTGTCTTTATCAATGTATCTGGAAATCCTGATCTTATGGGATTGTCTCGTCCTTGCTGGTGTAAACGGACGTGTGAGTTGGATGTTGTTTTATATATATATATATATATATATATATATATATATATATATATATATATATATATATATATATATATATATAAAGCGGGTTGAGATCAACAAAATTTGAACATTGTTCCAAGAAGGTTCCTGGGAAACAGAAAATTAACAGCATACCAAATAACAAATTAAACATTACAAATATTCACAACATAGGATGAATCAGGAAGAAAAGATACATAAATGAATAAATAAATAAATCAATAAATAAATAAATAAATAAATAAATTGAATTTTTTTTAAATACAAAAAAAATGAAGAAAATATTCAATACTGATGATTTGGGAAATAATAATAATAATAATAATAATAATAATAATAATAATAATAATAATAATAATAATAATAATAGAATAGAATAGAATAGAATAGAATAGAATCATAATCATAATCATAATCATAATAATCATAATCATAATCATAATCATAATCATAATAATAATAATAATATTTTTTTAAATAAAATAATAAAAAAATAAAAAATAATAAAAAATATATATTTAAAAAATAATAATAAATAAAAATAATGGTAGAAGTCTAGGCTGACACCACACAAAATATTTGCATAGGTCAAGGAGGAGGGACAGCACAAACCAGACCTCCACTGGAAGTGCAGAGTCTGCTGGTACCTCGGGGAGGCTTATTGCCACACAAACCCTAGAGAACACCAATGGTCCTTACCAATGGTAAACGGCTGTTGTGATACTGAAAATTTATTTGCGGTGGCTATCGAAAAGAGGGAGAGAATACTGGAAATCTGGTGAGACTTGTTGTCACTCAGACTCCAGGGAATACCACCGGTTGTCGGTGAGCAATCACTGATGACCTGTGTGAGAACTCCTAGTGAGTATATAATAATAATAATAATAATAATAATAATAATAATAATAATAATAATAATAATAATAATAATAATAATAATAATAATAATAATATAGACAATTACATTTTTGAGACTGACAGAAAATTGAATTCACATTCAACAATTCAAATACAACCAGAGAGAGTCGTGGTTGCAACTAATCTGAACACCTCTCACAGAGCGAGGAGGAATTACAATCTTATATTTAACTAAGGCGATCGAAAGGGATCTTATTGTTTTTTTTTTAAATAATAACGGCTGTGTTAAAAGAACATATTCTTTTGACACTTACGACTTGGTGATATAAAACGTATAGACGTCTCTACACACACACACACATATATATATATATACACATCCTACGATCACGCACACACGCAACAATATTTATTTGGGTCATATAAATTCGGCTAGACTTGGAAAAAGAAAGGAAGAAAGAAAAGAAGAGAAACAGGCAGGCGTTTGCGTGTCATCAACCGACTGACAAACTGTGGAAGGTTTACAATTGACAGGTTTGAATTCTGTCTAGATCCGAGATAGAATATATTTGAAAAATAAAAATTATTTAAGATTATATTTGAATCTATTTGAAATACGTATTATACGCATGCAGTTACATACACACACCCAGATGCCAATATGCATCTAAATACAAAACATTTACATAAACATTTTATATTCTAATTGTAATACATTAATACTCTGAGTTCTAAAAATTCATCTTACATTAATTTTATAATCTATGGAAACCTATAATTATAACCCAATTCCAATCTAACAATGTCTAGTGATAATATTAGACACTTATACTTAAATTAATTCAATGATTAGTGTATTATCAGCAGAAAAATTTATTAAAGCTATCTTATTTTAAGTAAATAATCAGAATAAACAAATATCTTAAAGTACAATTATATATTGTTACAAAATGTAGGGAGAGCTATCGAGATTCGAACTCACGACTCCGGTTTATGGAGAGAGATGGGATTCATTTTTTGCATATTTATACACGACCGAGAAATTATAATAATGCGACTCGAATGACGTCAGGAAAAGAGATAAAAAGAGAGAGTGAAGACAAAAAAAAACTATAGCCGCCCTCGGCTCGGGCGAGATGAGCCTGTTGAAAATTGAATTATAGCCGCCCTCGGCTCGGGCGAGACGAGCCTGTTGAAAATGGAATTATAGCCGCCCTCGGCTCGGGCGAGACGAGCCTGTTGAAAATGGAATTATAGCCGCCCTCGGCTCGGGCGAGACGAGCCTGTTGAGAATGGAATTATAGCCGCCCTCGGCTCGAGCGAGACGAGCCTGTTGAAAATGGAATTATAGCCGCCCTCGGCTCAGGCGAGACGAGCCTGTTGAAAATGGAATTATAGCCGCCCTCGGCTCGGGCGAGACGAGCCTGTTGAAAATGGAATTATAGCCACTCTCGGCTCGGGCGAGACGAGCTAGTTGAAAATGGAATTATAGCCGCCCTCTGCTCGGGCGAGACGAGCCTGTTGAAAATGGAATTATAGCCGCCTTCGGCTCGGGCGAGACGACCCGCTGAACTAAGCGGAGAAATGAAAATGGAATTATAGCCGCCCTCGGCTCGGGCGAGACGACCCGCTGAACTAAGCGGAGAAAAAGTAACCAGCCAAGAATTGTTTTTCCTGAGAAAAAAATGTATTTCAAAACTACATGTGCATCCATTTGTAAGTAACAACCTGAATATCTCTTCACGGACATTTGCCCCCTAGGGCTGTTGTATGTGTATTTTTGTGTGGAAGTGAATCCTGCTACTATAGGGATAGGATAGACAATCCCCCCTCTTCTTAAGAATATACTTTTGTTTTGATGTTTTATTTTGTTTTGTTTTATAGATACACTCCCTTTTTTTTCTAGTATACAATTTTATTAAATAAATGAATATAAATTTCATCATAATGCCTTTTGTCGTTTCTTCGCATCTTTTGTTTGTTTCCTGACGGTATTTTATATTGGAGAAATCCCCATCTCATATCACGTTTTATTTGAACCTGGGATAATACGAGCCACTCCGGACTTTTTAAAAACTTTTTTAAAAACTTTTTTTTATCATTGTCACGTAATGTCTTTCGGTGACAAGATGCATACATCCCAAAACACCTATAATGAATATAATGAATATGGTGGCTTCTGAAAAATGAGAACCGATCCCCGGTGGTTTCGTGGTTAATCCTATGTTTTTCGGATGTTCCAAATGGATTTAGGCAAAGATGCAATTTATGTTTAGAGGAAAAAATAAGAATCCTAAAATACGAACACAATAATCTTTTAAACAAACGCGATGAGATTATGGCAAAATGCAGACATAAATGTAAATTAAAAATAACCAATATCTCATAATCCGATAGACCTCTTGATTTGTAACGGTGAAGATACCAAATAGATTAAAATACCCAATAAGTATTTATAATAATATCTGTTATGGACACGTAATTACTGACTTGGTGATATTCATTATATATTAACACAGCATGACGTCACTAGCTTTAAAATGCATCGTTCCTTCCATTAAAAAAGTAGAACGCTCTGTGACGTTAAGCCGCCGATAAAGTGTTAAAATTATCACAGTTTATTCGCTATTTAAAATTGGCCGGGTGGTTAAGGCGTCGGATTTGAGTTGCCAAATACTCGTAGTCCGGGGTTTCGAATCGCATGACCGGTAGTGAATAGTCATATCTCTATGCTGATGAGTCCCGATCATTAAAAACGACGAAACGTATACGTACATAGATAATAAACAATAACAAATATTATATATATATATATAATATAAATATTAAATTAAAGATAAGCGACGTATCGTTAAATAATAATTTATCGTGATAATATAAAAAAGCTCAATGTATTGAATAGAGCAATAATTTCAAGAAATGAAAGATAAGAATAAAAAATGTGTATAGATACAATATTTATTAAGATATCACAAATTCAAAACAAGGAGTTTCATTTGGACTCCTAAATACCTTGAGTACTCTTTTCCGAACATAACACTATAACAGCTTTTTTTTACAGTGACTACCCTGACTGTACGTTCCTTCTCAACCAAAAATGTTTGTTTTTTGCGTGTATCTATATAGATGTGTATTAGTTTTCAAAGTTTAGTGTTACCGGGAATATTTACAGTTACATTACCGAGTTTTATCGTCTGATAAAAAGAGTTTGTCTTTGAAAATCCATGGGTTAAGGATAATGAAACTCCTTACTTTGAACTTCTGATGTCTTAATAAATATTGTATCTATACAATTTTTATCCTCATCTTTCATTTCTTGAAAAGTATATATATATATATATATATATATATATATATATATATATATATATATATATATATATATATATATATATATATATATTACAAACACACATATATCTGTCTATCTACAAAATGTTACAATGTTATTTATTACCTGTATCAAAATGGTCTGGTGGAAACTCCGTATGATATAATATTTTGGGAACTCTTCCCTTCTTTAGGACCGTGCTCAACTCAAGTTCAAACGTACACATGGAGGGAGGTGAGGGCGCAGTCCCGCAGAAAATACTGGTTAAATTTGAAATGCAACCAGATTTTTTAAAATAAAGTTTAATTTTTTAATTTTTTAATTTTATTTATTTATTTTTACTTAATTATTTTTTTTCCTTCACTCTTTCAATTAGGTTATCTCCCAAATCTAAATACTTTTTTTTAGAATTTTTTTAGAATATTTATTTTCAGAATCTTTCCTTTTTTTTAAATTTTAAATGCAAATTTAATCATTGCATCATCTGTTGTTTGTTTTGTATTATTAAGTATATTAATAGTTAGTTTATTTATTTATTTAATATATATATATATATATATATATATATATATATATATATATATATATATATATATATATATATATATATATATATATATATATATATATATATATATATATATGAATAATGAATAATATGGGGAAAACTTTATATAAGATGAAATAGAAAAAAAAAAGAGAAAATAATTTTATATAAAACAAATTTTAAAAAAAAAAAACCGTTTTGTATGGTTTCGGAATTTACGAATAAAAAAATTCACGAATAAAAACAAAGTTCTCACATTAGCATTAAAAAAAAAAGCTTGAAGTTCGAAGTTCCCAAGGCAGCCTTTCGTCCGACTCTCGTCGTGAATTTTTTTATTCGTAAATTCCGAAACCATACAAAACGGGTTTTTTTTTTTTACATTTGTTTTATATAAAATTATTTTCTCTTTTTTTTTTTTCTATTTCATCTTATATAAAGTTTTCCCCATATTATTCATTATTCATTTTGTAGTGTGGCACCATTTTTCATTTTGTCTCTTTTATATATATATATATATATATATATATATATATATATATATATATATATATATATATATATATATATGTATGTGTGTGTGTGTGTTTGTGCACGCGCGTGTGTCTGTGCGCGAGTATGTGTTCTCTGTCTCACTCGACTGTTTTTGGCTGCTTCAAAGGGTATGTATTCTTTCTCTATCAGCCGAAAAGTTAAAATGCGACTTTTCCTTTAGTGATGAAAGATGGGGAACTCTTGAATTAAAATATCGAAATGTCTTTCATGATCCGATAATTGTGTTGAAGTTGGTAACCAACCCGAAAAAGGAGGGGGTAGTTCTTCTGGTGTCACTACAATAGTTTTTTGCCTCTTTGCAATCTTCGCAACCGCACCTGTTATCTTCATTAGAATTGGCGGCAGATAGAAATTCCAACGCCCCAATGTGTTATAAATGCATCGACGTAACTATGTGAGAGGCTCTGTCCGTTTGACGGTCGATCATGATTAGTCTCTATCTACTCACTAGATCTCTATCTATAAGTATGTGTATATCTATTTCTCTGTCTCTTTCTGTCTCTGTATGTGTCTCTGTCTGTCTGTCTGTTTGTCTGTCTGTCTGTCTCTCTCTCTCTATATATATATATATTTCTCTATCTCTCTCTCTCTCTCTCTCTCTCTCTATATATATATATATATATATATATATATATATATATATATATATATATATATATATAATAATAATAATAATGGTAATAATCCAGGTGAAAAATATCCACAGGTGGTAATCCAGAGAATTTTAACCGGGTTTATAAAAAGTGCTCAATATGAAAATAGAGCTTTATATATGATAATTTTATTTACACAGACATGTACAAAATCTGCGACACTGGCATGTCGATGTTATCGATCAACAGTTACTATAAACTGAGATCTCATCAGGCAGAGTTAGAATCCGATCTTAACCTCAGATCATATTTGGAGAGAATGAAGTGGAGGGATAGAGAAAGAGAAGAAGAAGGAAAGAAATTTAACATTTCAAAAATTAAGGCCGTTAAAAAATTAAAAATTAAAAATTAAAAAATTAAATATGATCTGAGGTTAAGATCGGATTCTAACTCTGCCTGATGAGATCTCAGTTTATAGTAACTGTTGATCGATAACATCGACATGCCAGTGTCGCAGATTTTGTACATGTCTGTGTAAATAAAATTATCATATATATATATATATATAATAGTAACTCTGTGTGTGTGTGTCTGCCTGATCTTTGTGTTTTATGTTCACCCAAACCGCTGGACAGAATTGCTTGAAAAATGGCATGTGGACTACTGACCTCTCAGTGAAGATCATAGGCTATATAAGAAATATATCACTTCAACCCTTGGGTCCCCATGCGCCCCCCCCCCACTGAAAACTGTTTTCGCTTAAATTCAAATGAAATTTAAACCATAAGTAAATGAACAAAAATTATGTCTATTTCCAAAGTTTCAGCAAATTTTGATAATATTAAGAGCCCAACCGCCCTGAAAACTGTTTTCCCTTAGATTACAATGAAATTTAAACCATAGGTAAATGACCAAAAATGGTGTCTATTCCCAATATTTCAGCTAATTTTGATAATATTAAGAGGGTCCCCCCCCCCTGAAAACTGTTTTCCTTTTGATTCAAATTAAATTTAAACCATAGGTAAATGACCAAAAATGAGGTCTATTCCCAAAATTTCATAAAAATCTAATAATATAAAGAGGGTCCCGTGGGCACAAGCGCCACCCCAACACACACACACACACACTGAAATTTAAACCATAGGTCCACCGAAAATTCAAATGGGTTTAATTTCAATGAAGTGTATACCTTATTTAATACATACTAAATAAAGATGATTTACAATACAGGGTGTCTCAAAAAAATGTACTCACTCGTAGAATGACGAGAAAACTTTGCTTCATCGCTCCACACAATTTTGTGTGCAAACTCGACATCTTCTGCACATTTTGCCAATGTACTCACTCTTAGAATGGCAAAATGTGCAGAAGATGTCGAGTTTGCACACAAAATTGTGTGGAGCGATGAAGCAAAGTTTTCTCGTCATTCTACGAGTGAGTACATTTTTTTGAGACACCCTGTATATATATATATATATATATATATATATATATATATATATTATATATATATATATATATATATATATATATATGTATGTTTGTGTGTGTGTTTGTTTTTTATTAGTAATTGGTGAAGAAATGATAAAATAATATAATATTATATTAGTTTATCATTATTCACCAATTACTTTCTATGCTGATGAGAGCCAACGGTTTTACCTTCTGTGCTCGAAACCATTGGTCCATATGTTGTATTAAATTTCTGTATTAATAAAAATATAGCAAGCTCTTAATTCTGATTCCCTTAATTAATTGAACACTCTGCTGGGATTTTCCTACTATCTTACAAAGAATATATATATATATATATATATATATATATATATATATATATATATATATATATATATATAATCAGGCAAACATTATTAAATGACACGGAGTGTTCTTGCTTGATAAGACTTTTTTTTATTTTTTTTATTTTCTGAATGGTCCATTTAGTGTTTCGGTCAAATTGCTGTATGTAAGTTCCATGTGTTTATTGTTCCATTTTCTTTCCTTTTTTTTGCGAGTACTTTCGATTTGATTCGCCAAATAATCTTCAGGCGGTGTTAATTTTGGTTTCTTAAAAAAATATGTCTTTACTGTTAAGTCTTTTTCATGATTATAACGGCCATTAATTTACAACTTAAAATGACCATAAGGGAAACAGCTATACCCAAATTAACGGTGTCTCTATAGGATCGGTCTTCGGACCGAACCTTTAGTAGTGTTTACATGGCTGACCTCGAAAATAAAATATTTAATATAATTACTAAACCTAACCCTAACTCTAACCCTAACCCTAACCCTAACCCCTCCATTTATGCCCGCTATGTTGATATCTTATTTTATCTCTTCAACCCAAAAAATATTCCATAACGAATTAAAAAAAACATTAAGCAAGTCCTAATTAATAATTAATTTCCCAATTATATTGTAGACGAACAAATAAAATTAATGATTAAAAACTTAGACAATACTAATAATAATCAGCTCAATAATTCGCACTACATAAATCTATTCTACTGTAACCAAATGCATCCGAACTTTAAATTGGATGAAAACGCTCTTAAAAATATAATACATCGATACATATCCTCCATTAACTCTGCTAATGAAATAAGATTCATCATTTCTTACAAAAAAAGTGAAAACATCGAACCATGTAATTAAAAATAACACTTCTCAGACCCAAAATGCCTTAAGAAGAACCAATGCCTTATGGGAGAATGTATCTCTGACAATAAAAATAAAACTAATTCTTACATCGGTTTCACAACCACAACACTTTCACGAAGATTAACCTTACATCTCTCTAACACTAGCTCCATTTGCAAACACCTAAAAAAATATGGCTGCCACCTTCTCAATATAGACACACTCTAGTTAACAATACTAAAATAATACACCACGATACAAACACGAAAAGATTAAAAATTCTTGAAGCTGTCTAAATAAAAACTAAACATCCCACAATCAATAATGTGAATTACGAAACTAGTCATAATATTTTAAAGTGTCTAGCATAGTAATAAATGTTACCAAATTCTTAGTCATTAAGCAATTATACGTTTGAATCTTGAACGTAATCAAATTCTTAACAGTGAAGCAATCAAACTTTTAAATCTTGCACGTTCTTAGAACGTAATCACGCTCTCGGGTAACATCTCAATATTATAGACGCTCATTTTAAGTTGTGAAATTACTGGCCATCATAATAATAATTTAAAAACACTTAACAGTAAAGATATATTTTTTAAGAAACCAAAATTAACACCGCATGAAGATTATTTGACGAATCAAATCGAAAGTACTCGCAAACAAGGAAATAAAATGAAAAAAAAAAACACATGGAACTTATATACAGCAATTTGACCGAAACACTACATGGACCACTCGGAAAATTAAAAAATTAAAAAAAAAGTATTATCAAGAAAAATACTCCGTGTTATTTAATAATGCTTGCGTAAATAAAAATATGCTACCAAATACATACACACAATATATATATATATATAAATGTGAAGCGAGAGCTAGCGAGCGAAGCTAGCTAGTGTGTATATATATATATATATATATATATATATATATATATATATATATATGATAATTTAAAAATAAACAAAAATTATATTATAACATATTCATTTTTGCGTATATCAGTTCCCGAAATTAAACATAAACAAAAGTGTATGTGTACGATCATTTCTGATATTTCGATCGTTTTGGAAGTTTTCATCGTTTATTTCGAATACTAATTTTAAGCATTTGACATTTATATATATATATATATATATATATATATATATATATATATATATATATATATATATATATATATATATAGTCTCGGAAGTTTCTCAACCATTAAAACTATATTTAAAAAAAATTAAAAATTAAAAAAACTTATAGTCCCAAGTCTTTCAGTGGAAAATCACTCATGTAAGTCAATTTATTTTTTACAGTTATTATATTAGTTTGTTTATAACACTATTTTAAGGGATCATCAGTTGTTTACCATGAAAAACTGTTTCCCATATATATATTATATATATATATATGGGAGGGTAGAATGAGATTAAATAAGTATAAAAACGAGAGGAAACGATTTTTATACTTGTTTTTTTTTATACTTGTTTAATCTCATTTTACCCTCCCAAAAATGTTCCAAACGTCCGTATTCCTCGCCGTTATTAAATTTTGTACCACGAAAAATGTATTTAAATTTATTTTCATCTCCGGGGGGAATCTTCAGGCTAAAATGCATGGAGTTATTTTTTTTAACGTTTTTATTTATTTATTTATCGTTAGCCTAAGGTAAATTTATTTCTGTGTAGGCAGCTGTCTGCTATCTCACTTCTACAGTATAATAGATTTCGGGGATCTTTAAAGTTTAGGATTTCAAATTTTTCATTCAGGCATAATCTACACGGGTCGTCTAAATTTCTACATGTACTGGCCTGTCGTATTATTTTCCATTCAATTATTGGTGAGCGTCCATTTTCTTTGAGCTCCCAACAGTGGTTTGCTAGTGCTGTTTTAATTCTACGTTCCTTGTTTTTAAATGTGCTTTAGTGGTCATAATATCTGGTTTTAAAATCTAGAGAGGTCATACCCACGTAGTATTTCTTGTTATTTGATCTTTCCTTGGCAAATATTGTTGCTTGGTATACAAGACTTTTGGCTAGGCATTTATTTTGTAGTGAACAAAATGTACAATTTATGCAGTTACATCTTTTCTCTTCATTGCTAACTTTTTCATTTCTATTCGGATGATTACTATTAGTGTTTTGTTTATTTCTATTTGTATTGTTTATATTTTTGTTCTTCTTAGTGTTATTTTTGTTATATTTTCCACTTTCTTATAAGTTGTTATTTTTTTCCTCTCTGTTGTTCTCTTTTAGTATTTTGTTATTGTGTGCCTTAATTATCATTTCTAGGTTTTCGCAGCAGCTGTAGGATAGTTTTAGGTTATTTTTATTTAATATTTTAGGCCTAGTTTTTTCATTTTACTTTTAGGCCTAGTTTTTTTCATTTCCATATGTATAATTTTCTTGAAGTTTTCTCCCTTGACTTTGTTGGAAATCTCTTATGCGTCATTCCTTGGCGATGTGACAATGTTGAGCGGGCCTCCGGAAGACGGGTCAAAAATACACGCCAGTATGAATTAGATTGGGCCCACGAAGGTCGGCGGTCAGAATATCGCGCTAGTATGTATTAAAGG
>OY744552.1:44046889-44059389 GCA_963556195.1 Sepiola atlantica
CCAAATTTGATGAATCTCCCACATATGTTGAAACGCAATGACGACCTCAAATCAAAAATCACTGCCGAGTTTGTTAAAATAAATAAATCAAATATGCTACAAAGAGTCGTAAATTTCTTGCAAAAGAGAATGGAGCTATGCATGCAGAACAAAGGTGGAAATTTTGAAAATTTGCTGTAATTTTAAACTCCCATAAATGAATTTGTTGAATAAACTTTCTGTTTTGTATTACCGTATTTTTTTAACTTTAGAATTTCAAAAATAAATAGTTAAGTTACTTATGAATCACCCTGTATATATATATATATATATATATATATATATATATATATATATATATATATATAGTAATCATATGTAGTGTGTAATAAGTTGTGTTTGAATATTGTCATTCATTCTGTTTACTTTGTCTTGTATCCAACGGCGTTTTCTATCAAACTGCATTGTCATAGCCTTCAAACACAACTTCTTGTATATATATATATATATATATATATATATATATATATATATATATATATATATATATATATATATATATATACAGTCTAAAGAAGCTTTGCGTTATTTAAAAAAAAAAGGAAAATGCAGTTTAAATTCCCAGAGAAACTAACTAAATCCGAAATATTGCAGACTGAACATTCGTTGGAAAATTCATAAATAAAAAAATATAATAGTAAGTAAATAAAATAAAAAGGGGGATTAAATACCTAACAGTGAAATAAAAACAGGAGACCTTAACGTAAGCGTCTAATATTAACACGGGGATCATCAGCTGTTTACCATGTAACTGTTTCGGAGATTTCAAAACAGGACAGTTATAATATTCATGGCTCTCCAATGGTACTGATCAAACTACCATTTTCCCAATAATCAAGTGTAGAAATAATTCAGCTTACAATTTCACTAATATATACATAAATAAATAATAATAATAATAATAATAATAATAATAATAATAATAAAATAATAATAATAATAATATATTACTCTTAAGACTATATATATATATATATATATATATATATATATATATATATATATATATATATATATGAATATATATGAATCAAAATACTTGTATATAGATTATACAACAAGCCTTTCAAGAAGGATTACATGTCATTCATGCGTTCATATTTTTTTGTCTGATTTCTTTTTTTCTTTCCTTTTCTTAATTGTTTGTTAAGAAATAGTTTCATTTCTATCTCCAATCTATAATTTATTACTTATTAATAATTGCATTTCTATCGACAATAAATAACGAAAAAATCTATGTAAGTTAGATTACGGTTAGCCTTTCTACAAGACTCACATGTCATTTATCATATCAAAGCGCAATTTGACATTTAAGCAGTAAAATTCCTAGTCATACACTACTCTAGTTTCAAAGACTGGTCTTTTTAGCTGGCTAGGCGAATAGGTTAGAGGATGTTGCCCACCGACAGTACATACATCCATTTCTAATTTCTATTAGGATTTATACTTGAATGTTTGTTTATATTTTTTTATATTTTTTTTTCGTTTTATTACCAAATGCATTTTTTTGTAATTAATATTGACTGGCGAAAAGAAACACATAAAAAGGACAATAATCGATAAACAATTAAATATTTAGCAGTAAAGACCATTTATATTTCTCTCT
The DNA here is from genome assembly GCA_963556195.1 of Sepiola atlantica. Classification (NCBI taxonomy): domain Eukaryota; kingdom Metazoa; phylum Mollusca; class Cephalopoda; order Sepiida; family Sepiolidae; genus Sepiola; species Sepiola atlantica. The sequence goes on from OY744552.1 coordinate 44,048,535, forward strand.
CTATCTCTCTCTCGCTCGCACTCTGTCTCTCTCTCTCTCTCTCTCTCTCGCTCTCTCGCTCTCTCGCTCTCGCACTCTCAGTCTCTCTCTCTTTCTAACACTCTCAGTTTCTCTCTCTCTCACTCCCTCCTTCCGTCCCTCACTATCTCTCTCTTTCCTCCTCTTTCGCTGACCTTCTCTCTGCGTCTTACTTTCCCTCACTCACTTTTTCTCTGTCTGTCTTTCCTTCTCTCTATATTTCTCCCCTCTATTTTCATCCCTCTGCCACCCTCACTCCTTATTTTTCCCCATCCTCTCTCTCTTTTTCTCTCTCTCTTTCTCTCTCTCTCTCTCTCTTGGGCAACTCTCAGTCTTCCCCCTCTCTATATATACATAATTCTCTCTCTCTCTCTCTCTCTCTCTTTCTCTTTCTCCCAACACCAATTCCCTCGCTATCTCTCCCTTTCTCTCTCACACACTTTCTCTCTATATATCCCTTATCTCTCTACCTCTATTTATCTCCCCCTCTCTCTCTCCCTCTCAATCCCCCCCTCTGTTCTTATCTAATTCTCTATCCCCCTCCCTCTCTCAGTTAAACTATTGCCTCTCTCCTTATCCCTGCGTTACTTCGAGACTGAACGTCAGTTGATCACAACCTAACAATGAATCACTACAAAGAAGTCGCCATGCGCCGCGTCGTAGTTTTACTCATCACTGTCCTAACTGGTAAGTGACTATCCTTTTCAAGTACACTACCCGGACTTCGGTCTGGCATCAAAGTGTAAGTTAAATATATATATATATATATATATATATATATATATATATATATATATATATATATATATATATATATAATGGTAATAATACAGGTAAAAAATATCCACAAGGTGGTAATCCAGATAATTTTAACCGGGTTTATAAAAAGTGCTCAATATCAAAATAGAGCTTTATATATGATAATTTTATTTACACAGACAGGTTCTCTCCAAGTATAATCTGAGGTTAAGATCGGATTCTAACTCTGCCTGATGAGATCTCAGTTTATAGTAACTGTTGATCGATAACATCGACATGCCAGTGTCGCAGATTTTGTATATGTCTGTGTAAATAAAATTATCATATATATATATATATATATATATATATAAGTAGTAATATGTTAAGAAGGCTGAGGGCAATGCAGAGTGCCGCTAGGTTGTAAGCTGGAAGGAACAAAAATAGTAAATCAAAGTGAAAGGACTTACTATTTATGAATGGTGAATTCTCTACACAGACGGATTTTTCCTTTGGTGTTTATTTTTTTTTTTTTTTTTTGACAAAGGGAAGATTTTCCCGAAATATTAAATAAATGATTTTTAATCATCATCCGGACACCACACAAACAACAGACACCACACTTGCTGTTATGTAAGATTTTAAATGGTAAGTTCCCCCACTTCGATTTACTATTTTTGTTCATACCAACTTACAACCTACCCGGCACTCTGCAATGCCCTCAGCATTCTTAACATATTACTACTATTCCCAGCAATGCTTCAAGCAAACTACCATATATATATATATATATATATATATATATATATATATATATATATATATATATATATAGTAAGCTATAAAAATATATTTATGGCAATTAAGCTACACAGAGGCTCCCGCGCAAATATATATATATATATATATATATATATATATATATATATATATATATATATATATATATACGCAAATTATTAGCGGTTAAGCAACTAAACCTTTGAATCTTGCACGTTCTTAGAACGTAATCACGCTCTCATGTAAAATCTCAATACTATAGACGCTCTTTTTTAAAGTAATAAATTAATAAAAAAACTCAACACTAATTTTTTTAAAACACCAAGACTAAGATGATTTGACGAATACAAATCGAAAGTACTCGCAAAAAAGGAAAGAAAATGGAGCAAGACCGCACGGAACTGACATACACCAATTTGACCGAAACACTAAATGGACCATTCAAAAAATTGAAAAAACAAAATCTTATCAAGCATAAACAGTCACTGTTATTTAATAATGTTTGCCTAAATGAAAATATGCTGCCTAAATACACGCACAATACATACACACAGACACACACACACATACATATATATATATATATATATATATATATATAATGTATTTTTATGTAATTATTTTTATTGGTGTTTGCAGCATTCGTTGTTTATATTTGCTCACTACTACTTCGATTGTCTCACTTCCTAAGTGATTAAGATGTAGAAAATTGCATCATTAGTCGCCCTTAATTTTATAGGACAAATTTTTCGTTAATATATATATATATATATATATATATATATATATATATATATATATATTTATTTATTTTATACGTACATAAAAGTAATCCATTGACACGTGTTTCTGGCTCACAACCGTCATCATCATGGCTAACTTAGACAAGGATCGAACCTTCGATATTGATGTCTATAGTCCAGCGTTTTACCATCGGACCAAGACGCCCTGTCTAGAAATACGTAAGATTTTTTATCACCTAAATATTTAATATATTTTTAATTTTTATCAGTACAAAGCATTTTGGATTCCTAAAGAAGCCGTACTGCTTCGAAACTGTCTCTTTTTATTGTAATAAATATCTTAGTCTCTTACTTCGGTCATTTAGCACTGCGCTCAATACTTTATTAAAAAATAATTTTATACGTTCACCTGCTGAGTGATCAGAGTTGCTGACTATCCACTAGATGGAATTGGCTACTCTGAATTGAAACAAATACATTGAAGACATTGCCAAGGCTGCCGCAAAGAAGATTGGCTCCCTCTACCGTGCTACTAAATTCCTCACACCTAACCTCTACAAAGCCACCATCCACCCATGCATGGAGTATTGTTGCCACATCTGGGCTGGTGCATCATCTACTACTCTCTCCCTCCTTGACAAGGTCCAAAAAAGAGTCGCCAACCTAATAGGTCCCTCACTGTCAACCAAGCTCCAGTCCCTGTCCCATCGCCGCAATGTAGCATCCTTGTGCTTGTTTTACAAATACTTCAATGGATTGTGCTCCGATGAATTGGCTACTCTGGTGTCCCCTCGATGTAAATTCACTAGACCAACTCGACAATCAACTAAATCCCATCCATTTACTGTGGAGGTCCCCAGATGCCAGAGAGCTTTCTACTCTAATAGCTTCTTTCCTCGTGCTACTGGCCTCTGGAACTCCCTCCCTTCCCCATGTTTCCCTGACAGTACTGACATACAGAAATTTAAAATATATGTAAACAGACATCTCGCTGCGCAGATCCCAATTTAGGTTGACCCCCAACCTTCTCCCCTTATCGTTTTTTTCAGTATATATGCATATATATATATATATATATATATTATATATATATATATATATATATATATATATATATATATATATATATATATGTATAATGAATATTTGTTTTTTGTTTACTATCTATGTACGTATACGTTTCGTCCTTTTTAATCGGGACTCATCAGCATAGAGATATAACTATTCACTACTAGTCGTGTGATTTGAAACCTCGGGCTCCGAGTATTTTACAACTCAAATACCGACATCCAGAATCACACGGCCACCGCTGAATAGCTAAATAAACAGTCATAATTTTAACCCTAACCCTAACAGCTCTTCCCGTCTGGTGTATAAACGGGTTGAGCTGCCCTTTTTATCCTGTGTGCCGGCCTGCCAGTATATAGTTCCCTAACCCTAACCCTAACACCTCTTCTCGTCTGGTGTATAAACGGGTTGAGGTGCCCTTTTTATCCTGTGTGCCGGCCTGCCAGTGTATAGTTCCCTAACCCTAACCCTAACCCTAACACCTCTTCCCGTCTGGTGTATAAACGGGTGGAGGCGCCCTTTTAATCCTGTGTGCCGGCCTGCCAGTATATAGTTCCCTAACCCTAACCCTAACCCTAACAGCTCTTCTCGTCTGGTGTATAAACGGGTTGAGGTGCCCTTTTAATCCTGTGTGCCGGCCTGCCAGTATATAGTTCCCTAACCCTATCCCTAACCCTAACACCTCTTCCCGTCTGGTGTATAAACGGGTTGAGGTGCCCTTTTTATCCTGGGTGCCGGCCTGCCAGTATATAGTTCCCTAACCCTAACCCTAACCCTAACAGCTCTTCCCGTCTGGTGTATAAACGGGTTGAGGTGCCCTTTTTATCCTGTGTGCCGGCCTGCCAGTATATAGTTCCCTAACCTTAACCCTAACCCTAACCTAACACCTCTTCCCGTCTGGTGTATAAACGGGTTGAGGTGCCCTTTTTATCCTGTGTGCCGGCCTGCCAGTATATAATTCCCTAACCCTAACCCTAACCCTAACCCTAACAGCTCTTCCCGTCTGGTGTATAAACGGGTGGAGGTGCTCTTTTTATCCTGTGTGCCGGCCTGCCAGTATATAGTTCCCTAACCCTAACCCTAACCCTAACAGCTCTTCCCGTCTGGTGTATAAACGGGTGGAGGTGCCCTTTTTATCCTGTGTGCCGGCCTGCCAGTGTATAGTTCCCTAACCCTAACCCTAACCCTAACACCTCTTCCCGTCTGGTGTATAAACGGGTGGAGGCGCCCTTTTAATCCTGTGTGGCGGCCTGCCAGTATATAGTTCCCTAACCCTAACCCTAACCCTAACACCTCTTCCCGTCTGGTGTATAAACGGGTTGAGGTGCCCTTTTTATCCTGTGTGCCGGCCTGCCAGTATATTGTTCCCTAACCCTAACCCTAACCCTAACCCTAACAGCTCTTCCCGTCTGGTGTATAAACGGGTTGAGGTGCCCTTTTTATCCTGTGTGCCGGCCTGCCAGTATATAGTTCCCTAACCTTAACCCTAACCCTAACCTAACACCTCTTCCCGTCTGGTGTATAAACGGGTTGAGGTGCCCTTTTTATCCTGTGTGCCGGCCTGCCAGTATATAATTCCCTAACCCTAACCCTAACCCTAACCCTAACCCTAACAGCTCTTCCCGTCTGGTGTATAAACGGGTGGAGGTGCTCTTTTTATCCTGTGTGCCGGCCTGCCAGTATATAGTTCCCTAACCCTAACCCTAACCCTAACAGCTCTTCCCGTCTGGTGTATAAACGGGTGGAGGTGCCCTTTTTATCCTGTGTGCCGGCCTGCCAGTATATAGTTCCCTAACCCTAACCCTAACCCTAACAGCTCTTCTCGTCTGGTGTATAAACGGGTTGAGGTGCCCTTTTTATCCTGTGTGCCGGCCTGCCAGTATATAGTTCCCTAACCCTAACCCTAACCCTAACCCTAACACCTCTTCCCGTCTGGTGTATAAACGGGTTGAGGTGCCCTTTTTATCCTGTGTGCCGGCTTGCCAGTATATAGTTCCCTAACCTTAACCCTAACCCTAACCTAACACCTCTTCCCGTCTGGTGTATAAACGGGTTGAGGTGCCCTTTTTATCCTGTGTGCCGGCCTGCCAGTATATAATTCCCTAACCCTAACCCTAACCCTAACCCTAACAGCTCTTCCCGTCTGGTGTATAAACGGGTGGAGGTGCTCTTTTTATCCTGTGTGCCGGCCTGCCAGTATATAGTTCCCTAACCCTAACCCTAACCCTAACAGCTCTTCCCGTCTGGTGTATAAACGGGTGGAGGTGCCCATTTTTATCCTGTGTGTCGGCCTGCCAGTATATAGTTCCCTAACCCTAACCCTAACCCTAACACCTCTTCCCGTCTGGTGTATAAACGGGTTGAGGTGCCCTTTTTACCCTGTGTGCCGGCCTGCTAGTATATAGTTCCCTAACCTTAACCCTAACCCTAACCTAACACCTTTTCCCGTCTGGTGTATAAACGGGTTGAGGTGCCCTTTTTATCCTGTGTGCCGGCCTGCCAGTATATAATTCCCTAACCCTAACCCTAACCCTAACCCTAACACCTCTTCCCGTCTGGTGTATAAACGGGTGGAGGTGCTCTTTTTATCCTGTGTGCCGGCCTGCCAGTATATAGTTCCCTAACCCTAACCCTAACCCTAACACCTCTTCCCGTCTGGTGTATAAACGGGTGGAGGTGCCCTTTTTATCATGTGTGCCGGCCTGCCAGTATATAGTTCCCTAACCCTAACCCTAACCCTAACAGCTCTTCACGTCTGGTGTATTAACTGGTTGAGGTGCCCTTTTTATCCTGTGTGCCGGCCTGCCAGTATATAGTTCCCATAACCCTAACCCTAACCCTAACCCTAACAGCTCTTCACGTCTGGTGTATAAACTGGTTGAGGTGCCCTTTTTATCCTGTGTGCCGGCCTGCCAGTATATAGTTCCCTAACCCTAACCCTAACCCTAACCCTAACCCTAACACCTCTTCCCGTCTGGTGTATAAACGGATTGAGGTGCCCTTTTTATCCTGGGTGCCGGCCTGCCAGTATATAGTTCCCTAACCCTAACCCTAACCCTAACACCTCTTCTCGTCTGGTGTATAAACTGGTTGAGGTGCCCTTTTTATCCTGAGTGCCGGCCTGCCAGTATATAGTTCTGGTGTTATTCGTGTTTTCATCAGTTCCTCATTGTCAGCGGCTTCTAATTTTAAGCTGCCTTTTATTAATAGAGGGGGTGCCCTAGTCTGCAACGTGGGTGGCGTGTTGGATGGCTTGAGGAGACAGCACCGCATTTTTTAATATTTGATGACAGTTTACTTCAAATGGGAAGTATCCTCATGGCAGGGTCTCTGGCAAACCCCTGGACAAAGAGCCCGAAAGCACCTGAGAGTAGTGTCTAGTAGGCATTCAAGTTCTCTCTCATATATATATATATATATATATATATATATATATATATATATATACATATATATATATATATATATATATATATATATATATATATATATATATATATATGTGAGAGAGAGAGAGAGAGAGTGTCAGGTTGTATATGAAAAGAAATCAAATAAAGTGCTCGATCATATAAGAGAGCTAATATAATTAATTTAGATACTGTATATTACATATTTCAGCAATGTACCGCGGTTTCATCCAAAAGGACAGATTTAGACATCTTTAGTAAAGATTTTACTAAAGATGTCTAAATCTGCTCTTTTGGATGAAACCGCGGTACATTGCTGAAATATGTAATATACACTATCTAAATGAATTATATTAGCTCTCTTATATGATCGAGCACTTTATTTGATTTCTTTTCATATACAACCTGACACTCTATATATATATATATATATATATATATATATATATATATATATATATATATATATATATATATATATATATATATGTATATATATATATATACACAGAGAGAGAAAGAGAGAGAATTATTAAAAGGAAAAAATTTATACACACATTAAGTTCGATATAAACCGTATAAACAACCACGTTTGTTTTTGTTTTATTAATTTATTTATTTATTCATTTTTTTTGACGTGGTTGTTTATACATCTGAGGAGACCTTATTAAAGGGTCGAAATAATTTATAATGTATACAACCTTAATGTGTGTATAGTTATTTCCTTTTAATAATTCTGTTTTGCTCTGTTTAAAGGTACATTGAGCTCTTTTATTCGGATTCCCAACGCAATATTGAAATCTACACACTATATATATATATATATATATATATATATATATATATATATACATATATACATATATATATATATATATATACATATATACATATATATATATATATATATATATATATATATATACAGGGTGTCCCAAAATAATGTATACACCCTTTGAATCGTTATAACTCGTCCAATTTACTGATTTTGACTTGCAAACAAGGTTGATAGAACAGTAGAAGAGTAAGAATACACATTCAAAAATACTGACACTAAAATTAACAAAAACATAGAAAAATAACTTTTAATAAACGTAAAGGCTACAATGTTTAAAGCAAGAAACCTGAAGCAATTGCAAACAAATGGGAGTAGCAATTGTAGTAGAATGTGCCCAAGGAGTAAATGTTGCAGGACGTTTGTAGGTACAATTATTCACGTCTTCACTATATGGAAAGTGTATTGAGCAGAACGGGTTGGGGTTAGGGTGAGGGTTCATTTTATGAACATTCTGAAATTACCCTAAATAGCCTTTATCTTTGTTAAAAGTTTATTTTCTATGTTGTTGTTAATTTTACTGTCAGTATTTTTACGTGTATATTCTTACTCTTCTGTTTGTGTGTGAATCTTGCAAATAAAAATCAGTAATTTGAACGAATTATAACAATTCAAAGGGTGTATAGATTATTTTGGGACACCCTGTATATATATATATTTCCATTTTACTTCAGTCGACGTTCTCAGAAATCCTAAGGCTAACACTTTATCGCTATATAAGATACATATATATTAAAATACTCGATTAAAGTTCTCCTTTACCTGTCAAACGTTGAGTTAGTAAAAAAAAAAAATTGTGTGTATAGTTTTTTTTTCCTTTTAATAATTCTGTTTTGCTCTGTTTAAAGGTACATTGAGCTCTTTTATTCGGATTCCCAACGCAATATTGAAATCTACACACTATATATATATATATATATATATATATATATATATATATATATATATATATATATATATATTTCCATTTTACTTCAGTCGACGTTCTCAGAAATCCTAAGGCTAACACTTTATCGCTATATAAGATACATATATATTAAAATACTCGATTAAAGTTCTCCTTTACCTGTCAAACGTTGAGTTAGTAAAAAAAAAAAATTGTGTGTATAGTTTTTTTTTTTCCTTTTAATAATTCTGTTTTGCTCTGTTTAAAGGTACATTGAGCTCTTTTATTCGGATTCCCAACGCAATATTGAAATCTACACACTATATATATATATAAATATATATATATATATATATATATATATATATATATATATATATATATATTTATATATATATATATATATATATATATATACATATATACATACATATATATATATATATATATATTTCCATTTTACTTCAGTCGACGTTCTCAGAAATCCTAAGGCTAACACTTTATCGCTATATAAGATACATATATATTAAAATACTCGATTAAAGTTCTCCTTTACCTGTCAAACGTTGAGTTAGTAAAAAAAACTAAATTCGAAATTCTTATTCTAACTGAGTGATCTTAAACTGCTGTATGATGTTTCCCATTCTATGTTGCAGGCTCCGCTTCCCTCCAATGGATCCGGTTTCAATCAATGTGTTATCAAGCGGATCGAAAGCTAGTGAACCGTTCGCAGGCCATTGAATTGTGTCGTGAAAGAGACGCCATTTTGGCTTCATTCTCTGACCTCAAGCAAGTGAATGCCATTAAAGGTCAACTCGTCACAAACAACCAATATTGGGTTTGGTTAACTCATCACAATGGAGGCAAGTAGTCTGCCTCTTTTTAACATATATCTTTATAAAGTTAACAATGTATAGTTGTATATAAATGATTCACTCCTAAAAACTAATTAACCCGAAATTTGGAAAACAGTTGCGACGCGTAAGGGACCAGAACATGGGATATACTTAGTTTCTTTTATTTTAATGCAAAGGGGAAAAACGGGACGGAAAATCCGATTTTTGTAAAATTATAACAGTAGGTATTAGAAATTAATTAAGAAATATTCTCCAAATTTCGGTTTTCTTGCAATATTTTAACAGCGTTTCTATGGCATAATATGAACAAAACCTTCCATTTTAAAAATTAAAATATTTCAGATTTGCATTGATTTTTATCCGTAGTCATCAGACATCAATTAAGCAAAATTACTTCAACCTCAATTTTTTAAAAACCACTTAAGCTAAAGTTGAAACAATTTCAGGGATCAAAATCATACCATAGATTTTGATCAAAATCATACAATAGATTATGATCAAAATCATACCATAGATTTTGATCAAAATCATACAATAGATTATGATCAAAATCATACAATAGATTTTGATCAAAATCATTCAATAGATTATGATCAAAATCATACCATAGATTTTGATCAAAATCATTCAATAGATTATGATCAAAATCATACCATAGATTTTGATCAAAATCATACAATAGATTATGATCAAAATCATTCCATAGATTTTGATCAAAATCATACCATAGATTATGATAAAAATCATACAATAGATTATGATCAAAATCATACCATAGATTTTGATCAAAATCATACCATAGATTATGATCAAAATCATACAATAGATTTTCATCAAAATCATTCAATAGATTTTGATCAAAATCATACAATAGATTTTGATCAAAATGATACAATAGATTTTGATCAAAATCATACAATAGATTTTGATCAAAATCATACAATAGATTATGATCAAAATCATACAATAGATTATGATCAAAATCATACAATTGATTTTGATCAAAATCATACAATAGATTTTGATCAAAATCATACCATAGATTATGATCAAAATCATACCATAGATTTTGATCAAAATCATACAATAGATTATGATCAAAATCATTCCATAGATTTTGATCAAAATCATACCATAGATTATGATCAAAATCATACAATAGATTATGATCAAAATCATACCATAGATTATGATCAAAATCATACAATTGATTTTGATCAAAATCATACAATAGATTTTGATCAAAATGATACAATAGATTTTGATCAAAATCATACAATAGATTATGATCAAAATCATTCAATAGATTTTGATCAAAATCATTCAATAGATTTTGATCAAAATCATACAATAGATTTTGATCAAAATCATACAATAGATTTTGATCAAAATCATACAATAGATTATGATCAAAATCATATAATAGATTTTGATCAAAATCATACAATAGATTTTGATCAAAATCATACAATTGATTTTGATCAAAATCATACAATAGATTTTGATCAAAATCATACAATAGA
>OY744552.1:44061889-44159389 GCA_963556195.1 Sepiola atlantica
GAAAATAATCCGACGTAATTAGAAATGAAAAAGGAAAAACCAAGAGATATCTTTTATATACTCATCAACGTTTCGTCTTTATTTTAAGACTTTCTCAGGATGATAATTTTTAGAAAAATGTCACGCAAGTGCATCGAAATATCGGGTTGATATATATATATATAATAATATAGGTGAAGTAATTATTCACAAGATAAAAATCCAAAGAATTTCAACTGGACTTATAAAAAGTGCTCAATATCAAATAGAGCTTTTATATATATGATCATTTTTATTTATGTAGACATGTACAAAATCTGTTTATAAAGGCTGCTGATCGATAACATCGACATGCTAGTGTCGCAGATTTTGTACATGTCTGTATTAATAAAAATAATCATATATATATATTTATATAAATCCTTTAATAAACATTAATACATTCCTATTCTGTATATTAATAACAGTCAGCCATACATGTGTTTAAGCCACGCGCCGGTCTATAAATAAATAACACTCCACACTATCAACCCTAGATACGAATACACAGACGCGGATAAATATACAACCTCTGTAACCAGTTATTAAGTCGTACTTAAATAATACGAAGTTACAATTAAGGCCCAAACAACCATATAGAAAAAAACCGTAAACACTCTACTTACCCAAAATAAGACTACTTGATCAAAAAACACAGGACGATAAAAGACGCGTTAGATGCTGAGTTAAAACGGGTTCTAAACTGTAAAAGCCTAATCGTGTCAATGAACTCATAGCCTATCTCTGGAAACTGTAATGTATAGTTTTAAAATAAATAACTTGCATTTCAGCTTATGCATTCTTACGATCGAGCACTTTATTGATTTCTCTTCAAAATAACCGAAACAATATATATATATATATATATATATATATATATATATATATATATATATATATATATATATATATATATATATATATATATATATATGTTTGATCAGTACCATTGGAGAGCCATGAATATTATAACTGTCCTGTTTTTAAATCTCCGAAACAGTTACATGGTAAACAGCTGATTATCCCCGTGTTAATATTAGACGCTTACGTTAAGGTCTCCTGTTTTTGTTTCACTGTTAGGTATTTAATCCCCCTTTTTATTTTATTTACTTACTATTATATTTTTTATTTATGAATTTTCCAACGAATATTTTTGATTTAGTTAGTTTCTCTGGAAATTCAAACTGCATTTTCCTTTTTTTTCTTCTCTTTTTGTTTAAAATAACTCAAAGCTTCTTTAGACTATATATATATATATATATATATATATATATATATATATATGTTAGTATTTCATGTATCCACATCAAATTTTATGAGGAGATATAATTTTTTATGTATAAACTTTTAGTATTTACTTCAACAGTGCTCGATACGTAAGTAGAGCTAGGCAGTAAGCTATGAAAATATATTTATGGCAATTAAGCCTGAAGATTCCCCCGGGGATGAAACGCGAGAGCCTTTGTGTAGCTTAATTGCCCTAAATATATTTTCATAGCTTACTATATAAATATATATATATATATATATATATATAGAGAGAGAGAGAGAGAGAGAGAGAGAGAGAGAGATTTATGTTTCACTGAGAATAGTGTATATTCAGTAAAGTCCGGAACAAGGCCAATAAAAACAAGCTCGATGAGCCCCGATTATAGGGTACAGATCATTTACATGTATATTTGGAGAGTTTACCAAGATATCTTTTTCCAGAGAGGATTCACCACAACGAAAAAATCTATTATTTTATTATTTTTTTTATTTTGTAAATTTATTGTTCCCTACACGTGTTTCGCTACCTTGCTAGGTAGCGAAACACGTTTTAAAATTAAGCTAACTAGAAAGAAAAATATACCAACAAGGCACAAGCAAAAGTTCAGAAATGGTGATTTACTTCTGCTCGCTCTGCTATGTTTTCTTTGTCGCTCTCCCTTTCCCCTTCATCACTCTCGTTAGCGACGTCTCATTTCTTTTTAGTGTATTTTTAATCTAAAGAACACATTGTAAGTAAACGAAAATACCCCCACACACATCATGGCTCAAGCGAATTGATTTCTTCTTTCTTCCTATTTCTTTAAGGTCTTATTTAAAATATAAATGAAGTAGCAAACTTTGCGAAGCCCACGGATCTGATAAAACAAGATAGTCTATTATATAAATGGCAGTTGTCTGTGTGTATGTCCAGCTAAAAGTATTAAAAAACTACAAAAAAGCACCCACAATGTTAGTATATTCTTGATCGGCATTTACCCGGTGAATAATATCTAAACTTTAAAAGAAAATTCATTCTTTGGGAGTCAACTGGGCCAGGTTTCGTCAGAGGTGGGGGTCAGCCATTTTCAATGTTTAGAAATAAATGCTTACTCATTCTTTTAGAAGATATATTATATAAAGGTCAGTTGTTTGTGTGTATGCCCACTTAGAGAGGCATGGGCTAGATGGAGGAGAAAGAGAGGGTTTGGGAGGAGAAGGGGAAAGAGAGAAAGATACAGAGAGGTAGAGTAATTTACTCCTCTCCAGGAGTTAGGCACAAGGCCAGTTTTTATCCTACTCCCACAAGTAAGATGTGACCCAAACTCGGGTCGGAAAGTGGGGGTTGAAAAGCCAGCGCCCGAGAGGTGAGCACTCTGACCATCAAAAATTGCCTGGGCAGCCCCGTCGGCATTCCCCGGTAGGGGCGCCTCAAGCAGTAAGCAATTAACTTACTCCTCCCCAAAGAGGGGAGGCAAAGCCTGGGAGGGTGGACCTCCTAGAACTGCACAGGACAGACCCATTGACCGGCGTAAATCAAGCCCCGAAGGCCAAGACAATACCAGTCTATAGGGTGCAGTATCCATCGGAACAGATACTACACTTTGATCTCGACCAAAATTGAAGTTTTAATACAAATATGTTACACGATTACCCGGCTAGTTGTAAATAAATCCCCAAACCATGTTAGGTATGCTAGTGATTCATTATGAGATATGTGTATAAATAATGCAATACAATGTTGACATTGTTTTTTTTCTCTTTTTCTTTGTCGTTCAGGGTACCGGTGGGAAGATGGTCGTGAGTGTTGCCCTCGTACTTGGTGGGCGCCGAACGAGCCGAATAATAATAACACCTGCGCACGATTTCGAGAATCCAATGGGGCATGGCTGTTATACGACATGGTGTGCAGCAGTACGTTCGGATTCATCTGTTCAAAACCTCGTAAGTAATGTGGTCGGCCGTAGTCAAGGACGACCCGAATGATACCTTTGCATTAGGTACTATGCCGAGGTATAAGAGAGGGCGTCACTCCTGTCTCTGGATTTCTCCACTTACCCTTGATCTTCAATTTTTAATACTGAGTATTTAGCAAGGGGGCATCAAGTACCCTGTTTTAAGGATTTAGTATGACTCGACCGGGGATTGATCCCTGGTGTGCCAGCCTATTAGCGAACACTTTGACAATTATGCCTGATGGATCGGTTTACTACATTTTGAATCCTAATAATAAGAGTTAAAATATAAAACTCGTAAAGACAAACGTATTAAAACTGATAATCTTTTCTATAAATAAGCGTTAACCCTTAATTAAATGCTTCATTTTTTCATTTTGGTTTGAAAAAGTTTATCAAGTAAAAAACGTTTCATAGAGGTAATATAAAATTATATAAATGATATTTTGAAAAGAAATATATATTTATTGATAATGGGATTTAAATTTTACTACAGCTTAGAAACGCTGTTGAAACGATAACTTTGATTTTTTTTAAGAATCAGTCAATATGACACAAGATTTTGTAAAACAAATGAACTATTTATTAAATCATTTTTTTTTTCATCCAAATTTTCGGTTTTAAAAACCTTATTCATTGTACAGACAATATTTACCTTTTTTTTTTTCTTTTCTTCTTTTTTTTCATAGTCGAAGTCTTACGGCTTGACCGAAGATCGATCTTCTGGTGTTATGAAGATACTGTTTTTTATGTCCGATCTGTAGTGGAGCGTGCTGAAACGCGTGTGTATAATAATGAAACGCCGTTGAAACGATAACTTTGAATTTTTTTAGAATCAGTCAACATGACGCGAGATTTTATTAAACAAATGAAATATTTATTAAATCATTTTCTAATCCAAATTTTCGGTTTTAAAAACCTTATTTATGATACAGACACTATTTTCCTCTTTTTTCTTTTCTTTTTTTCATAGAAACGTCGTTAAAACGATAACTTTGGAAAAAAATAATTTAATAAATATTTCATTTGTTTAACAAAATCTCGCGTCATGTTGACTGATTCTAAAAAAAGTTAAGTTATATATTTATTGAACAAAAATAAATGAGGTTGCAAATATGAAGAGAGGGTGAAACGGAGCGCTGGTGTCAACGTCGTTCTGCCAAGGCCGGTTGAGTAAAGAAGAGCGAGGGAAACGGAGCGCTGGTGTTAGCGTCGTTCTGCCAAGGCCGGTTGAGTAAAGAAGAGGGTGATTTTCCGTTTGCACCTGGTTTTTATAGTCAGCGCTACATGTCGGTGAAAAAGCGACACCTAACGGCCAACCGATGTAGTAATGTTTTGAAAGGAGGAAGTAACTGCTACAGGATCTTCTATGCGTCAAAAATACTTTCTATTTGAATAGAAGTTACAAATTATTAGTAATTTTTATATATGTTAAAATTACCAGAAATAAACTACAAATGCTGCGTTAAATTACTTTTTAAAACCTAGCCCTTGAACCGGCCATTATTTTAGTAACGATCTAAAAGTAGGCCCCGTACTTTATGCCCAACACCAATACACTAAACCCTTCTCAACGGGTGAGAAGGCAACGCCTGGAATGGTGGACATCCTAGAACTGCATAGGACAAACCCACAGACTGGCGGAATCAAGGCCCGAAGGCAAAGACGGTACCGGTCTATAAGTGTGTAGTATCAATCGGAACAGATACTACACTGTGATCTTAGCCAAAAGACCGATCGTCTCCGAATTAAATACTAGAAAGAGGCATAATTGCTTACAAAGAGTTGTGTCCCTTTGTCCGTTAACTTTTACCTAACACCATTTATTTATCTACCTTCCACAGCGGTAAGATGTGACACTAGAGAGATCCCATAGAAAGAGGCATAATTGCTTACAAAGAGTTGTGTCCCTTTGTCCGTTAACTTTTACCTAACACCATTTATTTATCTACCTTCCACAGCGATAAGATGTGACACTAGAGAGATCCCATAGAAAGAGGCATAATTGCTTACAAAGAGTTGTGTCCCTTTGTCCGTTAACTTTTACCTAACTCCATTTATTTATCTACCTTCCACAGCGTTAAGCTGTGACACTAGAGAGATCCCATAGAAAGAGGCATCATTGCTTACAAAGAGTTTTGTCCCTTTGTCCGTTAACTTTTACCTAACACCATTTATTTATCTACCTTCCACAGCGGTAAGATGTCACACTAGAGAGATCCCATAGAAAGAGGCATAATTGCTTACAAAGAGTTGTGTCCATTTGTCCCTTAACTTTTACCTAACACCATTTATTTATCTACCTCCCACAGCGGTAAGATCTGACACTACAGAGATCCAATAGAAAGAGGCATAATTGCTTACAAAGAGTTGTGTCCCTTTGTCAGTTAACTTTTACCTAACACCATTTATTTATCTACCTTCCACAGCGATAAGATGTGACACTAGAGAGATCCCATAGAAAGAGGCATCATTGCTTACAAAGAGTTTTGTCCCTTTGTCCGTTAACTTTTACCTAACACCATTTATTTATCTACCTCCCACAGCGGTAAGATGTGACACTAGAGAGATCCCATAGAAAGAGGCATAATTGCTTACAAAGAGTTGTGTCCCTTTGTCCGTTAACTTTTACCTAACACCATTTATTTATCTACAATTCCACAGCGGTAAGATGTGAAACCTGAGAGATCCCATAGAAAGAGGCATAATTGCTTACAAAGAGTTGTGTCCCTTTGTCCGTTAACTTTTACCTAACACCATTTATTTATCTACCTTCCACAGCGGTAAGATGTGACACTAGAGAGATCCAATAGAAAGAGGCATAATTGCTTACAAAGAGTTGTGTCCCTTTGTCCGTTAACTTTTACTTAACACCATTTATTTATCTACCTTCCACAGCGGTAAGATGTGACACTAGAGAGATCCCATAGAAAGAGGCATAATTGCTTACAAAGAGTTGTGTCCCTTTGTCCGTTAACTTTTACTTAACACCATTTATTTATCTACCTTCCACAGCGGTAAGATGTGACACTAGAGAGATCCAATAGAAAGAGGCATAATTGCTTACAAAGAGTTGTGTCCCTTTGTCCGTTAACTTTTACCTAACACCATTTATTTATCTACCTTCCACAGCGGTAAGATGTGACACTAGAGAGATCCAATAGAAAGAGGCATAATTGCTTACAAAGAGTTGTGTCCCTTTGTCCGTTAACTTTTACTTAACACCATTTATTTATCTACCTTCCACAGCGGTAAGATGTGACACTAGAGAGATCCCATAGAAAGAGGCATAATTGCTTACAAAGAGTTGTGTCCCTTTGTCCGTTAACTTTTACCTAACACCATTTATTTATCTACCTTCCACAGCGGTAAGATGTGACACTAGAGAGATCCAATAGAAAGAGGCATAATTGCTTACAAAGAGTTGTGTCCCTTTGTCCGTTAACTTTTACTTAACACCATTTATTTATCTACCTTCCACAGCGGTAAGATGTGACACTAGAGAGATCCCATAGAAAGAGGCATAATTGCTTACAAAGAGTTGTGTCCCTTTGTCCGTTAACTTTTACTTAACACCATTTATTTATCTACCTTCCACAGCGGTAAGATGTGACACTAGAGAGATCCCATAGAAAGAGGCATAATTGCTTACAAAGAGTTGTGTCCCTTTGTCCGTTAACTTTTACCTAACACCATTTATTTATCTACCTTCCACAGCGGTAAGATGTGACACTAGAGAGATCCCATAGAAAGAGGCATAATTGCTTACAAAGAGTTGTGTCCCTTTGTCCGTTAACTTTTACTTAACACCATTTATTTATCTACCTTCCACCGCGGTAAGATGTGACACTAGAGAGATCCGATAGAAAAAGGCATAATTTCTTACAAAGAGTTGTGTCCCTTTGTCCGTTAACTTTTACCTAACCCCGATTTATTTATCTACCTTCCACAGCGGTAAGATGTGACACTAGAGAGATCCCATAGAAAGAGGCATAATTGCTTACAAAGAGTTGTGTCCCTTTGTCCGTTAACTTTTACTTAACACCATTTATTTATCTACCTTCCACAGCGGTAAGATGTGACACTAGAGAGATCCCATAGAAAGAGGCATAATTGCTTACAAAGAGTTGTGTCCCTTTGTCCGTTAACTTTTACTTAACACCATTTATTTATCTACCTTCCACAGCGGTAAGATGTGACACTAGAGAGATCCCATAGAAAGAGTCATAATTGCTTACAAAGAGTTGTGTCCCTTTGTCCGTTAACTTTTACCTAAAACCATTTATTTATCTACCTTCCACAGCGGTATGATGTGACACTAGAGAGATCCCATAGAAAGAGGCATAATTGCTTACAAAGAGTTGTGTCCCTTTGTCCGTTAACTTTTACCTAACACCATTTATTTATCTACCATTCCTCAGCGGTAAGATGTGACACTAAAGAGATCCCATAGAAAGAGGCATAATTGCTTACAAAGAGTTGTGTCCCTTTGTCCGTTAACTTTTACCTAAAACCATTTATTTATCTACCTTCCACAGCGATAAGATGTGACACTAGAGAGATCCCATAGAAAGAGGCATAATTGCTTACAAAGAGTTGTGTCCCTTTGTCCGTTAACTTTTACCTGACACCATTTATTTATCTAATTTCCACAGCGGTAAGATGTGACACTAGAAAGATCCCATAGAAAGAGGCATAATTGCTTACAAAGAGTTGTGTCTCTTTGTCCCTTAACTTTTTCCTAACACCATTTATTTATCTACCATTCCACAGCGGTAAGATGTGACACTAGAGAGATCCCATAGAAAGAGGCATAATTGCTTAAAAAGAGTTGTGTCCCTTTGTCCGTTAACTTTTACCTAACACCATTTATTTATCTACCTTTCACAGCGGTAAGATGTGACACTAAAGAGATCCCATAGAAAGGGGCATAATTGCTTACAAAGAGTTGTGTCCCTTTGTCCGTTAACTTGTACCTGACACCATTTATTTATCTACTTTCCACAGCGGTAAGATGTGACACTAGAAAGATCCCATAGAAAGAGGCATAATTGCTTACAAAGAGTTGTGTCCCTTTGTCCGTTAACTTTTACCTAACACCATTTATTTATCTACCTTCCACAGCGGTAAGCTGTGACACTAGAGAGATCCCATAGAAAGAAGCATAATTGCTTACAAAGAGTTGTGTCCCTTTGTCCGTTAACTTTTACCTAACACCATTTATTTATCTACCTTCCACAGCGGTAAGCTGTGACACTAGAGAGATCCCATAGAAAGAAGCATAATTGCTTACAAAGAGTTGTGTCCCTTTGTCCGTTAACTTTTACCTAACACCATTTATTTATCTACCTTCCACAGCGGTAAGCTGTGACACTAGAGAGATCCCATAGAAAGAGGCATAATTGCTTAAAAAGAGTTGTGTCCCTTTGTCCGTTAACTTTTACCTAACACCATTTATTTATCTACCTTTCACAGCGGTAAGATGTGACACTAAAGAGATCCCATAGAAAGGGGCATAATTGCTTACAAAGAGTTGTGTCCCTTTGTCCGTTAACTTGTACCTGACACCATTTATTTATCTACTTTCCACAGCGGTAAGATGTGACACTAGAAAGATCCCATAGAAAGAGGCATAATTGCTTACAAAGAGTTGTGTCCCTTTGTCCGTTAACTTTTACCTAACACCAGTATTCATTAAACGTAAGCTGTTTTTATTTGAGGCTAATGTCAATACTCATCCCAGGACATGGTCAAAATATTAAGGTATACTTGAACTTTTGTAAAAGGTCAAACTAGGGACAGGCAATAAAAGTAAAACTAAAAATGAATATCCCTGATTGAAAAAAGCATCCATAAAAATTCAGATGTAATATCCGATCTTAATTAAATTTTCAGAATTTATTAATTCATGGATTAATCTATTGCATTCACTTATAAATGAAAGTGAAAGTGAAAGTGAAAGTGAAAGTGAAAGTGAAGTATTATTATATTGAAATAAAAACAAACAAAAAAGTTATAGATTATTATATTAATAATTTCAATGTGAAATACGAATATAATATCGGATTGACATCCTAATATGTTATCATACCGACGTAAGCAGAAAAACACAAAGCAATAGCAAATTCACTTCAACAGCAAAACGCTGAAACTAGCCATAAAAATCGGCTCCCACAAGCTATCTAGCAAAAAGGCGCTAAAAACGCCAAAAATATTGATCACGTGATTGTCTACTACTACGTCCGCCAAACCAGGGTTACACAAATAAAAGCAACAGCCATGACAAAATCAGCCTCTTTTTCTCAATTCACCACCATCAGCGTTTAAGATTGTCCCATCAACAGACTCAAATCACTGGGGCAAGAAGCTGCCTGCTGCTGTCTTACTGTCACTCCACGCCGTCTCCCCCTTCCTTCTCATCGGACACAGGACAAATAGTAAGCTTAAACCCTTTCTTTCCTTTTCTCTTTTTTAAGTACCGTCGAACAAACACACACACACACAGACTTACGTTCCGATCATTCATACACTGCAAAAAGGGGGTTGAGAGACGGCTCATGTTCTTTATTTACGTACACATCCAAACACGTGCGTTTTCCAAGAACAAACCTTAAAAGAGACATTTTATACAAACAGTAAAAGGGACATTTCTGTACATAAACTCAGACTTTCATTGAGGAATTTATACAAATTAAATGAACCATGTTAAATAAATTGTTATTGTTTATATGAATGTTTGAGTGCTGGGTTCTCACTTTTGATCTTTTTGTGTTAGTTACTGGCGTATTTTTTTACTCGTTCTTTCATGTTTAACAAGAATACAATTCGTTAGGAACCCCACAATGACGATAGTTGAAATTTAGTGACCATCTTTTCTTTTACAAAGAGATGAAGACATTTAATTTTAATGTCCCACTGTCGCAAAGTTGAATCCCTAAGTTTCTTTTAGAAGTACTTTTGACGAAATATGCAGCAAAATCACACCCTTCACTGTATAGGTCTGTAGATGCCGGAAGAATTTCTATTATGATAGTTTCTGTCCTCGGACTGCTTGTCTTTGGAATTCCATTCCTGCTCCCTGTTTTGCCGACCGTAAAAACATGTAGAAATGTAAAGCTAACGCAAACAAGAATCTTGTTTCTCAGCTCCCCACAAACATTATCAATTATGACATCAGCGGAATATGAAATTTAGTTCAGACGGTTATATTGTAGCGGTTAGCTCCCACGAAATGTCTGCCAAATTGTATTGATTAGTTTTGTCTCTTTCTTTCACTCACCAGTCAAATTAGTCAATCGACGTTACAGTCCCATCAAATGTAACATGTGTCACTAAATGGCAACAGAAGGTGATTGTAGTGTCGTGCCTTCGTGCATTTGGAAACGACAACAATGTTTACACCCGAGATACAAGTGTATCCTTATTACCTCCCTTACATTAATCATTCTGTAATTACCTGTAATTATCTCCCTTGTATATTTCTCATGCTATATAAATAAATGCTTACGTGTCAATCGACCTCTTACGAAGGAAGCGATCGGAGCGCACGCATCAACTGTTTGTCTCTCTTATTTATTTCTGTGTTCATACTTGAATTGTTATGTATGTGAAGCCGTTACCCCGCGAGCCGGACACTAATTGAAACACAATAACAATAGACAAAGCAGCAAAGTGCCCGTTTTTCTCAAAGCCACACTTTTCATTATTCTCTCTCTTTTTTTTAAATTTTTGACTTTATCTTTTAATTTCAGGTGTCAGGTGGACGATGGTCAACAGCACTGAATATTATTGGGATGATTTATGTGGAGTTGAAGCGATGGCTAATTGCGACGGATTGTCCTGCGAAGAGGTGTGCGAATCCCACCCTGGCTGCGAAAAATTTGCAAAGCTGTCAAATTTGTGTATCGACATCAAAAATGTCTCGCAGGCAAATAATTGCGTCATAAAATTGAGAAAAAATCTGCAATTATTTCAACAAGAAAATTCTTGTTAAAATTAAAGCACTTTTTTTTCTTTTTTTTTAAAATTATGTTGAACATTATTTAGAACTAGCAGGGCTACATTGCGTTGCCCGGGACAAAAGTGTAACATGTTTCTATTAAGGAAATTTACCGTGATTCCACCCCTCGGGGTTAATACCATCAAAATGAGAAAGAAGAAGAAGAAGAAAAAAACTATAAGACAGTCTCGCCTGACAAAGTTGTTCTACAACGAAAGCTTGCAAAAAAAAGATTAGATAAATGAGTTTTCATTTAAATTGCACGTTGTGTTGATTTTCAAAAATATTTAATTTAAATACATTTCTATTAAAAATTATCTCTCTTTCCTCCTCCTCCGTTTTCCCACCCCTTCTTTCTCCTCCGTCCATCTGATTCCTCTCTCTCAACATACACATATGTAGTATTATGCAGGGCTTAATAAAAATGACAACACATGTATCTTATGAAAATATAAGATGTAGCTTTATTTGTTGGTGAGGGTGGTGGTTGGAGAGGATTTGTGCACATGGAATCAGACGGTTCATTCTTCTCCGAGACTCGATCGTCAACTGACTTCTTTCAATTTTCGGTTGTTATTATATAACAATTTCGTGGCCACCTCGACGACCTCATCGAGGTTGCACTCGGTGACGGCTTGAACTCATTTGACAATTCAGCAAATCTGTCTATCTTTTCTTGGCATGATACAATTGCACCTGGTAAAATGGCCTTTAACCCTTCCGACATATCTCTTTCTTTTGACATTGGGTTCTTACCGTTTAAGTGATTCAACTGCAGGTGCATATCTTTTTGTCAACATGTTTTTACATTATGACAATTGATCAGTCTATGTCGCTTCTTCGCTGCAGGTGTTTCATGTTTTGGTACAATGTTTTTTTTATCAAAACTGACCTTCATGTTATCGGATAGCTGCCTCTTCCTGTGCAGGTGTTTGTCTGGTTGTGACTTTTATTTTATTTTCAAATAACTTTTTGGTCATCCGATAATTATCTTATCTTTTGACAATCGCCAGGTGCATCTGTTTAAACAACAACTTTTCCGTACACCGACTTCGGATATGTAACACATACACACAGACAACTCGAGGAAGTAGTCAGTGTAAGGGAATTAACTCCGTGAAAAAAATCAGAGTTACTTCCCTTTAGTTAGTGGCTGGAAAACAGACACCCCCCTTGACAAAATGTGCTCCAGTTCAGCGAAATATTATTAAATCTGAGAAACGCTGATCAACAACATACCAACTTTGTGGGTGTTTCTTTTGTAGTTTTGGACTTTTAGCTGGACACTACACACACATAATATATATATATATATATTAAAGAGCATATAGCAGGGTATAAATAATGTTTCGGTTAAAAGTTACAATATTACCACGAAAAGGTATCTTGAAAAAAACTGGAGAGTGAAACGGCTGAGACTTTTTGAAAATGTCACCAATTAAGCTGGATTTTCGCAGTCTCTACCTTTACCGACGTGGGAAGATGAATAAAAGTGTCTAAAAATGAAAACAATATGAAGAACGAACACACGCAGTCAAACAAATTGAAAATAATAAAATGTCAAATCGTCAATAAACACACACACACATCCACCTGACGTCCAGTTGTAAGGTTCTCGTTGGGGATGGCTATTATACAATGCGACACAACGGAGTGTGTAAATATCTTCACTGGACTATTTGTAAAAAGTTGAATATCCAGTGTAGCAGCAAGTCCTTGGAGCATATACCAGAAAGGACAGTTTGAAATAATTTATACACCATCCACTATGACTATGCAATCCCTACAGCTACATATCTAGAAACAAGAGCTGTTAAACCTGACATCGTAATATGGGACAAAAGGGAGAAAGTAGCAACCCTAGTTGAAGTCAGTGTCCCTAATGATGCAGGATTGAACAGAGCAGAAAGGGAAAATATTACGAAATACCATGGTCTTATGTACGACATGAAAAGAAACTGGAATCTTAGGAAAATCTCCATCATACCAGTAATTATAGGAGCAACAGGACTAATGAAGAAGAATTTCAAGAGCTATCTGGCGAGTATACCCGGTGAACCGAGTGCAAGAGAAATACAAAAAAACTGCACTTAAAGGGACGGTTAGAATCTTAAAAAGATCTCTAGGCTGGAGTGTCTGAAATAACCGGTGAATGTCTGGCATCCGGTAGGATGCCCCATCTCCAGCAAAAACAGAAAGATAAGAAATATATATATATATATATATATATATATATATATATATATATATATATTATTCGCCACCACTGACTTCTCACTGCCTGGACTCTCCTCCAACGCTCACAGTAGCTACGGTTACTACTTGTCTTTATCTCTCCATCATGTCAAACCAAAATTTTGATGTACTTGCATGACATTTTTCTTCAAATTATCATCCGCAGGAAGTCTTACAATAATTACGAAACGTTGATGAATATATAAACAAATATCTCTTTCTTTTTTTTTTCCTTTTTCATTTCCCATTACGTCGGATTACTTTAACAAGTTTATACTTTTATTTGTATTTGCGATAGAAAAAATCTGTAAAAAATGTTATAATGTTTCATGTACCTAGTTTTAAATATAGCCATTGAATATTTCTTCACCTTAAAATTTGCTACAACTTTCAGTTAAGATTTTTTAAAAATATTATAATGTTTCATGTACCTAGTTTGAAATATAGCCATTGAATACTTCTTCACCTTAAAATTTGCTACAACTTTCAGTTAAGTTTTTTAAAAATATTATAATGTTTCATGTACCTAGTTTTAAATATAGCCATTAGATACTTCTTCACCTTAAAATTTGCTACAACTTTCAGTTAAGTTTTTAAAAAATATTATAATGTTTCATGTACCTAGTTTTAAATATAGCCATTGAATACTTCTTCACCTTAAAATTTGCTACAACTTTCAGTTAAGTTTTTTAAAAATATTATAATGTTACATGTACCTAGTTTTAAATATAGCCATTGAATACTTCTTCACCTTAAAATTTGCTACAACTTTCAGTTAAGTTTTTTAAAAATATTATAATGTTTCATGTACCTAGTTTTAAATATAGCCATTGAATACTTCTTCACTTTAAAATTTGCTACAACTTTCAGTTAAGTTTTTTAAAAATATTATAATGTTTCATGTACCTAGTTTAAAATATAGCCATTGAATACTTCTTCACCTTATAATTTGCTACAACTTTCAATTAAGTTTTTTTAAAATATTATAATGTTTCATGTACCTAGTTTTAAATATAGCCATTGAATATTTCTTCACCTGTAAATTTGCTACAACTTTCAGTTAAGATTTTTTAAAAATATTATAATGTTTCATGTACCTAGTTTGAAATATAGCCATTGAATACTTCTTCACCTTAAAATTTGCTACAACTTTCAGTTAAGTTTTTAAAAAATATTATAATGTTTCATGTACCTAGTTTTAAATATAGCCATTAGATACTTCTTCACCTTAAAATTTGCTACAACTTTCAGTTAAGTTTTTAAAAAATATTATAATGTTTCATGTACCTAGTTTTAAATATAGCCATTGAATACTTCTTCACCTTAAAATTTGCTAGAACTTTCAGTTAAGTTTTTTAAAAATATTATAATGTTACATGTACCTAGTTTTAAATATAGCCATTGAATACTTCTTCACCTTAAAATTTGCTACAACTTTCAGTTAAGTTTTTTAAAAATATTATAATGTTTCATGTACCTAGTTTTAAATATAGCCATTGAATACTTCTTCACTTTAAAATTTGCTACAACTTTCAGTTAAGTTTTTTAAAAATATTATAATGTTTCATGTACCTAGTTTTAAATATAGCTATTGAATACTTCTTCACCTTAAAATTTGCTACAACTTTCAGTTAAGTTTTTTAAAAATATTATAATGTTTCATGTACCTAGTTTTAAATATAGCCATTGAATACTTCTTCACCTTAAAATTTGCTACAACTTTCAGTTAAGTTTTTTAAAAATATTATAATGTTTCATGTACCTAGTTTTAAATATAGCCATTGAATACTTCTTCACTTTAAAATTTGCTACAACTTTCAGTTAAGTTTTTTAGAAATATTATAATGTTTCATGTACCTAGTTTAAAATATAGCCATTGAATACTTCTTCACCTTATAATTTGCTACAACTTTCAATAAAGTTTTTTAAAAATATTATAATGTTTCATGTACCTAGTTTTAAATATAGCCATTGAATACTTCTTCACCTTAAAATTTGCTACAACTTTCAGTTAAGATTTTAAAAATATTATAATGTTTCATGTACCTAGTTTTAAATATAGCCATTGAATACTTCTTCACCTTAAAATTTGCTACAACTTTCAGTTAAGTTTTTTAAAAATATTATAATGTTTCATGTACCTAGTTTTAAATAAAGCCATTGAATACTTCTTCACCTAAAAATTTGCTACAACTTTCAGTTAAGTTTTTTAAAAATATTATAATGTTTCATGTACCTTGTTTTAAATATAGCCATTGAATACTTCTTCACCTTAAAATTTGCTAGAACTTTCAGTGAAGTTTTTTAAAAATATTATAATGTTTCATGTACGTAGTTTTAAATATAGCCATTGAATACTTCTTCACTTTAAAATTTGCTACACTTTCAGTTAAGTTTTTCCAAAATATTATAATGTTTCATGTACCTAGTTTTAAATATAGCCATTGAATACTTCTTCACCTTAAAATTTGCTACAACTTTCAGTTAAGTTTTTAAAAAATATTATAATGTTTCATGTACCTAGTTTTAAATATAGCCATTGAATACTTCTTCACCTGTAAATTTGCTACAACTTTCAGTTAAATTTTTTAAAAATATTATAATGTTTCATGTACCTTGTTTTAAATATAGCCATTGAATACTTCTTCACCTTAAAATTTGCTACAACTTTCAGTTAAGTTTTTTAAAAATATTATAATGTTTCATGTACCTAGTTTTAAATATAGCCATTGAATACTTCTTCACCTTAAAATTTGCTACAACTTTCAGTTAAGTTTTTTTAAAATATTATAATGTTTCATGTACCTAGTTTTAAATATAGCCATTGAATACTTCTTCACCTTAACATTTGCTACAACTTTCAGTTAAGTTTTTTAAAAATATTATAATGTTTAATGTACCTTGTTTTAAATATAGCCATTGAATACTTCTTCACCTTAAAATTTGCTACAACTTTCAGTTAAGTTTTTTAAAAATATTATAATGTTTCATGTACCTAGTTTTAAATATAGCCATTGAATACTTCTTCACCTTAAAATTTGCTACAACTTTCAGTTAAGTTTTTTAAAAATATTATAATGTTTCATGTACCTAGTTTTAAATATTACCATTGAATACTTCTTCACCTTAAAATTTGCTACAACTTTCAGTTAAGTTTTTTAAAAATATTATAATGTTTCATGTACCTAGTTTTAAATATAGCCATTGAATACTTCTTCACTTTAAAATTTGCTACAACTTTCAGTTAAGTTTTTTTAAAATATTATAATGTTTCATGTACCTAGTTTTAAATATAGCCATTGAATACTTCTTCACCTTAAAATTTGCTAGAACTTTCAATTAAGTTTTTTAAAAATATTATAATGTTTCATGTACCTAGTTTTAAATATAGCCATTGAATACTTCTTCACCTTAAAATTTGCTACAACTTTCAGTTAAGTTTTTTAAAAATATTATAATGTTTCATGTACCTAGTTTTAAATATAGCTATTGAATACTTCTTTACCTTAAAATTTGCTACAACTTTCAGTTAAGTTTTTTTTAAAT
The DNA here is from genome assembly GCA_963556195.1 of Sepiola atlantica. Lineage (NCBI taxonomy): Eukaryota > Metazoa > Mollusca > Cephalopoda > Sepiida > Sepiolidae > Sepiola > Sepiola atlantica. Next base: position 44,078,891 of record OY744552.1, read on the forward strand.
ATTATAATGTTTCATGTACCTAGTTTTAAATATAGCCATTGAATACTTCTTCACCTTAAAATTTGCTACAACTTTCAGTTAAGTTTTTTAAAAATATTATAATGTTTCATGTACCTAGTTTTAAATATAGCCATTGAATACTTCTTAACTTTAAAATTTGCTACAACTTTCAGTTAAGTTTTTTAAAAATATTATAATGTTTCATTACCTAGTTTTAAATATAGCCATTGAATACTTCTTCACCTTAAAATTTGCTACAACTTTCAGTTAAGTTTTTTAAAAATATTATAATGTTTCATGTACCTAGTTTTAAATATAGCCATTGAATACTTCTTCACCTTAAAATTTGCTAGAACTTTCAGTGAAGTTTTTTAAAAATATTATAATGTTTCATGTACCTAGTTTTAAATATAGCCATTGAATACTTCTTCACCTTAAAATTTGCTACAACTTTCAGTTAAGTTTTTTTTAAATATTATAATGTTTCATGTACCTAGTTTTAAATATAGCCATTGAATACTTCTTCACTTTAAAATTTGCTACAACTTTCAGTTAAGTTTTTTAAAAATATTATAATGTTTCATGTACCTAGTTTTAAATATAGCCATTGAATACTTCTTCACCTTAAAATTTGCTACAACTTTCAATTAAGTTTTTTAAAAATATTATAATGTTTCATGTACCTAGTTTTAAATATAGCCATTGAATACTTCTTCACCTTAAAATTTGCTACAACTTTCAGTTAAGTTTTTAAAAAATATTATAATGTTTCATGTACCTAGTTTTAAATATAGCCATTGAATACTTCTTCACCTGTAAATTTGCTACAACTTTCAGTTAAATTTTTTAAAAATATTATAATGTTTCATGTACCTTGTTTTAAATATAGCCATTGAATACTTCTTCACCTTAAAATTTGCTACAACTTTCAGTTAAGTTTTTTAAAAATATTATAATGTTTCATGTACCTAGTTTTAAATATAGCCATTGAATACTTCTTCACCTTAAAATTTGCTACAACTTTCAGTTAAGTTTTTTAAAAATATTATAATGTTTCATGTACCTAGTTTTAAATATAGCCATTGAATACTTCTTCACCTTAAAATTTGCTACAACTTTCAGTTAAGTTTTTAAAAAATATTATAATGTTTCATGTACCTTGTTTTAAATATAGCCATTGAATACTTCTTCACCTTAAAATTTGCTACAACTTTCAGTTAAGTTTTTTAAAAATATTATAATGTTTCATGTACCTAGTTTTAAATATAGCCATTGAATACTTCTTCACCTTAAAATTTGCTACAACTTTCAGTTAAGTTTTTTAAAAATATTATAATGTTTCATGTACCTAGTTTTAAATATAGCCATTGAATACTTCTTCACCTTAAAATTTGCTACAACTTTCAGTTAAGTTTTTTAAAAATATTATAATGTTTCATGTACCTAGTTTTAAATATAGCCATTGAATACTTCTTCACCTTAAAATTTGCTACAACTTTCAGTTAAGTTTTTTAAAAATATTATAATGTTTCATTACCTAGTTTTAAATATAGCCATTTAATACTTCTTCACCTTAAAATTTGCTACAACTTTCAGTTAAGTTTTTTAAAAATATTATAATGTTTCATGTACCTAGTTTTAAATATAGCCATTGAATACTTCTTCACTTTAAAATTTGCTACAACTTTCAATTAAGTTTTTTAAAAATATTATAATGTTTCATGTACCTAGTTTTAAATATAGCCATTGAATACTTCTTCACCTTAAAATTTGCTACAACTTTCAGTTAAGTTTTTTTAAAATATTATAATGTTTCATGTACCTAGTTTTAAATATAGCCATTGAATACTTCTTCACTTTAAAATTTGCTACAACTTTCAGTTAAGTTTTTTAAAAATATTATAATGTTTCATGTACCTAGTTTTAAATATAGCCATTGAATACTTCTTCACCTTAAAATTTGCTACAACTTTCAGTGAAGTTTTTTAAAAATATTATAATGTTTCATGTACCTAGTTTTAAATATAGCCACTGAATACTTCTTCACCTTAAAATTTGCTACACTTTCAGTTAAGTTTTTTTACCTAGTTTTAAATATAGCCATTGAATACTTCTTCACCTTAAAATTTGCTACAACTTTCAGTTAAGTTTTTTAAAAATATTATAATGTTTCATGTCCCTAGTTTTAAATATAGCCATTGAATACTTCTTCACCTGTAAATTTGCTACAACTTTCAGTTAAGTTTTTTAAAAATATTATAATGTTTCATGTACCTTGTTTTAAATATAGCCATTGAATACTTCTTCACCTTAAAATTTGCTACCACTTTCAGTTAAGTTTTTTAAAAATATTATAATGTTTCATGTACCTAGTTTTAAATATAGCCATTGAATACTTCTTCACCTAAAAATTTGCTACAACTTTCAGTTAAGTTTTTTAAAAATATTATAATGTTTCATGTACCTAGTTTTAAATATAGCCATTGAATACTTCTTCACCTTAAAATTTGCTACAACTTTCAGTTAAGTTTTTTAAAAATATTATAATGTTTCCTGTACCTAGTTTTAAATATAGCCATTGAATACTTCTTCACCTTAAAATTTGCTACAACTTTCAATTAAGTTTTTTAAAAATATTATAATGTTTCATGTACCTAGTTTTAAATATAGCCATTGAATACTTCTTCACCTTAAAATTTGCTACAACTTTCAGTTAAGTTTTTTAAAAATATTATAATGTTTCATGTACCTAGTTTTAAATATAGCCATTGAATTCTTCTTCACCTTAAAATTTGCTACAACTTTCAGTTAAGTTTTTTAAAAATATTATAATGTTTCATGTACCTAGTTTTAAATATAGCCATTGCATACTTCTTCACCTTAAAATTTGCTAGAACTTTCAGTGAAGTTTTTTAAAAATATTATAATGTTTCATTACCTAGTTTTAAATATAGCCATTGAATACTTCTTCACCTTAAAATTTGCTACAACTTTCAGTTAAGTTTTTTAAAAATATTATAATGTTTCATGTACCTAGTTTTAAATATAGCCATTGAATACTTCTTCACCTTAAAATTTGCTACAACTTTCAGTTAAGTTTTTTAAAAATATTATAATGTTTCATGTACCTAGTTTTAAATATAGCCATTGAATACTTCTTCACCTTAAAATTTGCTACAACTTTCAGTTAAGTTTTTGAAAAATATTATAATGTTTCATGTACCTAGTTTTAAATATAGCCATTGCATACTTCTTCACCTTAAAATTTGCTACAACTTTCAGTTTAGTTTTTTAAAAATATTATAATGTTTCATGTACCTAGTTTTAAATATAGCCATTGAATACTTCTTCACTTTAAAATTTGCTACAACTTTCAGTTAAGTTTTTTAAAAATATTATAATGTTTCATTACCTAGTTTTAAATATAGCCATTGAATACTTCTTCACCTTAAAATTTGCCACAACTTTCAGTTAAGTTTTTTAAAAATATTATAATGTTTCATGTACCTAGTTTTAAATATAGCCATTGAATACTTCTTCACTTTAAAATTTGCTACAACTTTCAGTTAAGTTTTTTAAAAATATTATAATGTTTCATGTACCTAGTTTTAACTATAGCCATTGAATACTTCTTCACCTTAAAATTTGCTAGAACTTTCAATTAAGTTTTTTAAAAATATTATAATGTTTCATGTACCTAGTTTTAAATATAGCCATTGAATACTTCTTCACCTTAAAATTTGCTACAACTTTCAGTTAAGTTTTTTAAAAATATTATAATGTTTCATGTACCTAGTTTTAAATATAGCTATTGAATACTTCTTTACCTTAAAATTTGCTACAACTTTCAGTTAAGTTTTTTTTAAATATTATAATGTTTCATGTACCTAGTTTTAAATATAGCCATTGAATACTTCTTCACCTTAAAATTTGCTACAACTTTCAGTTAAGTTTTTTAAAAATATTATAATGTTTCATGTACCTAGTTTTAAATATAGCCATTGAATACTTCTTAACTTTAAAATTTGCTACAACTTTCAGTTAAGTTTTTTAAAAATATTATAATGTTTCATTACCTAGTTTTAAATATAGCCATTGAATACTTCTTCACCTTAAAATTTGCTACAACTTTCAGTTAAGTTTTTTAAAAATATTATAATGTTTCATGTACCTAGTTTTAAATATAGCCATTGAATACTTCTTCACCTTAAAATTTGCTAGAACTTTCAGTGAAGTTTTTTAAAAATATTATAATGTTTCATCTACCTAGTTTTAAATATAGCCATTGAATACTTCTTCACCTTAAAATTTGCTACAACTTTCAGTTAAGTTTTTTTTAAATATTATAATGTTTCATGTACCTAGTTTTAAATATAGCCATTGAATACTTCTTCACTTTAAAATTTGCTACAACTTTCAGTTAAGTTTTTTAAAAATATTATAATGTTTCATGTACCTAGTTTAAAATATAGCCATTGAATACTTCTTCACCTTAAAATTTGCTACAACTTTCAGTTAAGTTTTTTAAAAATATTATAATGTTTCATGTACCTAGTTTTAAATATAGCCATTGAATACTTCTTCACCTTAAAATTTGCTACAACTTTCAGTTAAGTTTTTTAAAAATATTATAATGTTTCATTACCTAGTTTTAAATATAGCCATTGAATACTTCTTCACCTTAAAATTTGCTACAACTTTCAGTTAAGTTTTTTAAAAATATTATAATGTTTCATGTACCTAGTTTTAAATATAGCCATTGAATACTTCTTCACCTTAAAATGTGCTACAACTTTCAGTTAAGTTTTTTAAAAATATTATAATGTTTCATGTACCTAGTTTTAAATATAGCCATTGAATACTTCTTCACCTTAAAATTTGCTACAACTTTCAGTTAAGTTTTTTTAAAATATTATAATGTTTCATGTACCTAGTTTTAAATATAGCCATTGAATACTTCTTCACTTTAAAATTTGCTACAACTTTCAGTTAAGTTTTTTAAAAATATTATAATGTTTCATGTACCTAGTTTAAAATATAGCCATTGAATACTTCTTCACCTTAAAATTTGCTACAACTTTCAATTAAGTTTTTTAAAAATATTATAATGTTTCATGTACCTAGTTTTAAATATAGCCATTGAATACTTCTTCACCTTAAAATTTGCTACAACTTTCAGTTAAGTTTTTAAAAAATATTATAATGTTTCATGTACCTAGTTTTAAATATAGCCATTGCATACTTCTTTACCTTAAAATTTGCTACAACTTTCAGTTAAGTTTTTTAAAAATATAATAATGTTTCATGTACCTAGTTTTAAATATAGCCATTGAATACTTCTTCACCTTAAAATTTGCTACAACTTTCAGTTAAGTTTTTTAAAAATATTATAATGTTTCATGTACCTAGTTTTAAATATAGCCATTGAATACTTCTTCACCTTAAAATTTGCTACAACTTTCAGTTAAGTTTTTTTAAAATATTATAATGTTTCATGTACCTAGTTTTAAATATAGCCATTGAATACTTCTTCACTTTAAAATTTGCTACAACTTTCAGTTAAGTTTTTTAAAAATATTATAATGTTTCATGTACCTAGTTTTAAATATAGCCATTGAATACTTCTTCACCTTAAAATTTGCTACAACTTTCAGTGAAGTTTTTTAAAAATATTATAATGTTTCATGTACCTAGTTTTAAATATAGCCACTGAATACTTCTTCACCTTAAAATTTGCTACACTTTCAGTTAAGTTTTTTTACCTAGTTTTAAATATAGCCATTGAATACTTCTTCACCTTAAAATTTGCTACAACTTTCAGTTAAGTTTTTTAAAAATATTATAATGTTTCATGTCCCTAGTTTTAAATATAGCCATTGAATACTTCTTCACCTGTAAATTTGCTACAACTTTCAGTTAAGTTTTTTAAAAATATTATAATGTTTCATGTACCTTGTTTTAAATATAGCCATTGAATACTTCTTCACCTTAAAATTTGCTACCACTTTCAGTTAAGTTTTTTAAAAATATTATAATGTTTCATGTACCTAGTTTTAAATATAGCCATTGAATACTTCTTCACCTTAAAATTTGCTACAACTTTCAGTTAAGTTTTTTAAAAATATTATAATGTTTCATGTACCTAGTTTTAAATATAGCCATTGAATACTTCTTCACCTTAAAATTTGCTACAACTTTCAGTTAAGTTTTTTAAAAATATTATAATGTTTCATGTACCTAGTTTTAAATATAGCCATTGAATACTTCTTCACCTTAAAATTTGCTACAACTTTCAATTAAGTTTTTTAAAAATATTATAATGTTTCATGTACCTAGTTTTAAATATAGCCATTGAATACTTCTTCACCTTAAAATTTGCTACAACTTTCAGTTAAGTTTTTTAAAAATATTATAATGTTTCATGTACCTAGTTTTAAATATAGCCATTGAATTCTTCTTCACCTTAAAATTTGCTACAACTTTCAGTTAAGTTTTTTAAAAATATTATAATGTTTCATGTACCTAGTTTTAAATATAGCCATTGAATACTTCTTCACCTTAAAATTTGCTAGAACTTTCAGTGAAGTTTTTTAAAAATATTATAATGTTTCATTACCTAGTTTTAAATATAGCCATTGAATACTTCTTCACCTTAAAATTTGCTACAACTTTCAGTTAAGTTTTTTAAAAATATTATAATGTTTCATGTACCTAGTTTTAAATATAGCCATTGAATACTTCTTCACCTTAAAATTTGCTACAACTTTCAGTTAAGTTTTTGAAAAATATTATAATGTTTCATGTACCTAGTTTTAAATATAGCCATTGCATACTTCTTCACCTTAAAATTTGCTACAACTTTCAGTTAAGTTTTTTAAAAATATTATAATGTTTCATGTACCTAGTTTTAAATATAGCCATTGAATACTTCTTCACTTTAAAATTTGCTACAACTTTCAGTTAAGTTTTTTAAAAATATTATAATGTTTCATGTACCTAGTTTTAAATATAGCCATTGAATACTTCTTCACCTTAAAATTTGCTACAACTTTCAATTAAGTTTTTTAAAAATATTATAATGTTTCATGTACCTAGTTTTAAATATAGCCATTGAATACTTCTTCACCTTAAAATTTGCTACAACTTTCAGTTAAGTTTTTAAAAAATATTATAATGTTTCATGTACCTAGTTTTAAATATAGCCATTGAATTCTTCTTCACCTTAAAATTTGCTACAACTTTCAGTTAAGTTTTTAAAAAATATTATAATGTTTTATGTACCTAGTTTTAAATATAGCCATTAGATACTTCTTCACCTTAAAATTTGCTACAACTTTCAGTTAAGTTTTTTAAAAATATTATAATGTTTCATGTACCTAGTTTTAAATATAGCCATTGAATACTTCTTCACTTTAAAATTTGCTACAACTTTCAGTTAAGTTTTTAAAAAATATTATAATGTTTCATTACCTAGTTTTAAATATAGCCATTGAATACTTCTTCACCTTAAAATTTGCTACAACTTTCAGTTAAGTTTTTTAAAAATATTATAATGTTTCATGTACCTAGTTTTAAATATAGCCATTGAATACTTCTTCACTTTAAAATTTGCTACAACTTTCAGTTAAGTTTTTAAAAATATTATAATGTTTCATGTACTTAGTTTTAAATATAGCCATTGAATACTTCTTCACCTTAAAATTTGCTACAACTTTCAATTAAGTTTTTTAAAAATATTATAATGTTTCATGTACCTAGTTTTAAATATAGCCATTGAATACTTCTTCACCTTAAAATTTGCTACAACTTTCAGTTAAGTTTTTTAAAAATATTATAATGTTTCATGTACCTAGTTTTAAATATAGCCATTGAATACTTCTTCACCTTAAAATTTGCTACAACTTTCAGTTAAGTTTTTTAAAAATATTATAATGTTTCATGTACCTAGTTTTAAATATAGCCATTGAATACTTCTTCACCTTAAAATTTGCTACAACTTTCAGTTAAGTTTTTTAAAAATATTATAATGTTTCATGTACCTAGTTTTAAATATAGCCATTGAATACTTCTTCACCTTAAAATTTGCTACAACTTTCAGTTAAGTTTTTTAAAAATATTATAATGTTTCATTACCTAGTTTTAAATATAGCCATTTAATACTTCTTCACCTTAAAATTTGCTACAACTTTCAGTTAAGTTTTTTTAAAATATTATAATGTTTCATGTACCTAGTTTTAAATATAGCCATTGAATACTTCTTCACTTTAAAATTTGCTACAACTTTCAATTAAGTTTTTTAAAAATATTATAATGTTTCATGTACCTAGTTTTAAATATAGCCATTGAATACTTCTTCACCTTAAAATTTGCTACAACTTTCAGTTAAGTTTTTTTAAAATATTATAATGTTTCATGTACCTAGTTTTAAATATAGCCATTGAATACTTCTTCACTTTAAAATTTGCTACAACTTTCAGTTAAGTTTTTTAAAAATATTATAATGTTTCATGTACCTAGTTTTAAATATAGCCATTGAATACTTCTTCACCTTAAAATTTGCTACAACTTTCAGTGAAGTTTTTTAAAAATATTATAATGTTTCATGTACCTAGTTTTAAATATAGCCACTGAATACTTCTTCACCTTAAAATTTGCTACACTTTCAGTTAAGTTTTTTTACCTAGTTTTAAATATAGCCATTGAATACTTCTTCACCTTAAAATTTGCTACAACTTTCAGTTAAGTTTTTTAAAAATATTATAATGTTTCATGTCCCTAGTTTTAAATATAGCCATTGAATACTTCTTCACCTGTAAATTTGCTACAACTTTCAGTTAAGTTTTTTAAAAATATTATAATGTTTCATGTACCTTGTTTTAAATATAGCCATTGAATACTTCTTCACCTTAAAATTTGCTACCACTTTCAGTTAAGTTTTTTAAAAATATTATAATGTTTCATGTACCTAGTTTTAAATATAGCCATTGAATACTTCTTCACCTTAAAATTTGCTACAACTTTCAGTTAAGTTTTTTAAAAATATTATAATGTTTCATGTACCTAGTTTTAAATATAGCCATTGAATACTTCTTCACCTTAAAATTTGCTACAACTTTCAGTTAAGTTTTTTAAAAATATTATAATGTTTCATGTACCTAGTTTTAAATATAGCCATTGAATACTTCTTCACCTTAAAATTTGCTACAACTTTCAATTAAGTTTTTTAAAAATATTATAATGTTTCATGTACCTAGTTTTAAATATAGCCATTGAATACTTCTTCACCTTAAAATTTGCTACAACTTTCAGTTAAGTTTTTTAAAAATATTATAATGTTTCATGTACCTAGTTTTAAATATAGCCATTGAATTCTTCTTCACCTTAAAATTTGCTACAACTTTCAGTTAAGTTTTTTAAAAATATTATAATGTTTCATGTACCTAGTTTTAAATATAGCCATTGAATACTTCTTCACCTTAAAATTTGCTAGAACTTTCAGTGAAGTTTTTTAAAAATATTATAATGTTTCATTACCTAGTTTTAAATATAGCCATTGAATACTTCTTCACCTTAAAATTTGCTACAACTTTCAGTTAAGTTTTTTAAAAATATTATAATGTTTCATGTACCTAGTTTTAAATATAGCCATTGAATACTTCTTCACCTTAAAATTTGCTACAACTTTCAGTTAAGTTTTTGAAAAATATTATAATGTTTCATGTACCTAGTTTTAAATATAGCCATTGCATACTTCTTCACCTTAAAATTTGCTACAACTTTCAGTTAAGTTTTTTAAAAATATTATAATGTTTCATGTACCTAGTTTTAAATATAGCCATTGAATACTTCTTCACTTTAAAATTTGCTACAACTTTCAGTTAAGTTTTTTAAAAATATTATAATGTTTCATGTACCTAGTTTTAAATATAGCCATTGAATACTTCTTCACCTTAAAATTTGCTACAACTTTCAATTAAGTTTTTTAAAAATATTATAATGTTTCATGTACCTAGTTTTAAATATAGCCATTGAATACTTCTTCACCTTAAAATTTGCTACAACTTTCAGTTAAGTTTTTAAAAAATATTATAATGTTTCATGTACCTAGTTTTAAATATAGCCATTGAATTCTTCTTCACCTTAAAATTTGCTACAACTTTCAGTTAAGTTTTTAAAAAATATTATAATGTTTTATGTACCTAGTTTTAAATATAGCCATTAGATACTTCTTCACCTTAAAATTTGCTACAACTTTCAGTTAAGTTTTTAAAAAATATTATAATGTTTCATGTACCTAGTTTTAAATATAGCCATTGAATACTTCTTCACTTTAAAATTTGCTACAACTTTCAGTTAAGTTTTTAAAAAATATTATAATGTTTCATTACCTAGTTTTAAATATAGCCATTGAATACTTCTTCACCTTAAAATTTGCTACAACTTTCAGTTAAGTTTTTTAAAAATATTATAATGTTTCATGTACCTAGTTTTAAATATAGCCATTGAATACTTCTTCACTTTAAAATTTGCTACAACTTTCAGTTAAGTTTTTAAAAATATTATAATGTTTCATGTACTTAGTTTTAAATATAGCCATTGAATACTTCTTCACCTTAAAATTTGCTACAACTTTCAATTAAGTTTTTTAAAAATATTATAATGTTTCATGTACCTAGTTTTAAATATAGCCATTGAATACTTCTTCACCTTAAAATTTGCTACAACTTTCAGTTAAGTTTTTTAAAAATATTATAATGTTTCATGTACCTAGTTTTAAATATAGCCATTGAATACTTCTTCACCTTAAAATTTGCTACAACTTTCAGTTAAGTTTTTTAAAAATATTATAATGTTTCATGTACCTAGTTTTAAATATAGCCATTGAATACTTCTTCACCTTAAAATTTGCTACAACTTTCAGTTAAGTTTTTTAAAAATATTATAATGTTTCATGTACCTAGTTTTAAATATAGCCATTGAATACTTCTTCACCTTAAAATTTGCTACAACTTTCAGTTAAGTTTTTTAAAAATATTATAATGTTTCATTACCTAGTTTTAAATATAGCCATTTAATACTTCTTCACCTTAAAATTTGCTACAACTTTCAGTTAAGTTTTTTTAAAATATTATAATGTTTCATGTACCTAGTTTTAAATATAGCCATTGAATACTTCTTCACTTTAAAATTTGCTACAACTTTCAATTAAGTTTTTTAAAAATATTATAATGTTTCATGTACCTAGTTTTAAATATAGCCATTGAATACTTCTTCACCTTAAAATTTGCTACAACTTTCAGTTAAGTTTTTTTAAAATATTATAATGTTTCATGTACCTAGTTTTAAATATAGCCATTGAATACTTCTTCACTTTAAAATTTGCTACAACTTTCAGTTAAGTTTTTTAAAAATATTATAATGTTTCATGTACCTAGTTTTAAATATAGCCATTGAATACTTCTTCACCTTAAAATTTGCTACAACTTTCAGTGAAGTTTTTTAAAAATATTATAATGTTTCATGTACCTAGTTTTAAATATAGCCACTGAATACTTCTTCACCTTAAAATTTGCTACACTTTCAGTTAAGTTTTTTTACCTAGTTTTAAATATAGCCATTGAATACTTCTTCACCTTAAAATTTGCTACAACTTTCAGTTAAGTTTTTTAAAAATATTATAATGTTTCATGTCCCTAGTTTTAAATATAGCCATTGAATACTTCTTCACCTGTAAATTTGCTACAACTTTCAGTTAAGTTTTTTAAAAATATTATAATGTTTCATGTACCTTGTTTTAAATATAGCCATTGAATACTTTTTCACCTTAAAATTTGCTACCACTTTCAGTTAAGTTTTTTAAAAATATTATAATGTTTCATGTACCTAGTTTTAAATATAGCCATTGAATACTTCTTCACTTTAAAATTTGCTACAACTTTCAGTTAAGTTTTTTAAAAATATTATAATGTTTCATGTACCTAGTTTTAAATATAGCCATTGAATACTTCTTCACCTTAAAATTTGCTACAACTTTCAGTTAAGTTTTTTAAAAATATTATAATGTTTCATGTACCTAGTTTTAAATATAGCCATTGAATACTTCTTCACCTTAAAATTTGCTACAACTTTCAATTAAGTTTTTTAAAAATATTATAATGTTTCATGTACCTAGTTTTAAATATAGCCATTGAATACTTCTTCACCTTAAAATTTGCTACAACTTTCAGTTAAGTTTTTTAAAAATATTATAATGTTTCATGTACCTAGTTTTAAATATAGCCATTGAATTCTTCTTCACCTTAAAATTTGCTACAACTTTCAGTTAAGTTTTTTAAAAATATTATAATGTTTCATGTACCTAGTTTTAAATATAGCCATTGCATACTTCTTCACCTTAAAATTTGCTAGAACTTTCAGTGAAGTTTTTTAAAAATATTATAATGTTTCATTACCTAGTTTTAAATATAGCCATTGAATACTTCTTCACCTTAAAATTTGCTACAACTTTCAGTTAAGTTTTTTAAAAATATTATAATGTTTCATGTACCTAGTTTTAAATATAGCCATTGAATACTTCTTCACCTTAAAATTTGCTACAACTTTCAGTTAAGTTTTTTAAAAATATTATAATGTTTCATGTACCTAGTTTTAAATATAGCCATTGAATACTTCTTCACCTTAAAATTTGCTACAACTTTCAGTTAAGTTTTTGAAAAATATTATAATGTTTCATGTACCTAGTTTTAAATATAGCCATTGCATACTTCTTCACCTTAAAATTTGCTACAACTTTCAGTTAAGTTTTTTAAAAATATTATAATGTTTCATGTACCTAGTTTTAAATATAGCCATTGAATACTTCTTCACTTTAAAATTTGCTACAACTTTCAGTTAAGTTTTTTAAAAATATTATAATGTTTCATGTACCTAGTTTTAAATATAGCCATTGAATACTTCTTCACCTTAAAATTTGCTACAACTTTCAATTAAGTTTTTTAAAAATATTATAATGTTTCATGTACCTAGTTTTAAATATAGCCATTGAATACTTCTTCACCTTAAAATTTGCTACAACTTTCAGTTAAGTTTTTAAAAAATATTATAATGTTTCATGTACCTAGTTTTAAATATAGCCATTGAATTCTTCTTCACCTTAAAATTTGCTACAACTTTCAGTTAAGTTTTTAAAAAATATTATAATGTTTCATGTACCTAGTTTTAAATATAGCCATTAGATACTTCTTCACCTTAAAATTTGCTACAACTTTCAGTTAAGTTTTTTAAAAATATTATAATGTTTCATGTACCTAGTTTTAAATATAGCCATTGAATACTTCTTCACTTTAAAATTTGCTACAACTTTCAGTTAAGTTTTTTAAAAATATTATAATGTTTCATTACCTAGTTTTAAATATAGCCATTGAATACTTCTTCACCTTAAAATTTGCCACAACTTTCAGTTAAGTTTTTTAAAAATATTATAATGTTTCATGTACCTAGTTTTAAATATAGCCATTGAATACTTCTTCACTTTAAAATTTGCTACAACTTTCAGTTAAGTTTTTTTAAAATATTATAATGTTTCATGTACCTAGTTTTAAATATAGCCATTGAATACTTCTTCACCTTAAAATTTGCTAGAACTTTCAATTAAGTTTTTTAAAAATATTATAATGTTTCATGTACCTAGTTTTAAATATAGCCATTGAATACTTCTTCACCTTAAAATTTGCTACAACTTTCAGTTAAGTTTTTTAAAAATATTATAATGTTTCATGTACCTAGTTTTAAATATAGCTATTGAATACTTCTTTACCTTAAAATTTGCTACAACTTTCAGTTAAGTTTTTTTTAAATATTATAATGTTTCATGTACCTAGTTTTAAATATAGCCATTGAATACTTCTTCACCTTAAAATTTGCTACAACTTTCAGTTAAGTTTTTTAAAAATATTATAATGTTTCATGTACCTTGTTTTAAATATAGCCATTGAATACTTCTTAACTTTAAAATTTGCTACAACTTTCAGTTAAGTTTTTTAAAAATATTATAATGTTTCATTACCTAGTTTTAAATATAGCCATTGAATACTTCTTCACCTTAAAATTTGCTACAACTTTCAGTTAAGTTTTTTAAAAATATTATAATGTTTCATGTACCTAGTTTTAAATATAGCCATTGAATACTTCTTCACCTTAAAATTTGCTAGAACTTTCAGTGAAGTTTTTTAAAAATATTATAATGTTTCATCTACCTAGTTTTAAATATAGCCATTGAATACTTCTTCACCTTAAAATTTGCTACAACTTTCAGTTAAGTTTTTTTTAAATATTATAATGTTTCATGTACCTAGTTTTAAATATAGCCATTGAATACTTCTTCACTTTAAAATTTGCTACAACTTTCAGTTAAGTTTTTTAAAAATATTATAATGTTTCATGTACCTAGTTTAAAATATAGCCATTGAATACTTCTTCACCTTAAAATTTGCTACAACTTTCAATTAAGTTTTTTTAAAATATTATAATGTTTCATGTACCTAGTTTTAAATATAGCCATTGAATACTTCTTCACCTTAAAATTTGCTACAACTTTCAGTTAAGTTTTTTAAAAATATTATAATGTTTCATGTACCTAGTTTTAAATATAGCCATTGAATACTTCTTCACCTGTAAATTTGCTACAACTTTCAGTTAAATTTTTTAAAAATATTATAATGTTTCATGTACCTTGTTTTAAATATAGCCATTGAATACTTCTTCACCTTAAAATTTGCTACAACTTTCAGTTAAGTTTTTTAAAAATATTATAATGTTTCATGTACCTAGTTTTAAATATAGCCATTGAATACTTCTTCACCTTAAAATTTGCTACAACTTTCAGTTAAGTTTTTTAAAAATATTATAATGTTTCATGTACCTAGTTTTAAATATAGCCATTGAATACTTCTTCACCTTAAAATTTGCTACAACTTTCAGTTAAGTTTTTTAAAAATATTATAATGTTTCATGTACCTTGTTTTAAATATAGCCATTGAATACTTCTTCACCTTAAAATTTGCTACAACTTTCAGTTAAGTTTTTTAAAAATATTATAATGTTTCATGTACCTAGTTTTAAATATAGCCATTGAATAATTCTTCACCTTAAAATTTGCTACAACTTTCAGTTAAGTTTTTTAAAAATATTATAATGTTTCATGTACCTAGTTTTAAATATAGCCATTGAATACTTCTTCACCTTAAAATTTGCTACAACTTTCAGTTAAGTTTTTTAAAAATATTATAATGTTTCATGTACCTAGTTTTAAATATAGCCATTGAATACTTCTTCACCTTAAAATTTGCTACAACTTTCAGTTAAGTTTTTTAAAAATATTATAATGTTTCATTACCTAGTTTTAAATATAGCCATTGAATACTTCTTCACCTTAAAATTTGCTACAACTTTCAGTTAAGTTTTTTAAAAATATTATAATGTTTCATGTACCTAGTTTTAAATATAGCCATTGAATACTTCTTCACCTTAAAATGTGCTACAACTTTCAGTTAAGTTTTTTAAAAATATTATAATGTTTCATGTACCTAGTTTTAAATATAGCCATTGAATACTTCTTCACCTTAAAATTTGCTACAACTTTCAGTTAAGTTTTTTTAAAATATTATAATGTTTCATGTACCTAGTTTTAAATATAGCCATTGAATACTTTTTCACTTTAAAATTTGCTACAACTTTCAGTTAAGTTTTTTAAAAATATTATAATGTTTCATGTACCTAGTTTAAAATATAGCCATTGAATACTTCTTCACCTTAAAATTTGCTACAACTTTCAATTAAGTTTTTTAAAAATATTATAATGTTTCATGTACCTAGTTTTAAATATAGCCATTGAATACTTCTTCACCTTAAAATTTGCTACAACTTTCAGTTAAGTTTTTAAAAAATATTATAATGTTTCATGTACCTAGTTTTAAATATAGCCATTGCATACTTCTTTACCTTAAAATTTGCTACAACTTTCAGTTAAGTTTTTTAAAAATATAATAATGTTTCATGTACCTAGTTTTAAATATAGCCATTGAATACTTCTTCACCTTAAAATTTGCTACAACTTTCAGTTAAGTTTTTTAAAAATATTATAATGTTTCATGTACCTAGTTTTAAATATAGCCATTGAATACTTCTTCACCTTAAAATTTGCTACAACTTTCAGTTAAGTTTTTTTAAAATATTATAATGTTTCATGTACCTAGTTTTAAATATAGCCATTGAATACTTCTTCACTTTAAAATTTGCTACAACTTTCAGTTAAGTTTTTTAAAAATATTATAATGTTTCATGTACCTAGTTTTAAATATAGCCATTGAATACTTCTTCACCTTAAAATTTGCTACAACTTTCAGTGAAGTTTTTTAAAAATATTATAATGTTTCATGTACCTAGTTTTAAATATAGCCACTGAATACTTCTTCACCTTAAAATTTGCTACACTTTCAGTTAAGTTTTTTTACCTAGTTTTAAATATAGCCATTGAATACTTCTTCACCTTAAAATTTGCTACAACTTTCAGTTAAGTTTTTTAAAAATATTATAATGTTTCATGTCCCTAGGTTTAAATATAGCCATTGAATACTTCTTCACCTGTAAATTTGCTACAACTTTCAGTTAAGTTTTTTAAAAATATTATAATGTTTCATGTACCTTGTTTTAAATATAGCCATTGAATACTTCTTCACCTTAAAATTTGCTACCACTTTCAGTTAAGTTTTTTAAAAATATTATAATGTTTCATGTACCTAGTTTTAAATATAGCCATTGAATACTTCTTCACCTTAAAATTTGCTACAACTTTCAGTTAAGTTTTTTAAAAATATTATAATGTTTTATGTACCTAGTTTTAAATATAGCCATTGAATACTTCTTCACCTTAAAATTTGCTACAACTTTCAGTTAAGTTTTTTAAAAATATTATAATGTTTCATGTACCTAGTTTTAAATATAGCCATTTAATACTTCTTCACCTTAAAATTTGCTACAACTTTCAATTAAGTTTTTTAAAAATATTATAATGTTTCATGTACCTAGTTTTAAATATAGCCATTGAATACTTCTTCACCTTAAAATTTGCTACAACTTTCAGTTAAGTTTTTTAAAAATATTATAATGTTTCATGTACCTAGTTTTAAATATAGCCATTGAATTCTTCTTCACCTTAAAATTTGCTACAACTTTCAGTTAAGTTTTTTAAAAATATTATAATGTTTCATGTACCTAGTTTTAAATATAGCCATTGAATACTTCTTCACCTTAAAATTTGCTAGAACTTTCAGTGAAGTTTTTTAAAAATATTATAATGTTTCATTACCTAGTTTTAAATATAGCCATTGAATACTTCTTCACCTTAAAATTTGCTACAACTTTCAGTTAAGTTTTTTAAAAATATTATAATGTTTCATGTACCTAGTTTTAAATATAGCCATTGAATACTTCTTCACCTTAAAATTTGCTACAACTTTCAGTTAAGTTTTTGAAAAATATTATAATGTTTCATGTACCTAGTTTTAAATATAGCCATTGCATACTTCTTCACCTTTAAATTTGCTACAACTTTCAGTTAAGTTTTTTAAAAATATTATAATGTTTCATGTACCTAGTTTTAAATATAGCCATTGAATACTTCTTCACTTTAAAATTTGCTACAACTTTCAGTTAAGTTTTTTAAAAATATTATAATGTTTCATGTACCTAGTTTTAAATATAGCCATTGAATACTTCTTCACCTTAAAATTTGCTACAACTTTCAATTAAGTTTTTTAAAAATATTATAATGTTTCATGTACCTAGTTTTAAATATAGCCATTGAATACTTCTTCACCTTAAAATTTGCTACAACTTTCAGTTAAGTTTTTTAAAAATATTATAATGTTTCATGTACCTAGTTTTAAATATAGCCATTGAATTCTTCTTCACCTTAAAATTTGCTACAACTTTCAGTTAAGTTTTTAAAAAATATTATAATGTTTTATGTACCTAGTTTTAAATATAGCCATTAGATACTTCTTCACCTTAAAATTTGCTACAACTTTCAGTTAAGTTTTTAAAAAATATTATAATGTTTCATGTACCTAGTTTTAAATATAGCCATTGAATACTTCTTCACTTTAAAATTTGCTACAACTTTCAGTTAAGTTTTTAAAAAATATTATAATGTTTCATTACCTAGTTTTAAATATAGCCATTGAATACTTCTTCACCTTAAAATTTGCTACAACTTTCAGTTAAGTTTTTTTAAAATATTATAATGTTTCATGTACCTAGTTTTAAATATAGCCATTGAATACTTCTTCACTTTAAAATTTGCTACAACTTTCAGTTAAGTTTTTTAAAAATATTATAATGTTTCATGTACTTAGTTTTAAATATAGCCATTGAATACTTCTTCACCTTAAAATTTGCTACAACTTTCAATTAAGTTTTTTAAAAATATTATAATGTTTCATGTACCTAGTTTTAAATATAGCCATTGAATACTTCTTCATCTTAAAATTTGCTACAACTTTCAGTTAAGTTTTTTAAAAATATTATAATGTTTCATGTACCTAGTTTTAAATATAGCCATTGAATACTTCTTCACCTTAAAATTTGCTACAACTTTCAGTTAAGTTTTTTAAAAATATTATAATGTTTCATGTACCTAGTTTTAAATATAGCCATTGAATACTTCTTCACCTTAAAATTTGCTATAACTTTCAGTTAATTTTTTAAAAAGTGTTCATTTCCTAACAGATGGATCGGACGAGGTGGATCATTTTATGTGTCTCTGCTTTCGCCAGATTTAGCTCCATTAGATATTTGTATGAGGACATGTGAAAACAATTGTGTATAAAAAAAAAATATAGTTCATTAGAAGATTTGAAAGCTTAAATAACTAGTGTGGTTCCAGGCATTACCGTAAATCAAATGCTGCAAAATCGTATCACCCTTCGTATTGCTAATAAAATTCCAATAAAACCTTTAAAATATAGATTTACTTCTTTCTATCGCATATACAAATAAACTAATAATTGTTTATGTGCACACCGATTTTATGAACAGTCTGTACAAAAGGGCATGCAACACGGAATAAGTAATGTTTCGGTTCAAATCTCCCTACGCTACGACGAAAAGGCATCTTGGAAAAGGCTGGAGATTGCAAACGAAGACATACGAGTATTGATTTACTCCTCTCCAGGAGTTAGGCACAAGGCCAGTTTTTATCTTACTCCCACAAGTAAGATGTGACCCAAGGTCGGGTCGGGAAAGTGGGGTTTAAAAATTGCCTGGGCAGCCCCGTCGGCATTCCCCGGTAGGGGCGCCTCAGGCAGTAAGCAATAAACTTACTCCTCCCCAAAGAGGGGAGGCAAAGCCTGGGAAGGTGGACCTCCCAGAACTGCACAGGACAGACCCGTTGACCGGCGTAAATCAAGACCCGAAAGCCAAGACAACACCAGTATGGGGTGCAGTATCCATCGGAACAGATACTACACTTTGATCTTAGCCAAAAGGCCAAGGAGATACGAGTAATAAAGCGACAAATTCATATATGTGTTCCCAGAAAATGACTAGTTAATATGTCATTTGAATGCATGAACTGCAGTGAAATGTTGCGTGAACTATAGAATTTAGGGTGCTGTTATAGATGACGCGCCTGATTTCCGTGACTTCGTGTCGGCAACGATCGGGCAGGTCACGGAAGCGCCCGAGAGTTGCCGAGACGAAAACGCCAAGCGTTAATGGAAGACTTGCAGGCGATAATATAAGACGAATAAATTCAAAGAACAAAATAAATAAAACTGATTCTTTCACAACTTTCAGAGGTCGTAAGTCTAATTAACACTCCTAGCAAACATATGGCCATTCTTGTCGCCTATCTTTCTAGTATATATGAAAAATGAACATAAACTACAACAAAAAAGGGGGTAAGGCCTGGGAGCATGGTCTCATGACAACAGAACATATAATTCACTACATCCTCAAAATGAAAATCTAATGCCTGAAAGAACTATATCAAAACAAAACAGATACTGCACTGCGCCCTTCCCAACGAACAACAAGTTATCCATGGTAGGATAGTATCATTTCCACAAACCATATACTATACTACTTTTAACGAAAGAGGTAATCTCTGAGAAGATTGTATCATTATAACAGAACATGTATTACACTAACCTCTCTTGAATCGAGTATTGAACGATAGTACATTAGTCTGAAATGGCTTCTTTAACCTATCACCCTTAATAAGCAAGATCATCCTTACAGAACAAAAACTCTTGCCTGATCATAGATAACATTTATTTTTATCTCTAACCTTTATGACACTCTCCCACTTACTGACACCCTTCCTTTTTCTCCATGAATCTTTACTTTCTCCTACTCATTCCGTTTTTTCCCTCACATTTTTAACACTGCAGTCCAATGAAACTTTCTCATGTTCCAAATATTTCAAATATTCCATACCCACCCGTTCAATATAAGCCGACTTCAGCAGTAAAAGGTAATAATGGTATAGATTCGGTTTCAGTCAGACAGATAAAAAATCTCCATAATTAATAGAAATAATAGTTAGGTTTTAGTTTTAGGCAGATTTATACCAACACTCTACATAGATAAAAAGATAAAAATCGAACAAACTGTAGGGTGGGGGGTGGTCGTCAAATGAACCATTTTCAATCAAATGTGTAGAAAGAAATTTTTTTTTTTGGTCGGGGGTCTTGTCAATGTTTTCTTTTTCATTTGTTTCGCTGTTTTTCTTTTTTTTTCTTTTTGCTAAAATAAAACCAAGAAAGAAAGAAAAATGGGTTAGGTGTAGGGTTAGGATTAGGGCTAGGGTTAGGGTTTAGGGTTAGGGTTCCCGTTAGGGTTAGGGCTCTCGTTCTTAGCGATAGCCAAGCCTTCCATTCAAACTGCCAAGCTCTAACTGGAAGACTGGCAGACGATAATATAAGACGAATAAATTCAAAGAAAAAATACATAGATTAAAATCATTTTTTTGAGAAAATAATGTTGTTTTTTATTTGAGGGGAGGGGTAAAATTTTGTCAATGTTTTTATAAGATAAAAGAAAGGAAAAAATGATATTATTACGTCAGCGCTCGGGCGCTTCCGCAGCATGCCCGATCGTTGTCGACGCGAAGTCACGGAAATCAGGCGCGTCATCTATAACAGTACCGAATTTAGTGAGTCAATCGAACTAGACTATAGTTAGTAACTTCTAAGCTAATAACTGAATTGCTATTAACGAATAATATATCTAATAATAGCTGCCTCACTTCAACTATTTTAATACGCGAGTATTGATTTACTCCTCTCCCGAAGTTAGGCACAAGGCCAGTTTTTATCCTACTCCCACAAGTAAGATGTGACCCAAGGTCGGGTCGGGAAAGTGGGGTTTGAAAAGCCAACGCCCGAGAAGGTGAGCACTCTGGCCATTTAAAAATTGCCTGGGCAGCCACGTCGGCATTCCCCGGTAGGGGCGCCTCAGACAGTAAGCAATTAACTTACTCCTCCCCAAAGAGGGGAGGCAAAGCCTGGGAGGCTGGACCTCCTAGAACTGCACAGGACCGACCCATAGACCGGCGTAAGTCAAGACCCGAAGGACAAGACAATACCAGTCTATGGGGTGCAGTATCCATCGGAAAAAAATTGGTCTGAGGCAAGAATGGGGATAGGTGTTTTTTGCTAATTAGGGTGTGTTGAATTCAAATTTATAAATAGTTTTGCTCTATCACCTCTAGTTTTATGGCTTTTAAATAGTCTCATTTTCGTATAAACAGAGAATAAATGTGCATATTTCAAGAGTTGCAGCAGCTTATAACAGATAAAACAGGATAGATAAAGAACACTGATTGAATAAATATACTTGGATGACACAATTACACAATTCACAGTACCATAGACAGTCAAATGTTTTCTTAGAAGATCTGGTATATTTTGCCTCCGGGATGTCACGCAAGACTCCAGCCTGATCAGTCACTCATTAACTTCGGTTGATTGGGGACGTCAGGATGAGGTTATACCAGTCGAGGATTCGTTCTCGACAATCAGACGGCAGGAACTGGGCCATTTCGGCGGCCTTTTATCTGCCGGGCTGAATTATACTGTCCTGGGTTGTTCTAGGAAGTGCGCCCTCCCAGGCCTTGCCTCCCCTCTTTAGGAAGGAGTAAGGTTATTGCTTGCTGCCTGATGCGCCCTGACCGGGGAATTCCGACAGGGTTGCCCAGGCTATTTTTGCTAGGCCAGAGTGCTCCTTCTTTAGGGGCGCTGACTTGACTCTTCCCCACCTTCCCGCACATATTCCTGCAGTGGGTGGGAATTAAATACCATCACGCAAGAGCATCCAGCAGAAGTCTCCCATCATGCCAGGGTTCGATTTGCCTTGATAGTTGCTCTCCATCTTCGTAATGTCTTGGTGGAATCTTTCTCCATGCTCATCACTCACTGCTCCAAGGTTTGACGGGAAGAAGTTGAGGTGGGAATGGAGAAAATGAACTTTGAGTGACATTTGGCACCCCATATCCTCGTAAGACTTTAGCAACTTCTTAACTGCCAAAATCCGTCTTGATATATATATATATATAATCACTTAAATAATAGTGTCATGGATTCGTCCAAACACTTTAAAATGCAGCAACATTTTTGTGAGTAACGGATAAATTTTATTAGACAGACGAACAGCGCAGGTAAAGAATTTTTTTTTGTGTGTCTTAAATAACTAATATAAGTTAGCAAAACATTTATATGGAACAAAACGTAAATTTAGTATAAGGAACGTTTATGTTTTTGTCTTTTAAGGGAAGTGGGGTCTGATCAACTCTGCTGGGAAGCCATGAAATTAAATACTGTCTTGTTTTTAAACAGTTTTTCATGGTAAACAACTGATGATCCCTTAAAATAGTGTTAGAAACTAACTAATATAATAACTGTAAAAAATAAATTGACTTACATGAGTGATTTTCCACTGGAAGACTTGAGACTATAAGTTTTTTATTTTTTTATATATAGTTTTAATGGTTGAGAAACTTCCGAGACTATATATATATATATATATATAATGTAATGCTATCACTTACATTTAGTGCATAATAACTAAGAAAAAGCCATAAGTCTCACAATATTAGAATTAACCCTGAATGGATATACGCCTTTATGTACCGTATATGCACAAAATGCACACTATGCATATCTAAAAAAAGTAGAGGTTTGAAATTGAAAAATTTGAAATCCGTTTATAACGGATTTCAAATTTGAATCCAGCATCCCCAAATTAGGTAAAAACGGGTATTTTTGTGTTTGTCTCAATTTCTTTGTTAATCGGTGAAATTTTTATCACATTGTGCGGCTTGTTTGATTTCAGCGTTAATTTGCATACTTGTGTAAGTGTGATATGATTTGTGATATACTTTCTGATGCATATATATATATATATATAGGGTGGGCAAAAATAAGGGTCCTATTTTTAAAAATTCATAACTTTTTTATTTATTGATTTTTTTTTTTTTTTTTTTTTTAGAATAAGTAAAGGACCCCTCCCGAAGCAAGCAGGAGCCGCATTAGCCCTAAGGAACGTACCCTCATTTAGAAAACATTATTGTTGTTTAAAAAACTCAAAACAGTGTAAAAAACAATACTTTAGTTTTTGTAAGTTTTAAGAAGTGTTTTTCGGCTAAAATTTGTTTTGTTTATTTCAAAAAATCCCGGAAGGGTTAGTCTACACACACATAAAGTTTGGTGAGTTTAACTTTTATTTTGTGGAAGTTATTCAAATTCAAGTTATTCAAATTTAAAGATAGGACCCTTATTTTGGCCCACCCTGTATATGTATATATGTAAGTGATATATATGTGTGTAAGTGATATATATATATATATATATATATTTGTAATGTACTTTCTGATGCATATATATGTAAGTGATATATACATATATATATATATATATTTATATGTGTAAGTGATATATATATATGTGTGTAAGTGATATATATATATATATATATATATATATATGTGTGTAAGTGATATATATATATATGTGTAAGTGATATATATATGTGTGTAAGTGATATATATATATGTGTGTAAGTGATATATATATATATATATATATATATATATGTGTAAGTGATATATATATATATGTGTGTAAGTGATATATATATATGTGTGTGTAAGTGATATATATATATGTGTGTGTGTAAGTGATATATATATATATATGTGTGTGTAAGTGATATATATATATATATATGTGTGTGTGTGTAAGTGATATATATATATATGTGTGTAAGTGATATATATATATATATATATGTGTGTAAGTGATATATATATATATGTGTAAGTGATATATATATATATATGTGTGTGTGTGTGTAAGTGATATATATATATATATATATGTGTGTGTGTAAGTGATATATATATATGTGTGTAAGTGATATATATATATATATATATGTGTAAGTTATATATATATATATATATACATTTAAAAGATATATATATATATGTGTGTGTGTGTGTAAGTGATATATATATATATATATATATATATATATATATATATGTGGTTGTGTAAGTGATATATATATATATATATATATATATATGTGTGTGTAAGTGATATATATATATATGTGCGTAAGTGATATATATATATATATATATATATATATATATATATATATATATTCATTTTACAGAATTGAGGTTTGGTAAAATTATGATATCATAATTTCTTGAAATAATAGTTCTAAAAATTTTTTTTTTTTTTTAAGTTTTAGCATAAATTCAATAGGTTTCATAAACGGCAGTTAAATCTTCTAATTAACGGGTCTGAGTATGAATAAAAATTCAAATTGTTTGAAGTGACTGAGTAATTTAGGATAATTTTTTCCTACGTATAATTGTATTAGTAAATGTATGTCTACTGTTGCAAATTGTTTCCCTATAATCTGTGTACATAAACATTTAATATATGGTGGGATGGAAGGTTTGTTATCCATGTCTAGCCGACGGGAAAGTGTGCGTGTGTGAGTATAGGTTGAGCTTGCCTACTATTAAGCCGAGTATGCGTACTGTCTGGACGTGCGAGTGTGGGTGGAGTAGCAGAGTTTTATGCGTACTGTGTGGTGTGCGTGTATTTTATGTATGTATATTATTGACACTAGACCCTTTCAAATGTGTACGGGTTGCGAGAATTGGTTTATTTCTGATAATGACACGTTGCGAAGAGTTTTATCCCAACCATCTCGATAGCTATGATCTTGTAAAAAGTTATTTTTTTACTGTCAATTTTTATTCTCTGTGTTTTCTTTTTGAACAATTTAATATTTATTTGATTTTGTTGCCCAATAGAGATGTACTACCATTGAAACGCGTTTAACTCGCGTAGACTGTACGAATGTTTATATAAGTTTATTTATAAAGCTCTACTTTGTATTGAGCACTTTTTAGTTCATTTTATCAATATATTTGAACTAAATTAATTCATGTAGATAGATAGATAGATAGATAGATAGATAGATAAATGGGCCAAACATTTATATATATATATATATATATATAACTTTTAAAAACTTTATTAAACCTACTTTACAGTAAATGTAAACAAATATAAATAACACTCTTAGAAAATAACGCGTCCCAACGAGAGTGACACGTGACTTCATATTTCCGAAACAAATGACAACATAAGCTGAAGAGAGCCGGATGGCTAAGTCCTTCTGAGCTTGAAACCGAGGGTACTAATGTTGTACTAATTTATTATGTACCAAATATATATAAATATGAAACTAAAAGTAAACTTTTAGTAGAAAGAACCTATAGTGAAATGGTAAAAGCTCAATATACGAGATAGAGCAATTATAAAGATAGATGGACGAAGAGTGATAAACATGTACGAATGTCCAAATTTATTTCAAACTTCGATAGTTCAATGCAAGGTATATTCTGTAATAAAATTATGTTTATTATTCTTTCCTTAAGCCAATGCTTTTGAAAGATCGAGATCTTATCATCAGAGGAGTTATACAGATAGATAAGTTGGCAATAGAAAAGCCAACATTCAACATTTGAAAAAATATTAAGAAAATGATGGGTGAAAAAAGTTCGTGTAAAAAGATATTGGGTTTCTCCAGGTGGTAATTGTCCGCCAATAAGGTGTCCAATGGAAGGAAATTTCGATGGAGAAAAAAAAGTTTCGTGGAGGCATCACAGAAAGGCGTTCAAAATGAAGTAAATCCAATGGTGAAAATTGAGTTCAAGTTCCTAATTTGACCTTGATTTTAACTTAGGGCTTCTTTTCTCAGAACTACTTCAATTTTCCATTGCTAATGTCATTCGCTTACGACTCATTTCTTGGCCGAGGAAGCATTGTTTTTAAATGGCCAGATTTCTTCATTTTAATTCCGTTTGAGTGCGCTCCATCTACGACTTGAACTCAATTTTCAAAAAAAAAGACAAAATAAGGGAAGCAGGAGTTATGAGGCTGCCGAAAGTAAACCTAGGATCCACGTTTTACTCTCCTTGACGTCACGTGACACATTCGATTTCTCACTTCCGTTTTCTCTGTTCTCACTTCATCCACCGACAGCTACTTTCTAAGGCCACCCAGTATATTACAGAGAAACGAGGATTTCCACTACCGAAAATTTACGCATACTATAAAAACCCAAACACACAGCCTTCTCTTTTTCCGGTTTTTCTTCCGCAGACAACTGCCCGTTTGTTGAACGCAATACCACAGCGCTGTTTCCCAGTTGACTTTAGCATGGTCGTTTTCAAGTCCAATATTAAAAGATTCTTCTTGAGCCGTCCTCTTAAGTAATCAAATTTAACACTTGTCCTCGAGTGGCCTTTGGACCTTGGTGAGCGGTGACTCGTTGGTATAAAAAATGTTACTGATGAACGTTGATGATGATAATTAATAAACTATATGTCCGGTATAAGGTAAACGTGATTTTATCGGAAATACCCAGGCTGATGATGACGTAAGTTATGGAAGAGTTTAGCCTAAGAAGAGTATTTTAAAAAGACGGCGGAGAAACGCGCACAGAACGTTTTCCGCATTATTTCAGGAAGTCGTTAACGATTTTAAATTTAGCAACGCTGGATGGCATCACAGAACAAAATCGTATTACGTTAAGGATTTTAAAATGTTACCACTGATTAAGGGTAGAATAAAGTGTATGAATACTGGTCATTTTAAAGTTTTTTTGGTATTTTCTGGAAAACTAAGGTATATGGTAAACTGAAATTAAAATGCCATCAACTAGACCCTAGAGCCTCTATCTCTGCCAAAAATCAGCTGAATCCATCAAACAGTTGATGAGATACAGGGGTCACATACGTACGTACACACAGATAACATGATTTCATGATTGAACTTTCTGGATCTCTGGGTTGCCTTGACTAATGATGCTGAAATTCTACACACTTATAGAACCTATCAAATAAAATGTTTGTGCAAAGTTTTAACTAATTTGGTTTATTGGTTTTTGAGTTATGATTGATCAAAGAAATGAGATTTCCAGCATAGGCCATTCGTGGGTTTATTAGGGATAGAGCGCTCTCGCGCCTCTCTTGATATATATATATATATATATATATATATATATATATATATATGTGTGTGTGTGTGTGTGCGGTAATTCTCTTCATTTGCTTTTGACACCTGAGGATGCATCGACGAAGAAACGAAAATGTTCGTGAAACCTGAGAAACCTTTGGAACATTTAATTTTTTTTAATACGAAAAAGACCATTATGAAAATTTAAAAAATAAAAAAGGTATAATTAAACAAACGAATGCGGTTATTTTTAACAATGTTTGCATAAATGAGAAAATGCTGCTAAATACACAATATAAATATATATATATATACATATATATATATATATATATATATATATATATATATATATATATACATAGCAATATTAATTTAAAATAAATAATATTAAATTATTGTTACCTACATAGGGAGGGCATGTGGATGAGTGGTTATAGCACTTGTCTTTGGGCTGGACGACCCGGGTTCGATCCCACGGCATGCGAATTTTCGGGTCTGAAAACTCCCTGGGTACCTGACTAAAACTTTTCTTAGCCATGCCCAGCTGTTTTCATTGGCTTCATCGCTTGTGAGTGTTATAAAGCGTCCATTTAGTTGTTTTTCTTTCCACTTTTCCTTTCTTGTCTTTTTGTTTCTGGTTTCAGTGCTTCCGGAGTTGTTTGTTGGGCTGGTGTCTCTTGCTGTGGTGATCAGTCTTTCCGTGTTCTGGGTTACATATTTCTCCAGCTCTTTTTTGGTGTCTTCCACACAGTCTTCTATACTTACCAGTCCTCTACCTCCTTCATTTCTTTTCATGTAGAGTCTGTCCGTATCGTCTTTTGGGTGCAATGCATTGTGCATAGTCATTAGTTTTCTAGTCCTCTGGTCAAGGTGCCTGAGTTCTTCTTTGGTCCAGCCTATGAATGGTTCAGAGTATCTTATTAGTGATACAGCCCATGTGTTTATCCCTTTTACTAGGTTTCTGCTATATAGTTTTGTTTCTAAGAGTTTCCTTGTTCTTCGTAGATATTCTTTTCCAATCTTCTCTTTCATTTCTGTATATTTGATTGTGTCTGCTTCCAGAACTCCCAGGTATTTATAACTCTCTTGTTCTCCTAGCGCCCTCATCTCCTCTTGGTTGGGGAGTTCTATACCTTCTGTCGTCTCCAGTTTTCCTCTTTTAATCTCAAGCAGTGCATATTTTTCTATTCCAAATTCCATTTGGATATCCTGGCTGAATATCCTGGTTGTATTTATCAGCTTTTCCAGTTTTTTTTGTTTTTTGCAAACAGTTTATGGTCATCCATGTACATCAGGTGGTTTATTCTTTGTTCTGTATCCGTAAACCTGTATCCGGCATCACACTTTCTGAGTATGTAGTTGAGTGGCATCATGGCTATTATAAACAATAGTGGTGATAGAGAGTCTCCTTGAAAAATGCCCCTCTGTATTTTTATCTCAGACAGGTGTTGTCCTCCGGCTGTCAGTTTTAGTCTCCATGTTTCCATTGCTTTCTGCATGAGATTAATAATCCTGTCTGGTATTTTGTATATTTTTAAGCATTCAATTATCCATGTTTAGGGGGATTCTGTCGTAAGCTTTCTTGTAGTCAATCCATGCCATGGTTATGTTCTTTTGTCTGCTCTTCACCTCCTTCAAGATCTTTAGATCAATGTATAGTAGATCATGTGCCCCTCTTTGTCCTTTCCGGCACCCTTTTTGTTCCTCGGGGAGCAGTCCACGTTTATCCAGGGATTGGTAGATTTGTTCTCTCAGTTGTGCTGTGAGAATTTTCCACATTATTGGTAGACATGTTATCGGTCTGTAGTTGCTGAGGGTCGTTCCCTTTTTGGGGTCTTTTTGTATTAATGTTGTTCTTCCTTCCGTCATCCATTCTGGTACGTCTGTTTTGCGGATACATCCACTCAATTTCTGCGCTAGTCTTTCATGCAGGGTCGTGAATTTTTTTAACCAGTATGCATGTATTCCATCGTGGCCTGGTGCTCTCCAGTTTGCCATTTTTCTTAGGGTTTTCTTGATCGTTTCTTTGTTGATTTCTGTTTCGGTTCCTTCTTCGATTTCCTGCAGTTCATCTTTCATGTTTTTCAACCATTGGGCATTCTTGTTGTGCTTTTTTGGTCCTTCCTATATGTTACTCCAGAATTGTTTTGTTTCTGTTGAGTTCGGTTGCTCTGTTGTTGTTTTTTCTCCATTTACGTTTTTGTAAAACTGGCTTTCATTGTTTTCAAAGGTCCTGTTCTGTTTGCTCAGTCTTCCTTCTATTGCTGCTATCTTTTGTTTTATTTCTTCATGTTTCTCATTTAGTTTTTCCTTGCGTTTCTGATTTCTGCTTCTTAATCGTTTCATGTCCTCCTTCCTTCTGTTCACGGTTTTAGCTTCTTTCCGAAGTTTGGTGATCTGGGTTTCCAGTCTGATTTCCCATCCAGGTTTTGTCGGTCCACTCTTTTGTCCATTCTCTTCGTTTCTTAGTTTCATACTTACCGATTTTGCCCCTGCATATATCAGGTTGTTTAGGTCTGTAATAGTTTCTGTTGGGATGTGTGTGAGGAGTCTGTTTACTCTTTCTGTTTCTGCTTTTAACTTCTTCGCTACTTCATTCCTGAGAGACGGGAGTTTTGTTTTGTTTTCTAACATGTATCGTCTAATGTTCTCCACTTCACTTGCTTCTTTTTCGTTGTTCTATCTCAGCAGGTTATGTGGTTCCGCAGTCTTCTATCTCATCTGGTTCTGTGATTCCGTAGTCTTCAATCTCTTCAGTTTCAGTGTGTATGTTTTGCCCGTCCTCTTCCTGTGGTTTCTCATTCGGTGGTGTTTCTTGCTCCGTTTCGTCATTAACCTTCTGTCTGATTTCCGTCAGTTCCATCTCCGAGAACCATCCTCGCTTGAGGATCTGTCTTGCTTGATCTGCTATCCTTTGTTCCGTTGTATGGTAGTCACTAGCAATGTCCCAGAGATGTTTCATTCGTTTTCGGAAGCCTCTTTCTGTAGGGTAGCGGCTTTTATAATAGCACTTCATCACCAGTCTGTTCTCTTTCGTGGTCCATTTCTTTCTATATCTTTTCAGTTTGCTGTTTTCGCTCTGGTTTTCCTGTCTTTGGTCTGTGTCCTTGTCATACCTGGAATCAGAGAGGTTACTTACCTGGTTCTTGTCCGTTGTCTTGTTTCTTAAATGAGAAGGGCCAACATTCGCAGGATGCGGACCGGGTCCCCCATGTTGGCTAACGAGGGAGCACATGCCCATCATTACACTCAGGTCTTTCTCCTGAGTCCCACGGCTTGTATTGATATTATTGTGCATTATTCATATTTTGGTGTGTGTGGCCACACCAGGCCCAGGCTTATTGTCTCATTCATTTTAAT
The DNA here is from genome assembly GCA_963556195.1 of Sepiola atlantica. Lineage (NCBI taxonomy): Eukaryota > Metazoa > Mollusca > Cephalopoda > Sepiida > Sepiolidae > Sepiola > Sepiola atlantica. The sequence continues at coordinate 44,109,859 of OY744552.1, forward strand.
GAGTGATATTGTGCACTACCACAAAAAAAAAAAAATAAATAAAAAAATAAAATAAAAATAAAAATAAAAATAAATATATATATATATATTCATATATATATATATATATATATATATATATGTTATATAAGGACATAGTATAAGTTGTCTTGGCTACTCCATGATAGCAGATGCAGGGAGACGATCGGTTCCCCTCCACTTTTCTGCTTTGTGTATTACCAATGTATTCTTGATTGTAGTGCTAGGTGATGGGGGGGTTCTATTTCCGCTGCTACGAATTCTTCATTAATTAAAACTTAATTCTGTTAATTAGGGGCCGATTTTTATCCAGAAGTTTGGGCATCAAATTTCTTCTAAAAGTGATACGCACATATTAAAACCACTTTCTTTTTTTTTTTTTTGCTAAACAAAATGCACACAAAAAAAGAAGAATTAAAAATATACGTCCACTTATCTCTTGGGTTCCTCGTGGGATTAAGTGCCAGTATGGCATTATGGGATGTGTGAGAGAGGGTCGATTTCCGCTGCTACGAATTCTTCATTAATTAAAACTTAATTCTGTTAATTAGGGGCCGATTTTTATCCAGAAGTTTGGGCATGAAATTTCTTCTAAAAGTGATACGCACTTATTAAAACCACTTTTTTTTTAGTTTTTCTTTTTTTTGCTTAACAAAATGCACACAAAAAAGAAGAATTAAAAATATACGTCCACTTATTATTATTATTATTATTATTATTATTATTATTATTATTATTATTATTATTATTATTATTATTATTATTATTATTATTATTATTATTATTATTCCCATCATTATTATTATTATTATTATTATTATTATTATTATTATTATTATTATTATTATTATTATTATTATTATTATTATTCCCATCATTATTATTATTATTATTATTATTATTATTATTATTATTCCCATCATTATAATCACTATTATTATTATTATTATTATTATTATTATTATTATTATTATTATTATTATTATTATTATTATTATTATTATTATTATTATTACTGTTGGTACTATTCCCATCCTTATAATATTTTAGTGACATTGTTTTCCAATTGTTAGTTGTACTCGGCTTAAATTAATAACAATACAACATGAAATCAAAAATAAACTTTAGAATTAAAAAAAACAGTAAAAAAATATAAAATAAAAAATCAAGAAAGAATCAACAAGATTAGATCTAAATGACTAAACCCACGACTATCCACTTAGATGTAAGCCAAACTGGAGACTGTGTGTCCCTTCCTATCGACCCATCCAGCATGATATTGACACGCTGGTGCAATTACTAACACGTATCCAGACATGGGCAACGATATTTATTACACCCTTTTTCTTTTTCTTCCCTTCTCTCCCCTCCCCTTTTCTTATCCTCAACGAGTTTATTTTATTTTATATTTGATTGTCAACAGTTTAAATCTGACCACGTAACTTACCAAAGTTTAAAATTTGAATTTCATTTTTTTTCTTTTTCTTTTCTTTCCCATTTAATTCTGTCTAAGATAAGGATCGGATTTTCATTCTGCATGATGAGATCTCAGTTTGTAACAGCTCTTGATCGATAAAATCGACATGCCAGTGTCGCAGATTTTGCACATGCCTGTATATCTAAAAATAATCATATATATATATATATATATATATAGTCATCCACATACAGACTGTTTCGCTGTATCACAGCTCTTCAGTGCGGCTAGACCAGTTAGCACCTCAAGCCGGGATTGAAACTCAACCGTCGAGTTGACAGTCGGCGCTCCTACCCCTACGCTATCATACGACACTGACTGAATGTAAGTAATATCTCAATGTAAACATTGCAAGTGCCGAAATAAAAATATAAATAAAAATTAATTATAAAAAAATATTTAAAAAATCCAGAGTTACTCCCCTTTATCTTATAGTAAATATATCAAGTTAATAAGTTAATTCGTTAATCTAATTTGACGAAACTCACAATTAGTAATTAATAACACTTCTTTAATAGATGATAATCGAAATCGATAAGTAGATAGATCTAGAATATTTAAAATATGAGACTAATTACTTTACTTTATATTAAAATTCTTAAATTACGATAGAAAGATAAACAAAATAAAAATACGAAGATAAAACAAAGTAAATATTCAAATATAAAAAAAAAAAATTATATATATATATTATCAAAACTAACAGTTTATCGAACACCATACACCTAACCAACATTACACAAATATTTTAAACACCAAATCATATATTTAACATAATATTAAAATAAAACTTAATTTAATTTATATTCCCTGTGAAACTGCTTTATTTGCTGCGGTCTATATCTGGCAGCCATTTTGTTTTGTATTATTCTCTACACAGTCAGAGAAGAAAAAAATATTCTTCTTCTGGTCTAATTATTTTTGACAAAGGGATGTCTTTTCCCGAAATATCAAATAGTGATTTTTAATCACCCGGACATCACACGAACAGCTAAAACACTCTTGCTGTTATGTAAGAAAAAAAAAAGAAAAGGAAAAATAAATAGTAAGTCTTATATCGTATTCGATTTATTGTTATTGTTTTTGTTCCTTTCCTTTCAACTTGCATCTTACCCGGAATTGCATTGCCCACAGCCTTTCAAAAACTTACTACTACTATACCCAGCAATGCTTCAAGCAAACTACCATTCTCTACTATATATATATATATATATATATATATATATATATATATATATATATATATATATATATATATATATATATATATATATAATGTAGAATAAAGACAAGATCATCTCTCGTCGTACAAACCAGCCTTATTCTGTAAATATTTGGATTATTTTCTATGGTGATACCTAAAATACAAGAATTATACATCATTCTCTCCCCAGAATGCGGGATAGGATCAAGATGTAATATCTGTTGTGTTTGAAATAGTATTGCTACTCTATCTGATAGTTTCTCTATCCTGATTAAATAATCGATCAGAAGGGACACTTTAAGGAAAAAAAGATGGCGAATGCTTGATAACAATGATGAACGCTGGTTTAGTTCTGATTGGCTTCTTCTCATCTTGTCGATTGTCGGCCATTATTGTATGAGAGTTGGATTTAATAATATTGGGATTACAAAACAACTACACCGTTCGATTGATTATTACTGTTCAAAAAATTTATTGACCCTAATCGAATTAAGAAAATAAAGGAACACTTTATGAATAAAAGAGCGCTCTCATTTAAAGCTCATTGAGTCAAGACAAGTTCATTTTATATTCCAATAATCATGGTTATTATTTTCGATTCTTATTTTTGCACATTTTCAATAAAAAACATAACATTCCTGTGAGATGTATTTTTACGACTCGTTTCTCTGGAGTTGAGCCAACAAGATTATTAGATTAATATCGGCTCTGCTACACCTCAAGATCATCAGAAAAATCAATAAAGAAGAAAAGTTATCACGTTGAAAAGTCTTGAAGGAAACCTACACAACACTGTGGGTTATTGTGGGCAAAAACAAAGAAAAAACAAAGAAAAAAACCTTCACACGAGAAGAAAAATCTCCTTAGGACGCCATTTTGAATTTTTTCGGTACAAAGTTAGTACACCAAAAATAAATATGCAGACATTCAAGAATTTTTAATTCAGTGAAATTCTTTAATATAGTTATTTATTTTAATTCACTTAATTCACTTTTAATTGCCTAAAATTACTTCATTTAACTTAAAAAATGTCTATTTATCTCATTATCTATTTATCTTTTTTGAAGAGAATACTAATTCAAAGGTACTGATAGTTTATGCTTATACATATATTGTCATAATCAATATATATATATATATATATATATATATATATATATATATATATATATATATAAGCCAACATTGTTAAACATAACAGATGATTCTATGAAGAATTGTAAAACCTGTTAAACTTATGAAACATTTATTATTTTTTTTAAATTTTAATACAATAAAATATCAGAAAAATTGAAAAAAATAAAAAAGGTATAATTAAACAGACGGAGTCTGTTATTTAAAATAATGTTTGCATATATATATATATATATATATATATATATATATATATATATATATATATATAATATATATATAATATATATACATACATACATATATATACATATATATATATATATATATATATATATATATATATATATATATATATATACAAATTAGCAGACCTATTTCTGATAGTTTCACATTAATCTTTGGTTTCTCGCATTCGGTATACCAATGTAATGCCCACTCCTTTTTGTTGTTTATCCTGGCCAGTTCCACTGTCTTCTTCCTTCTTATCGCCTTTTACCCCCTCTCCACACCGCCTCCCCATACTAGCTTAGTAGGTGTGAAAGTGAAAAAGAAAAAGAAAATAAATTAAAATATAAAAAGAAGAATAAGAAACAAAGAAGAATGTGTCGCCCACTTGTCATATTTCAACGTCACTTAAAGTCTTCTCATATGGTCCTATCGGATCATCTTTTCCTTCTCCCATGTGTGTGCCTTCAAAATAAAATCGTTTCCAAAATAAAATCATTATTTTCTCTGAAGACGTACGCCAACACGAACGAAACCGGTCAAATTTCTTGTTTTTTGTTTTTCTCCTGCACTTTAACCTGTTTTCCGGTTGTCATTTTTCACACACACACACACACACACACACACACACACATATATATATATATATATATATATATATATATATATATATATATATATATATATATATATATAAACATTGTTAAACATAACAGACTTTAACCGCTTGATTATACCTTCTTTTTTTTACTTATTTCAATTTTTCTAATCGTTTTTGTGTCAAATTAAAAGCAAATCCATGTACGTTCGAACAAAAAAGCTGAAGAAAAGAAGAGAATTAAAAAACACAGCCGAGAACTCGCACGTGAAGTTAAACGTCAAATGAACAAACCGGCGCAGTTACAGAAAAAAACGTTAACAATTCAAATTCCGGGACGCCAGAATTAGCTTCAAAGGATGAATTGTATTACGTTGAGCATTTTAAAATGTTACTGGTTTCAAAAAAGATCAGCAGAAAATTTGAAATAAATAGAAAAAATTGTATAATCTAGCCAGGGAATTTTGTTATGTATAACAATGTTTGCTTAAATGAAAGAATGCTGCCTAAATACACACACAATACAACACACACATATATATATATATATATATATATATATATATATATATATATATATATATATATATATATATATATATATATATATATGAAGAGTTTGAACGCAAAACGCGATGAATCCAATTCGTTTAAATTGAGACTTTACACAATAAAAACACGAATATATGAAATCTAGACTTCGAATGAAAGCTGATTTGAATTGAAATCAAAAAGAAATTATAATGTAACGCATAGTTTTGGGCGTCGTTGAGTGTTGAAATGCAACACTTTTTGTAGGGACAGTTTCGTGATTTTGAAAATGGCGTTTATCGCGTTTTGCCTACGAACTCTTCATATATATATATAAATAATATAAGTGTTACTACAGTTTTGAAAACGTCGTTAGGAGATATATTTGAAAATTGTTGAGAAACCAGTTAACAGACGCCTGAATTTATATCAATAAACGAAAATTTATTTAAACATTTTCTTCTTTTTTTCATATTTTATAAATCCGAATTTTCGGTTTAAAAAACCATATTCATGGTAAACAGACATTGTATCTTTTATTTTTTTATTTTTCACGGTGAAAATCTGACGGCGTGGCCGAAGATTAACGATTTCCTCAGGGCATTCACTAAACTCTCCAATAACATAGGAGGAGATCCTAAATATTCGGACACGCCGTCAGATTTTCACCATGAAAAATGAAAAAAAATAATACAATGTCTGTTTACCATAAATATGGTTTGTTAAAGCGAAAATTCGGATATATAAAATATTTTTTTAAATGTTTAAATAAATTTTCATTTATTGATATAAATTCACGCGTCTGTTAACTGATTTCTCAAAAAAATAAAAAAAATATATGTATATATATATATTTTTTTGTTTGTTTGTACAGACATGTACAAAAAGCCGCTACACTGGCGTGTCGATGTTATCGATCAGTAATTATTAGAAACTATCATCATCTCATCAGGCGAAAAAGTGTGATCTTTCACTTAGATGTTCATATTGCAAAAGTATATATATATATATATATATATATATATATATATATATATATATATTGCAAAAGTATGTATATTAGTGTTCAGCCTTCGTAAACATGACAGAAACAATTATGCTTCGCCAGTGTTCGAACTCATTAGACATATTACTAAAATATTCATATAAAACCATAAAATCTCGTCACTAATTTAATTTTTCATATAGAAATTATTGTTATCATTTCTGATGACCTAAAAGAAAAAATCACCTTCCATTGATGTTTTATTACAGAGTGGAGGCTTTCATTCCGAATTCATTTCAGACAGGGGGTAAGTCTGTGGTTGTTGTCTAACATGATTTTCGCTTTCTCGCTCTCTCTCACCACTTTAAAGTGTTTCCTCTGGGGACTAGGACAATGCATGTGTTTTATTCACTAGATTTTGCGTGACGGGACTGAAGTACATCTATTATTTTATATACAAATAAATACACATTGGTCCTTATTATAGAGTGGAGGGCGATATATATAAAATAATATAACATTTTCGACAACCCTAACTCTAACCCTAACCCCTAACCCATAACACATAATCCTAACCTTAACCCCTAACCCCTAACCCCAACCCTAACCCTAACCCGAACCCCCAACCCTAGCCCTAACCCTAACCTTAACCCCAAACATGATGGAAAAATAAAACAAAAAATAGGTGAAAATTTCAAATTCATGCGAGTAGTATTATTTTGTGTTCATTTATACATAAATAACACTAAACAATCAAACATTTTGAAAATTTTGCAAAATTCAGTAGGTGCAGGCCAACTAGTTTTTGGCTATTTTAATGTTAATTTCAAAAAGAAAATGTTTTATCAAAAAGCAACAAGTTCAGTCATAAAAATAATGGGTAGGGATAATTATAGTACAAGTCCAGTTAACTTTTTTCTTTTTCATTTTTTTCTTTTAACTTTTTTTCATTTCTTTTTCTTTTTTTTTCATTTTATTCTTTTATTTTATTTTTTCTTTGTTTACATTTTTTTATAAATTCCCTCTAATGACAAATAGTGTGAATCTTTTTCATTTCTTTTTCTTTTTTTTCATTTTATTCGTTCATTTTCTTTTTCTTTTTTTACATTTTTTTATAAATTCCCTCTAATGACAAATAGTGTAAATATTTTTCATTTCTTTTTTTTCTTCATTTTATTCTTTCATTTTCTTTTTCTTTTTTTACATTTTTCTATAAATTCCCTCTAATGACAAATAGTGTACATATTTTTCATTTCTTTTTCTTTTTTCCATTTTATTATTTCATTTTCTTTTACTTTTTTTACATTATTTTATGAATTCCCTCTAATGACAAATAGTGTAAATATTTTTCATTTCTTTTTTTTCATTTTATTCTTTCACTTTCTTTTTCTTTTTTTTTACATTTTTTATGCATTCCCTCTAATGACAAATAGTGTAAATATTTTTCATTTCTTTTTTTTTTCATTTTCTTTTTTCTTTTTCTTTTTTTTTTACATTTTTTATAAATTCCCTCTAATGACAAATAGTGTAAATATTTTTCATTTCTTTTTTTTCATTTTATTCTTTCATTTTCTTTTTTTTACATTTTTTATAAATTCGTCTCTAATGACAAATAGTGTAAATATTTTTCATTTTTTTTTTTTCATTTTCTTTTTTCTTTTTCTTTTTTTACATTGTTTATAAATTCCCTCTAATGACAAATAGTGTAAATATTTTTCATTTCTTTTTTTCATTTTATTCTTTCATTTTCTTTTTCTTTTTTTACATTTTTTTATAAATGCCCTCTAATGACAAATAGTGAAAATATTTTTCATTTCTTTTATTTTCTTCATTTTATTCTTTCATTTTCTTTTTCTTTTTTACATTTTTTTATAAATTTTCTCTAATGACAAATAGTGTAAATATTTTTCATTTCTTTTTTTTTTCATTTTATTCTTTCATTTTCTTTTTCTTTTTTTACATTTTTCTATAAATTCTCTCTAATGACAAATAGTGTAAATATTTCTCATTTCTTTTTTTTTCATTATATTCTTTCATTTTTTTTTACATTTTTTTATATTTTTTTATAAATTCCATCAAATGACAAATAGTGTAAATATTTATCATTTCTTTTTTTTACATTTTATTCTTTTATTTTTATTACATTTTTTATAAATTCCCTCTAATGACAAATAGTGTAAATATTTTTCATTTCTTTTTTTTTTCATTTTATTTTATTTTTTTTTTTTTTGTACATTTTCTATAAATTCCCTCTAATGACAAATAGTGTAAATATTTTTCATTTCTTTTTTTCATTTTATTCTTTCATTTTCTTTTTTTACATTTTTTTATAAATTCTCTCTAATGACAAATAGTGTAAATATTTTTCATTTCTTTTTCTTTTTTTCATTTTATTCTTTTATTTTCTTTTTCTTTTTTTACATTTTTTATAAATTTCATCTAATGACAAATAGTGTAAATATTTTTCATTTCTTCTTTTTTCATTTTATTCTTTCATTTTCTTTTTCTTTTTTTACATTTTTTTATAAATTCTATCTAATGACAAATAGTGTAAATATTTTTCATTTCTTTTTTTCATTTTATTCTTTCATTTACTTTTTCTTTTTTTTAAATTTTTTCATAAATTCCCTCTAATGACAAATAGTGTAAATATCTTTCATTTCTTTTTTTTCATTTTATTCTTTCATTTTCTTTTTCTTTTTATACATTTTTTTATAAATTCCTTCTAATGACAAATAGTGTAAATATTTTTCATTTCTTTTTCTTTTGTTCATTTTATTCTTTCAATTTCTTTTTCTTTTTTACATTTTTTTATAAATTCCCTCTAATGACAAATAGTGTAAATATTTTTCATTTCTTTTTTTTCATTTTATTCTTTCATTTTCTTTTTCTTTTTTTACATTTTTTATAAATTCCCTCTAATGACAAATAGTGTAAATATTTTTCATTTCTTTTTTTTTTCATTTTATTATTTCATTATCTTTTTCTTTTTTTACATTTTTTTATGAATTCCCTCTAATGACAAATAGTGTAAATATTTATCATTTCTTTTTCTTTTTTCCATTTTATTATTTCATTTTCTTTTTCTTTGTTTACATTTTTTATAAATTTCCTTTAATGACAAATAGTGTAAATATTTTTCATTTTTTTAAAATTTTATTCTTTCATTTTCTTTTTCTTTTTTTACATTTTCTATAAATTCCCTCTAATGACAAATAGTGAAAATATTTTTCATTTTTTTCTTCTTTATTTTCATTTTAATCTTTCATTTTCTTTTTCTTTTTTTACATTTTTTATAAATTTCCTTTTTAATGATAGTGTAAATATTTTTCATTTCTTTTTCTTTTTTCAATTTTATTCTTTCATTTTCTTTTTCTTTTTTTACAATTTTTATAAATTCTCTCTAATGACAAATAGTGAAAATATTTTTCATTTCTTTTTTCCATTTTATTATTTCATTTTCTTTTTCTTTGTTTACATTTTTTTATAAATTCCCTTTAATGACAAATAGTGTAAATATTTTTCATTTCTTTTTTTTCATTTTATTCTTTCATTTTCTTTTTCTTTTTTTACATTTTTTATAAATTCCCTCTAATGACAAATAGTGTAAATATTTTTCATTTCTTTTTCTTTTTTTTCATTTTATTCTTTCATTTTCTTTTTCTATTTTACATTTTTTTATAAATTCCCTCTAATGACAAATAGTGTAAATATTTTTCATTTCTTTTTTTTTCAGTTTATTCTTTCATTTTCTTTTTCTTTGTTTACATTTTTTTATAAATTCCCTCTAATGACAAAAAGTGTAAATATTTTTCATTTCTTTTTTTTTTCAGTTTATTCTTTTATTTTATTTTTCTTTTTCTACATTTTTTTATAAATTCCCTTTAATGACAAATAGTGTAAATATTTTTCATTTCTTCTTTTTTCATTTTATTCTTTCATTTTTTTTTTCTTTTTTTACATTTTTTTATAAATTCCCTCTAATGACAAATAGTGTAAATATTTTTCATTTCTTTTTTTTTTCATTTTATACTTTCATTTTCTTTTTCTGTTTTACATTTTTTTATAAATTCCCTCTAATGACAAATAGTGTAAATATCTTTCATTTCTTTTTTTTCATTTTATTCTTTCATTTTCTTTTTCTTTGTTTACATGTTTTTATAAATTCTCTCTAATAACAAATAGTGTGAATATTTTTCATTTCTTTTTTTTCATTTTATTCTTTCATTTTCTTTTTCTTTTTTTACATATCCACTCAGCCAACGGAAGCTGTCACGTAATAAAGGGAAATTAAGATCTATATGTACCTAGAAGCGGGCACAGATAGAAGACTAGTCGAGAGTGTTCGACGAACTTATTCGAAACTTTGCATTAGAGCTGTATGACAGTCTATTTTTAATATCCACGAGAGTTCTAAACTTTAATTTCTTAAAGGGGCCTAGTATAATATTTCAGACGGTCGAGAGGCGCGAACCCGGTTCACAGAGTCAGCCTAGAATCTGCAAGCAGTCGCCATATCCACACACACACACACACACACACACACACATATATATATATATATATATATATATATATATATATATATATATATATATATATATATATATCTTCGCCCTCCCCCCCCACCTCATAACGAGCATGGTTGATACTAGGTTTATTTACTTGAATAAACAACGCTTCCATTATGGAGAGACGAAAACGTTCGTGAAAATATGGCGATTGTTTATACAACATGGACGACAATACCAAATCGGTCGTGCGACGAATCGAAAAAAACGAATCAAAAAATAAATAAACAGAAGCTTGCGCTCCTGTTTAACCATATATATATATATATATATATATATATATATATATATATATATATATATATAATAAAAGTTTTAAAAAGGTTGAAGGCAATGTGAAGTTCCGGATCGCTGGAAGCTGTGAAGAACAAAAACAAAACAAAACCGAAATAAGTCGGATATAGATCGAAAAGGTTTGTTTATTTTTTGCAGACGAACTTACAAGACAGCAAGAGTGGTTGTTCGTAGTAGTCCGGATGATCAGGGATCAATTTGATATATTTCGAGAGATTTTTTTCCTCTCCTTGTCAAAAATAAATAAAAGAAAAATCCCGGATTCCGAGAAAATGCCAGGAGCGCTCCTGGCATTTTCTCGGAATCCGGGATTTTTCTTTTATTCTTTTATTCTTTTATTCTAAAAAAAACGAATAATAAAAAAATAAATAAACAGAAGCTGGCGCTCCTGTTTAACCAAATATATATATATATATATTTGGTTAATTATTTGGTTTTATTATTACTCCCAGCAATGCTTCCAGCAAACTACCAATTTCTCTCTCTCTCTCTCTCTCTCTCTCTCTCTCTATATATATATATATATATATATATATATATATATATATATATATATATATATATATATATATATATATTGTATACATTTTTATTTATACAAATATTATTGGTTACATATGTGCATACATGTTTCGGTTGTACTTCTCTGTCTTCTTTGGTCTGAAGAGGTTCATTCTCTGTGAAGAGTACAACCGAAACATGTATGCACATATGTAACCAATAATGTTTGTATAAATAAAAATTCATACTTAAGAACAGCTCTACTTGGTTAATTATTTGGTTTTATTATTACTCCCAGCAATGCTTCCAGCAAACTACCAATTTATATATATATATATATATATATATATATATATATATATATATATATATATATATATATATATATATATCGTTTAGTCCCGCTTAGTCGATCGATATTGAGCTAAAGTCATGAGGGGCGGATGTAAAGCCTTTCTTCTTATCACCTATTATGATCATGTATTGAGCTTTAAATCCGAGCGCACCTTTATTTGAAGACGTTTCTTTTCATTTCTTTATTCAATTACGGTCAATAAATCCTCGAATCGAAAGAATCGAATCGTTCGATTGTTTTGCCGGCTCAGTATGTAAATCCAACTGCCGTAAATTGATGGCAGACAATCGACCAGATGAGAAAAGGCCAACCAGAAATAAATAACGCCTGTCATTGTTATGAAGCAATCGCCATCTTTTTCTCTTTTTAAAATTGTCCTTTCTGATTGATTATTTATACATGATCGACAAAAAGTATCACAAAAAAAATAGCAACGCTATTTCAAATAGAACAGATACTACACTTTCAATTTTCGAATAATTATCAAATATACATTTTAAGAAATAAAACACACGGAACTCAAACGGGTGCGGAAAATACGGGTCGTTGGTCATCCCCTGTCTACCCTACTTTGTCTATCCTACTCGTAGCTGGAATGATTTCAGTCACCACAATACCACAGTTACTCTAGAGGGCCATTTTTTTCTTGGCCTTTTGGCTAAGATCAAAGTGTAGTATCTGTTCCGATGGATGCTGCACCCCATAGACTGGTATTGTCTTGGCCTTCGGGGCTTGATTTACGCCGGTCTATGGGTCTGTCCTGTGCAGTTCTAGGAGGTCCACCCTCCCAGGCTTCGCCTCCCCTCTTTGGGGAGGAGTAAGTTTATTACTTACTGCCTGGGGCGCTCCTACTGGGGAATGGCGACGGGCTGTCCAGGCAATTTTTAAACCCCACTTTCCCGACCCGACCTTGGGTCACATCTTACTTGTGGGAGTAAGATAAAAACTGGCCTTGTGCCTAACTCCTGGAGATGAGTAAATCAATGCTCTAGAGGGCCATCCTACTTAAAATGTCCCCAATGTGTTTAAAATGTAATTGGATTAATGAATCTCTTTATACATAAAGTGTAATGTATGTGTGTATGTATGCATGTTTGTTTGTGTTCCCTATAGAAATAAAGGTTAGTGAATCTACATCAAATCTTAAAGTTTATTCTTATGTAAAATTTATCAGGGAAAATAATGGAAGTGTTTCCGAATCTCTAAGTGAACCGCTAAAAGAGCTATGAGTCATTTCTAGTGACCTAAAGAAAAAACGGCCCAACCGTTGACATTGCTTTTTATTTTCTTCCTTTTATTATTAGGAGGTAGGGAGAGCTATAACAAATGACGCCGAACTTTTTAACATAAAAGACGTTATCGCAAGTAAAGTGGTTTAACAAAGGGGAGAAGGAAAGAAAAAACGTACAAATCGGCATGAAAACAGAAAGAAAGAAAAGAAAGGAAACATCACATTATGGAAATGGATTTGTGATCTCCCTTCCCTTATTCGTTGGGCAGATGTTTTTTTTATGACGGGACTGGTATATATTTACAAATAAATGCACATTGCTCTTTATTATCAAGTGGGGGATTTTGTGAACGGGATTTGTTGGTGGAAAGTGTATGTAAATAAGTTTATTAAATGCATATCAATTTTAGTTATTAGCTTTCGGATAAAGGTGGTGTGAACCAACTTATTTGTGTGCTTCGTTATGTTACGATTAACAAGGTGGTGTGAACCAACTTATTTGTGTGTTTCGTTATGCTACTATTAACAAGGGGGTGTGAACCAACTTACTTGTATTTTTCTACGACGATTCCAATATGTTACTATTAACTGGCAAGACTACCTGACGTTGCCCGGGATGGATAAGTAAAGGAATACCAGCAGCTGCTTGACTTTTTGTTCTAGTTTTAATGCTGTTTTTGGAACAACTACCAACAAGAATAAAAAGGTATTTTTTGTATGATCCCCTTGCACTAATTTGTTTGCTGGTAATCCCAAAGGAAATTAATCGATGGTAAAAAATAAATAAGTGAATGCAGAAATTACTTATCGACCAATGTAAATTAAAAATGGTTTATGTTATTATTCATGTGTGCATATTTTTTTATTAAATCTAATTTCAATTCCAGTGTACCCAGTTATTTGTAAGGTACGATTATAATTATGGCTAAGTTTATGGAAAAAAATCACCATTCGAAAATGTTAATAATAATGCATTTTGCTGAATTAGGATTTATTTATAGAAAAGGAAAATTGATCGATGTTACAAAATAAAATTACTTTGTTTCGGAATTTTTTAGATAAGGATTGATAATTTTTATCATATAGGTTATTCGGACTACTCTTCTCATCTTAAATGTTATTCCCATAACGTTTCGGCCGATGTAACCTCCGATCTTCTGCAGGTGCGTCTTATCGAACTGGAATCTTTATGTCGAACTCTGAAATCTTTATGTCGAACTCTGGAATCTTTATATGGAACTCTGGAATCTTTATATGGAACTCTGGAATCATTATATCGAACTCTGGAATCATTATATCGAACTCTGGAATCTTTATATCGAACTCTGGAATCTTTATATCGAACTCTGGAATCGTAATATCGATCTCTGGAATCTTTATATCGAACTCTGGAATCGTTATATCGAACTCTGGAATCGTTATATCGAACTCTGGAATCTTTATATCGAACTCTGGAATCGTTATATCGAACTCTGGAATCGTTATATCGAACTCTGGAATCTTTATATCAAACTCTGGAATCTTTATATCGAACTCTGGAATCTTTATATGGAACACTGGAATATTTATATCGAACTCTGGAATCTTTATATCAAACTCTGGAATCGTTATATCGAACTCTGGAATCTTTATATCGAACTCTGGAATCTTTATATCGAACTCTGGAATCGTTATATCGAACTCTGGAATCGTTATATCGAACTCTGGAATCTTTATATCAAACTCTGGAATCTTTATATCGAACTCTGGAATCTTTATATGGAACACTGGAATCTTTATATCGAACTGTGGAATCTTTATATCGAACTCTGGAATCTTTATATCGAACTCTGGAATCGTTATATCGAACTCTGGAATCGTTATATCGAACTCTGGAATCTTTATATCAAACTCTGGAATCTGTATATCGAACTCTGGAATCTTTATATCGAACTCTGGAATCTTTATATCGAACTCTGGAATCTTTATATGGAACACTGGAATATTTTTATCGAACTCTGGAATCTTTATATCAAACTCTGGAATCTTTATATCGAACTCTGGAATCTTTATATGGAACTCTGGAATCTTTATATGGAACACTGGAATCTTTATATCGAACTCTGGAATCTTCATATCAAACTCTGGAATCTTTATATCGAACTCTGGAATCTTTATATCGAACACTGGAATCTTTATATCGAACTCTGGAATCTTTATATCGAACTCTGGAATCTTTATATCAAACTCTGGAATCTTTATATCGAACTCTGGAATCTTTATATCGAACTCTGGAATCTTTATATCAAACTCTGGAATCTTTATATCAAACTCTGGAATCTTTATATCGAACTCTGGAATCTTTATATCGAACTCTGGAATCGTTATATCGAACTCTGGAATCGTTATATCGAACTCTGGAATCTTTATATCAAACTCTGGAATCTGTATATCGAACTCTGGAATCTTTATATCAAACTCTGGAATCTTTATATCGAACTCTGGAATCTTTATATGGAACACTGGAATCTTTATATGGAACGCTGGAATCTTTATATCAAACTCTGGAATCTTTATATCAAACTCTGGAATCGTTATATCGAACTCTGGAATCTTTATATCGAACTCTGGAATCTTTATATCAAACTCGAGAATCTGGTACAGAATTTCCGAAAGGAACCCTATATTTAAACCATGGGCTTAGCTTTATATCGTTCTGTCAGCGATGATCGGGTAGAAGTCTTAAATAATTCGCAATTGTATCCTTAGTATCGCTTGTACTGATGATTGAACCTTCAACCGTCAGAAGACTGTCACTTAGCACTTATATCCATTGCGCCACGGGGTCTTACGGACAAGATTCCAAAGTTCGACGAGATGCACATGAAGATAGTCGGAGGTTACATCGTCCGAAACGCTGTGAGAATAATATCCTATATGAGAACAGTAGTCCGAATAATTCAAATAATACAAATTTACTTAGTATTCGCCAATATAAAATAGGGGGTTTGTTATTATTAATTTGTCAGTTTTTTATTATTAAATCTAATTTCAGTTCTGGTGTATCCCCTCATGTGTAAGGCACGATTACACCGATGGATACTGATATATATATATATATATATATATATATATATATATATATATATATATATATATATATATATATATATATATATATATATATATATCCAAGCAAGCGTCGTTGAACGTCACGGAACTTTCTCGTTTGTAAATCTTCTTCGTGAGGTTCTTAAACCGTCGAGCTATCTTTCTGGTTTCAGGTGGCAGTCTGTAGAGTATTTCCCCGATTGTTCTTAATTCGGCCATTTTTTTTTCGATCGCTTTCGACTTTCTTAGTCGTCTTCAGGATTAGTTTTTTTTTTTAAATAAAGAGACTGGAGTTAATGTATTATAGGTATCGTCTTCTTATTTAAAAAAACTTTATCTTGAAGACGACTAAGAAAGTCGAAAGCGCTCGAAAAAAAAATGGCCGAATTAAGAACAATCGAGAAAGTTCCGTGACGTTCAACAACGCTTGATTAGATATATATATATATATATATATATATATATATATATATATATATTAGAGAATGGTAGTTTGCTTGAAGCATTGCTGGGTATAGTAGTAGTAAGTTTTTGAAAGGCTGTGGGCAATGCAATTCCGGGTAAGATGCAAGTTGAAAGGAAAGGAACAAAAACAATAAAAATAAATCGAATACGATATAAGACTTACTATTTATTTTTCCTTTTTTTTCCTTTTTTTTTTTTTTTTCTTACATAACAGCAAGAGTGTTTTAGCTGTCCGGGTGATTAAAAATCACTATTTGATATTTCGGGAAAAGACATCCCTTTTTCAAAAATAATTAGACCAGAAGAAGAATAATATTTTATTCTTCTCCGACTGTGTAGAGAATAATACAAAACAAAATGGCTGCCAGATATAGACCGCAGCAAAAAAACAGTTTCACAGGGAATATAAATTAAGTTAAGTTTTATTTTAATATTATGTTAAATATATGATTGGTGTTTAGAATATTAGTGTAATGTTGGTTAGGTGTATGGTGTTCGATAAACTGTTATTTTTGATAATATATATATATCATTTTTTTATTTTATTTATTTATTATTTTTTTTATATTTGAATATTTACTTTGTTTTATCTTCGTATTTTTAATTTGTTTATCTTTCTATCGTAATTTAAGAATTTTAATATAAATTAAAGTAATTAGTCTCATATTTTAAATATTCTAGATCTATCTACTTATCGATTTCGATTATCATCTATTAAAGAAGTGTTATTAATTACTAATTGTGAGTTTCGTCAAATTAGATTAACGAATTAACTTATTAACTTGATATATTTATTATAAGATAAAGGGGAGTAACTCTGGATTTTTTAAAATATTTTTTTTTTATAATTAATTTTTTAATTTTTTTTTTTTTTTTTTTAATTTTATAAAATCTTTTTTTTTTGGTGGAGATCTGTATAACAATATTAGTATATATATACAACATATATACACAAATGCATATATACATATATATATACATATCTATGTATTATTGTTTGTTTAATTGTTTATCTATATATATTCATCAATTTCTTTACATATTTGTTTGTTTGTTTTGTTTTTTTTGTTTTTTTTTATTTTAATTTTTTATAATCTTTTTTTTTGGTGGAGATCTGTATAACAATATTAGTATATATATACAACATATATACACAAATGCATATATACATATATATATACATATCTATGTATTATTGTTTGTTTAATTGTTTATCTATATATATTCATCAATTTCTTTACATATTTGTTTGTTTGTTTTTTTTTTGTTTTTTTTTGTTTTGTTTTTTTTATTTATTTATTTATTTATTTTTTATTATTATTATTTACTTGTTTAATTTATTTTATGAATTATTTATTTAATATTTGCATGTTATTTGTATACATTCTATATGTGTTTGGATTTATTAATTAATAATGCTAGGTTATGGAGTGACTTATTTTGGTGGGTTAGACGAGTATGCTGAATATGGTTTTTGGTTTGTGGTTGAAAGTGTGTAAGGATGGAAGTTCATATGGGGAGGGGCCTGTTTGATTGTTTGGGTGTATGGTGAGTTTATTATGGGAGGTGAGTAATGAGTGAAATGGTGGAAACGGACTCTGTTAAGTGTTAGATATGGGGGTTGGTTGGTGGATGGGGGGTAGATATTATAGAATGAAAGGTGAGTAGAGCTCGTGACGTTGATTGAGTGAGGGGTTTAATCTGGAGATGAGGATTGATTCTGTGATTCTAAGGTCACCGATGTTTCTGACAGACGCTAAGATGGAGACGTGAATATCGCGCTGAGTGTTTGAGCAAATCTCTATGTGTTTGTGGAAAGAGGATATACGGGTATTCAAGTGCTCCTTTATGCGCAAGTGTAGCGGTCTTGTAGTGTTGCCGATGTAAAAATTTTTGCATTTATTACACTGTAGTTTGTAAACACAGTTAGTGCGAAGGCACAGACCTGTGTTGGAGATAGGGCAATTGGCCAGGGAGCAGGGTTCGGGTGTGTGGTTAGTGTGTTTATTAGATAGATGTTGGCGTAAGGAGGTGCCAGTATGTGTTAGTTGTATGTTAAGGTTTTCCTTATGTATTGCCTTGCGGATGGAGGTGGTGATCTTATCGCTGAAGAAAGGGAGTTTTTTATCTACGGCTGTCAATGATGCCTATCACCATTGCTTCAACCTCGAGAAAAACCGACTTAAACGGAAATTCACTTGGCTTTCCCAGAAATATTCTCAACCTCACATCACCAAGAACACTAGTACCACCAGAACCTACAACTCCAACAACCACCTCACTAGCCCCCCCATGGTCACTGACCTCACCGGCTCCCTTACTACTGCCGAGACTGAGCTTCTCAGCCTTGGCCCCAAATTCATCACCACCCAAAAGCTAAACGACCACACAAAACTTAAGATCGAGACTCAATTCTGTAGAACAGCTTATCACCTCAAATGGCTCACAGCATTTAATCAACCCACCCTAGACATCCCTAATAATACAACCAACACTACTAATTCCTTCCCTGTCTACCAGCTTGACCACCCACTACACCCACCACCTAGTAACCACCTACTTGATCAAAAACTTTCTAGATTAAAACAGAGGATCCTTGATATACTCCAACAAGAACAACCCCACATCACCCCTAACATCACCAGATCCCAACGCCTTACCCTAGAAAACCTGAAAAATAAAAACCTAGTTTACTTACCCTCTGATAAAGGTAAGGAATTCTGTATCATCTCTCAAGACTCATACAACATACTCGCTCTCGAACATCTTAACAACAACAACCTATACACCCCCGCCCCCAACATTTCAGCCACATTAGTCCAAAACTCCATTAACAACACCTGGTCCCAAATCTGTCTCACACGTAACCTCCCCAAAAAATACAAAATCAACTTCACCACCAAAAATAGCAGACTTCCCACCTTCTACCACCTCATTAAAACACACAAGACCAACACACACACACAAATTAGACCTATAGTCTCTAGGATTGAAGGACCACTCTATAAAATCTCTTGGCTTCTCTCTCAACTACTCAAACCACTACTCTCCACCTTCCCCGCACATGTCAGCAGCTCCGACCAAGTAATTAGCAGACTACACTCACTCCAACACCAACAACTACAAACTAACAACTATATATTTAGCCTAGACGTAATCTCCCTCTACACCTCAATACCCGCACACCCAGCCATAGACCTCATCACCGACCACATATCTTCCTCTGACAACCTAGAGCTCTTCGGACTAACACCTACTGACATTCACAATCTCTTATACATCATCATCGACAACACATACTTTACCTTTCAGCAGCACACTTTCAAACAAATCTCCGGCCTCCCCATGGGTTCTAGCCTTTCCGGTCTCTTAGCCATCACCTACATGAACCGGTTAGAACAACGAGCACTTAACTCCTGCCTCTCCTATATATTCTTCTCCAGATATATAGATGACATTCTAATCCTTACATCCTCTCAAGACGAAGCCACACAAATATTCAACACATTCAACAACACCGACCCCCACATACAATTCACCATAGAACACCCAAACGAGTCCGGCTCACTCTCTCTCCTTGATTTCAACCTTAACATCACCGAAGATGGCTCTATACACACTAACTTCTATAGGAAACCTGCCTGCAAAAACCTTTTCATACACTATAAGTCTGCCCTGCCCACAAAAGCCAAATTAAGTTATGCCCATAATGAAATTACCCGAATACAAAATAAATGCTCTTCTGCTGCTGACAAAATATCACACACTAAAAACTTCCACCAAACCCTCCAAAATAATGGCTACCCCGCCCCAACCATAGCCCACCTAAATAAGCCCAAAACACGTAGACACCGCACCCTCGCTAACACATGCTTCTTAAAACTCCCTTTCTTCAGCGATAAGATCACCACCTCCATCCGCAAGGCAATACATAAGGAAAACCTTAACATACAACTAACACATACTGGCACCTCCTTACGCCAACATCTATCTAATAAACACACTAACCACACACCCGAACCCTGCTCCCTGGCCAATTGCCCTATCTCCAACACAGGTCTGTGCCTTCGCACTAACTGTGTTTACAAACTACAGTGTAATAAATGCAAAAAAATTTACATCGGCAACACTACAAGACCGCTACACTTGCGCATAAAGGAGCACTTGAATACCCGTATATCCTCTTTCCACAAACACATAGAGATTTGCTCAAACACTCAGCGCGATATTCACGTCTCCATCTTAGCGTCTGTCAGAAACATCGGTGACCTTAGAATCACAGAATCAATCCTCATCTCCAGATTAAACCCCTCACTCAATCAACGTCACGAGCTCTACTCACCTTTCATTCTATAATATCTACCCCCCATCCACCAACCAACCCCCATATCTAACACTTAACAGAGTCCGTTTCCACCATTTCACTCATTACTCACCTCCCATAATAAACTCACCATACACCCAAACAATCAAACAGGCCCCTCCCCATATGAACTTCCATCCTTACACACTTTCAACCACAAACCAAAAACCATATTCAGCATACTCGTCTAACCCACCAAAATAAGTCACTCCATAACCTAGCATTATTAATTAATAAATCCAAACACATATAGAATGTATACAAATAACATGCAAATATTAAATAAATAATTCATAAAATAAATTAAACAAGTAAATAATAATAATAAAAAATAAATAAATAAATAAATAAAAAAAACAAAAAAAAAAAAAAAAAAAAAAACAAACAAACAAATATGTAAAGAAATTGATGAATATATATAGATAAACAATTAAACAAACAATAATACATAGATATGTATATATATATGTATATATGCATTTGTGTATATATGTTGTATATATATACTAATATTGTTATACAGATCTCCACCAAAAGAAAAGATTATAAAAAATTAAAATAAAAAAAAACAAAAAAAAAAAAACAAACAAACAAATATGTAAAGAAATTGATGAATATATATAGATAAACAATTAAACAAACAATAATACATAGATATGTATATATATATGTATATATGCATTTGTGTATATATGTTGTATATATATACTAATATTGTTATACAGATCTCCACCAAAAAAAAAAGATTTTATAAAATTAAAAAAAAAAAAAAAAAAAATTAAAAAATTAATTATAAAAAAAAAATATTTTAAAAAATCCAGAGTTACTCCCCTTTATCTTATAATAAATATATCAAGTTAATAAGTTAATTCGTTAATCTAATTTGACGAAACTCACAATTAGTAATTAATAACACTTCTTTAATAGATGATAATCGAAATCGATAAGTAGATAGATCTAGAATATTTAAAATATGAGACTAATTACTTTAATTTATATTAAAATTCTTAAATTACGATAGAAAGATAAACAAATTAAAAATACGAAGATAAAACAAAGTAAATATTCAAATATAAAAAAAAAAAAAATAAATAAAATAAAAAAATGATATATATATATTATCAAAAATAACAGTTTATCGAACACCATACACCTAACCAACATTACACTAATATTCTAAACACCAATCATATATTTAACATAATATTAAAATAAAACTTAACTTAATTTATATTCCCTGTGAAACTGTTTTTTTGCTGCGGTCTATATCTGGCAGCCATTTTGTTTTGTATTATTCTCTACACAGTCGGAGAAGAATAAAATATTATTCTTCTTCTGGTCTAATTATTTTTGAAAAAGGGATGTCTTTTCCCGAAATATCAAATAGTGATTTTTAATCACCCGGACAGCTAAAACACTCTTGCTGTTATGTAAGAAAAAAAAAAAAAAAAAAGGAAAAAAAAGGAAAAATAAATAGTAAGTCTTATATCGTATTCGATTTATTTTTATTGTTTTTGTTCCTTTCCTTTCAACTTGCATCTTACCCGGAATTGCATTGCCCACAGCCTTTCAAAAACTTACTAATATATATATATATATATCAGTATTTCAAGAAAATCTCTACAAGTTACCTATTCTGAGAAAAATCCCCAAGAAAAAAACTACAACTTACCTATTCAGAAAACAAATTTTAAGAAAAAATCTAGAAGGTTTCTATTCTGAGACAATTTTCATGAAAAATAGAGAAGTTACTCATTCCGAGAAGTGATCTCAAGAAAAAAACTACAACTTACCTATTCAGAAAACAAATTTTAAGAAAAAATCTAGAAGGTTCCTATTCTGAGACAATTTTCATGAAAATTAGAGAAGTTACTTATTCCGAGAAGTGATCTCAAGAAAAAAACTACAACTTACTCATTCAGAAAACAAATTTTAAGAAAAAATCTAGAAGGTTCCTATTCTGAGACAATTTTCATGAAAAATAGAGAAGTTACTTATTCCGAGAAGTGATCTCAAGAAAACATCTAGAGGTTACCTATTCCGAGAAAAAACCCAAGACAACATTTAGAAGTCACTTATTCCGAGAAAATCTCAACAAAGGATCTAGACGTTACTTATTCCGAGAAAAAACTCAGGACATGTAGAGGTCACTTATTCCGCTTATTTTTTAATGTTTTAAACAACAAAACAAATAAAACAAGCAAAACAGAGCGAAATTACTGTTATCAAATAAATATTTTTAACCCCAGCCCTAAACCATAACCCTTAACCCTAACCCTAACTCTAAACCATAACCCTAACCCTAAACCCTAACCCCTAAACCTAGCCCTAAACCCTAACCCTAACCCTAAACCCTAACCCTAACAATAACAAAAAACAAAACAAGCAAAACATCATTATCATAGGACGCAGCACCGTATCAAAATTGTCGTCTGGTACAAATCGGCTCGTCAACTCTCGGGCGTTTGCGTAGGACAGCCGAACGCTTCCGAGTCGAACCTCACGAAAACTGGGTCAGGATCGATATCAGTACCTTAATTTCTAATATGAAAATGATTAGTGTCTAATCAGTAAGTAATCACGAGAATTAAAAAAATAGAATGCTGCAACCAGGAATTGAACTCAGATCACTTAAAATTAAAAGCCCTTTATGTCTTACTCTAGGGTCGAAGCCATAGTACTGAGTAACCTTTGTCAGCCGACGTCCCAACAGCTGAACACTAGAACAAAGAATCACCAGAACGCTGTAAATAATTTGTATTTCAATCAAAAAGTAAAATCTCCATTGTATTGAAGTAAGCAATTTTCATCAAACGAAAAAAAAGGCTTGGTGTAATTGTATCTTTTCTTAGTTATCATCGATTGGTTATCCGAAATATTCAATCAGATGTTTGGTCAACTAAAAGAGCAATTCTAGGTATTCATTTTAATCTCTGAAACAATACAACAAATAAAAAAGTGATCAATACCAAAAAAAGGCGTGACAAAAACTATAAAAAGGAGAAACAAGAGAGACGACATGCGAATACAAGTTCATTCAACACTTGACTCTTGCTTCAAACGAACGCTCATCACCAGAAAGACATCGACAATGCAACAAGTTGGGGTCTTCCTGCTTTTAATTGCAACTGGTAAGTATAAATTATATCGTTTTCAAATTGAGATTTGAGATTTGATGTCTTTTTATCTATAAACCTACCTGGATTCAGGTTTTCTTTGTCAAATTAGGGTCCTGCACTAGCCCTTGCGTAGGTGGGGCTATGATAAGTAAATGAGTGTCACGTGTTTACAAAATTCCTTGATATTTTGATGACAGTGAACCCCTTCATCTGTCATCGTATATTTACGCTTAATGATTTATCGCTATGTGTTTATTTCTATGTGTTTATTCTTATGCGTCTATTGTTATGTGTTTATCGCAATGTGTTTTGTTATGTGTTCATAGTTGTGCGTTTATTGCTATCTGTTTATTATTATGTGTTTATCCCTATGTGTTTATTATTGCATGTTTATTGTTGTGTGTTTGTTGTGCGTTTATTGCTATCTGTTTATTGTTATGTGTTTATTGTTATGTGTTTATCGCTATGTGTTTTTGTTGAGTGTTTATTGTTGTGCGTTTATTTCTATGTGTTTATATTTATGCGTTTATTGTTGTGTTTATCGTAATGTGTTTTTGTTATGTGTTTATTGTTGTGCGTTTATTGCTATCTGTTTATTGTTATGTGTTTATCTCTATGTGTTTATTTCTATGTGTTTATTGTTATGCGTTTATTGTTATGTGTTTATCGCAATGTGTTTTTGTTGTGTGTTTATTGTTGTGCATTTATTGCTATCTGTTTATTGTTATGTGTTTATTGTTATGTGTTTATTATTGCATGTTTATTGTTATGTGTTTATTGTTATGTGTTTATGTTATATGTTTATCGCTATGTGTTTATTATTGTGTGTTTATTGTTGTGCGTTTATTGTTACTGTTAGATTATAGGTGCCCTGCATTTCTAAAAGGAGTGGAGGTCAACAAGTATTAATTTGATCGGGGTGAATTTGTTGGATCCAGTGAGAAACTTTTAGGATCTATCGGGTGAAATATTTAATAGTATTTGATCTTACAAATAAATCAAGCATTGAAAAAAAAAAGATTGACAAGCTTTTTATATCACAATAAAATGGATTTCTGCTTCAAACAATGAACTCTTTACGTTATAGACATCAAAATTAGTATTTATCGCAATTGTTATCCACTTTTAAAAGAGTGGTGTTTTTTTTTTTAAATATTAATAAGTTGATGCGTCACACTTCGACATCATACAAGTGAATGGAAATGATGAGTTTTCGTTAATCTGTAATTTACCCGACAATGATGAAGTCTAAAACATGTCCTTATTCACCCAACAACAATCTTAAGGCCAAGATGGCAGTCAAGAATTTCGGTATCAAGTCCATAAATTCGGCTTCACCTCATTTTACAAAGGTGGCGGTTAAGATGATTTCATTGAGTGGGGGTGAATTTGTTGGATTCAGTGGAGGTTAAACTGACATCTATTTTGGGTGATTTAGCGCTATGTTTTTATTGTTATGTGTTTAGCGCTGTGTTTATTGTTATATGTTTATTATGTGTTTACTGTTATGTGTTTCTGATTATGTGTTTATTGCTATGCGTTTATCGCTATGTGTTTATTTTGTGCGTTTATTGTTGTGCGTTTATTGCTATCTGTTTATTACTATGTATTTACT
This sequence comes from Sepiola atlantica, assembly GCA_963556195.1. Taxonomy (NCBI): domain Eukaryota; kingdom Metazoa; phylum Mollusca; class Cephalopoda; order Sepiida; family Sepiolidae; genus Sepiola; species Sepiola atlantica. The sequence continues at coordinate 44,135,638 of OY744552.1, forward strand.
ATTAATTTATGTGTGTTTTTTATTTTTTTTTTGTTGTGCCTCTTTGAGCATTACTTTGTAAAGCATTTTCGCAATCTAACACTTAAAACAATTATTGCACTGACATTTACGTTATTAACAAAACACCAACAGTAAGATCAAATACTATTAAATATCTCACCCGATAGATCCTAAAAGTTTCTCCTTTAATTCACATTTTACCATTATTTTAGATTCCATTATAAAATGTTTTACATTGCTACCGTTCTTAATCTGATGTTAGAACTTGTTCCAAAAATATATTGCTCTATAAGAAAACAATTTCATTAGTTAATGTATTTGTTTTGTTTTATAGGTGCCTTAAGAGTAAAGTTCCATATCTTTTTCAATGAAAGTGTTCGGTTTTAGAACGCCTAAACACAAACAATGCGTTTATAATTATGTTGACATGATAAACACATTGAAAACTTTTTTATAGTTGCCTTGACAGTAAAGTTTCATATCTTTTTCAATGAAAGTGTTCGGTTTTAGAACGCCTAAACACAAACAATGTGTTTATAATTATGTTGACATGATAAACACATTGAACACTTTTTTATAGTTGCCTTGACAGTAAAGTTTCATATCTTTTTCAATTAAAGTAATCGGTTTTAGAACGCCTAAACACAAACAATGTGTTTATAATTATGTTGACATGATAAACACATTGAAAACTTTTTTATAGTTGCCTTGACAGTAAAGTTTCATATCTTTTTCAATGAAAGTGATCGGTTTTAGAACGCCTAAACACAAACAATGTGTTTATAATTATGTTGACATGAGAAACACATTGAAAACTTTTTTATAGGTGCCTTGACAGTAAAGTTCCATATCTTTTTCAATGAAAGTGATCGGTTTTAGAACGCCTAAACACAAACAATGTGGTTATAATTATGTTGACATGATAAACACATTGAAAACTTTTATATAGTTGCCTTGACAGTAAAGTTTCATATCTTTTTCAATGAAAGTGTTCGGTTTTAGAACGCCTAAACACAAACAATGTGTTTATAATTATGTTGACATGATAAACACATTGAAAACTTTTTATAGGTGCCTTGACAGTAAAGTTCCATATCTTTTTCAATGAAAGTGATCGGTTTTAGAACGCCTAAACACAAACAATGTGGTTATAATTATATTGACATGATAAACACATTGAAAACTGTTTTATAGGTGCCTTGACAGTAAAGTTTCATATCTTTTTCAATGAAATGGGTCGGTTTTAGAACGCCTAAACACAAACAATGTGTTTATAATTATGTTGACATGATGAACACATTGAAAACTTTTTTTATAGGTGCCTTGACAGTAAAGTTCCATATCTTTTTCAATGAAAGTGTTCGGTTTTAGAACGCCTAAACACAAACAATGTGTTTATAATTATGTTGACATGATAAACACATTGAAAACCTTTTTATAGGTGCCTTGACAGTAAAGTTCCATATCTTTTTCAATGAAAGTGATCGGTTTTAGAACGCCTAAACACAAACAATGTGGTTATAATTATATTGACATGATAAACACATTGAAAACTGTTTTATAGTTGCCTTGACAGTAAAGTTTCATATCTTTTTCAATGAAAGTGATCGGTTTTAGAACGCCTAAACACAAACAGTGTGGTTATAATTATGTTGACATGATAAACACATTGAAAACTTTTTTTATAGGTGCCTTGACAGTAAAGTTCCATATCTTTTTCAATGAAAGTGATCGGTTTTAGAACGCCTAAACACAAACAATGTGGTTATAATTATGTTGACATGATAAACACATTGAAAACTTTTATATAGTTGCCTTGACAGTAAAGTTTCATATCTTTTTCAATGAAAGTGATCGGTTTTAGAACGCCTAAACACAAACAATGTGTTTATAATTATGTTGACATGATAAACACATTGAAAACTTTTTATAGGTGCCTTGACAGTAAAGTTCCATATCTTTTTCAATGAAAGTGATCGGTTTTAGAACGCCTAAACACAAACAATGTGGTTATAATTATATTGACATGATAAACACATTGAAAACTGTTTTATAGGTGCCTTGACAGTAAAGTTTCATATCTTTTTCAATGAAAGTGGTCGGTTTTAGAACGCCTAAACACAAACAATGTGTTTATAATTATGTTGACATGATGAACACATTGAAAACTTTTTTTATAGGTGCCTTGACAGTAAAGTTCCATATCTTTTTCAATGAAAGTGTTCGGTTTTAGAACGCCTAAACACAAACAATGTGTTTATAATTATGTTGACATGATAAACACATTGAAAACTTTTTTATAGGTGCCTTGACAGTAAAGTTCCATATCTTTTTCAATGAAAGTGATCGGTTTTAGAACGCCTAAACACAAACAATGTGGTTATAATTATATTGACATGATAAACACATTGAAAACTGTTTTATAGTTGCCTTGACAGTAAAGTTTCATATCTTTTTCAATGAAAGTGATCGGTTTTAGAACGCCTAAACACAAACAGTGTGGTTATAATTATGTTGACATGATAAACACATTGAAAACTTTTATATAGCTGCCTTGACAGTAAAGTTTCATATCTTTTTCAATGAAAGTGATCGGTTTTAGAACGCCTAAACACAAACAATGTGTTTATAATTATGTGTACATGATAAACACATTGAAAACTTTTTCATAGTTGCCTTGACAGTAAAGTTTCATATCTTTTTCAATGAAAGTGTTCGGTTTTAGAACGCCTAAACACAAACAATGTGTTTATAATTATGTTGACATGATAAACACATTGAAAACTTTTTCATAGTTGCCTTGACAGTAAAGTTCTATATCTTTTTCAATGAAAGTGTTCGGTTTTAGAACGCCTAAATACAAACAATGTGGTTATAATTATGTTGACATGATAAACACATTGAAAACTTTTTTATAGGTGCCTTGACAGTAAAGTTCCATATCTTTTTCAATGAAAGTGTTCGGTTTTAGAACGCCTAAACACAAACAATGTGTTTATAATTATGTTGACATGATAAACACATTGAAAACTTTTTCATAGTTGCCTTGACAGTAAAGTTCTATATCTTTTTCAATGAAAGTGTTCGGTTTTAGAACGCCTAAATACAAACAATGTGGTTATAATTATGTTGACATGATGAACACATTGAAAACTTTTTTTATAGGTGCCTTGACAGTAAAGTTTCATATCTTTTTCAATGAAAGTGTTCGGTTTTAGAACGCCTAAACACAAATAATGTGTTTATAATTATGTTGACATGATAAACACATTGAAAACTTTTTCATAGTTGCCTTGACAGTAAAGTTTCATATCTTTTTCAATTAAAGTGTTCGGTTTTAGAACGCCTAAACACAAACAATGTGTTTATAATTATGTTGACATGATAAACACATTGAAAACCTTTTTATAGGTGCCTTGACAGTAAAGTTCTATATCTTTTTCAATGAAAGTGATCGGTTTTAGAACGCCTAAACACAAACAATGTGTTTATAATTATGTTGACATGATAAACACATTTAAAACTTTTTTATAGTTGCCTTGACAGTAAAGTTTCATATCTATTTCAATGAATGTGTTCGGTTTTAGAACGCCTAAACACAAACAATGTGTTTATAATTATGTTGACATGATGAACACATTGAAAACTTTTTTATAGTTGCCTTGACAGTAAAGTTTCATATCTATTTCAATGAAAGTGATCGGTTTTAGAACGCCTAAACACAAACAATGTGTTTATAATTATGTTGACATGATAAACACATTGAAAACTTTTATATAGCTGCCTTGACAGTAAAGTTTCATATCTTTTTCAATGAAAGTGATCGGTTTTAGAACGCCTAAACACAAACAATGTGTTTATAATTATGTTGACATGATAAACACATTGAAAACTTTTTTATAGTTGCCTTGACAGTAAAGTTTCATATCTATTTCAATGAAAGTGTTCGGTTTTAGAACGCCTAAACACAAACAATGTGTTTATAATTATGTTGACATGATAAACACATTGAAAACTTTTTTATATGTGCCTTGACAGTAAAGTTCCATATCTTTTTCAATGAAAGTGTTCGGTTTTAGAACGCCTAAACACAAACAATGTGTTTATAATCATGTTGACATGATGAACACATTGAAAACTTTTTTGTAGGTGCCTTGACAGTAAAGTTCCATATCTTTTTCAATGAAAGTGTTCGGTTTTAGAACGCCTAAACACAAACAATGTGTTTATAATTATGTTGAACTGATGAACACATTGAAAACTTTCAAATCAGCTTTTAGATTGTGGCATTTTGGACTGGCGAACTGCAGAAAGCTTCAATCTTTACTTTTTTAATTTAGCATCGCACTTCATACCGCTGGTCATGCCTTTAGATTAGTATGTATATATATTGGTCAGTATGTATATATATTGGTCAGTTCTTATGTATAAAAATGTGATCGATTGAGTCACCCGTTCATCTCGGTTTAGATAGATTATGTGAATCGGAAAAAAGTCGGTGTGCAAAGCCAGTTAAATATAAACAAAAATAAAAAGACAAAATCCCAATTTAGTCACTTTCTGCTCGTTATATCCTCTCTTTCTCTCACTCTCAATCTTCCACTTTTCTCTCTCCTTCTCTTTCCCTCTCTCCCTATCTCTCTCTCCCTCTCCCTCCCCCCCTCTCTCTCTCTCTCTTTTTCTTCTTTCTTTCTCTCTCTCTCTCTCGTTTCCTCTCAGGTTAATTTGTATTACTCTCCATCTCCCTGCTCCCTTCTCTCTCCCCTCTCTCTCCCCTCTCTCCCCTCCCTCTCTCCCTCTCTCCCTGCTCTCCTCTCCCTCCCCCCTCTCTCTCTTTCTTCTCTCTCTCTCTCGTTTCCTCTCAGCTACGAGTTAAATTGTATTTCTCTCCATCTCCCTGCTCTCCTCTCTCTCCCCTCTCTCTCCCCCTCTCTCCTTTCCTCCTCTCTCTCTCTCTCGTTTCCTCTCAGCTACGGGTTAAATTGTATTACTCTCCATCTCCCTGCTCCCCTCTGTCTCCCCTCTCTCTCTCTCGCTCTCTCCCTCCCCCCCCTCTCTCTCTCTCTCTCTCTTTCTTTCTTCTTCTCTCTCTCGTTTCCTCTCAGCTACGGGTTAAATTGTATAACTCTCCATCTCCCTGCTCCCCTCTCCCCCCTCCATATCTCTCCTCTCTCTCTCTCCTTCCTCTCTTTCTCTTTCTTCTCTCTCTCTCCCCACTCTCTCTCTCTCTCTCTTTTTCTTCTCTCTCCCCGCACCCTCTCTTTCTCTTTCTTCTCTCTTCCCTCTCTCTCTCTCTCTCCCTCTCTCTTTCTTCTCTCTCTCTCTCGTTTACTATCAGCTACGGGTAAAATTGCATTACTCTCCATCTCTCTCTCTCTCTCTCTCTCTCTCTCTCCCCTTCTCTCTCTCTCTTACTCTCTCTCTCGTTTCTTCTTAGCTACAGAGTAAATTGCTTTTCTTTATAATGGTCTACTCTAATCTTTCTATCTGTGCCTTTCTTTATTACTTTTGATTCTTAATAAACAGAGAAAGAAGGAGTTATATAAGCGAGAGTTATAGAGATCGTATCAAATAAAAGCGGGTGGCCTAACAAGATGCATTGGAAGAAGGTGAGAGTTATATACAGAAACTTAATAAGATATGAGTCACTTGATGAGACAAAGGCAAATCAAATCTGATTAGAAGAGTTACAAATATTAAAATGTATTTACAAATATATAACTCAATCCCAACACTAAGAGAAAACTTTCACATGTGTTTTGTGTGATTGAAATATAGAGGAAAAAAGTATTAGGGAAACAAAGGTAGATTAATTCAGCTTTAGCTATATAAATATATATATATATATATATATATATATATATATATATATATATATATATATTTATTTATAAAATACAGAAATTCAATGTAACATCAGTACCGTCGGTTTCAAAGCGGGAGGTTGATCCCGATTATCGTCAGCTGATAAACATATTCAGGAATGGTGGGACTTATTCGGTCACGTCTGAGATCACGTAGGACGTGATCTGTGTAAAATGGGGGGGGGGGGGTTACATATGTGTGCATGAGGGGTTAAATTTAGATTCTAATATTTAAATTGTTAATGTATATAGAATTGTTATTAATTAAAATAAAGCAGAAGGAAAAGTTTTTTTGTAATATATAAAAAGTGTAAGAAATTCTGTAGGGTAGGGGTCGGGGTTTGGGGGCCAGGGAGTATAGGGGAAAGACGAAGTAGAGATGCAGGGTAAGACACCGAGGGGAGGGGGGAGAGAAGGGAGGGTCTAGGTGTGGTGAACATTGATAGCCATTGGTTCTAAGGTTCGGCACCGCCGCTAGCTTTTCGCCCCCATATCGTAGCATAAAGTGTAAGAGTGGGGAAGATGGGAATAATATTACTGTTAATAATAATAGTCAAAATAATAATAATGGTGGTGGCCCGGCGAATTTAGAAGATAAAAATAAAAATAAACAAATAAATAAAGATAATAATAAGGATAAAAAAATAATAAAAACATAATAAAAATCCCGCGTGGCAGGGAAAAATACTGTAGGCATAAGCGTGTTATTAAAATAGCACTGGCTATTTGGTGTAACGGTTTCCGGGTGTCAAGCGGGTCCTAAAGTGTGATACTGAGTGAAGTGTGGAGAGGTATAAGGGAATGGATTTGGGGAGCTTGAAAATTTTAAAGGTTAGGTGACTTAAAGCGGAGGTTATGGAAAGTAGAGGATATGGAAGTACTATAGCAAAATTATAGAACGATAAATGAGCCTCGGATCTAACTGACCGATTCACTATCAACAGGTTCGGCTGTTGACGGCCCGAAAGAGCCTGCTACGAATCTGTTGATAGTGGATCGGGCTCTAAGGGTGTATTAAAAAGATCAAATATTTAAGGGGTCCGGCACGGGAGAAGTCTAATGGAAATTGGATGTCTGTCTAACGGCTGTCTATGGCATTATCTAAAGTTGGTGTTTACAAAGGGGTGGTGTTTACAAAACAGGTAGTTCTTCGTCGTCGAGGGGGGGGGGGGAGATAATTAATCGATAAAGGTAGGTGTCTGATTCTAATAATTGGGGTTGCTTGGGGTGGGTGGATAACTTAATAAGAAATATAAAAAAATATTTAAGAAAATAAAAAAATAAATATATAGAAAAATATAATAAAATAAAATAAAACGATAATAAAAAAACACAATAATAAAAAAACACCAATAAAGAATAAAAAATAAAAAATAAAAAATAAAAAATAAGAAGAAATAAAATATAAATAAAAAATGTTAAAAATATATAAAAAGGGTATTAAGAAAATAAAATTTAAAAATTTAAAAAATTAAAAAATTAAAAAATTAAAAAATTAAAAATAAAAATTAAAAAAAATTAAAAAAATTAAAATTAAAAAAATTTAAAAAATAAGAGATATAAAAAAATGAGAGATATAAAAAAATTAGGGAATTACGTTTATATCTAGGGTTAGGTGAGGGGGTAAGGGTCATATGGGGTTGAGAAATGGAGTGGTTGGTCAAGGCAGGGTGTGCAAGATGGGTTTGTCTTAGTCATTATTGTGTCGGTCAGTCCAGTTTATGAGGAGTGCTTTGCGTCTGTGGATACAGCCTCGGAATACCTCATCTCTTGAGTTTAAGCAGGTGATATGCGGGTCCATAATGGCTCGTAATATGTGGTATTTTTCCGCATCGCACAAGGGGCACTTGTTGATGGCTGGGGAGAAAGATGGTCTTCTCTCGATGTTCTTCCATTTAATGGTGAATGGGGTCCCGTCGTCTTTCAGTTGCCATATTCGGGTTGCAAGGCTGGTGTTGGCTCTGGCTCTGTATTTGAATGTATGCCTATGTACATATAGTCTGTTTTTGAAGGGTCCTTGTGTCATTCCAATATATTTTTCTGTTAACCCGCTGGGGAGGCTTGTAACATTAGCCTCATAAATTAGGGAGCTGACTTTGCAATTCCCCTCTAAAGGGCAGTCGTTCTTGTTATGGCACGAGCATCCTGTGGGGTCTGGTGTCTTGGATTCTGTGGAGATGATTTTCCTTATGGATGGGGCGGTGGAATAGCTCACCTTGACTGTGTTCCTGTTGAAGAGTTTGTGCAGGCTGTGTGTGGGAGGGAAATGCTTATCGAGTAAACGGAGGAAGGCATGGCCTACCCTTGTTCTGGTGTTTAGTGAAAAAGGAGGTGAGAACCAGATAATCGATCTCCCCCTATTACGTCTGCTTTGTGCTGGGTTTCTGGCGGGTGTGAATTTAATATCTTCTCTGAAGCCACTGTCTCTTAGTGCTCTGTTGTAGTAAGGTGCCGCTTGTGTGAAGATTTCTTGGCTGGATGACAGATTAGAAATTCTCTGGCTGATGTTATTCACCAGGTTCTTAAAAACGGTAGGGGGTGGCATGAGCCTTTGTGGATATATTGCAGGGTTTCATTTGGTTTGTGGAAGGGTCTGTGGGTGTTATTGGCTAGGTTCAAGGTGGAATCCAGGAAATCCACCTGGTCCAAGTTTGTCTTGATGGTAATCTTAAAACCGAGGCTATGGAATGTCTCGGTTAAGTGTTTCCTTAATCTATCCAAGGTGATTCCGCTACAATTTCGTGATAGGCAAAGTCCGTCATCTCTGTAAAGCCCGAAGAGGTGGTCAGGGAATTTCTTCTGGAGGGTGTCTAGAATAAATAAACCTACCAGGTCGCAGATGTCTGCACTATCAAAAGCTCCCATCGCCACGTCAAATGGGTCCTCTGGGTAGGATTTTTTAACCCAAGCCCTTTCTTCGAAGAAAAGAAGGGTTTGCCTTGCCTGCATAATCGTGTCTCTCTCTAGTTCTTTGATACTTGTATATGAGAGTGCAAAATTAAGGGCCTTGTCCAGGGTGTCTCTGGTGATGGATGGGTAAAAGTCAACAATATCCAGTTATATATATATATTTATATATATAAATATTAATGAGTTATTACCTACAGACATCAATGTTCTATGCTTACGCAATCTTCAGCGCAGGAAGTTTATTTCCGACGGTCGGCGGGCGCGAACTCCGATCACAAATCGCCACTGATTCGCAGTCAAGTCACAAATTAGCTAGGAAGTTAGGAGGAATTTAACTTTGCAAATGTCAAGTCGGCGAGTATTTGCAACGAGCAGCGAAGAGTGATCAACAACAACAAACCTATATATATATATATATATATATATATATATATATATATATATATATATATAGATTTAGATTTTTCACTTATAAAATAGATCATTCAGTGAAGACCGGGGTTGTTCCAATAAAAAACAAGCTCGATGATACTCGATTACAGAGTACAGAGCATTTATATGTGATTTTATGAAGGCTTGCCAAAGCATTCCTTTCAAGACACCAATGATCACCATTAAAGATATTTTTTCTTACAAATACTATTTATTCAAATTAAATGTTTTTTCCTACACGTGTTTCACTACCAAGCAGTTACTTGCTTGGCAGATCATCAGGGAAATTAAATGTCTGGAATACTGGTTTCAACTGCCGACAAAACACAATGTGGCGTTGTAATAGTTGAGGTCACTTAGGAAGAGAAGAGGAAAAAAATAAAAATAAAAATAAAAGTCAAACTTAAAAAGCAAGGAAGAACAACGATAAAAAAAGAAAGTCCTAGAAAAGTCTTAGAAAAGTAGCTTGTGCATTATTTCTTCCACCAGGCCAACAAGCAAATAATCGGTCCCAAATACATTCAATAAAACCACAAAACCGGAACAATGTGCGATAATACACTTTCACGTCGGCCGGTACAATGATGAATAAATCCCCCCCCCTCAAGAAAACAAAAGAACTAAATCATTCAAGATACCGCTCACAAGTTACCATTCCAATCCAATGATAGTATGGGAATTCTAAATCCAATTTCTCACAAAGAAAAGTCAACACAAATGTTCGTCCGAGTTCAAAGAGTCTTATTTCAATTGTTGATTTATTACCCTTCGAAATGAACACACGACGTGTGTTCATTTCGAAGGGTAATAAATCAACATATATATCACATATATATATATATATATGTATGTTATTGGTTATTATCTATGTACGTATACGTTTCGTCCTTTTTAATAATCGGGACTCATCAGCATAGAGATATGACTATTCACTACCGGTCATGCGATTCGAAACCCTGGATTACGAGTATTTTGCAACTCAAATCTGACGCCTTAACCACTCGGCCAATTTTAAATAACGAATAAACTGTGATAATTTTAACACTTTATCGGCGGCTATAACGTCTGAGAGCGTTTTACTTTTTTTTAATGGAAGGAACGATGCATTTAAAGCTAGTGACGTCATGTTGTGTTAATACTACACTTACAGTGCTCTACTTTTTCGAGGGGCGACAAATAATAATAAATATTTGTTATTGTTTATTATCTATGTACGTATACGTTTCGTCCTTTTTAATAATCGGGACTCATCAGCATAGAGATATGACTATTCACTACCGGTCATGCGATTCGAAACCCCGGATGACGAGTATTTTGTAACTCAAATATATTAGCTGGACCCGTCGCCCGGCGTTGCCCGGGAGAAATATAAAAGAATGAATTGAAATTTGTCAATATCGGACAGAACGCAAATTTGTCCTTTGGAGCGGAGCCGGCAGCGATTTTTTTTTTTTTTTTTTTTTATCTCTGAAGCATTTATTTTCATCTCCATCTGCGATGCAACACGCCGAAGCTCATTAACAGAAGACTGGGCATCAGCAAATGTAGGGGGCTTTCACTTGAATAACATACATCCACTTATAATATAACGAGCAGCTTCTCTGTCTGTCTGTCTGTCTGTCTGTCTGTCTGTCTGTCCGTCCTGGAGAAATTTTGTAAACGGGAGACGGGGGCGAGGGGGGGGAGGTAATTACTATTTAATTAATTTCAAAGTCAGAAACATAACAAATACATTAGGGCACGTATTAACGACTAAATAAACAATAAATAATTTCGACGCCGACGCCGTGATTTGAACTGTCCGATACGCTACCGACTGCGCCAATCGACCAAGTTAAAAATAACATCTTGATTTAACTACTTAAAGAAATGTATTTTTTTCATTTCTTTCAGTTAGCAATGAATGATCGTATAATAACTGGTTCTTCGATATAGTTTGGGGGTCTGCGTTCGCGCTCGATTTTTTTAAGGAGGGGTCTCTTTTAAAAAAAAAAATATTCGGAGACAATTTTTTTTTTTTAACTAAAAATGTCTCACTACCCAAGAACGCGGCAGCGTATCAAAAATAGACGACCGTTAGGGAGCCTATTTTCGCTAGTCTTTAATATATATTGTTTATTGTGTATAGTTTCGTTAATATCAGTAATGCAGTTTTGATGTTATCAAATCTTTTTAATTAATTTTGACTTTTTGAAACCCCTGTTTAATTTTCCATGAATACTTTCTGTTTTTTTCTTTAAAAGTTCAATTTTCGCAGGCATGCGCATAAGAAAGATTCATTTCCGAGAATATAATGACGTTGCGATTTTTTATCAACATTCATGTAGCACATTTTCGCAGGCATGCGCATAAGAAAGATTCATTTCCGAGAATATAATGACGTTGCGATTTTTTATCAACATTCATGTAGCACATTTTCGCAGGCATGCGCATAAGAAAGATTCATTTCCGAGAATATAATGACGTTGCGATTTTTTATCAACATTCATGTAGCACATTTTCGCAGGCATGCGCATAAGAAAGATTCATTTCCGAGAATATAATGACGTTGCGATTTTTTATCAACATTCATGTAGCACATTTTCGCAGGCATGCGCATAAGAAAGATTCATTTCCGAGAATATAATGACGTTGCGATTTTTTATCAACATTCATGTAGCACATTTTCGCAGGCATGCGCATAAGAAAGATTCATTTCCGAGAATATAATGACGTTGCGATTTTTTATCAACATTCATGTAGCACATTTTCGCAGGCATGCGCATAAGAAAGATTCATTTCCGAGAATATAATGACGTTGCGATTTTTTATCAACATTCATGTAGCACATTTTCGCAGGCATGCGCATAAGAAAGATTCATTTCCGAGAATATAATGACGTTGCGATTTTTTATCAACATTCATGTAGCACGCTTTTTTATTTTTATTTGAAGAAAATAATGAGATAAATTCGCGTGTGTAATAATTAAATCAATAAAAACATTTGGCACATGTTCGTCTTTTCCCACAGTCCGTTTTTCACAACTTTTTACTGACCAGTTTTTTTCCTTTTTTCGGTGTACACTTACCTATCCCAAAACCCCGCAGCAGCAGCAGCTAGAGAATTACGGGGGTTTTGGGAAATTTTTTTCAAATATTTTACATTTTAGGAGGGGGGATCAGTTTCCAATGTTAATTCAACGTAGACTGATCCCCCTCTTTTTGATCATCTCAATTTTTATTAAAAATCTTTTTCAGTGTGCAATTACATATCATGTCAGTAGTGAATTCCAGGGGTTTTGAAAAGAAATTTCAAGAAATTGAGATTTTAAGGCGGGGATTAGTTTTCAATGTAAATTCAACGTAGATTGATCCCCCTCTTTTTGACTATCTCAAATTTTTAAAATTATTCCTCTGCTTACAATTACCTATCATGTCGCGAGAGAATTCCGGGCTTTTTGGAAAGAAATTTCAAAATTTGAGATTTTAAGACGTAAAAAGTTGTGAAAAACGGACTATGATATAAAAGACGAACAAGACTGATCCCCCGTCTTAAAATCTCAATTTTTTTAAATTTCTTTCCAAAAATCCCGGAATTCTCCCGCGACATGATAGGTAATTGTACACCGAAAAATATTTTTTTTTAAATTGAGATGGTCAAAAAGAGGGGGATCAGTCTACGTTGAATTTACATTGGAAACTGATCCCCCCCTAAAATGAAAATTTTTTTTTTTTAATTTCCAAAAAAAAACGCAATTCTCTAGCAGTCTGATAGGTAAGTGTACACCGAAAAATATTTTTTTTAAATTGAGATGGTCAAAAAGAGGGGGATCAGTCTACGTTGAATTTACATTGGAAACTGATCCCCCCCTAAAATGTAAAAATTTTTTTTTTAATTTCCAAAAAAAAACGCAATTCTCTAGCAGTCTGATAGGTAATTGTACACCGAAAAATATTTTTTTTAAATTGAGATGGTCAAAAAGAGGGGGATCAGTCTACGTTGAATTTACATTGGAAACTGATCCCCCCCTAAAATGTAAAAATTTTTTTTAAAATTTCCAAAAAAAACGCAATTCTCTAGCAGTCTGATAGGTAAGTGTACACCGAAAAAAGAAACAAAAAGCTGGTCAGTAAAAAGTTGTGAAAAACGGACTGTGGGAAAAGACGAACATGTGCCAAACATTTAAGATAGATAATCAAGCATGAACCAAGGAGAGGGGGGGGGGGAATCGGCGATGTTAAACCTCGTCAGATAAACCGAATGATTTTATAAAATCTTTCAAATAGTCAGTCATGTTCTCTCAATTATTCAGTAATATATACAAACAATTGATCAATTAAGGTCATTTATTGAGGAGGACATTTTGTCAAAAATTCTGGAAATGTTGTAAAAGGTTATACAATCATTTGTGAGCCGTTTGCAGCAAAGTGTGGCAAGTAGGGGACATTAGGTTGAATGATATTCATTTTTAATATAGATTTTTCATTGACTGTAAGTTTTGTTAATATCAGTTTTGATGTTATTACGTGTTTTTAATTATCGCGTGTGAGCATTTTTTAATGACGTTTGTTTTGTATCTCCATTGATATTGTGCATTTTGCTATTTTTAATTTAAAGAAAATAGTGATTGTTTATATTAATGAAATGATGAGATAAATTCGCGTGTTTAATAATTAAATCAATTAAAACGTTAAGGGAGATAATTGGGCATGAACCAAAGAGGGTGGATCGGCAATGTTAAATCCCCCCAGAGAACAAAGAGTGACAAAGAACTATTCAAGGCAGGAAAAGGAGGGCAGGTCTATTAAGTATTTACATACCCACATATACGTTAAACTAAAGTATCTCTAACTCTCTCTCTCTCTCTCTCTCTCTCTCTCTATATATATATATATATATATATATATATATATATATATATATATATATATATATATATATATATATATATATATATACATTTTTATATATATATATATATATATATATATATATATATATATATATATATATATATATATATATATATATATATATATATGAGCATGAACCAAAGAACAAAGAGTGACCAGGAACTATTCAAGGCAGGGAGGGCAGGTCTATTAAGTATTTACATACCCACATATACGTTAAACTAAAGTATCTCTAACTCTCTTTCTCTCTCTCTCTCTCTCTCTCTCTCTCTCTCTCTCTCTCTCTCTATATATATATATATATATATATATATATATATATATATATATATATATATATGAGCATGAACCAGAGAACAAAGAGTGACCAGGAACTATAAAAGGCAGGTAGAGGGGGCAGGTCCATTAAGTATTTACATACCAAGTTTTTTTACCCCACCTTATTGTCCGGGCCTTCGGGTCTGGATTTACGCCGGTCTATCGGTTGTCCGTCCTGTGCAGTTCTAGGAGGTGCACCCTCCCAGGCTTTGCCTTCTCACCCTTTGAGAAGGGGTTAGTTTATTGCTAATCGCCTGAAGCGCCCCTACTGGGGAATGCCGACGGGGCTGCCCAGGCAATTTTTAAACAGCCAGAGTGCTCCCATTCTCGAGCGCTGGTTTTTCCCCACTTTCCCGACTTTGTGTCACATCTTACCTTGTGGGAGGAAGATAAATAGAAGTATTTACATACCCACATATATGTTAAACTACAGTGTTTCTCTCTTTATATATAGATATATATATATATATAGATATAGATATAGAGAGATATATATATATATATAGAGAGAGAGAGTATATATATATATAGATATATATATATATATATATATATATATATATATATATATATAGATATATATATATATATAGAGAGAGATATATATATATATATATATATATATATATATATATATATATAGAGAGAGAGAGAGAGAGAGAGAGAGAGATATATAGATATATATATATAGAGAGAGATATATATATATATATATATATAGAGAGAGAGAGAGAGATATATATATATATAGAGAGAGAGAGATATATATATAGATATATATATATAGAGAGAGAGAGAGAGATAGAGAGAGGAGAGAGATAGAGAGAGATATAGAGAGATATAGAGAGATATAGAGAGATATAGAGAGAGAAATAGAGATATAGAGATATAGATAGATAGAGATATAGATAGATAGAGATATAGATATAGATAGATAGATATAGACAGATAGATAGATAGATAGATAGATAGATAGATAGATAATTGAGCATGAACCAAGGGGATCGGCGATGTTAAATCTCCCCAGAGAATCCGAATGATTTTATAACCCTGAACCTTACCCTAACTCTAACCCTAAGCCTGAACCGAGAAGGGGGTAAATCAGCGATGTTAAATCTCCCCAGAGAAACGGAATGATTTGAAAAAATCTTTCAAATATTCAGTTCTGTTCTTTTACTTATTCCGTAATTCACACAAAATCTGGGATTAATAACATTCAGATTTCTGATCAGATTTAACCAAGACTAGAATTATCTTATAGAAAACTAGCAGGACCCGTGCCCCGGCGTTACCCGGGATAGATATAAATTAAATTTTTAAAATCTGTAAGTATTAGAGTATTCATTCGTTAAAAAAGCATTTGAAAACAACAAAAGTTAATTTCGGTGATTAAAGAAGGATTTATCGATGTTTTGAATTTAAAAAAAAATAGATTTATTTATGTTTTGGGTGATCCCCCCCCCTCTACGATTGTAAGTAACAGTTTATTCGAAATAATAAAAACCACTGCCCCCCCCCCTAACTAAATATGAAAGTTTCCAAGGTCAGTGAAGGAAAAATGATCTTAGAATGAGGCAATATTTATCTCAATCCGGAGCCCCCATTTTGGTGGAAGATTGAATTTACCAACATTGAAAATCAACGTTTCGTCTAACTCTGGCCTTGATTTGAATATATGGCGATTGATTTAAGGAATTTATTGTAGTTATTTTGTTTTCGATTTCTCGACTGTTAACTAATCTGCACTTTTACCGTTGGCGAGGGAGAGTTATACAATGGTGATATTTTTTTATTCAGACAAAATCGGGGATTAATAACATTTAGATCGCTGATCAGATTTAACCAAGACTAGAATTATTTTATAGAAAATATATTTTTACCGAAAAGAGATACCAACTTTTTCCGATTTATAAGGCCGAGTATTTATTACGTGTATTGTCTTCCGTAGTTAAAATTGTTGAGGGACCTTAAACGGAAAAATGATTTTGTATTTTGTTTTGCGGTGATGAGCCACGTTTAATGCAGCTTTTCGAAAAAAAGAAGGGAGGTGGTCAGGTCTGGTATAAAGGATTCATTACATGATTTAAAACAAACCAGTGTTTTCTTTTATGGTGACACATGTTAAATTGTCCTCTTTGAGGGTCTGGAGTAAAGATTTCTCAGGATCGTCCTTGAAGGAGGAGACGACGACGGTTTCAACGTTAAACTAGGTTTCATTTATTATATTACGTGAAGTTTCAATTCTTTAATTATTTTGAATCTTTTTTTCCTCTGATATTTTTGCAGGCCTGTGCTCAGAGAAATGGTCACATTATTTTATAGAAAATTGATTTTTACCGGAAAGAAATATCAACTTTTCTCCATTTTTAATCCAAAAAATGATATTGTATTTTGTTTCGTAGTGATGTCCACCTGGCGTGTGTAATAATTAAATCAATTAAAACATTTAAGATAGATAATTCAGCATGTACCAAGGAGGGGGGGGATCGGCCATGTTAAATCTCATCAGATGAACCGAATGATTTTATAAAATCTTTCAAATAGTCATTTTTATTTTATTTTCATAACATTTATCAGATTATACCAAGACTAGAATTATTTTATAGAAAATATATTTTTACCGAAAAGAGATACCAACTTTTTCCGATTTATAAGGCCGAGTATTTATTACGTGTATTGTCTTCCGTAGTTAAAATAGTTGAGGTACCTTAAACGGAAAAATGATTTTGTATTTTGTTTTACAGTGATGAGCCACGTTTAATGCAGCTTTTCGAAAAAAAGAAGGGAGGTGGTCAGGTTTGGTATAAAGGATTCATTACATGGTTTAAAACAAGCCAGTGTTTTCTTTTATGGTGACATTATTTTATAGAAAATTGATTTTTACCGAAAAGAAATATCAACTTTTCTCCATTTTTAATCCAAAAAATGATATTGGATTTTGTTTCGTAGTGATGTCCACCTGGCGTGTGTAATAATTAAATCAATTAAAACATTTAAGATAGATAATTCAGCATGAACCAAGGAGAGGAGGGGGGGATCGGCCATGTTAAATCTCGTCAGATGAACCGAATGATTTTATAAAATCTTTCAAATATTCATTTTTTTTCTTTTCCTTATTCCGTAATATATACAAAACCGGGGATTAATAACATTCATGTCGCTTATCAGATTTTGACAAGACTAGAATTATTTTATAGAAAATTGATTTTTTACCGAAGTGAATAACCAACTGATCTTAAAGAAGATTATTACGTTAACTCTTTCAAGTAGTTTCTATCTTTGTTTTTTATCCTTTTTATTACCTGCCTTGTATGTATTTCTTTTTTCTATTTGTATTACCTTTGGATTCCTTTCTTCTCTATTTAACACTTCGAAGTTTTAATCTATTTACAAACACATTCAAGCATAAATAGTTGATCTTTATATAAAATACACACGCACGCACAAATTAATAGATACACAAGTACATATAAACAAACATATATATATATATATATATATATATATATATATATATATATATATATATATATATATATATAAACTAAAAGATAACAAACAGAAATATATATATATATACGCAAATATCCATACCCGGATATACACATATATACATTTTCAAGCATAAATATCTGGTCTTTATATAAAATACACGCATGTGCACAAATTAATAGATACACAAGTACATACATAAATATATATATATATATATAAAGAAAAAAATAACAAACACACACACACACACACACACACATATATATATATATATATATATATATACACACACACATATATATATATATATATATATATATATATATATATATATATATATATATATATCATAATTTTTGTATCAATACTAGAGCAGGTATAAATCGCGTTGTTCACATGCGTGTCAATAGAAAGGAAAGGAAAGAAAAGAAAAGAAAAGAAAAGAAAGAAAAGAAAAGAACGGTATTTTCAAGGAACAATTCGGCGTCATATATGACACTCGGCGGTTCTTTGATACGATAGAAGCGCGTTCAAGACGTTTGTTCATGTTACATATTTGAGATAAACCGAATGATTTTATAAAATCTTTTAAATATTCATTTCTTTTCTTTTCATTATTTCGTAATTTACACAAAATCGAGGATTTATAACATTTATCAGATTTTACGAAGACTAGAATTATTCGATAGAAAATTGATATTTACCGAAAAACCAACTGATTTTAAAGAAGATTATTACGTCTTCCGTAGTGCAAATGGCTGAACTACCTTAATCGAAAAATGATATTGAATTTTTTTTTAGTAGTGAAGTCAGTCTGGCAATATCTAATTCAGCTTACTTCTTAAACAAATGTGGGTTTGCCATGTCTGGTATAAAGGGATTAAACTCAGTGTTGACTTTTATAGCGACGACAGATGTTAAATTATCCGGCTCGGGGGTCTGGGGTAACGATTTTCCACCGTTCGTATTTGAACGACGGTTCAAGCGTTTACCTAGATTGGATTTACTTAACATTATGAAGTTTAAATTTCGTAACTATTTTGAACCTTATGAGAAACTTTTATATTTTGCTAATCTTTTTATCCTCTGATATGTTTGCAGTTCTGTGCTCGGCAGAATGGTTCCGAATCAATTCAACGTGTTTCCAAGTGGATGAAAAGAACGTCACCCAGAGCGGTGCCCTCAAATTATGCCGAGAAAGAGACGCTATCTTGCACTCGGTTGAAAACGAGACAGAATTGGAAAATTTAACAACTTTTATTCCAGAATCGTCTGCTTACTGGATAGCAGCGAAAAACAACGCATCCGGTAAGGGTTAGGGTTGAGAGGTTATATGAATATAAGCACTTTGTTTGTGTTAGGGTGTGGGTTAAGGTTAGGGTGAAAAGGTTATATGAATATAAACACTTTGTGTTAGGGTTAAGGTTAGCGTGAAAAGGTTATATGAATATAAACACTTTGTGTTAGGGTTAGGGTTAGGGTTAAAAGGTTATATGAATATAAACACTTTGCGTTAGGGTTAGGGTTAGGTTTAAAAGGTTATATGAATATAAACACTTTGCGTTAGGGTTAGGGTTAGGTTTAAAAGGTTATATGAATATAAACACTTAGTGTTAGGGTTACGGTTAGGGTTAAAATATATGAATATAAACACTTTGTGTTAGGGTTAAGGTTAGCGTGAAAAGGTTATATGAATATAAACACTTTGTGTTAGGGTTACGGTTAGGGTGAAAAGGTTATATGAATATAAACACTTTGCGTTAGGGTTAGGGTTAGGTTTAAAAGGTTATATGAATATAAACACTTAGTGTTAGGGTTACGGTTAGGGTTAAAATATATGAATATAAACACTTTGTGTTAGGGTTAAGGTTAGGGTGAAAAGGTTATATGAATATAAACACTTTGCGTTAGGGTTAGGGTTAGGTTTAAAAGGTTATATGAATATAAACACTTAGTGTTAGGGTTAAAGTTAGGGTGAAAAGGTTATATGAATATAAACACATGTTTTAGGGTTAGGGTTAAAAGTTTATATGAATATAAACACTTTTTGTTAGGGTTAAAGTTAGGGTGAAAAGGTTATATGAATATAAACACTTTGTGTTAGGGTTAGGGTTAGGGTGAAAAGTTTATATGAATATAAACACTTTGTGTTATGTCAGCTGTCTTGATTCTGCTCTGTTTCGATTTTATCTGTAACTTCTTTTCCTCCTGAACCATTTTACTGGGTAGCAGCGAAAACACTATATCCGGTAAGAAGTTTTATATATTTAGGCAGCATTTTCATTCAGGCAAATGTTATTTAATAACACGGATAACCTCTAACAACAATTCCTAATGCGTGTTTCACAAAACATGATTACATTCCCATTTCTACCAAAAATATTACAATTAATCTGAGATTTCTACTTCTTCCACAAACATCTTCGAAATAGAAAGTAGTAACGATTATCCCTCTCTATACAATTAGTCCTAACACGCACTTTATCAATAAATAAGTAAATGAATAAATATATCGGTACATTAGTTTATAGAGGCGACAAAATTTTATCGCACCGTCCAATCCATGATTCTAGAATGTCTATTCTAAGATTTTTACTGCATGATAATTATACGTTATTTGATAACGGCATTCTGTTTAAACGAACGCATTCGACAACAGCCATGCTGACATGCAAGTACATTTCTGGACGTTGAACTTTTCCATTTATATTTTTCATTTGCGCCGATATATTTATTCATAGACTTATTTTCATAAGACAAACAGCTTAAGTTTATTTAGTAATGCTGTTAAGCCGCTTGGTAATTAGTGCTTTCGCATCAAAATAGATAGAGTGATTTCTACAAAGACCGGGGAACATTATTTCCTTCGAAATTATTCTTAACTGCATCCCCCCATAAAAATCACAATCATTTTCATAAATAAAAAAAATTATATATTACTAGCTTACCTGTGCCCCGGCATTGCCCGTGAAAGTCGAGTAACTCAAGAAATTTATTGTTAAATCTGTAACTATTACATTATTCAGTTCTTAAGATTGGCCAGCGCGAACGCAGACCCCACGATTTTAATGTAAAACCTCAGCTGAAACAATTAATGCAATACATGGAGTAATAACATGCTTGTCATGGTTAGTTGTTGCAATCTTGGGAAGTGGGAAGTGTTTTATTTAGTTATGCAGGAGATAAAATATTAAATATAGTATAATAGATACTACACTTCAACGTTATTTTTATTTTGAAAAGTAAACAATAACATCAGACATATATAGCGGAGCTACCCAGGGTTGATAAAAACATAAAATAGAAGAAAAATCGTGTGTGTAACATCTTTATATTTAAACTTCTATTTCTCTCCCTCTCTCTATCGCCGTCTCTTTATCTTTCTACTTTTCTTTTTATTCTACACCCCATATCCACCCATTTTTTTTTACTCTCCCCCTACCCTGAGAAATATTTTAAGTTAAAATAAAAATGTTTGCCCCAATCTCCAAACAATTTTTTACCCTCAACCCCCCCCCCAATTTTTGTTACTCTCCCCCTACAATAATAAGAAGAAAAAAATTGCCCCAACCCCCCAAAAATATGAAATAATTAATGCAATACATGAAGTAATAACACGCTTGTCATGGTTAGTTGTTGCAATCTTGCCATTGAGATGCACACGCATGTTTGTAGAGAATGTTAAAGTGTTGATGTACTTTCACAAAGATGACAATTTATAGCAAGTATGAGCTCATCAGCGAGACTTGCACGTGGGAAGTGTTTTATTTAGTTATGCAGGAGATAAAATATTAAGTATAGCATAACAGATACTACACTTCAACGATATTTTTATTTTGAAAAGTAACAAAGAACAGACACTACACTTCAACGTTATTTCTATTTTGAAAAGTAACAAAGAACAGACACTACACTTCAACGTTATTTTTATTTTGAAAAGTAACAAAGAACAGACACTACACTTCAACGATATTTTTATTTTGAAAAGTAACAAAGAACAGACACTACACTTCAACGGTATTTTTATTTTGAAAAGTAACAAAGAACAGACACTACACTTCAACGATATTTTTATTTTGAAAAGTAACAAAGAACAGACACTACACTTCAACGTTATTTTTATTTTGAAAAGTAACAAAGAACAGACACTACACTTCAACGGTATTTTTATTTTGAAAAGTAACAAAGAACAGACACTACACTTCAACGATATTTTTATTTTGAAAAGTAACAAAGAACAGACACTACACTTCAACGTTATTTTTATTTTGAAAAGTAACAAAGAACAGACACTACACTTCAACGATATTTTTATTTTGAAAAGTAACAAAGAACAGACACTACACTTCAACGGTATTTTTATTTTGAAAAGTAACAAAGAACAGACACTACACTTCAACGATATTTTTATTTTGAAAAGTAACAAAGAACAGACACTACACTTCAACGGTATTTTTATTTTGAAAAGTAACAAAGAACAGACACTACACTTCAACGATATTTTTATTTTGAAAAGTAACAAAGAACAGACACTACACTTCAACGTTATTTTTATTTTGAAAAGTAACAAAGAACAGACACTACACTTCAACGGTATTTTATTTTGAAAAGTAACAAAGAACAGACACTACACTTCAACGATATTTTTATTTTGAAAAGTAACAAAGAACAGACACTACACTTCAACGTTATTTTTATTTTGAAAAGTAACAAAGAACAGACACTACACTTCAACGATATTTTTATTTTGAAAAGTAACAAAGAACAGACACTACACTTCAACGGTATTTTTATTTTGAAAAGTAACAAAGAACAGACACTACACTTCAACGATATTTTTATTTTGAAAAGTAACAAAGAACAGACACTACACTTCAACGTTATTTTTATTTTGAAAAGTAACAAAGAACAGACACTACACTTCAACGGTATTTTTATTTTGAAAAGTAACAAAGAACAGACACTACACTTCAACGATATTTTTATTTTGAAAAGTAACAAAGAACAGACACTACACTTCAACGTTATTTTTATTTTGAAAAGTAACAAAGAACAGACACTACACTTCAACGATATTTTTATTTTGAAAAGTAACAAAGAACAGACACTACACTTCAACGGTATTTTTATTTTGAAAAGTAACAAAGAACAGACACTACACTTCAACGGTATTTTTATTTTGAAAAGTAACAAAGAACAGACACTACACTTCAACGGTATTTTTATTTTGAAAAGTAACAAAGAACAGACACTACACTTCAACGATATTTTTATTTTGAAAAGTAACAAAGAACAGACACTACACTTCAACGATATTTTTATTTTGAAAAGTAACAAAGAACAGACACTACACTTCAACGTTATTTTTATTTTGAAAAGTAACAAAGAACAGACACTACACTTCAACGGTATTTTTATTTTGAAAAGTAACAAAGAACAGACACTACACTTCAACGGTATTTTTATTTTGAAAAGTAACAAAGAACAGACACTACACTTCAACGATATTTTTATTTTGAAAAGTAACAAAGAACAGACACTACACTTCAACGTTATTTTTATTTTGAAAAGTAACAAAGAACAGACACTACACTTCAACGTAATTTTAATTTTGAAAAGTAAAAAGTAACATCAGAAATATATAATACGTTACAGTTTACTGATAAACACCGTTTGCTTCTTTATACATTCATAACGGGAAGCCAAGTTCAGGGAACAATCAAATTAATTGCGAAACATAAGCTATTCCAGAATACATACGTATATCAACTCATAAAAACTTACAAGACTAAACTAGAATTTACTAAAAAAACGTGAATAAACTAGGTTATACTAAAAAA
>OY744552.1:44164389-44166889 GCA_963556195.1 Sepiola atlantica
AAAATTGAAAAATAAAAAAGTATAATTAAACAGACGAATTCTGTTATTTTTAACAATGTTTGCATAAATATATATATATACATACATATAGAGATAGAAGAAAAAAGAGTGATAAATATGCGACGATTGTCCAAATTTATTTCAAATTTCAATTGTTCAATGCAAGGTTGTCAGTAATAAACTAGTGTTTATTTTCCTTTCCTTAAGCCAAGGCTTTTCAAAGATCGAAATCTTATCATCAGAGGAGAAATACAGATGGATAAGTTGGCTTTCGAAAAAACCAAAGTTCAAATATTTGAAAAATATGAGAAGGAAAATAATAATATGAGAAAAATATGAGAAGGAAAATAAACACTAGTTTATTACTGACAACCTTGCATTGAACAATTGAAATTTGAAATAAATTTGGACAATCGTCGCATATTTATCACTCTTTTTTCTTCTATCTCTACTATTGCTCTATCTCGTATATTGAGCTTATCCTTTTCACAATAGGTTCCATCTACTAAAAGTTTTCACTTTGGTTTATTTTGATCCTATACATACATATATATATATATATATATACATATATATATATATATATATATATATATATATATATATATTGCCCGTTATATTTACACATGAATAGAACTTTATTTCTTCTTATCACGTGATAGTTTCTGATGGCCGTGAAGGTAGAGTGAAGGCGTGCGGAGTCTTTGTTGACTTTGCGAACCGGGTCAGCACCCTGTGACCGTCTGAAATTGTCACTTCCTACACTGATGAGAGCGTAAGCTTGAAACGCCGGAGTATTTAGATATACATAATGTAATATTTGTTTGTAAATATTTCATACATATATATATATATATATATATATATATATATATATATATATATATATATATATATATGAAATTAAAAAAGGAAAAGCGGAAGACCTTTTCGCTCAACGTTTCGCCCAAAATTCACGTGGGCTTTGTCAAGAGCGGACGAAGAATACAAAAATGACAAAAGACGAGAAAGTCTGTAAATTATGGGGAATATATATAGTGGTTGGGTTCATGTTGAGATGAAGGGTATGCAAAAAAAAAAAAATAAATAAATAAATAAATATATATATATATATATATATATATATATATATATATATATATATATATGCACATAAATGTGATCGAAACATATATATAACACATATACATACATATATATCAAATATACTTAGAAGTAGCATTGGAAAAGAAGAAGAGAAATTAAAGAGCAGAAAGGGGTCCAAAGGATATTTAATTTAAAGCTCAGGGAATCATCCGGTGTCTAGAATTATCTTGTTTTCAGTAATGATTGCTTTTGATAGGTTGGGGGAGATATTGTAGAAGCCCATTCTTTGTTAAATTTTATTTGTGGAAAGGGCTATGAGGGCAGATTCAATTATTCGACGTGTTGACTTGTTGTGTATTATTTTGATTAAAGTGGATTTCTCAAAGTCAAAATAATGACCATATTCCATAGTATGAGCACATAAGGCGTTAAGTGTGTTGTTAGTTTTAATCGCTCTTTTATGCTCATAAATCCGCTTGTCCAGATTACGCTATATATATATATATATATATATATATATATATATATATATATATATATATATATATATATAATAGAATGTAGAAAGTCAAATAACGACATGTGTTTGTTTTTTCTCTAAAGTAAACTCTAAAGTAAACCCTGCTAAGTAAATAGATTAAATTTTCTTGCGTTTGGTAGCAGTTATTTCTTCCCTTGTTAATTCTCCCTGCTTTTCTTGACGGTACTGACATGCAGAAATTTAAAACTGATGTAAACATACATCTCGCTGCGCAGCTCCCAATTTAAGTTGACCCCCCAAAAAATCTCACCCGTTTTCTAAGTAGCCCCTTACGTCTACAGTGGCGGCCTGCCTTGTTTGGGGTGAACTATGTTAAAAAAAATATTTTAAACCCAAGCTTTCGACTTTATAAAGTCATTATCAAGTTAAGACATTTTCTTTTTATATAAAAATCATTTGCCCGTTGAAGATAAAATCTCTCTGTGGGTTACTTTCGCCGAGATGTTATGCGCGAGATGTTATTTCGCCGAGATGTTATGCGCTTATAATTTAAATGTCTTGTCTGGTGCATCACGTGACTCGTGTATTGCTAATTGAAGCAAAAATAAAACTTTGCACTTGGAATCGCCGTTTGAGAAATGAAACAAAACTTTCAAATCGAAAGTCATTTCTTCAAATGGATTTACATATCTGATGAGAGCGGACCACCGCTTGAAACGCGTTATATATAATTATAAAATGATAAAATAACCAAATAATAAATAAATGTTGAAAAAAAACTTTTTACAAATGTTGGTAGCCTTACTCCTTTACATATATACCTTGCTCTCGTTGGAACTGCACTAATACTTCACTAACCTCATATATATATATCGCACATTGTTCCGGTTTTGTGGTTTTATTGAATGTATTTGGGACCGACTACTTGCTTGT
>OY744552.1:44171889-44174389 GCA_963556195.1 Sepiola atlantica
GGGTTATGGTATTGGTGGTGAGGTTCTTGACATTATTAGGTCTTTTCTTTCTGATCGAAGCTTGCGAGTAACTTTGGATAGTGTCTCTTCATTCTCTTTTCCTATCAATGCCGGTGTTCACCAGGGCTCTATTCTAGGCTCAAAACTGTTTCTTCTCTATATCAATCATGTTACTGAGAATATTATACAGAAAATTAACATCTATGCTGATGATACCACTCTCTATTCTGGTGTTGCTTCTCGCTCAACTCCCTTTGATTAGTTGAAGTATGCAGGTTTACCTGGGTTCAGTTGTAAATTGGGGTTCTTAGTTGGTGGAGCGATCCGTCTGGTTCATTGCGCTAACAGACGGGACTCCGGTCTGGTTAACTAGTGCGCCGATATGAGTGTTTTTTTACCGCAGGCTGGGCGTTCTTTGTGACGCCCGGTTCCGGGTCGGTTTTCTCATGCAGTAAGCCACACGAGGCGGACAGATAACAGGTCTGTGATGTCTGGATCGCACGCGCGCTACACTTGAGGTATCAGCGGGGACTTCGCCCCGGCCCGAGATGGTTAGGGATTGAGACCTGTAATCAACTCCGGTTCAACAGTCCGCGTTGATCACGTCCCTGCACACTGCCCGTCGCTACTACCGATCGAACGGTCCGGTGAGGTCTTCAGATCTGGCCGACGACGCCGCCGGGCAGTGTGCGGTGTCGGCAACGACACTCGTGCGCGTCAGCCTCGGCGTTCGATGCCTGGAGAAGACGACCGAACCCGATCGTTTAGAGCAAGTAAAAGTCGTAACAAGGTTTCCGTAGGTTAATTTGCGGACGGAGAGTCATTATTGTTCAGTGTTCAGCGACTGCCGTTTATTGCTGCCATGTGAAAATGTAAAAAGCGGAGCCTCTTCAAATCTGCTCCTTGCCCAGATGGTCTCTCGGCTGTTTACACTTTGCCGAGATATAAATTGGTAGCCGCCTACCTGAACCACGTGTTGTTTTGTGAATCCTCCCTTATCCGATCTCGGGTCTCCTTGGTCCCGAAATCTGCAAGCTTCGCCCTAACCCTAACCCTAATTCTAACCCTAAGCCCACCAACCTGACTTTTCAGTCTAATTACGCAGCCTACATAGGATCTTGGCGCATAGATGGGCCGAGGTGTGGTACTTTCCGGACCAGTTGGCGTTCAAGCTGCAAGATGGTTGTCTGGAGGCTACCGCATCACTCCAAGCAGTCTTGCGGAGTTCCCATCAAAAGACACGGGACGTCTGTGCAGTGGTGGTCAACGTGTCCAAAGCGTTAATCATCTATCTGTCGGACGGCTCAGAGTTCTGATGTCTATATCCGCGCGTGCTATGATGCAGCAACTAGTGTGCTTTGAGACCGGGTAATTCACCCTTTCCGTGGAATTCGCCAAGACGACCCTCTGTCGCCCATGCTATTCAAGATGGTCATGGACGACGGCATATTTGGCTAGGGTGTTTATGGTGATGACAATTTACATAGTGGATACCTCAACGGCCATAAAAGTGGTCAGTCGTTCGCGCCGGGGCAGGATGAACGAGATGGTGCAAGGATTGAACCAGTGACACGATAAGAAGAAATTCCACAGTTTTTTGTTCCAAAATTTAAACATGCGTGTATTACAAGCTATTTCGGCTGTTTAGTGTCATAAAATAGTGGTGAATAACCCGGCCATTCCATTATCGAATATATTGAAAAAGTTGAGAATGTGTGTCAGCTGTGCGCGGCGAAACGAGTAAAGTGTGTGATCATCATGCTTTGCAGAGGGGTTGCGGTCGCCGTCTGCTTGCAATTGACTAAAGTAATTAAGAGATTTTTCCTCTATTAATGAAGTTCTTTATACAGCACTTTCCTTAGACTCAGATACAGCGAACGTAAGATTTGTGGCACGACGCTAAATCCCGAGTAAAACCGTGGACGTGTTCCTAGCGGATCTGTAGAAGAGATCTACCCGATACGATAATATGAAAGAGCGAGGCCTTAAATCCGCCTAAATCTATTAGCTTCTCAACAACGTCTGCTCGCTTCTTCCTGAATGGTAGAGGTGGGCATTCCCAGATTTTGACCTGAGTAACATCCGTATTGGAAGATCACTTACACGGGTCCGTGTTCATTCCGGCGGACATGGAGCCAGCATGCAGCTAGTAAAGGCAGAATAAAAACATCAGAACCAGGTGGAGAACCACCTAGATAGGGATTGACTTATTCGGCGCAACAGACAGAAAGCTCTGGACCTCAACTCAGGAGGAGTGGTGCGCATTGTTCCAAATGTGAAAAGATGGACCATGATTGTCGTGACAGCCCGCGAAAAAGCCAGACCGATTCATGTCAAAAGAATTGTGCGACAATAGCGACAAGCTTGATGCGTGGGTTGATGCAAGTTGACATGCTTGCATCTCACGGGGTCGTCATCAAAGACGCATACGTCAAATCAACCTCCCGGAGTTTAATGGATTTAGCTATATACTAGATATACACTAAGCTGCCAGGTCTCT
>OY744552.1:44179389-44194389 GCA_963556195.1 Sepiola atlantica
GAAGTTTTTTTGCTTCACATAATTCATTGAAATTCAAATTCAAATTCAAAGTAATTCTTGAATTTAATTAGTATTTTGTATCATTTAATGTTATATTCTATAATAGAATGTCCCAGTACACCCCATAAAAGAATGTCTCAATATACTTGAACATGAATGCCCCAATATATATAATTAAAGAACGTCTCAATACACTCCATGATCGAACATCCCTATACACCTCATCATAGCATGTCTTAATATACCCCATCATAGAATGTTCCAATATACCCCATCCTCGAATGCCACAATATAATCCATCATATAATTCCAATATACACCATGATCGAATGTCCCCATATACTCCATCATATAAGTTCCGAATATATGCCATCATAGAATGTTCCAATATACCCCATCCTCGAATGCCCCAATATCATCCATCATATAATGTCCAATATACTAAATGATCGAATGTCCCCATATACTCCACCATAGCATGTCGTGATATACCCCATCAAAGAATGTCCGAATATACACCATCATCGAATGCTGTAATATTCTTTCATAATATAATGTCTAATATACTCCATGATCAAATGTCTCCTATATACTCGATCATATAATGTGCGAATATACCCCATCAAAGAATGTCCGAATATACCCCATCATCGAATGCTGTAATATTCTTTCATAATATAATGTCTTATATACTCTATGATCGAATGTCCCCTATATACTCCATCATATAATGTCCGAATATACCCCATCATAGAATGCTCCAATATACCCCTGTATCGAATGTCCCAATATCCTCCATCATATAATGTCTAATATACTACATGATCGAATGTCCCCATATACTCCTCTGAATAATGTCCGAATATACCCCATCATAGAATGTTCCAATATACCCCATCGTCGTATTTCCCCATATACTCCATCATATAATGTTCGAATATACCCAATCATCATCCATAATAGAATGCTCCAGTAGACCCCATAATTGAATATCTCAATATACCTGAACATAGAATGCCCCCTCAAATGGTTTAATACAACAAATGCAGAAAAAAGAAGAGTCAACACAATAAGATTAAAATTATTTTCATCGGTCACTTCCAAAGTTACAATCGTGAAGAATGTTCAAAGGATCAAAAATCCAGAATTTTCCTGAAAATTTATCCGAACAGAAAAAATTCCACGCTGGCCATTAATTTTGATTCCTGAAAGATTTCCAACAATGGAGATGACTAAATCAAATATTAAAAGCAAACTCTTTTAATGTGAAAGAGACAACGTTGTAATCCGAATTAGGCTTCAAATATTCATGAAAAACTTTAAAATATCTATTAATTATAGTATTATATTGATTAGTTGTTACGTTAAAAATGTAGATTTGCTTTATCTAGTATATTTATATGTGTGTGTGTACATACATAGGCATGCATATGTACATTCATGTACATATATATGTGTTTTTATTTTGTTTTTAGTAACATACTTGTTCTATCGGTTTACCTTTTTACTTTATCTTTCAAGTTGACGTGTCGTCCTCCTGTTTTTACTATAACAAATATGAAACGTGTTTTTCAGGTTTCAAATGCAACGATGAGAGTGATTGTTATCCCAAGAGTTGGTGGTGGCCTGATGCACCTGATGAACTTGATGAACCTGGTGGAGGAGACAGGTGTGCTCAATTGCGTAAGAAAAGCAAGATGTTGCTCTGGAATGCGTCATGTGATCACGAATATGCCTTTCTTTGTTCCAAACCTGCTGGTGCGTATTGCAACTCAGAGAAGTCAATAATTATCTGCCTTTTCGCCATAACATTTTTAGCTTGGCTGTAATTCGTTTAATGTTTGTGTTCCATGGTAACAGACATGGCCGCTTTATTGGTAGTGTTTACCAAACAAGAAATGAGAGAAGTGATTCAATTGATGTCTTTGGATTCTGGCTCCATCTCATCGACTGTGATTATTCTCTTAATCATCGTCGAGTAAACGTTGGCAGATACAGGATAATGTCAGGTGTAAGGAGTCCACTAGCACGGTAGAGGGAGCCAACCTTCTTTGCGGCAGCCTTGGCAATGTCTTCAATGTATGTGTTCCAATTCATGTTACAAGATATCCACGCGATTACGTTCATCTGCTTCCGTAATCTTGACACACACTTTCCGGAAGTCTAACATGTTGTCAAAGATTCCGTTTGCAAAACAATGACTAAATTTGCAGAGAACATACCAGGGTCTTCGATGGTCACTCATCGGTTGGTCAGAATCATCTGTCCAGCTTGTTGAGTCTAAACGTCATTGATGGAGGTTTATAGCCGTCATCGACTGTGATTATTCTATTCATCATAATTCGTTTAATGTTTGTGTTCCATGGTAACAGACATGGCCGCTTTATTGGTAGTGTTTACCAAACAAGAAATGAGAGAAGTGATTCAATTGATGTCTTTGGATTCTGGCTTAATCTAATCGACTGTGACTATTCTATTCATCAAGGTCGAGTAAGCGATTACGTTTATCTGCTTCTGTAATCTTGACACACACTGTACGGAAGTCTCACACGTTGTGAATGATTCCGTCTACAAAACCATGACTAAATTTGCAGAGAACGCGCAGCTCTTCGATGGTCACTCGTCTCTTTCCAAGAATCAGCTGTCCAGCTTGTTGAATCTAAACGTAATTGGTGGAGGTCGATGGACGCCATGATGTCTCTTCATGCTTCAAGATTGTCCGATCATTTGTAAACGCATCCATTCACACATACACACTTCTGCATGGTAAACCGCGTTCCCCTAAAAGCCTGCGATGAACTTCAACCTCTGACCCACCCTGAAACTAGACCAATCAAATCACTGTCCTCTGCTCTAACTCGGTGCACGCTATCAGCGAAGCGGCCATGTTTGTTGCTTTGTAACACAAGAAAGAAAACTTGTATTAAGATGAAACCTCGGTGACGTAACCAGAAAAGAACCACGTTTTAGTAAACGAGTATTGAAGGCCGACATAAATATAAAGTGATGGCGAAAATGCAGATAATCCGTGACTTCCGCTCGTCAATTGTGATTAATGGAGAAGAATATAAACAAAAACAGTAAAAACAATTAAACAACAAAATATAATAGTAAAAAAAAATAGAAACATAAAAAAGAAAGAAACTTTATTATAATTGAGTGTCTGTGTCTGTTTGTCATTTATAGGTTCTAAAAGCATTGAACAAAATTACATAAAACTTGGTATAACGAACCCTTGAAATGCTGGGTGGGTCTTAAGTGATGAAAATGTAAACATTACTATGAACAATACTTCTGCTAAAATCAATAAATACTTATAGTTTCGTTATCGCTGATCAATGGAAATCGATTATCGAATCATGAACTGATCAGAATTTGAACGTAGAAGAAAGATTATGATGACGAAATATTAAAAACTAGGGTTGTCGGTTTCGAATGTTTTGTTGGTGGAGTGGGGATTAAACCATGGCAATTAAGTAAGGATGAAGTTCTCTTCATCATCGATGGGGACATTCTAAAATCTAAAACCTGGAAGAGGTCTGGAAGAAAAAAGTGAACTGACGGATCGGGTCACTTGATAGGAGCTGTTGATTTGCTGTGGGTAGGGACTGACCCACACTCTACACTAGCCTGGCCTTGTACCAGTTGCACCCGATTCTCATATTAGCCAGACATATTTGCATTTTTCGCAGAGATTTAAAAATCTTTAATAAAATACTGTCTTCATTTTTCTACACGAATAACTTATTGCGATTTCATTAAAACTTGAAGTATCCCTTTTCTACAAAGTAACAAGCCTGCATACCATAAAATTAGAATCGTATTTACTGCAGTCAATGGAACTGTTATTTCAAATCGAACCCATTTCTCTCTTAGGTTGGTCATGAGGGCACAGGTCTCAGAATGGCTTTTGTACGACCATACTGCTTGACACCAACGTCCACTTAAGTAAAACAATTTCAAAGATGTTCATTCTCCTACCACGTGATATTAATACACAAATAAGACATCTGATATCTCTAAGACCCTCACTTATCGAAGGTATCGCCATTTTGAGTTTAAAACAAATTGAATAAATTGGATATTAACAAAAATCAAATAATTATAATTATATACTTGTTTGTTATCAAAACATTCCTCTCCTTACACAATTACAAGTCTGTATAACATAATATTAAAATCTCATATACTGCAGTTTCCGAGGATTTTTATCTCTAGAAGAACTGACGATTGTTTCCCAAAGAATGGAAGAACAAACATTTTAGAGGAGGTGAGAGGAATTCGTAGTAAATGTCCATTATTTTTTGTTTTAATTTTCTAATTTCAGTTGGAAAGTGGACACTGGTGAAATGCGAGGAATATTATTGGTCGGATTTGTGCGGTGTGGCAATAATGCCGAATTGCGACGGACGGTCCTGCGAAGAGGTGTGCGATTCACATCCGGATTGCAACCAGTTTGCAAAGATCTCCAACCTATGCATCAACATTAAGAATGACGCACCGTTAAACGAGTGCGTCATTAAAATGAGATCGACCGTTGAATTATATAAACGAAGTGAATCGGAATTTTATTGTAAATGATGAATGAAACCATTGTAACCACCATGTCTAAGAATGAGAAGACAAACAACAAAGGGAGATAACTTGATCTAAAGTTTTATTCGAAATCGAGTTATCGTCCTTTGTTCTTTCTCTTCCAATCCTAAGACAACAAGTCTGTTTTTGATCCGTATATTTGCAAAATAATTTGAAAATCTCACACAAAAAAAAAACCTACTTGTTTTTAGTAAAACTTTAAATATTGCTTTTCTACACTATTTTGCATAAAACAAGCAACCTGGAATAATAATGTTCCGAGTGTAAAGATATCAGCGAATGTATATATATTGAGACGCCATGTTACTCACTAACCTTGCGACAGGAGATTGAAGTTAGGATCTTTTGGGTAACGAAAATTGAGGATTTTGAAACGAAAAATGGAAATTCATCGAATTTATTTCATCTACAGGGTGGGCAAAAATAAGGGTCCTATTTTTAAAAATTCATAACTTTTTTATTTATTGATTTTTTTTTTTTTTTTAATTTTTTTTTTAGAATAAGTAAAGGACCCCTTCCGAAGCAAGCATGAGCCGTATTAGCCCTAAGGAACGTACCCTCATTTAGAAAACATTATTTTTGCTTAAAAAACTCAAAACAGTGTAAAAAACAATACTTTAGTTTTTGTAAGTTTTAAGAAGTGTTTTTCGGCTAAAATTTGTTTTGTTTATTTCAAAAAATCTCGGAAGGGTCAGTCTACACACACATAAAGTTTGGTGAGTTTAACTTTTATTTTGTGGAAGTTATTCAAATTCAAGTTATTCAAATTTAAAGATAGGACCCTTATTTTGGCCCACCCTGTATTTGTTCATTTTGCAAAGAAAATTTGAAACAATTGTAGATGTGCCTGAAATCTGCACAGACTCAGTAAAGAAATGCTGGTTTTAACTTCATTGGGTTTCATTTTTAACTTTTCAGTGGGCGTTTAACAGAGTTTTCATTTCCGTTTAAAATGGCTTTTTTTGTGATGTTGCTATATAAGAAGTCAAGGTGTTTGGAGAGAGACAATTTAGAATCCATGTTAATCCCTACACGTCGACAGAAGATTGAAGTTAGGATCTCTATGATAATATGCTAAGGTATTTTGTGTTGTACGTACGTTATCACCATGTAACGATGTCTTAGAATTAGAAGATAAACAACCAATGGCGGTAACGCGATCAATAATTTTAGTCCAAATCGAATTATTGTCCTTAACCATCTTTAGCTTTTTCTCCTCCAATTCTAAGACATTACAGCAATCAAGAATATATTGAGACGCCATGTCACTCACTAAACTTTCGACAGGAGATTAAAGTTAGCATAAGCCCATCATTCTCACGACGTGGGGAGTTTCGTGACTTAAACATGAGACGTAACATCTTACAGGAATCAACGGGGTCACCAAATTGTGGGGGATGCTAACGCATTCTATTCCTCTTAAATATTGAAGAAAAACGAGCAAGAAAACGTCAACATTCAACACAAATGAAGGGCAAATAAAATATCCAATACTCAAACATTTATATTAACAACAACAATTTATTTTGCATTTTTACACATAAAAATTATATTCCATATTTGACAAAAGTCTTTTAGTATCTTTTGGACAAATGTCTCTTTGACGGCTTGAAAGAAATAGTGTCTTTTTGTTATTTAAAGCAATGTCTCTTTAAATAAGTTTTGTAAGAAGAAAGACGCACGTGTGTGCGTGTGTGCGTGTGTAATTGAAAAGAGAGAAAGAAAGTGCCAAGCTTACTATGTGTGTTCAGCAGTCAGAAAAGAGGAGAAGGAATGATTTGACGCGACAGGTAGTCGTCACATCGTCTTGCGACTGGCCGATGGAGCGAAACAATTCTCCCTGCTGTGTCTGAAGAAATTCTGGAGGCAAGAGACCGGATCCGTCGCAAACGACGTTTATATATGTCCTAATCAGCAGGGGCAGTGACCGGAAACATATGATCCCTATTTTGGCGTTTTCTGCGGGGTGTTGAAAACGCCTGTCGACTGCTGTTGAAAGGTGAATTCCATAGATTAAAGTTAGCATAAGCCCATCATTCTCACGACGTGGGGAGTTTCGTTACTTAAACATGAAAGGTAACATCTTACAGGAATCTTGGGTTCAACAGAAAGCTGGAATAAAATATTTCTGAATATAAAGATATCAGCGGAAATTCACTGTGATCGTCCTGCCTTAACGGTGACGGTTACGGTCTGGTTGTAATCTTATGAATGACTGACACGCACACGGTTGGACCAATTGTACACCGCCAGCTGACAGAACTATAGACCCATGTTTATATATAAAGCACACATGATGAAACACGGGTACAACGAAGTCTGCCAGAAACATGACCAGCGATGAGAAACCCGAACGTTAGCTTTCACTCTCCTCCATACTTATGGAAACCATCCACAACGGATCATCGCAGAAGTTGTACATTTATTTTATCAAGCTGTAAATTCAGAATAAGAGAAAGAAAGACTGTAAAATCGAGTTCAGTTGCACATGTGGTTTATTGAATCGCGCCGTTAAAGTTCTTCTGTGTTATTCTCTTATCACCAAAAGCAAATCTCAGAAGAATACCTGTATAATATATAACAGGTTCTTCATTAAACCATAAAATGTTAGAATCTCGGAGCATTTCGATAAAAAAGTAGTGTTTATTTGATTTGCCTTTTGACTTACTACATAATAACATTACGAGTGTCAGACATACAAAACCACGGTCACTTTTTAGAGATTAGTTGATTCAAAAACCTTACGTATATTGTCGACATTTTTAAAAAATGAAGGGTATCATAAGAACTTATTGAGAAAGAAAACGAATATATTTTAAATTGTCTATTTTAAGATAAATGAGTAATTTTCGAGAACCTGTTCCATTTTCGTTGACCTACATTTCGTTGCTTAAAGATTGTCGACATTCTTGAAAAATAAAGCAATTTTCATTAAGAAAACGAATATATATATATATATATATATATATATATATATATATATATATATATATATATATATATATCACTCCTTATTTTTTAACTTTAATAAAATCTGATTAATTTCTCATTTTATTATGTCATTCAATTTATATTATTGCTCTATACACTATATTGAGGTTTGTTTTTATTCTGGTAGTCTACTGGTTAAATATATTATTTATATCTTTAAAGTATTATCTTACTCTCTCTCTCTCTCTCATATATATATATATATATATATATATATATATATATATATATTTATATAAAAGCTGTTCTCAATTCTTCCTTATTCGTTTGTTCTTAACCAATTTATGTATACGAAACTATTCAATAAACTTTATTTCCTTTTACGCTATTGTCATTGTTTTTACTTTCCAGTTATCTCCAAATAAATAGTAAAAGTTAATTTGTTCTTTAAGCTTTCCGTACAGTCTTTCATACCCTCGT
The DNA here is from genome assembly GCA_963556195.1 of Sepiola atlantica. NCBI lineage: Eukaryota > Metazoa > Mollusca > Cephalopoda > Sepiida > Sepiolidae > Sepiola > Sepiola atlantica. The sequence goes on from OY744552.1 coordinate 44,187,397, forward strand.
ACTTTTAACAAAGTATTTCCACTAATGTATGAAGGAGAATATTGTTTCCTTTTTACGGAGACTTTTCCGAAATATACCAGCTAGAGAAAAAACAAAATTTTCGGGATATTTAGATTTCTGCGTATGTGTGACAGTCCGAAAAAAATATAGTTAAGAAGACTGAAAAATATTTCATTAGAGTTGTAAAAATTAATTTTTAAAAAGTCAAGAAAAAAAGAATTTAAATGATTTTTAATAAATTATTGCATCTTAAAAGTGGTCTCCAAAGAAAGATACTTCCTAGAACTTTTGTCAAATTGTATTATCACATAAGCGACCACGCGCTCCAAAAAAGTTCAAATTAAAAAAAAAATGACGTTTTTCACTTTAATCACCCTGCAACGAAGTCTGGCCGCCGCCTCGGCAACATCGAGGTGGAAAGCTACCATCACGGGAAAAATAAAGGTATTGCCTTCAATTTGATTCAGACTCTCTTTTCTCTGAAGAAGGGTGTGTTGTCATCCGAAATAATATGGAAAAAAGTAATTAAAAAAAAGAATTTAAATCATTTTTAATAAAATATTGCATCTTAAAACGTGGTCTCTAAAGGCATTTGTTTGTCCGTTTTCAAAGTTTCTAAATTTCTTAAAGATGCTTCCAAGAGCTTTCGTCAAATTTTATTAGATTTTATGAATATTTTTTAAATTAATATTTTTTCGTTGATTTACAAAACTCTGTTTATGTTTAAGTTTAGCACTTGCTATCTGGTGACCGTAATATTCCTCAATATTTCATTTCTTTCCATTTATTTAATACGCACGCCCGTATATATCCTTCATCTTCCTTCCTTCTGTATATATCCACGTAGGCTCCTAAAATGATAGAAGAATAAGATGAAAAAAAAGATTGTAGTTTTTAATATTTGTATTTAGTTCATATATAGCGGCAGTGCTACAAGCAGCGACAGCTCGCGGTTTACGATTTTGAATCTGCTTTATTCATTAGCTCAGCCCTGATTGGTGCAGGTATTTAACTTCCTTTCCGGCTTGTCCAATCAGGGACAAAGTACATTTTAGTGTCATATGCAGCACTCATCATCGATGAAGGTCGAGGACGGTCCATCATTTTTATTCTTCATTTTGCTACTTTAAGACTCCCTTCTCCGGTCGAGCACTCTAGTAAGTGAAATCGCCTTCCAATATTTAGCGTAATGCAAAGTTCTTTGTAAATAAATAAACGTAGCACTCTCTTGGGGCTGACAATGTTTATCTAAACGCATTGAGATATCACTTACCAAGGGCGCCCGTCCCGTGGTCAAGTGGTTAGAATCACCGAGTATAAACTAGATAGTCGTATGTTCGATCCTGGCTTGAGATAGGTGTTAGTCTAGTCGCAATAAAGAACTGTGATACAGCGAAACAGTCTGTTTATGGATATATATATATATATATATATATATATATATTATAATTATTATATGTAGTAGTAGCAGTAATATAATAATAATAATCATAATAATAATGATGATAATAATAATAATAATAATGATCATCATCATAATAATAATGATAATGATGATCATAAAATAATAATAATAATAATGATGATCATAATGATAATAATAATAATAATGATCATCATCATCATAATAATAATGATGATCATAATAATAATAATAATAATGATCATCATAATAATAACAACAACAACAACAACAACAACAACAACAACAACAACGAAAAGCCACCATAAACATGGACGGCGGCACCGCGGGGGCAGGGGGGGATGGGGGCTCAAGCCCCCCCCCCCACTTTTTGACTTGGCCCCCTCACTTTACGGTCATCAATAATGAAGTCATATATGCATGTGTTTTCAGGAGAGCCCCCCCCCCCACTGTCCCGCCGGCCCTGATAAATGGCTTAAATAGATTGACGAGACAATTTCTTTTCCAATTCTGCAAAGGGCTTGCCTGTCAGGAACAGCGAAAGTGTTAAGGTACAGCTTGAATGTCTAAAGTCAAGGGAATTGATTTGATGTTAAGAAAAAGAAAACTCCAAAAGTTGAGACTACTATGAAATAATAATAATAGTAATACTACTACCACCACCACCAACAACAACAACGCTAATCTTGTCCGTAAGTAGGTGACTATTACGGCCTGTTGGGCCGGAAATAGGTGATCATTTTACGCTAAATTTATATGGTAAATTGATGTTTCACTCTAAATTCTGAAATAATTGTTTTTTTGTTTTTGTTTTTTTTTTTTTTTTTTACCATTAAGTTTTTCAGGCAGTTTCCATCTTAAAAAATAGGATCTAATTTTTTTTTGTTTTTACCATAGAGTAAAAGGACTTCAGTAGCAATTTTTTTTGTTCACAATACAAAGTGTCCTTTTTAGGGAGGTGGATTTCCCGGCAAAACTTTACTTTAGGGTTAAAAACTCACAGAACTTTCAAAATTTAATATTTTTGAAAAAAAATTTCAGCCGAGGATTTTTGGAACCATAGTGAATCATATTCCATAAAAAAATTTTTTTATTTTAATTAGTATTTAGATTTTAGAGCGGGGGGGGGGGTCACTTTCCTATATAAATCTAACGTAAATTGACCACCCACTTCTTGGCCAAGTTCAGGGTAAAAAAGCTCATAGCATTGTCTAAAATTTATATTTTTTGAAAAAAAATGTTTACATTTGTTTTTATTCGGACTACTATTCTCATCTTGATTGTTATATTCACAACGTTTCGACACATGTAACCTTCTTCAGGTACATCTTTTATCACTTGGGGACCTGTACGAGATCTCTAATCGAACTGTGAACCCTTTATTAAATCAACGGGGGTGGATTGTTCTCATTCCGTCAGCATGACCCCATGGCATAACGGTTAAGAGCGTCGGTTAATCAGTAGGTTTAAGAAACCGTCTTTTGAGGGGGTTGAAGGTTCAATATCTACTAGAGGCGATAATAACTAAGAACAACATAAATTAGCACTAGCACTTCTACCCAATCACGGCTGGCGGAATGAGAACAATCTACCTCTATGGATTAGATAAAGGGTTCAGTTGGAAATTCTGTTTGTGTTACCAGGTTCGACTAGAAGGTTCCTAAGTTCCTAAAGAAGGTCGGGGGTTACATCGGCCGAAACGTTGTCCAAAATGTTGTTCTTTATGCCGAAAAAATAAATTTAGGAAATAAACAAAAACAAAATCTTTTTTATATATGATTCACTATTGTACCAAAAGTCCTCTCCTGAAAGATTTTTCAAAAATATAAATTTCTTAGCTTTTTTACCCTGAACTTGGCCAAGAAGTGGGTGGTCAATTTACGTTAGATTTATATAGGAAAGTGAGCCCCCCTCTAAAATCTAAAATACTAAAAATATTTTTTTTATTTTTTTTATGGAATATGATTCACTATGGTTCCAAAAGTCCTCGGCTGAAAATAATTTCCAAAAATATTAAATTTTGAAAATGCTATGAGTTTTTACTCCTAAAGTAAAGGTTCGTCGATTTCTCACTAAAAAAATACCTGCTGTCTAACTTTGCCCTCGTGGGAAGGCTCGTAAATAGCGACATTAAAAAGTATTTTTAAAAAGAAAAGAAAAAAAAATCAATTTGTGAAAGGGAGGTAAATCCGATAACAATTTTTGTTACCTCCCTTGGACGATCTACGAAACACGAAAAAAAACACATTTAGACTACGAGCAGCTTTAAAAAATAAGCATTAAAACATTAGTTTCTTATTTTATAGTGGGGGGTAGATAAAATTTTATTCCAGGACAAGAACTACAATTTCAAACCAACAATAGATAAACAATCATGGCTGCCATTGTGAAGACAAACCAAAACGAGTCCAATTATTTATTAAACAATAATGTGAGAGATAGAGAAGCAAAGAGACAGATACAGACATAGGTAGATAGAGAGGGGGAGAGAAAGAAAGAGAAGCAAAGAGACAGATACAGACATAGGTAGATAGAGAGGGGGAGAGAAAGAAAGAGAAGCAAAGAGACAGATACAGACATAGGTAGATAGAGAGGGGGAGAGAAAGAAAGAGAAGCAAAGAGACAGATACAGACATGGGTAGATAGAGAGGGGGAAAGAATGAAAGAGAAGCAAAGAGACAGATACAGACATAGGTAGATAGAGAGGGGGAGAGAAAGAAAGAGAGAGTCAACAGATGACGATTAGAACGGAAGTGACGCCGCCGTTACTTACATAGCGTTGCCACGAACGATAGCCAGGGAGATGCGTTGGAACAACCAGGCTGACTCACGGGGCTCGTGCCTAGACGTTGAAATCCTCTGTCCAATGTCCTGAAAAAATTTAAGTCTCGGGGCCAAGCACACCCGACGTTTCCATTGAAATTGGTTGGAAGACGAAACGGTCAGTGAGCGAGCTGTATTTTCCGCGCTTCCTTGTTTCGGCGAGCAGAGCCGTCGTGCCGGGCTTCACTGCGGATTTCGCAATCCTTGCTGGTGAAAAGGAGGCGGAACAAGTGCGTCCCAGATCAGCGGCTTTCCGGCTCGGAAAGCAAACACAGTTATCCCGTCAGGCCTGCGACCGTCGCCCCTGTCCAGGCCGACTGGTTCAAGGACTGATGCAAAACCTGTCGTTGTTTTTTTAACTCTGACATTTTCTTTTGTGAAGAATTCGTGCTTCTATACAATTCTATCGGCTTACGATATATTCGGCACGTCGAGATTTTAGCTTTTCTCTTCGACGAGGTGTGGTGTAGGGGACGGGTGGTCCAAGTCCGGAGAAACAATCGGGTCTGAGCTCCGCCAGTGTTTTCCGAAAATACTCCCTCGATTTTCCGGCCCCAACATCTGTGAAACGATAAGTAATATAGAACTCAAAGTGATTCAGACTTTGAATTTTTTTTATCCAAAAATGAATCTTAACGACCTCAATCTGGTAATTTAACCAGCGAGACCAAAAAAACTATTGACTTTTTGCAGGAGCACAGACTGTTTTTTTCCACCGATGTTGACTTGACTTGACTTGACTTGGTCCCTTAACCCCCTCCTGGGTCGTAGGGGCGCTGCACCAATGAACTCCACACCAGCTGTCTCCACTTCTGACGGTCATGGGCAATGGACTGGGTTGTAGCGAAGTTGTAGCCCGTCCACTCTTTGATGTTGTCCGTCCATCTTTTGTGTTGTCTACCCCTCCTTCTCTTGCCTTGCACTGCTCCCTGCAGGATGGTTTTGGAGAGACCGCTGCCCCTTGTCACGTGACCATACCATCCAAGCTTTTTTTTTTTTTTTTTTTTTTTTATGTTGACTATTCGTTTTATAAACATTTTACATTATTAAATAAAAAAAATAAAAAAACACTGTTCGCTATTATTATTGTTCGCTTTATTGATTGTTTTGGATTTAAAACAAAATTCTAATTCCATATTACTTCCGGTTGATTGTCTGCCCCTGTTTTCAAAATTGAAAACAAATACATTCTCATTCACAGCTAAACTAAAGTGACGAAAAATGAAACAAGTTAATTAACGAACTAAAAATGAAACAATGTTATGTAAAAATAAAAATAATAATAATTAAACTTGTTAATTAACGTACACAAAACAATAAAAAAAATAAATCAACTGTAACAATAAAATAATGTTTATTAACCTGTTGGCGAGGGTAGAAAATATTTTGGCACTTCAGCATTTCAACTGTCACTTGGATATAATTTGCTTTCCTCTTTTGAAGGCAGGGGCAGACAACCAACCGGAAGTAACCGAATTAGATTTTTTTAATTCAAAATGACAATATTAACAGCGAAGAATAATAACAGCAAACAATGTATCGTTATTGAATGTGAAAATATTTTATTTAATAATTTAAAAATTCATAAAAATAAAAATGTGTTTTTTATTGTATGAATTAAACTTTCTCAAAATAGTCAACACTGATTTTTAAAACGAAAATTTATCATTTTAATGAATAGTCAGTGATTTTTTTTTATTGTATGAATTAAAATGTTATCAAAATAGTCAACATTGATCTTTTAAAACGAAAATTTATCATTTAAAACGAAAATCCAACAAACAGTCAACATTGTTTTTTTCCATATCAGTCTGGCACTTCCGGTTGACTCGGGTGGAATGAATGGAACTCTTCAATTATTAAGTCCACGTGACGGTTGAAATGCAGAAGTGCCAATATTTTAAATATAAAAAAATATATCACAAATTTTCTTCCCAGATGTACAGTGTCGAAGTTCCTTCAGCGTCGTAAAAGAGTCTGTCCATTTCGTGCAAATGGCCACCCACTTGTAAGAGAGTCTGTCGATCTCGTTCAAGAGAATGGCTGCCCGCATCTGAACTGGTGCGGCCGAACTTTTTCTTTGAAAAAAAATCCACCCTTGAATGGGAAAGGCAGAACCTAATATAGTTTTTTTAACTACCCACCCCCAACCAAAAATGGTGCGCCAGTCCGACTCTGCTCTGTTGGGTTATCATATCCCCCCCCCCTCCTGAAGGCCTCACCTACTCAATAGGCTCGACCGTTTTCTTTTTTTTTTTTTTTACAAACCAAATACAAAAATTAAATAAACTTCTTGATTAACGAAAAAGTAAATTACGTTTTATAGTATTTGTAAACATCGATAATTAAAAAAATATAATTTTTTTAAAGAGAATTATTTATAAAATAAAAAAAATATTTGTAAAGATCGATAATTAAAAAAATATAATTTTTTTAAAGAGAATTATTTATAAAATAAAAAAAATATTTGTAAACATCGATAATTAAAAAAATATATCTTTTTAAGGGAATTATTTATAAAATAAAAAAAATATTTGTAAACATCGATAATTAAAAAAATATATCTTTTTAAGGGAATTATTTTAAAAATAAAAAAAATATTTGTAAAGATCAATAATTAAAAATATATATCTTTTTAAGGGAATTATTTATAAAATAAAAAAAATATTTGTAAAGATCGATAATTAAAAAAATATATCTTTTTAAGGGAATTATTTATAAAATAAAAAAAATATTTGTAAAGATCG
>OY744552.1:44199389-44209389 GCA_963556195.1 Sepiola atlantica
ATAATTGTTAAATATTGGGTACACGGATAAATATGTGCTATATTTTTTTAATAAAATGATTCACGTATTTAAAAATAATAATATTAATAATGTTACAGTTTATTTACTTATTATTTTCTATTTCTATTAAAATTACTAATCTAAACCCGTATTTATATTTAAAATACTTTTAACTAACCAGTTTATTTCATTTCTTCTTTTTTTTTTTTTTTATAACATTGTTTCATTGTTTATTATTTCAGCGTCCGAAATTCTCTTTTCGTTCTATGCTGGATAAGCCATAACCGATTCCGAATCCGCTGTAACTTTGGCAAGGGAGATAACTCTTTCTCTTTTTTTTTATCTCTGCATGAAAGAAAATGTTTTATAAAGTTTCTGACATTTATCAAAATTTAGCGTCGCATTTCCTTTCTTTGTGTTAAAAAGCGACACGTTTTTTTTCATTAATTGTTATAAAGTTTATAAAGTTTGTGACATGTAAACAAAAACGGACATTTACAAAAACATTCGAATTTTCTTTCATGCAGCGATAAAACAAAGAGTTGTCAAAGTTACAGCGGATTCGAAATAGCGGCGTCTAAGAAAAATAGAGTTGTCTCCCTCAGATCAGTTACGGCTTATCCAGGAGCGCCGTTGCCCCCCCCCCCCCCCCCCCCCTCCCCTGCATTTGCGAACCTGTCTTCATAAGCACCAACAGGGTGCTCTTTTGGGGGAGATGGATTTCCCAAATTAAAAACTGACCTCGCGGGGAGGCGCGTTAATAGCTACTTGAAAATGATTTTAAAGAAAAGCAAAATTGTTATCGGATTTACCTCCCTTTCATAAGGGAGGTAACTGCGATAACAATTTTGTTACCTCCCTTGGACTATTCACAAAAAACACGAGAAAACCACGTTTGATCTTCGACGAGAAACTTTGGTAAATCAGCATTCAAATATTAGTTTCTTATTTATTTTGTGTTTGGATTCGAACACCGCCATTTTTTTCGGTATAGAATTGGTGCCTCTATAGAATCCCATCGAAAAGACAATTCTATGGCCTGAGATTAAAAAGGAATTCTTTTCTCACGTGCCCTGATCAGAAGATTCCCAAATTTTAAGTAGAATAATCCGCCAGAAAATAAAGTTTGAAAGAGTTAAATGGAGAGATCGGACATCGATTGCGATTTACTGGCATGAAAAGTTAATTCAGAATTATGTGATATATTCCCCGCTTCTTTTGTTCCAGCTCGTTTGACTCGTTGGTCTAGTGGTCTCCATCAATTCGCTGTTTTGATACCTCATTGTAATACAGCTTCCTATTCCAGTAGCTCCTTTCCAAAAACCGCAGGCTTGTGGAACTCTCTTCCTGCTGACTGTTTTCCTCCTACTTATAATCTTGGTCTTTTTAAGACGAAGGCCAATAGGCATATTCTGTCTTTGCGATAATCATATTTCGTTCTTGTTAGCTCTTTACATCAAGTGGCTTCATGCCTTGTCTGGAGCGATTTCTATTTTAAAAAATAATTGAAACGAGAAAAATACCCAAAAAAAGTTCTTAGACTTCGTAGACGCTCGGCGAACGAATGTCAGTTTTCAGTCTAATGTAATTTATTTGACCGAACTTTTTAATTGAAATTTAAAAAAAAAAAAACTCTTTAAAATACTTTAAAACACACAATAAATACGGAGGTAGATAGAAAATTAACTGAGTATTTGTTTATTTGAGCATCCTTTTTTTTCTATTGGTTATTCTTGACAATCGCCTATAGAAGAAAGTCAATTTGTTAAATAATGGCCCTGTGCGGCCGGACGTATGCGAGGGATCGTTTGGTTTGGCTTGCGCGATTTAGTGCGGGTAGACCCGTACAACCGAGTGCAAAATAAAGCTGTTCTCACAGTCGGAGCTCACAAGCGTTGACAAGGCCACCACGTTGACGAGACCTCAGGTTAAGGGTCAAGGTGCACCTGTGCATAGGGGTTCTGAGACGCCACGGGATTTTGTGTGAAAAACGGAGTTTTGCCAGTCTGGGTTTTGGAAGCAAGCCGAACAGATGTATTTCTCTATGTAGTCTTCAATTGATTAGGGGAATTAAATTCCCTAAGAGAATACAGGCATGGGATTCCTTCTCTCCCCCTCCTCGAATGGCTAAGGACTTAAGCTAGGAATTAAATACGATAGAGTAGTAATTTGGTCTCTCCTTTAACGTTGGTGAAACATCTCCAGATCGACAGTAATTGACGCCTGAATAAAACAGAATTAAATTTTAAAAGATTGTTTGTCTCGTGAATCGTGGTATGAAGGTTTTGTTGCAGACACAGCAGACGACATCGAGACGACCCCCCCCCCTCCCTCCACGCGACGAGGAAGAGAAGGTACGAGAAATTAAAAACTATTCAACAAATTGTTCAAATAAAGGAATGGTATATTACTGAGAAATCTTAAATGGTTACTTTATGTGTTTCGCTTTTATTATTAACTAGCGGAACTCGTCGCCCGGCGTTGCACGGGAGAAAGTACTACCTATTGCATGACGTCGAATGAAAAAAAAAACGGCCTATAGTTACCGTGTTGGCGAATGTTTTGAATCAAAAAAAAATTTTTTTAACTGGCCGTGTAGAATGGGATCGAACGCTGAAACAGTCGATCATGGAACCTGCCTTCTTAACAGTTTCGACTTAAAATACGTGTAAAAATAGGCCACGTCATAGGTAGAATGAGAAAGAACGTAATCGGATATTCGCGGAAAATCATCGCAGTGAACGGGAGCGGTCAGTAAGTCTTTGCGTATTGCTTTATATTATGTAGTAAATTAATACCAGGCAAATACTAAATAAGGACGGACTGTTTTGTTAAAATTAAACTGTGTTTATTAGTTCCCGGTGTCGATGAGTGTAGTGACAGTACATAATTGTTAGGGAGGAAAGTTTTTGCTACCACCTATATGGAGTTGATTTTTTGGAGAGTTGTGGATGGCGGGCCAAATGTAATATTTAGTGTTAGCTGGGAAAAAAGAATAACAAATTTACTAAAACACGCTCGAGTGAATAAGTGTAGTATAGTGGTGAGTTTAGTAGCCTGTGATGCATGTGGTTATTTTGCTATTCTCCGAGAAGGTACAGGGGAAAAACCGTATATATTTATATATTAGAAAAGACAGAAAAATAAAATAAAAACTTAATAACTTTTTTAAAAATATGAATCTATTATTTTGTAATTTATAAAGCTTTTATAAATTAGAAAGCTTAGAGAAATGGGTTTCTTTATTCTGAGAGTATGATATCATGATAAACGAACAACATGCATTGACCCCTGGAAGGAGGTAATGCCTGAGAAGATGGTATAATACCGAACAAATTCTCCCCCAAAGTATGAGGTAATGCCTGGGAGCATAATATCATGGCAACCGAATTAAGAGTACACTACCCCTACCAAACTCAAAAAGGAGAAGGTAATCCTGGGAGGATGGTATCGTGAGAAACGAACGTATACTATACAGCCCCCCCCTAGAAGATGAGAAATGTATCATAACGAATGAATCTACACCAAGGCGATCCATAATACAGGCCTGGCAAACGTGCAACTGGAGTCCAGGACTGGGGACAGATATGTGGAGACCAAAATTACTAAATAATAATGACCGACAAAAGTTTTAGTAAGAAATTTCTTAGTAATGTCCAGTAATAAGCAACTATACATATTATTAGGAAGTAGTTTACAATAATTGATTTATTTCCATCAAATCAAATGTAAAATGTACACAAATATAAAAGAACTAAATTCACAAAAAATCACTTTTTTCACTGTATTTGACACATTTTTGATATTTCAAATATTACAAGTTAATTTGTTTATATTGACTACTTGATTACCGAAAATATAATGACATAATACAATCAGAAAGCAAATTCAACATTTTACAAAATCAAATACTTTATGAACAAAATAATTTTTGAACAAACAATTCTGAAAATCTTTACAAAAAAATTGTTATGTTTGTTACATATACAATTTATTTTTACAAAAAAAATGAAAAATGATTATTTCTTCATAATACGATAATCTATTAATAATGGAGATCATGTATCTGTCTGAAGCCGAAACTATATTATTAGTTTTGATCGCTCTCATTTTATATCGACTTATCAACTCTTATATATACCCATTCCAAAACTTCCCCAAACATCACGCGTCTTTCAAATTTACATAATTAATTTGTTTTACAGCTTCTAATAAATTAATATTTGAAAATATGCACTCATGATATCTACTTATCAGCCCCTATATATACCAATTCGATAACTTCCCCAAACATCACGCGTCTTTCAAATTTACATAATTAATTTATTTTAAAGCTTCTAATAAATTAATATTTGAAAATATGCACTCATGATATCTACTTATCAGCCCCTATATATACCAATTCGATAACTTCCCCAAACATCACGCGTCTTTCAAATTTACATAATTAATTTGTTTTAAAGCTTCTAATAAATTAATATTTGAAAATATGCACTCATGATATCTACTTATCAGCCCCTATATATACCAATTCGATAACTTCCCCAAACATCACGCGTCTTTCAAATTTACATAATTAATTTATTTTAAAGCTTCTAATAAATTAATATTTGAAAATATGCACTCATGATATCTACTTATCAGCCCCTATATATACCAATTCGATAACTTCCCCAAACATCACGCGTCATTCAAATTTACATAATTAATTTGTTTTAAAGTTTCTAATAAATTAATATTTGAAAATATTCACTCATGATATCTACTTATAAGCCCCTATATATACCAATTCGATAACTTCCCCAAACATCACGCGTCTTTCAAATTTACATAATTAATTTGTTTTAAAGCTTCTAATAAATTAATATTCGCAAATATACACCCATGATTGTTTTTTTCAAATTTCCAGATGTATTTAAAATATTTCCCTCGATAATAATAATCTTAATAAAAATTATAAATAGAATTAATTAAAGACATTGTTTTTTTAATCTATATAATTGAGTTACGTAATTAAATTAGATTGTAATGGAATATGATGGAACAGCCGGCGTCCACTCCAACATTTGGTTACCCGCCCCTGATTATTAAGTATAATGTTCTATTTCGAACGCACAAAAAGTTCTATTTCAAGAAAGAGAGAGAGAAAAAAGAGAGAGAGAGATGGACACAAGACAGGCGCGCGTTATTTGATTAATAACAGATAAACAACCCATTATCTGAGATTTATCGTACGAGTCGCTCAAAAATGATATATTTACTTTGATTTTTATTAAAACGTTTTGGGTTTGTTTGTTTTTTAAATCTTATTAGAAATTATGTTTTAAAGCACAAATTTATTGAATCAAATTGTTTAATTAAAAAAATAATTAATTTAAAAATTACTATTTTTTGTAAACAAAGTAGAATCTTGTTTTTCTTTTTCAGATTTAAGAAACAGAACAGAGCACGGATATCTCCCATTATTAAATAATTAAACAAGATTTATTATTGAAAAAAAAACGTAATTAAAAAAGGGTTTGTTAAAAATAAAAATAAAAATAAAAAACGAAATTAAAAAAGAGCTTGTTAAAAAGACAAAAAAAATGTCATGTCAGTGCAAAAGTACCATTTGATACCAACAATCAATTTGATCCAACATTTGGACGAATACACAACGAAATAGGCAACAAAATTCAGCAGTCACTTTAATTTTAATCTTTGAAAAGCCTTGTCTTAAGGAAAGAAAAATAAGCATGTTTTTACCGAGTACACTTTGCATTGAACAATCGAAGTTGAAATAGATTTGTCATTCGTACATATTTATCTCTCTTCTTTCATTTATCTTTATAATTGCTCTATCTCGTATATTGAGCTTAAACTATTTCACTATTTTATTCATATTTATGTATATATATATATATATATCTATATATATATATATATATGAACATATATATTTTATATTTATACATACTTATTTAAATAAATATATATATATATGTATATATATATATATATATATATATATATATATTAATACATATCTATTAAGTTAAATTCCTCCTCAATTCCAAGCTAATTTCTGGTGGCCAACTGGTAAGTCTCTAGACTGCGAATCAGTGGCGATTTGTGATCGGAGTTCACGCCCGCCGACCGTCGGGAATTAGCTTCCTGCACTGAAGATTGCGTAAGCATGAAACATCGATGTCTGTAGGTAATAAAATTCAACAGTCTCTATAGTACAATTGAAGTTTAAAAAGTATTTAAATTGTTAATTTAATTTTACTTCAGTGATTGATCTTACGATTTTCAGATAAAATAATTATCATAAGTAAAATCTTTATATCAGTTTCTGATATGCAGCATTTCAATATGAAAAGAGATGATATAATAAGTAATATTAATATAATAAGTAATTTTAATATAGTAAGTAATTTTAATATAGTCAGTAATTTTAATATAGTAAGGATTACTGTAAAAACATCAATTTATATATATATATATATATATATATATATATATATATATATATATATATATTATGTGTGTGTGTGTTAGAGTGAAATAAATCCCAGAAGGAAATCCAGGTATGAGAGCTCAATGTAATAAACAGAGCAAGAATAAAATAAAGTAAAGTAACACGGAATCACATAATCACCGGTGCAATAATTTATTTCGACCCTACGGCGTCTTCAAGCATCGAAGCGAGGCGATTACATTTTTGAAAATGTAAAAAAGAGAAACTCACACCCACTATCCAATACACATATAGAGAGAGAGACAACATATTTAATACACATCTTGAGAGAGGGGGAAATGAACTATCTAAGACTATATTGAGGGGAAGGAGAGTGACAACATATTTAATATATATATAGAGAGAGGGGGAGATTGTACGATTTATAACGGAAGGCTATACAGTGAGGAGGAAAGAGGGCAATATATATATATATATATATATATATATATATATATATATATATATATATATATATATATATATATATATAGTGTTGGAGTGAAATAAATTCGGTTGGAGGGGGACCTAGACATCTGACCTCGTTTAGGACACCACAACATCCTTCTCCACTCACTACATACCTTCCGTGGTAAATCATACAATTTCCCCCTCTCTCTATATATATATTGCTCTCTTTCCTCCTCACTCTATTGCCTTCCGTCATAAATGGTACAATCTCCCCCCTCTCTCTCTCTCTCTCTCCATCTCTCTCTCTCTATATATATATATATATATATATTAAATATGTTGTCTCTCTCCTCCGCCTCGATTTACGTCTTAAATAGTTGGTTTCCTCCTCTCTCAATATATGTATGAAATATGTTGTCGCTCTGTTCATATGTATATTGAAATGGTGAGTGTAAGTTTCCCTTTTTTCATTTTCAAAAATGTAATCACATCACTTGGATGGTTGATAAAACCATAAGGTCGAAATAAATTATTGCGCCAGTGATTATGTGATTCCGTGTTACTTTATTTTATTTTATATATATATATATATATATATATATATATATATATATAGTAGCGTTGTACGACAGTTGTTTTACTTACATTTCTACAGTATTTTTTTACTTTCATTTTCACTGTCGTTTTAATCTTTTTTATGTTTTTAATCTCAAACCCGTTTTGGTATTGATTATATTTTATGGTTATATTTTCTTGTGAAGTTGATAACCTGCAACTGTTCGTCGAGTTGGCCGAACATCTAATTAAATATCTCTGTTCGATAATTCTCCAGAACAACTTCGATTTCATCAAGACATAATTTTCGTTTGAGGGAGTTGATTAGTTTAACACAATGGACATTTTATGTTTCGTTTAAATAAAAGTATTTCCACGCCATGGTGATTTTTTTGTTCTCTTGTTACGATCGGAATAAGTAGCCTAACAAACGTCAGTAAATGATGTAGCCATGGTTTTAGTATTGACATTAACTGCGTTTCATATTAAGTGGTTCTTTTATTAACGGACAATAAAAATCGTGAGTTCAATTCCTGGCTGGAGCGTTCTATACTTTTTTTAAATTCTTAGGATTACTTATTTATGAAGTACTCATAATATTCAGATTAACACAATAAACATTTGAAAGAATTACTTCATTTTTACGAGATGGTTTTGTTTTTTCATAAAACTGTAGCGTATCTAAATATGGAGATACGCATAACTTTGAATATCGAGCGTCTAGCCTTAAAAGCGTGACGTCAGTCACGTGAACTTAGATTTAATTCTAAAAGTTGAAGAGGTTTCTTGTAGTTATTTAAATAAAGGAGCTTTGTCTTTGCAGCATTGAAAATTACCAACCATTTATGACCCCAATCCACTACAGCCTGCAGGTCATGTTTTTAAGGATTAAGTCATTGCCTGGGATGTGTGCGCGTCCATTTATCCCACATGACGAGAATGGAGCTTAGTGTCGTCAGCAAATATACCTATCTCAGTCTCAATGACATCAGGGAGGTCGTTTATAAAGCACTCATTATATTTAGATTAACAAAATAAAAATTTGGAAGAATTATTTCATTTTTACGAAATGGTTGAATTTTGCGATGTAACTTTAGCGTATCTTAATGTGAAGATACGCATGACATTGAATATGTCGCGCCTAGCCTTAAAAGCGTGACATCAGTCACGTCAACCGCAAAAATATTATCCGGCAATTAGCCTGAATATCTTCCCCGGTAATGAAACTTAGACGTGACAATCTAGCTTACTTTTCATACTATGCATATATATATATACATATTTACATATATTTATATATATTTAATCAAAGAAGATAAGATACGTATATATATATATATATATATATATATATATATATATATATATATATATATAGTGAATGCTTTTATTCAAACATGTACAAGGTCTGCTACACTGGCATGTCGATGTTATCGATCTACAGCTCTCAAGAGCTGAGGTCTCATCAGGCAGAAAATTGTTTTTTGATTCAAACTGGTTGCTGAATGCCAGGGAGAATGAAGTCAAGCAAAAAAGAAGAGGAGAAAGAAATAAAAGTCATGTGACCGATTTTAAAATATGATTGCCGTTTGAAATTACTATTTTCTTATTTTTATCTTTTATATATTTTATATATATATATCCAACGCTCAACATCCAGCTCACAAAACTACATATTACCAAAACCAATTTTTAAATATTTAAATAATTATATACTGATCACTTTAATCAAAATCACTGGCCCCCACCATTTCTAATCCCCCCCTTCATAGACCATAACTTGTGTTAACAACTTTAACTAGAACACCTTACCACTAATACTATAACAGGTGTTAACCCCACCATTAATAATAGGATTACAACGAATAATAAAATTTATTTATTTATACCACTGAAATTAATCGATATATAAATTCCATTAAAAATAAAAGCAATTACCAGTATGTTTTATTAATCCATCACTAACTATTATTTATAATCGAAATACATTTATTTATACTCCAAAATAATTAAAACTAAATATAATAGTATAATCCATCAATATCAATGTCATAAACTTATATACGATCCTTACCAAGAATAATTCCCAATATATTTTAACTCATTAGTACCTAGAACTAACCTACTAATATTACTGCCACTAATCCATATATGAATCTTACTAAAAATAAAGACAATTACCATTATGTTTTATTAATTAACTGATAAATATTATTTAAAATACATTTAACTATCCATCAAAATAATCAAAATTAAATGCCAATTGATCAAAATATAACAACATAATTTATTAACATTAAGGCCATAAATCCATCAATGAGTTAAACTAAAATATCCCCGTAAGCTGGGTGTCATGTAATTGTTATATGTCTGCATTGACAGGAAGCAGACACAACAAAGTTGAACCCCCCCCCCCTCCCCCTCTTTCTTCATCTTCTCTTTCGCTCTTGTTTAATCTCCCCCCGACCCCCCTCTTTATCCAGCCCAGCGCTGAATAAAAATTAATATGAATTTAACTCAAAACCATTCCCGCAA
>OY744552.1:44219389-44224389 GCA_963556195.1 Sepiola atlantica
TGATATCTACTTATCAGCCCCTATATATACCAATTCGATAACTTCCCCAAGCATCACGCGTCTTTCAAATTTACATAATTAATTTGTTTTAAAGCTTCTAATAAATTAATATTTGAAAATATGCACTCATGATATCTACTTATCAGCCCCTATATATACCAATTCGATAACTTCCCCAAGCATCACGCGTCTTTCAAATTTACATAATTAATTTATTTTAAAGCTTCTAATCAATTAATATTTGAAAATATGCACTTATGATATCTACTTATCAGCCCCTATATATACCAATTCGATAACTTCCCCAAGCATCACGCGTCTTTCAAATTTACATAATTAATTTGTTTTAAAGCTTCTAATAAATTAATATTTGAAAATATGCACTCATGATATCTACTTATCAGCCCCTATATATACCAATTCGATAACTTCCCCAAGCATCACGCGTCTGTCAAATTTACATAATTAATTTGTTTTAAAGCTTCTAATAAATTAATATTTGAAAATATGCACTCATGATATCTACTTATCAGCCCCTATATATACCAATTCGATAACTTCCCCAAACATCACGCGTCTTTCAAATTTACATAATTAATTTGTTTTAAAGCTTCTAATAAATTAATATTTGAAAATATGCACTCATGATATCTACTTATCAGCCCCTATATATACCAATTCGATAACTTCCCCAAACATCACGCGTCTTTCATATTTACATAATTAATTTGTTTTAAAGCTTCTAATAAATTAATATTTGAAAATATGCACTCATGATATCTACTTATAAGCCCCTATATATACCAATTCGATAACTTCCCCAAACATCACGCGTCTTTCAAATTTACATAATTAATTTGTTTTAAAGCTTCTAATAAATTAATATTTGAAAATATGCACTCATGATATCTACTTATCAGCCCCTATATATACCAATTCGATAACTTCCCCAAACATCACGCGTCTTTCATATTTACATAATTAATTTGTTTTAAAGCTTCTAATAAATTAATATTTGAAAATATGCACTCATGATATCTACTTATCAGCCCCTATATATACTAATTCGATAACTTCCCCAAACATCACGCGTCTTTCATATTTACATAATTAATTTGTTTTAAAGCTTCTAATAAATTAATATTTGAAAATATGCACACAAGATATCTACTTATCAGCCCCTATATATACCAATTCGATAACTTCCCCAAACATCACGCGTCTTTCAAATTTACATAATTAATTTGTTTTAAAGCTTCTAATAAATTAATATTTGAAAATATGCACTCATGATATCTACTTATCAGCCCCTATATATACCAATTCGATAACTTCCCCAAACATCACGCATCTTTCAAATTTACATAATTTTATATACGAAACCAATCCCCACTCTAAATTCTTAAACAATTGTTTTTATTTCTTGTTTCGAACAGATTTTTCAGGATGTTCACATGTAATCGCCTAATTAAAGTAGAATCTTGTTTTTCTTGTTCAGATTTAAGAAACAGAACAGAGCACGGATATCTCCCATTATTAAATAGTTAAACAAGATTTATTATTGAAAAAAAAACGTAATTAAAAAGAGGGTTTGTTAAAAATAAAAATAAAAAACGTAATTAAAAAAGGGTTTGTTAAAAATAAAAATAAAAATAAAAAACGTAATTAAAAATGAGTTTGTTAAAAAGACAAAAAAAATGTCATGTCAGTGCAAAAGTACCATTTGATACTAACAATCAATTTGATCCAACATTTGGACGAATACACAACGAAATAGGCAACAAAATTCAGCAGTCACTTTAATTTTAATCTTTGAATAGCCTTGGCTTAAGGAAAGAAAAATAAACATGTTTTTACCGAGTACACTTTGCATTGAACAATCGAAGTTGAAATAGATTTGTCATTCGTACATATTTATCTCTCTTCTTTCATTTATCTTTATAATTGCTCTATCTCGTATATTGAGCTTAAACTATTTCACTATAGGTTCTATCCTCTAAAAGTATACTTTTAGTTTCATATTTTATTCATATTTATGTATATATATACATATCTATGTATATATATATATATATATATATATATATATATATATATATATATATATATATATATGAACATATATATTTTATATTTATACATACTTATTTAAATAAATATATATATATATATATATATATATATATATATATATTAATACATATCTATTAAGTTAAATTCCTCCTTAATTCCAAGCTAATTTCTGGTGGCCAACTGGTAAGTCTCTAGACTGCGAATCAGTGGCGATTTGTGATCGGAGTTCACGCCCGCCGACCGTCGGGAATTAGCTTCCTGCACTGAAGATTGCGTAAGCATGAAACATCGATGTCTGTAGGTAATAAAATTCAACAGTCTCTATAGTACAATTGAAGTTTAAAAAGTATTTAAATTGTTAATTTAATATTACTTCAGTGAGTGATCTTACGATTATCAGATAAAATAATTATCATAAGTAAAATCTTTATATCAGTTTCTGATATGCAGCATTTCAATATGAAAAGAGATGATATAATAAGTAATTTTAATATAATAAGTAATTTTAATATAGTAAGTAATTTTAATATAGTAAGTAATTTTAATATAGTCAGTAATTTTAATATAGTAACGATTACTGTAAAAACATCAATTTATATATATATATATATATATATATATATATATATATATATATATATATATATATATATATTATGTGTGTGTGTTAGAGTGAAATAAATCCCAGAAGGAAATCCAGGTATGAGAGCTCAATGTAATAAACAGAGCAAGAATAAAATAAAGTAAAGTAACACGGAATCACATAATCACCGGTGCAATAATTTATTTCGACCCTACGGCGTCTTCAAGCATCGAAGCGAGGCGATTACATTTTTGAAAATGTAAAAAAGAGAAACTAACACCCACTATCCAATACACATATAGAGAGAGAGACAACATATTTAATACACATCTTGAGAGAGGGGGAAATGAACTATCTAAGACTATATTGAGGGGAAGGAGAGTGACAACATATTTAATATATATAGAGAGAGAGGGGGAGATTGTACGATTTATAACGGAAGGCTATACAGTGAGGAGGAAAGAGGGCAATATATATATATATATATATATATATATATATATATATATATATATATATATATATATAGTGTTGGAGTGAAATAAATTCGGTTGGAGGGGGACCTAGACATCTGACCTCGTTTAGGACACCACAACATCCTTCTCCACTCACTACATACCTTCCGTGGTAAATCATACAATTTCCCCCTCTCTCTCTATATATATTGCTCTCTTTCCTCCTCACTCTATTGCCTTCCGTCATAAATGGTACAATCTCCCCCCCCTCTCTCTCTCTCTCTCTCTCTCTCTCTCTCTATATATATATATATATATATATATATATATATATATATATATATTAAATATGTTGTCTCTCTCCTCCGCCTCGATTTACGTCTTAAATAGTTGGTTTCCTCCTCTCTCAATATATGTATGAAATATGTTGTCGCTCTGTTTATATGTATATTGAAATGGTGAGTGTGAGTTTCTTTTTTTTCATTTTCAAAAATGTAATCACATCACTTGGATGGTTGATAAAACCATAAGGTCGAAATAAATTATTGCGCCAGTGATTATGTGATTCCGTGTTACTTTATTTTATTTTATATATATATATATATATATATATATATATATATATATATATATATATAGTAGCGTTGTACGACAGTTGTTTTACTTACATTTCTACAGTATTTTTTTACTTTCATTTTCACTGTCGTTTTAATCTTTTTTATGTTTTTAATCTCAAACCCGTTTTGGTATTGATTATATTTTATGGTTATATTTTCTTGTGAAGTTGATAACCTGCAACTGTTCGTCGAGTTGGCCGAACAGCTAATTAAATATCTCTGTTTGATAATTACCTAGAACAACTTCGATTTCATCAAGACATAATTTTCGTTTGAGGGGGTTGATTAGTTTAACACAATGGACATTTTATGTTTCGTTTAAATAAAAGTATAGCCACGCCATGGTGAGTTTTTTGTTCTCTTGTTACGATCGGAATAAGTAGCCTAACAAACGTCAGTAAATGATGTAGCCATGGTTTTAGTATTGACATTAACTGCGTTTCATATTAAGTGGTTCTTTTATTAACGGACAATAAAAATCGTGAGTTCAATTCCTGGCTGGAGCGTTCTATACTTTTTTAAAATTCTTAGGATTACTTATTTATGAAGTACTCATAATATTCAGATTAACACAATAAACATTTGAAAGAATTACTTCATTTTTACGAGATGGTTTTGTTTTTTCATAAAACTGTAGCGTATCTAAATATGGAGATACGCATAACTTTGAATATCGAGCGTCTAGCCTTAAAAGCGTGACGTCAGTCACGTGAACCTAGATTTAATTCTAAAAGTTGAAGAGGTTTCTTGTAGTTATTTAAATAAAGGAGCTTTGTCTTTGCAGCATTGAAAATTACCAACCATTTATGACCCCAATCCACTACAGCCTGCAGGTCATGTTTTTAAGGATTAAGTCATTGCCTGGGATGTGTGCGCGTCCATTTATCCCACATGACGAGAATGGAGCGTGGTGTCGTCAGCAAATATACCTATCTCAGTCTCAATGACATCAGGGAGGTCGTTTATACACCACTCATTATATTTAGATTAACAAAATAAAAATTTGGAAGAATTATTTCATTTTTACGAAATGGTTGGATTTTGCGA
Source organism: Sepiola atlantica (assembly GCA_963556195.1). Classification (NCBI taxonomy): domain Eukaryota; kingdom Metazoa; phylum Mollusca; class Cephalopoda; order Sepiida; family Sepiolidae; genus Sepiola; species Sepiola atlantica. The sequence continues at coordinate 44,224,165 of OY744552.1, forward strand.
TGTAACTTTAGCGTATCTTAATGTGAAGATACGCATGACATTGAATATGTCGCGCCTAGCCTTAAAAGCGTGACATCAGTCACGTCATCCGCAAAAATATTATCCGGCAATTAGCCTGAATATCTCCCCCGGCAACGAAACTTTACCGTGACAATCTAGCTTACTTTTCATACTATGCATGTATATATACATATTTACATATATTTATATATATTTAATCAAAGA
>OY744552.1:44226889-44244389 GCA_963556195.1 Sepiola atlantica
ATTTATTTCATCTGAAACATTCACATTAGGGTATTTTAAATCTTTACAATAATTTCCGCCATTTTCTATGAATTCTGGGCAACGATCAACTAGCTTCTTGATGCCTTCTTCAAAAAATGTCTCTGATTTTTGAGAGAAAAACAAATTTAGGTCATTTTAGAGTTGGTCGTCATTTTCATAAATGTTATTGTTTAAGTGATGCTGCAACGACCGGAAAAGATAGTAGTCGGATGGAGCAATGTCAGGTGAATAAGGCGGATGAGGTAAAACGTCCTAATTGAAACTCATTACCTTTTCCTGAGTGAGTTTTGTTGTGTGAGGTCTCACGTTATCATGTTGAAGAACTACACCCTTCCTATTGATTAATACTGGTCGTTATTTTTGATAGAGCAATTCTTAGATCATTCAGCTGCGAACAATATTTTACTGTTGTGATTGTTTGATTAGGCTCTAGTAACTCATAATGAATCAGTCCTCTCATGTCCCACCATAAAGAGAGCATAACCTTCTTTGGGTGTAGTCATTGTTTTGTGAACAGGCTGTGGACTTTGGTTTCGGTCTAACCATTGTCTTTTGCGTTGGGTATTCTTGTAAAGAACCCATTTTTCATCTCCATTCACAATTCTTTGCAGAGTTGGTTCTCGATGTTTCATGAAAAGCAAAGATGTGCAAACAGTCAATATTTGATTTCGTTGAGCGTCTCTCAAATCGTGGGGAACCCAGAGTTCAAGTTTTAAAACTTTTCCTAACTGGTGAAGGCATGAAATAATTGTGGCATGGGTTGTAGTGGATTGTTGAGCTAATTCTCTGCTGGTTTACTCTGGGTTAGCCTCCACAGCATCTTTATCAACTGATTTTGGTCTTCTCGAGTGTCGCCAATCTGACAGGTTAAAGTCTTCAGAATGAAACTTTGCAAACCACGGTTAACATTTTCGAACATTCAGAACATTTATCCCATAGACAGTTCCAATATTCCTTGTAGCTTCTGCAGCTGAGTTTCCTTTTTTGAATTCATAGAGTATGCAATGTCTCAGAATCTTCCTCACTAATATCCATTTTTGACGGTTGAGACCGTAAAACTTAATATTTCCCAACTTAGTACTATGTCTGAAGGGCAAAGCAAGATATTAAGACATCAATTCACCAAAAAATCGAGAACTGTCTACAACTTAGGAGGCTGCAAAGTGATGAAGTAAAAAATACGACATTACTTTCTTTCTAACCTGATACCTACATTATATATATATATATATATATATATATATATATATATATATTATACATACATATATATACATATATATACATATATATATATACATTATATTGATATACATATATATGTATATATACATACATACATACATATATATACATACATATACATATACATTATATTTATATACATATATATATATATGTACAAACATACATTTATATTCATATATATATATATATATACATTTTAATTATATACATATATATATGTATATATATGCATACATATAAATACATACATATATATATGCATATATACATACATATATATACACATGTATATATATATACATATATATACATATATATATATATATACATACATACATATATATATATACATACATACACATATATATAGTAATTTATAAATGTATATTAATGTCCATTAAGCTACACGGAGGCTTCCGCGTTTCATCCCCGTAAGGAATCATTAGATTTAAATGGATTTTAGCCTGAATATTCTATACGGCGATGACACGCATGCGCCTCCGTGTATAAATATATTTTTATAACTTACTTCATTGCTCTACTCACGTATTGAGCACTGTTGAAGTAAATACTGAAAATCGATACATAATATGTCATATTATCTTATAACATTTTATGTGGATGCATGAAATAATATATATATATATATATATATATATATATATATATATATATATATATATATTAGGGTATGTCGATTTTACACTTTTTTTTAAATATTAAAAAAAGGCACGTTCCGAAAGTTGTATATAGACCTATTAAATACTCATGCAAAAAATTAGATCAAAAACTTCAGCGGTTTTTTGAGCGTTTGGTATCAAAGATCGTAGACAAGAATATACTGAAAATTCCTCGTTTTTGCAAGATTTGCTTGAATATTGGTGTGAAAACCAAATAATTTTAGCATTTAAAAGCAGGGAATGTCCTTTTATTTTATAAAAATGATATGAATTAAAGAAATCTTCAAATTGAAAATTTGCCCCCCCCCTCATTTTCAGTATCTGCTTTTGTAAACTACCTTTTAACGTTATGAATTAAACAGTAATATTTGAATACCTAAAAAAATGATTTTTTCTGTTATTAGTGAAAATATAACAAGCAAAGAAATAAGGAAAAACCTAACACTATTTTAATGAAGCTTAATATAGAGAGTCAAATTGCTCCATATAAGACCCCTTAGACAAAAATGCTGGTCTCAATTTCTGACTCAAAACTTTGGCTGTAATGTGTTGATGCCTTGCTTCAAAACCATATACAGTTTGTGAAGCTTCTGTTATTAACTTAACTGCCCGTTCCACACCCTGAGAATGTGAGGGCAAATCTGGCAAGTCAAGCTTGGTTCCATTCATCAACGATTCTCGAAGTTCAGATTCAGTAAAATCTTCCGTCATTGGTGGTTCAAAAATGCCGCATAATTTTAAATCTATTAATTGTGTCCAATGTGTGGCATTAAAATTAATAGGTAGTATTCTTTTTAATCTTTTTCTGGTTGACTCCTCACTCCTGAAAGAACAAATTAATTAATTGAATTATTAAAAAATTCCAATCTGTACTGCTTTAATAATTATGGTGAAATTAGATAAAATCTTTAAAAATCATTCTATAAATTGGAATAAATAATTGAGTCAGAGATATATGAATAAATATTACTTACCTAATGGCCAAAATTCTTTTTAAAGCTTCTTCTCTTACTTCAATCTCCTCAGATTTAACCATGGAATATAGAAAGTTTTCAGGCAGTAAACAAAATGTATTACCTTGTATATTTCTAAATGTGATATCTTGGATTTCCTGAGGCTTCTCCTTAATCCTCTGGGTCATATTAAAAATGTGCACTTACTGATTGTGGAATTTACTATTTCTTTTAATTTCAAACCAAAAAGTGGCATACACATTTACAATAAAATTTACTACATAGTGTAGTTTTGTTGTGTGCCTTTGTGGGTATGCACCACGAGTCCATAAACACATAAGCCTGATGGCCAAAGTTAACCATCTTGCTTGGTTTAAAGGACCAATTTTCCAGGAGGCATATCTAGAGTCAACCTTACCTCTAGAAATACCTACTGTGTATTCATAAAGGAGTCTTTGGTCAGAACTAAGATCATGTATTTCATCAATTTTAAAAATTGACTCTAGAGGATTGCTAATAGTGGAAAATGATATTTGGGGTAAATCATATCAATCATTTGAGCATAATTTCCCCAGAGGGCTACTGAATGTTGTAGGGCCCTTTGCGCAACCATCTATGTTTTTAAAAAGGGCTCTGAAAGGTAGTTCATTATGATGCAAAGAGCAACCAATTGTGTGAAGAGTTTTAAAAAGTTTTTTTCTAAAATTGCAACCATTCCACCATCGCAACTTGTGTTGGTATTAGTGTTGTCAACAAGTATAGCCTTGAAACTGTTCTCACTGTGGAATTCATGCAAAACATCCACCACTTGATCTGCATGAACAGCACCTGTTGCACCACTATTCGGAAGAACTCTATGTGTCAGATATTTACTTTCACATGGTGTTTCTTTTGTAAAAGTTAAATGGTGTTCTGGTCCCTTAGTTTTTTTCATAATTCTCTGTCTATTTTCATCCACAATTTCCTTATACATCAATGTGTCCTTATCCATTCTCCCATCAACTCCAATACATATATTTTAGGTGGGGTAAAAACTCCTGGCTGAAATAGTTTTATTTATCTACCTCCAACAAGGTAAGATGTGACACAAGGTCAGGAAAGTGGGATTAGATAACCCTGCGCTATAGAGGTGAGCACTCTGGCCATTAAAAAATTGACTGGGCAGCCCCGTCGGCATTCCCCTGTAGGGGCGCCTCAGACAGTTAGCAATAAACTTACTCCTCCCCAAAGAGGAAAGGCAAAGCCTGGGAGGATGCACCTCCTAGAATTGCACAGGACGGACAAGCCCCAATAGACGGGCGTAAATCCAGACCCAAAGGCCCGGACGATACCGGTTTATTTGGTGGGGTAAAAACCCCTGGCTGAACTAGATTTTATTTATCTACCCCCAACAAGGTAAGATTGACAAAAGGTCAGGAAAGTGGGATGAGAAAGCCAGTGCTCGAGAGGTGAGCACTCTGGCCATTTAAAAATTGCCTGGGCAGCTTCGTCGGCATTCCCCGGTAGGGCCGCCTCAGACAGTAAGCAATAAACTTACTCCTCCCCAAAGAGGGAAGGCAAAACCTGGGAGATGCACCTCCTAGAACTGCACAGGACGGACAAGCCCCAATAGACGGGCGTGAATCCAGACCCAAAGGGCCGGACGATACCGGTTTATTTGGTGGGGTAAAACCCCCTGGCTGAACTAGTTTTTATTTATCTAACTCCCACAAGGTAAGGTGTGACAAAAGGTCGGGAAAGTGGGATTAGATAAGCCAGCGCTCGACAATTCAATATATATGTGTGATAATTAAACAGACAATCAACACGGGAAGTCAAATTCGCCCGATGAATTTTCAACCGGTGAATACCATAAAAAATATCCAATAAATAAAACGCCTATGTAAACAAATAATTATTTATATATAACATTAAATATCATAGTGTTTTATTCCTTTTTAATTTGAATATGTACATTTAATTTCTTAAGAAAAATAATAATAAACTTTAAAATATTTATTATTAAGTAATGTATTACTTTTTTTTGTTAAAACCCGGGTTTAATTTAAGGCGACACATCTGCCGGTGAAATCTCGGCAGTGAGAAAAAATCTCGATTTATTTGATCTTAAAGTTGCAATGCTCAAATAAATACAAAATTTTGAAGAAAAATATTTCTTGTGGTAACTTTTGACATTATTTGGCAACTTTCTTCGAGTGCGATAATTTACAGTTTCAAAATCGACCTCCCCTAATATATATATATATATATATATATATATATATATATATATATATATATATATATATATATATATGTAATTATTTCCACAATCAGACAACGCCGCAGCCCACAACCTATGAAAAGAAACAAACCGGAAGTCCTATAAATTCAATAAATCTAATATATATATATATATATATATATATATATATATATATATATATATATATATATATATATAGTATAAATGTTATATAATGGCTTGGACGCATCTATTCGAGATGGGGTTTGACTTACGCGGTTATAGCGAGGTCGCCCCGTACAATTCGGTTCTGTGAGATTCCCACGGATACGCACTGACATTGACGAGACCTTAGGTTCACCAAAGGTCAAGAGTTGAGATCACACCTGCGTGTTGATCGCGAGATTGGTACGAGAGTTAGACGAGAATCGAACGAGACTGACTGGCGTGGGAACATTGAATTGGGATTTGAATGAGTTACTGTCTGGAAGCGGGATAGCTAACATCGCAGAATGTGACGCATGAAAGATTTCCGCATGACGGAAAGATAGGAAAACGGAACTGAATCCTCCTAGATTCCCTCCCAAGCAATTCTGAAAGAACAAGGAAGTGGTAGCGTAGATTCTCTCTCTCTGGTTGACAGACTCGTTCAACATAAATAGAAGAATAATAAAGATAAAATTATATCTTTAAATTATATCCTATCGTGATAAGTCAATGCTCGATATACAAGATGGAGCAGTAATATAAGAAAATGAATGATGAGAATAAAATTGGATAAAATAAAATATTTATTATATTATCAATTAATTCAAACAAAGAATACATGAAAACTGTTTTCTCGCCTTAATCCGTGGATTTTCAAAGATATGCTCTCATCAGAGGAAAATCAGGAGGATAAATCAATGAAATTTATATTATTGTTTAGCCAATATTTTAAAATATAAAAAATATAAAAATATTTGCTTTTTAATTTGAGCATGAACACCTATTTTTTCTCTCCTTAATCCATGGATTTTCAAAGATATGCTCTCATCAGAGGAAAATCAGGAGAATAAATCAATGAAATTTATATTATTGTTTAGCCAATATTTTAAAATATAAAAAATATAAAAATATTTGCTTTTTAATTTGAGCATGAAAACCTATTTTTTCTCTCCTTAATCCAAAGATTTTCAAAGATATGCTCTCATCAGAGGAAAATCTATCTCCATTGAATAAGTGTTAAATGTCCATATTAGCATAAAAACCTATTTTTTCTCTCCTTAATCCATGGAGTTTCAAAGATATGCTCTCATCAGAGGAAAATCTATCTTCATTGAAGAAGTGTAAAATGTCCATATTAGCATAAAAACCTATGTTTTCTCTCCTTAATCCATGAAGTTTCAAAGATATGCTCTCATCAGAGGAAAATCTATCTTCATTGAAGAAGTGTAAAATTTCCATATTAGCATAAAACTCTATTTTTTCTCTCCTTAATCCATGGAGTTTCAAAGATATGCTCTCATCAGAGGAAAATCTATCTTCATTGAAGAAGTGTAAAATTTCCATATTAGCATAAAACCCTATTTTTTCTCTCCTTAATCCATGGAGTTTCAAAGATATGCTCTCATCAGAGGAAAATCTATCTTCATTGAAGAAGTGTAAAATGTGTATGTAAGCATAGCCAAATAAGCAAATATATGAAGCAGATGTAGGGTGGATGATAAATAGAGGATAATCCAAAGAATCCTAGCAGTGAAAAATTCCGGTCTAACAAAATCATTTCCTTGAAAGTGAGTGGGGAAGACAGTCCATAGTATCACAACCCGCTTTTCGTACCTTCATTTAAACCACATGCATAAACAGATTGCTGTGATAATCCAAAAAATCCGAGCAGTGAAAAATTCAACATTTTACAAAATCAAATACTTTATGAACAAAATAATTTTTGAACAACAATTCTGAAAATCTTTACAAAAAAATTGTTATGTTTGTTACATATACAATTTATTTTTACAAAAAAAATGAAGAAAATGCTTATTTCTTCATGATACGTTAATCTATTATTAATGGAGATCATGTATCTGTCTGAAGCCGAAACTATATTATTAGTTTTGATCGCTCTCTTTTTATATCGACTTATCAACTCTTATATATACCCATTTCAAAACTTCCCCAAACATCACGCGTCTTTCAAATTTACATAATTAATTTGTTTTACAGCTTCTAATAAATTAATATTTGAAAATATGCACTCATGATATCTACTTATAAGCCCCTATATATACCAATTCGATAACTTCCCCAAGCATCACGCGTCTGTCAAATTTACATAATTAATTTGTTTTAAAGCTTCTAATAAATTAATATTTGAAAATATGCACTCATGATATCTACTTATCAGCCCCTATATATACCAATTCGATAACTTCCCCAAGCATCACGCGTCTTTCAAATTTACATAATTAATTTGTTTTAAAGCTTCTAATAAATTAATATTTGAAAATATGCACTCATGATATCTACTTATCAGCCCCTATATATACCAATTCGATAACTTCCCCAAGCATCACGCGTCTTTCAAATTTACATAATTAATTTGTTTTAAAGCTTCTAATAAATTAATATTTGAAAATATGCACTTATGATATCTACTTATAAGCCCCTATATATACCAATTCGATAACTTCCCCAAACATCACGCGTCATTCAAATTTACATAATTAATTTGTTTTAAAGTTTCTAATAAATTAATATTTGAAAATATGCACTCATGATATCTACTTATAAGCCTCTATATATACCAATTCGATAACTTCCCCAAACATCACGCGTCTTTCAAATTTACATAATTAATTTGTTTTAAAGCTTCTAATAAATTAATATTTGAAAATATGCACTCATGATATCTACTTATCAGCCCCTATATATACCAATTCGATAACTTCCCCAAACATCACGCGTCTTTCATATTTACATAATTAATTTTTTTTAAAGCTTCTAATAAATTAATATTTGAAAATATGCACTCATTATATTTACTTATCAGCCCCTATATATACCAATTCGATAACTTCCCCAAACATCACGCGTCTTTCATATTTACATAATTAATTTGTTTTAAAGCTTCTAATAAATTTATATTTGAAAATATGCACTCATGATATCTACTTATCAGCCCCTATATATACCAATTCGATAACTTCCCCAAACATCACGCGTCTTTCATATTTACAAAATTAATTTGTTTTAAAGCTTCTAATAAATTAATATTTGAAAATATGCACTCAAGATATCTACTTATCAGCCCCTATATATACCAATTCGATAACTTCCCCAAACATCACGCGTCTTTCAAATTTACATAATTTTATATACGAAACCAATCCCCACTCTAAATTCTTAAACAATTGTTTTTATTTTTTGTTTCGAACAGATTTTTCAGGATGTTCACATGTAATCGCCTAATTAAAGTAGAATCTTGTTTTTCTTGTTCAGATTTAAGAAACAGAACAGAGCACGGATATCTCCCATTATTAAATAGTTAAACAAGATTTATTATTGAAAAAAAAACGTAATTAAAAAAAGGGTTTGTTAAAAATAAAAATAAAAAACGTAATTAAAAAGAGCTTGTTAAAAATAAAAATAAAAAACGTAATTAAAAAGAGCTTGTTAAAAATAAAAATAAAAAACGTAATTAAAAAGAGCTTGTTAAAAAGACAAAAAAAAATGTCATGTCAGTGCAAAAGTACCATTTGATACCAACAATCAATTTGATCCAACATTTGGACGAATACACAACGAAATAGGCAACAAAATTCAGCAGTCACTTTAATTTTAATCTTTGAAAAGCCTTGTCTTAAGGAAAGAAAAATAAACATGTTTTTACCGAGTACACTTTGCATTGAACAATCGAAGTTGAAATAGATTTGTCATTCGTACATATTTATCTCTCTTCTTTCATTTATCTTTATAATTGCTCTATCTCCTATATTGAGCTTAAACTATTTCACTATAGGTTCTATCCTCTAAAAGTATACTTTTAGTTTCATATTTTATTCATATTTATGTATATATATATATATCTATGTATATATATATATATATATGAACATATATATTTTATATTTATACATACTTATTTAAATAAATATATATATATATGTATATATATATATATATATATATATATATATATATATATATATATTAATACATATCTATTAAGTTAAATTCCTCCTTAATTCCAAGCTAATTTCTGGTGGCCAACTGGTAAGTCTCTAGACTGCGAATCAGTGGCGATTTGTGATCGGAGTTCACGCCCGCCGACCGTCGGGAATTAGCTTCCTGCACTGAAGATTACGTAAGCATGAAACATCGATGTCTGTAGGTAATAAAATTCAACAGTCTCTATAGTACAATTGAAGTTTAAAAAGTATTTAAATTGTTAATTTAATTTTACTTCAGTGATTGATCTTACGATTTTCAGATAAAATAATTATCATAAGTAAAATCTTTATATCAGTTTCTGATATGCAGCATTTCAATATGAAAAGAGATGATATAATAAGTAATTTTAATATAATAAGTAATGTTAATATAGTAAGTAATTTTAATATAGTCAGTAATTTTAATATAGTAAGGATTACTGTAAAAACATCAATTTATATATATATACATATATATATATATATATATATATATATATATATATATATATATATATTATGTGTGTGTGTGTTAGAGTGAAATAAATCCCAGAAGGAAATCCAGGTATGAGAGCTCAATGTAATAAACAGAGCAAGAATAAAATAAAGTAAAGTAACACGGAATCACATAATCACCGGTGCAATAATTTATTTCGACCCTACGGCGTATTCAAGCATCGAAGCGAGGCGATTACATTTTTGAAAATGTAAAAAAGAGAAACTAACACCCACTATCCAATACACATATAGAGAGAGAGACAACATATTTAATACACATCTTGAGAGAGGGGGAAATGAACTATCTAAGACTATATTGAGGGGAAGGAGAGTGACAACATATTTAATATATATATAGAGAGAGGGGGTGATTGTACGATTTATAACGGAAGGCTATACAGTGAGGAGGAAAGAGGGCAATATATATATATATATATATATATATATATATATATATATATATATATATATATATATATATATATATATATATATAGTGTTGGAGTGAAATAAATTCGGTTGGAGGGGGACCTAGACATCTGACCTCGTTTAGGACACCACAACATCCTTCTCCACTCACTACATACCTTCCGTGGTAAATCATACAATTTCCCCCTCTCTCTCTATATATATTGCTCTCTTTCCTCCTCACTCTATTGCCTTCCGTCATAAATGGTACAATCTCCCCCCTCTCTCTCTCTCTCTCTCCATCTCTCTCTCTCTATATATATATATATACATATATATATTAAATATGTTGTCTCTCTCCTCCGCCTCGATTTACGTCTTAAATAGTTGGTTTCCTCCTCTCTCAATATATGTATGAAATATGTTGTCGCTCTGTTTATATGTATATTGAAATGGTGAGTGTGAATTTCCCTTTTTTCATTTTCAAAAATGTAATCACATCACTTGGATGGTTGATAAAACCATAAGGTCGAAATAAATTATTGCGCCAGTGACTATGTGATTCCGTGTTACTTTATTTTATTTTATATATATATATATATATATATATATATATATATATATATATAGTAGCGTTGTACGACAGTTGTTTTACTTACATTTCTACAGTATTTTTTTACTTTCATTTTCACTGTCGTTTTAATCTTTTTTATGTTTTTAATCTCAAACCCGTTTTGGTATTGATTATATTTTATGGTTATATTTTCTTGTGAAGTTGATAACCTGCAACTGTTCGTCGAGTTGGCCGAACATCTAATTAAATATCTCTGTTCGATAATTCTCCAGAACAACTTCGATTTCATCAAGACATAATTTTCGTTTGAGGGAGTTGATTAGTTTAACACAATGGACATTTTATATTTCGTTTAAATAAAAGTATAGCCACGCCATGGTGAGTTTTTTGTTCTCTTGTTACGATCGGAATAAGTAGCCTAACAAACGTCAGTAAATGGTGTAGCCATGGTTTTAGTATTGACATTAACTGCCTTTCATATTAAGTGGTTCTTTTATTAACGGACAATAAAAATCGTGAGTTCAATTCCTGGCTGGAGCGTTCTATTTTTTTTTAATTCTTAGGATTACTTATTTATGAAGTACTCATAATATTCAGATTAACACAATAAACATTTGAAAGAATTACTTCATTTTTACGAGATGGTTTTGTTTTTTCATAAAACTGTAGCGTATCTAAATATGGAGATACGCATAACTTTGAATATCGAGCGTCTAGCCTTAAAAGCGTGACGTCAGTCACGTGAACTTAGATTTAATTCTAAAAGTTGAAGAGGTTTCTTGTAGTTATTTAAATAAAGGAGCTTTGTCTTTGCAGCATTGAAAATTACCAACCATTTATGACCCCAATCCACTACAGCCTGCAGGTCATGTTTTTAAGGATTAAGTCATTGCCTGGGATGTGTGCGCGTCCATTTATCCCACATGACGAGAATGGAGCTTAGTGTCGTCAGCAAATATACCTATCTCAGTCTCAATGACATCAGGGAGGTCGTTTATAAAGCACTCATTATATTTAGATTAACAAAATAAAAATTTGGAAGAATTATTTCATTTTTACGAAATGGTTGAATTTTGCGATGTAACTTTAGCGTATCTTAATGTGAAGATACGCATGACATTGAATATGTCGCGCCTAGCCTTAAAAGCGTGACATCAGTCACGTCAACCGCAAAAATATTATCCGGCAATTAGCCTGAATATCTTCCCCGGTAATGAAACTTAGACGTGACAATCTAGCTTACTTTTCATACTATGCATATATATATATACATATTTACATATATTTATATATATTTAATCAAAGAAGATAAGATACGTATATATATATATATATATATATATATATATATATATATATATATATATATATATATAGTGAATGCTTTTATTCAAACATGTACAAGGTCTGCTACACTGGCATGTCGATGTTATCGATCTACAGCTCTCAAGAGCTGAGGTCTCATCAGGCAGAAAATTGTTTTTTGATTCAAACTGGTTGCTGAATTCCAGGGAGAATGAAGTCAAGCAAAAAAGAAGAGGAGAAAGAAATAAAAGTCATGTGACCGATTTTAAAATATTATTGCCGTTAGAAATTACTATTTTCTTATTTTTATCTTTTATATATTTTATATATATATATTTAACGCTCAACATCCAGCTCACAAAACTAATATTACCAAAACCAATTTTTAAATATTTAAATAATTATATTCTGATCACTTTAATCAAAATTACTGGCCCCCACCATTTCTAATCCCCCCCTTCATAGACCATAACTTGTGTTAACAACTTTAACTAGAACACCTTACCACTAATACTATAACAGGTGTTAACCCCACCATTAATAATAGGAGTACAACGAATAATAAAATTTATTTATTTATACCACTGAAATTAATCGATATATAAATTCCATTAAAAATAAAAGCAATTACCAGTATGTTTTATTAATCCATCACTAACTATTATTTATAATCGAAATACATTTATTTATACTCCAAAATAATTAAAACTAAATATAATAGTATAATCCATCAATATCAATGTCATAAACTTATATACGATCCTTACCAAGAATAATTCCCAATATATTTTAACTCATTAGTACCTAGAACTAACCTACTAATATTACTGCCACTAATCCATATATGAATCTTACTAAAAATAAAGACAATTACCATTATGTTTTATTAATTAACTGATAAATATTATTTAAAATACATTTAACTATCCATCAAAATAATCAAAATTAAATGCCAATTGATCAAAATATAACAACATAATTTATTAACATTAAGGCCATAAATCCATCAATGAGTTAAACTAAAATATCCCCGTAAGCTGGGTGTCATGTAATTGTTATATGTCTGCATTGACAGGAAGCAGACACAACAAAGTTGAACCCCCCCCCTCCCCCTCTTTCTTCATCTTCTCTTTCGCTCTTGTTTAATCTCCCCCCGACCCCCCTCTTTATCCAGCCCAGCGCTGAATAAAAATTAATATGAATTTAACTCAAAACCATTCCCGCAACAAATCCTAAATGGCTATAGACATCCACCCCTAACACCCCTCCACCCCTTTCTCTTTCTTTTTCTTCCACCCCCCCCCCCCCACCCTAACTAAGCGTCGGATAAAAATACAAAATAAAAATATAAATAGTTGTAAATTAAACTTTTCTGACAGCAATTGTATCTCTTTCCCCTTCTCTTTTCTTTTTCTTTTCCTCGCCCCCCCCCCTTTCTACCCCAGCTCAGCGTTGGATATATATATAAAATATATAAAAGATAAAAATAAGAAAATAGTAATTTCTAACGGAAATCATATTTTAAAATCGGTCACATGACTTTTATTTCTTTCTCCTCTTCTTTTTTGCTTGACTTCATTCTCCCTGGAATTCAGCAACCAGTTTGAATCAAAAAACAATTTTCTGCCTGATGAGACCTCAGCTCTTGAGAGCTGTAGATCGATAACATCGACATGCCAGTGTAGCAGACCTTGTACATGTTTGAAAAAAAGCATTCACAATACAGCTCTATATTTTTATTGAGCACTCTTTTATAAACCCGGTTTGATTCCCTTTGGATTTCTACCCTGTGGATTTTTACCCTACCTGGATTACTATATATATATATATATATATATATAATATATATATATATATATATATATATATATATATATATATATATATATATATATATATACATATAAATGTATATATATACATATACACACATTTACATATACACACATTTACATATACACACATATACATATACCCTCAAATTAGATCATATAGAAACCCTTCAATGAATAGCTATATATATATATATATATATATATATATATATATATATATATATATATATATATATATATATGTGTGTGTGTATATGTGTGTGTGTGTGGATTTTGACAATTTAAAACATTTTTGAACTCAAGAGCATATACAAAGGTATAATACACAAACAAATATATATATACATATATATATATATATATATGATTATTTTTGATTTACACAGACATGTACAAAATCTGCGACACTGGCATGTCGATCTTATCCAGTGCTCTTCAAACTTTTTTTGTCGCGACCCCTTTTTGGAAAAAAATTTTTTTCGTGACCCACCAAATTTTTTTATAAATAAAAAATAAGTTTGAATATTATTTAAAAAATTCCATAGTTATAATTTTGGCGACCCCCTTTCTATGGTTACGCGACTCCCCTGGGGGTCGCGCCCCCCACTTTGAAGACCTCTGATCTTATCGATCAACAGCTATTATAAACTGAGATCACATCAGGCAGAGTTAGAATCCGATCTAAACCTTACATCATATTTGGAAAGGACCTATATATATATATATATATATATATATATATATATATATATATATATATATATATATATATATATATAGATATATATATATATATATATATATATATATATATATATAAATATATTGTTAAAGACGACGAAATTTTCTCGCTTGCTTATTGTCTTAATCGTTGTCTTGACTCGATGAGCTAGTTTCTGAGTCTCTGCACGAAAAACATAAAAACTTTGAAAAACTTCTATTAACATGTTACACCCAAGTCTCATTCCACAACCCCTCCGTTAAAATATTTATAGAACCCGAGGGTGTTTCGATGCGATCACCCTTCGGACCCTTTTTCAGAATACTATACGGCCCACATAAAAAATAACATTTATACCAACATAATAGCCATGCGGCTATATACGCCAGATACGTCGATGATATATACTTATAGCTAGTAAATATATAAAAATAGCATAAGACCCCAGCAAACACTCGAACCCCTAACTCCGTCTTAACATTTACGAAACGAACTCATTCATTTCGTATGAATCGGATGGTTCTATTGTTGGCATTGGTTTCCCCGATATTTTTCTAGTTAGAATTCTTTTCTAGAAAGACATCAGGTACTCACGGGAGGGACCACGTGAAGGTTGGCGACATTCTAAGTGAAAGTATTTCTGTGGAACGAACTAGATTCGAACTTGGCACCCTCGGGTTGCCAGTCCTTGTCGTTAAGCTCTTAGCCACGGTCACTAAACAAACGAAACCTTAACAATAAAATTCCCTTCCTCGACGGACTACTAGACTCAAATAACCCTAACCCAATACATTTACGTTTGACGCCTTCAAATGTTGTAAACGGTCATTTGGTGCAACTCGGCAAACGTCTTCGCGGTCGTTGCTCGTTATCAACGTTGGTGAGAGAAAAAATGAGAGATTGTTTCATTTGTTGTTGTATGTGAAGGGTAAGGTGTGATGAAATGTTGGTGAGAGAAAAGGAGTGGTAAACTGTAGTTTCCGTAATTACGTGTCTCAGGGGAAAGGTTACTGTATCTGTATCTGGTAAAAAAAGAGTAAGTAGTGCAATGTCTTTGTGTTTGCCGTCCACATTACCGTTTAACATTTGAAAATGAATTTCGATGTGTTTGTGGTATGAATGTGAAATTACCCCTTGTTTGAAAAGTATTTCATGTCAACCGTCTATGTAACTACTTTGGGGTTAGGGTGAGGGTTAGGGTTTTTGTGAACGCTTAGACAGCGTCCGCCGAATCTATCTATCTATCTATCTATCTATCTATCTATCTATCTATCTATCTATCTATCTATCTATCTCTCTCTCTCGATATATATATATATATATATATATATATATATATATATAGAGAGAGAGAGAGAGAGAGAGAGATGCATATATATATATATATATATATATATATATATATATATATACATATATATATGAATATATATATATATACATATATATATATATATACATATATATATGTATCTATACATGAATATATGAATATATCTCTCTGTATATACATATATATGAATATATATATATATATATATATATATATATATATATATATATATTGTTTGAAAAGTATTTCATGTCACCCGTCTATGTCACTACTAGGGTTAGGGTTTTTGTGAACGCTTTGACAGCGTCCGCCGAATATATATATATATATATATATATATATATATATATATATATATATATATATATATATATATATATATATGTTACATCTGATTCAAATTAATGCTTGACTTTTGCGGAGTTGTTTGGCGAGCGCTTAATTAGCAGATTTTCTGATTTTAACTGGTCTTCACGTTCACCGGATTTAACAGCCCCTGACTTGTGGGTTATCTTAAGGAAATGGTATATGTGAACAAGCCTACAAGAGCTTAAAAACAATATCAGACATGAAATCCAAGTGTAATGGAAAATGCCCTAACTAGAGCCCGTTTTTGTGAGGCCGAAAATGGTGGCCATTTAAAGGATATTATTTTTAAAAACCAAAATTACCAAGTAAATGTATTATTTATCAGAAAAGCCGAGTTTCTATCACCTCAACAAACCAATGCGCGACTTTTGCGCTACCTTCTACATACATATATATATATACACACATTCTTATGCATACATACATATATATACATATATATATACATATATATACATACATATATATACATATATATATACATATATATACACATCTGTATATATATATATACATATATATATACATACATACATATACATAACCATATATATATATATATATATGGTGGAACTTTACAACATGAGTTTTTGAGTTTATTTTTGTTAGTTGTTGAATTGCTTATTCTTTATTCCATTTTTATTTTTACATATATATATATATATATATATATATATATATATATATATATATATATATATATATATATATATATATATATATATATATATATCAGGTTGGCGAGAAAGTACTGTCGTTTTTGTCCAACACATTTATTTCATCTGAAACATTCACATTAGGGTATTTTAAATCTTTACAATAATTTCCCTAATTTTCTATGACTTCTGTTCAACGACCAACTAGCTTCTTGATGCCTTCTTCAAAAAATGTCTCTGATTTTTTAGAGAAAAACAAATTCAGGTCATTTTGTAGTTGGTCGTCATTTTCAGAAAAAAATACAAATCCGATGACATCAGGACATATTACACACCGATGATGCCAAGTTTTTGGCGAAATATCTGTATCACTTTAAACTAACAAAAAAAAAATGCTAGTTTATAATAAAAAAGAAGAAAAAAAAATCGGATTCGATTTATTATTTTTCTTTTTTAAAAAAAAATTGATATCGCATCTTTAATGC
>OY744552.1:44249389-44336889 GCA_963556195.1 Sepiola atlantica
CATTGAAGAAGTGTAAAATTTCCATATTAGCATAAAACCCTATTTTTTCTCTCCTTAATCCATGGAGTTTCAAAGATATGCTCTCATCAGAGGAAAATCTATCTTCATTGAAGAAGTGTAAAATTTCCATATTAGCATAAAACCCTATTTTTCTCTCCTTAATCCATGGAGTTTCAAAGATATGCTCTCATCAGAGGAAAATCTATCTTCATTGAAGAAGTGTAAAATTTCCATATTAGCATAAAACCCTATTTTTCTCTCCTTAATCCATGGAGTTTGAAAGATATGCTCTCATCAGAGGAAAATCTATCTTCATTGAAGAAGTGTAAAATTTCCATATTAGCATAAAACCCTATTTTTTCTCTCCTTAATCCATGGAGTTTCAAAGATATGCTCTCATCAGAGGAAAATCTATCTTCATTGAAGAATTGTAAAATTTCCATATTAGCATAAAACCCTATTTTTCTCTCCTTAATCCATGGAGTTTCAAAGATATGCTCTCATCAGAGGAAAATCTATCTTCATTGAAGAAGTGTAAAATTTCCATATTAGCATAAAACCCTATTTTTCTCTCCTTAATCCATGGAGTTTCAAAGATATGCTCTCATCAGAGGAAAATCTATCTTCATTGAAGAAGTGTAAAATTTCCATATTAGCATAAAACCCTATTTTTTCTCTCCTTAATCCATGGAGTTTCAAAAATATGCTCTCATCAGAGGAAAATCTATCTTCATTGAAGAAGTGTAAAATTTCCATATTAGCATAAACCCCTATTTTTCTCTCCTTAATCCATGGAGTTTCAAAGATATGCTCTCATCAGAGGAAAATCTATCTTCATTGAAGAAGTGTAAAATTTCCATATTAGCATAAAACCCTATTTTTTCTCTCCTTAATCCATGGAGTTTCAAAGATATGCTCTCATCAGAGGAAAATCTATCTTCATTGAAGAATTGTAAAATTTCCATGTTAGCATAAAACCCTATTTTTTCTCTCCTTAATCCATGGAGTTTCAAAGATATGCTCTCATCAGAGGAAAATCTATCTTCGTTGAAGAAGTGTAAAATGTTCATGTAAGCATAGTCAAATAAGCAAATATATGAAGCAGATGTAGGGTGGATGCAAAATAGAGGATAATCCAAAGAATCCGAGCAGTGAAAAATTCCGGTCTAACAAAATCATTTCCTTGAAAGTGAGTGGGGAGGACAGTCCATAGTATCACAACCCACTTTTCGCACCTTTATTTAAACCACATGCATAAACAGATTGCTGTGATAATCCAAAGAATCCGAGCAGTGAAAAGTTCCGGTCTAAGAAAATGGAGGGATTTAAGTCCAAGATAAATGTTCATTGGCAGTGACTATTTTCTTTATTCGTTTTTCTTTTCATGGCAAATGTCATCATCATCATCATCATCATCATCATCATCATCATCATCATCATCATCATCATCGTCATCAACAACAACAACAAAAACAAATTTAATTTTAAAAATAAAATATACATTTAGTCATAAAAAAATTATGTTGTTCGATAAACCTAAGGTGTTTTGATATAATATAGTTTGGAAAAAAACTCTCGAATTTATTTATTTAAGAGAGAGAGAGAGAGAAAAAAAACGTAATTAAGTTTTTTAAAAGATATGAATCTGTTTTGTTTTTTTTGTAATTCAAATTATTCGTTTTTTCGTTTCATGGCAAATGTAATAGTCATCATCATCAGCAGCAGCAGCATCACCTTCGTCATCAACAACAACAGCAAAAACAAATTTAATTTTAAAAATAAAATATACATTTAGTCATAAAAAAATTATCTTGTTCGATAAACCTAAGATGTTTTGATATAATATAGTTTGGAAAAAACTCTCGAATTTATTTATTTAAGAGAGAGAGAGAAAAAAAACGTAATTAAGTTTTTTTAAAAGATATGAATGTATTTTTTCTTTTTCTTTTTTGTTATTCAAAAAGTTGAAATTTAATTAATTAGTCAATTTATTATGGCAAATGTAATCAAATTCACGATAGACGTCGTCGTTTTGCCGTCTTCGGCAACAACAAATTTAGTTTTAAATATAAAGTATATATTTACTTATTTACTTATTATTGTTATTTACTGAGTAAAAGAAAAAAAACTTTGTTAGTTATTGCGTTTAATGTGTAGTTTATTCTTTAAATCAAATTATTCCAAAGTTAGCTAAGTAGTTAGTTCGCGTAAACATACGCATGCGTCAACGTTATCGTTTCATGGCAAATGTAATAGTCATCATCATCATCATCATCATCATCATCATCATCATCATCATCATCATCGTCATAAAAACAACAACAAAAACAAATTTAAACAAAGTTAGCTAAGTAGTTAGTTCGTGTAAACATACGCATGCGTCAACGTTATCGTTTCATGGCAAATGTAATAGTCATCATCATCATCATCATCATCATCATCATCATCATCATCATCATCATCATCATCATCATCGTCATAAAAACAACAACAAAAACAAATTTAAACAAAGTTAGCTAAGTAGTTAGTTCGTGTAAACATACGCATGCGTCAACGTTATCGTTTCATGGCAAATGTAATAGTCATCATCATCATCATCATCATCATCATCATCATCATCATCATCATCATCATCATCATCATCATCATCATCATCGTCATAAAAACAACAACAAAAACAAATTTAAACAAAGTTAGCTAAGTAGTTAGTTCGTGTAAACATACGCATGCGTCAACGTTATCGTTTCATGGCAAATGTAATAGTCATCATCATCATCATCATCATCATCATCAGAATCTTCGTCATCAAAAACAACAACAAAAGCAAATTTAAACAAAGTTAGCTAAGTAGTTTGTTCGTGTAAACATACGCATGCGTCAACGTTATCGGGCGTTCTCATACAAATTGAAAAATAATCATTCTGAATGTTAAACGTTTTTCATTAAATTATTGTAATTAATATAACTACTACTAATAATAATATTAATATCAACAAAACTATTGCATATATAAAGAAAATTGGAGAACAAAAGTATAAATTAATTGTGCAGGATATTAATTTATTAGAGAGTGTTTATAAAATTATTATGCAAATTAAACATCTGGATGAGTGTGTTTTGGTAGTGTTCTGTTGGGTATTAATAATGTATTTAAAAATATTTCAATGTATCGTTAATTAAGTAAGCGTAAATAAAGTTAGGATGAATTGAAAAATAGCATTTATTCATTTATATATATATATATATATATATATATATATGCAAAGTTCCGGCTTCCGGCATTGTTATGACTAGTTTACTGTGTATGTCTGTCGACTCGACATTATATCAAATTTAATTCTCTTCTTTTTCATGGTAATTCATGGTGGCCGAGTGGTTGCAATACCAGGCTGCAGCGTCAGAGGTGACTTTGTGACTGAGTTCGAATCCTTCAACGGGCACTAATTATCATCTCCTACACTGAAGATTGCATCATCATGAGATACACGTGTATGTATATGTATATGTATATATGTATATATATATTAGTATATATAAATATAATATATATGCTTAATGTCTATATTAATTAAATTGTAAGACAACTACGCGTGTGTATGTGTGTGATCGTTTTTAGTGACGTTGCATTTTTTATCCCTATTTAGTGTTTTCTTTTATTTTTAATTTTAGAAAAATTCTTAATGTCTATATTAATGTCTATATTAATGAAATTGTGAGACAACTACGCGTGTGTATGTGTGTGAGCGTTTTAGTGACATTGCGTTGGTATTTTCATTAAAATGACCATTTATCGTATCTACGACGCTTATAAATAAAAAGGAATTTTTTTGGGGGGTGATGTGTGTGTTTGAAATAGGTCGCCGCCAGAGTTTTAAAATATTAGAATTAAATCCAGGTTGGTAATTTTCAATGCTGCAAAGACAAAGCTCCTTTATTTAAATAACTACAAGAAACCTCTTCAACTTTTAGAATTAAATCTAGGTTCACGTGACTGACGTCACGCTTTCAAGGCTAGACGCCGGATATTCGAAGTTATGCGTATCTCCATATTTAGATACGCTACAATTTTATGACAAAACAAAACCATCTCGTAAGAATTAAGTAATTCTTTCAAATGTATATTTTGATAATCTGAAAAATATGAGTGCTTTATTAATAACTCATCACAAGAAAATAAAAGTAGAGAGCGAATACTCCGACCAGGAATTGAACTCATGACTTTTGATTGCCGTGAGTCAACCTCTTATAATGAAACGTAGTTAATGTTACTATTAACAAAATGGCTACGTGAGTTACTGACGTTAGTTATGCTACTTAATCCCATATTAACAAGAGAACAAAACATTACTTGGGTGTTGCATGTTAATAGAAGCTTTTCATGGTGTTTCGGTTGTTCGTGCAGAGACCCGGAAACTATCTCATCGAGTCAAGACAACGATTTCGTCGTTTTTAACAAGACATTTATTGATTGATATATATATATATATATATATATATATATATATACTTATTTGTGTATTATACCTTTGTATATGCTCTCGAGTTCAAAAATGTTTTAAATTGTCAAAATACACACACACATACACACACACACACACACATATATATATATATATATATATATATATATATATATATATATATATTCAGCTCTATTCAACTATATATTAAGATACTGGTATTTGCAAGTAGATGATCGATTTTTATGGCTAATCATTGAACGGTTTCTATATGATCTAATTTGAGGGTATATGTATATGTGTGTATATGTATGTGTGTGTATATGTAAATGTGTGCATATGTAAATGTGTGTATATGTATATATATATATATATATACATACATACATTTATATGTATATATATATACATATCTTACCTATTTAAATTCATATAAATATGTATATATATATATATATATATATGTGGGGGGGTGTATTATAAAAAGTAAGCTATATTGTCACGTCTAAGTTTTGTTTCCGGGGGAGATATTCAGGCTAATTGCCGGATATTCTTTTTACAGGTGACGTGACTGACGTCACGCGTTTAAGGCTAGGGTCGACATATTCAAAGTCATGCATATCTTCAAATTAAAATACGCTACAGTTACATCGCAAAATCCAACCATCTCGTAAAAATGAAGTAATTCTTCCAAATGTTTATTTTTTTAATCTAAATATTATGAGTGCTTTATAAATAAGTCATCCCAAGATTTTTTTTTAAAGTATAGAACGCTGCAGCCAGGAATTGAACTCACGATTTCTATTGTCCTTTAATAAAAAACACTTAATATGAAACGCAGTTAATGTCAATACTAAAACCATGGCTACATAATTTACTGACGTTTGTTAGGCTACTTATTCCGATCGTAACAAGAGAACAAACACTCACCATGGCGTGGCAACACTTTTATTTAACCGAAACATAAAATGTCCATTGTGTTAAACTAATCAACGGTCTCAAAAGAAAATTATGTCTTGATGAAATCGAAGTTGTTCTGGGTTATTATCGAACAGAGATATTTAATTAGCTGTTCGGCCAACTCGAAGAACGGTTGCAGGTTATCAACTTCACAAGAAAATATAACCATAAAATATAATCTATACCAAAACGGGTTGAGATTAAAAATATAAAAAGGAGTAAAAATGTCGATTGTATGGAACAAATAAACTTTCTCTAACGAAAACTACGTCTTGTAATCCGAGTTGTTCTCGGATATTATCGAACAGAAATATTTAATTACCGTTTCGGCCAACTCAAAGAACAGTTCAGGTGTGTCAATTCAAGCTTCACCAGAAAATAAAGCAATAAAAAACGTGATCAATACTAAAGAGGCGTGACATTAAAATATAAACAGGATAAAAAGGAGAGACAACAGTCGAATACAAGTTCATTCTACAGTTGATTCTCCTGCTTCGAACGAACGACGATGAAGACAACGATGATGAAGCAAGTTGGTTTCCTTCTGCTTTTAATTACAACTGGTAAGTATAAATTATACCGTTTTGAAATTGATAATTGGGACATTATTAATTTTTATTTATAAACCTACCTGGATTCAGGGCGGTTTTGTTTGTCAAACTTTGGCGCTCGCGTACATGACGCTACGATAAATTAATGAGTGTCCAGTGTGTACAAAGTTCCTTGAATATTTTGAAGACAGAAACCTTTCATCTATATTCGTATATTTATGTTTCAATGATTTATTGCTATGTCTCTATTGCGTATTTATTTGTTTGTTATGCCTCTTTGGGGATTTCCATTTTTTAACAATCTTCTCAATCCAACCCTTAAAAGAATTATTGCACCGACATTTGCACTATTAAGACAACATCAACACACAGATCGAATACTATTAAATATTTCATCCGATAGATCCTAATGATGTCCATTTAATTCATGTTTTACCATTATTTCTGAATTCATTTGATGCCATGTTAAAATGTTCTACATAATTTCGATTCTTAACCTAATCTGAGAACATATTACTCTTTTCATCTCTCGGGCGCTGGCTTTTCAAACCCCACTTTCCCGACCCGACCTTGGGTCACATCTTACGTGTGGGAGTAAGATAAAAACTGGCCTTGTGCCTAACTCCTGGAGAGGAGTAAATCAATACTCTATTAGCAGATAATTTAATTAGTTAATAGATCTAGTTTTTTTTAACTTCCATGGCCGTAAACTTCCATATGATTTTAAATGGAATTTATCGGCTTTAGAAGGCTGAAGAACAAACAGTGACACACTGTTATAATTAGCAATTAGAAAATTAGCAATTCTGGTGAGAAGAGTTTTTTCGGTCTTTTCCAGTCGTTTTATTCTACTTTATATAAAAATTACTACTTAATAATAATCATCAAAAAATGTTCTAATAATAAATGTATTAGTAATGTCCAACAATTAGCAGCTATACATATTATTAGGAAGCAGCTTACAATAATTGATTTATTTGCATCAAATGTAAAAAGTACAAAAATATTTTTTTAAATAAATTCACAAAATATCACTTTATTCACCATGAATTAGACACATTTTTGATATTTCAAAAACAATGACATAATACAATCAGAAAGCAAATTCAACAGTTTACAAAATCAAATACTTTATGAACAAAATAATGTTTGCAGAAACAATTTTGATAACTTTTACAAAATTTGTTATGTTTGTTACATATACAATTTGTTTTTACAGAAGATGAAGAAAATACTTATTTCTTCATGATACACAGTCTTAATAATAAAATCAACTTACATTAACAAAAACATAAAACCAATAAAATATATGTAAAAATGGAGGAAATGTAAAACATATCTGATAACTGCTTGGAAAGTTATGTATTAAAACAAAAAATTAGATTTTACTTTTTAGGCGATTACACGTGAACACCCTGAAAAAAAACTAAGCAGAAAAAGAAACAACAATCGTTCTATAATTTAGAGTAAGGGATCAGTTCTACATATAAATTTAACGTAAAATGATCGCCCATTTCCGGGCCATTCTAGCGTTTTAAGGCAGTTAAAACAGTTAACCAATTTCTACTTTTTAGGCGATTATGTGTCGTTTTATGACCTTGCCACTTGGACTTATGGTTATTGATAAATTTAAATTTAATAAAGTTAATTGTTCTAAAAAAACTAGAATATCTTGTAAATAGAGGATCATTTTACGGTAATTTTATATACGAAACCGAGCCCCACTCTAAATTCTGAAATAATTTAGAATTTGTTTTTTCTTCTTTCCGACATATTTTTCAGGGTGTTCACATGTAATCGCCTAAAAAAATTAGAATCTCGTATTGTTTTTTTATTTCAGATTTAAGTAACAGAATAGAGCACAAATATATCTCGATAATAAATAGTACAACCAAGAGTTATTATTGCTATAAAAAAACGTAATTAAAAAAGAGCTTGTTAAAAAGATGAATAAAAAATGTTATATCAGTGAAAAAGTACCATTTCAGACCAAAAATTAATTTTATCAAACATTTGGACGAATACAGAGCGAAATGGGCAACAAAATTCAACAGTCACTTTAATTTTCATCTTTGAAAAGCATTGGCTTAAGGAAATAAAAATAAACAAGTTTTTATTCATCTTGATGTATATATATATATATATATATATATGAACATATATATTTTATATTAATACATATAAATATATATATATATATATATATATATATATATATATATATATTTATACATATGTATTAAGTTAAATTCCTCCTTAATTCCAAGCTAATTTCTGGTGGCCAACTGGTAATTCTCTAGACTGCGAATCAGTGGCGATTTGTGATCAGAGTTTACGCCCGTCGACCGTCGAGAATTAGCTTCCCGCACTAAAGATTGCGTAAGCATGAAACATCGATGTCTGTAGGTAATTAAATTCAACAGTCTCTATAGTACAATTGAAGTTTTAAAAGTATTTAAACTTGTTAATTTAATTTTACTTGAGTGAGTGATTTTCAGATAAAATAATTATTATAAGTAAAATCTTTATATCAGTTTCTGATATGCAGCATTTCAATATGAAAAGAGAGCATGGGTTTATATTATGCCATATGTTTTTCAAGAATTATTGCTTGTTTAATTTACCTAAGGCAATAATTTATAAAATAAAAATGTTTATACAATTGCACTGATTATTGCGTTAGCATGAAACATCGATGTATGTAGGTAATAAATAATTAATATTAATTTATAAATATTATATATATATATATATACCTATATATATATATTATATATTATATATATATTATATATATATATATATATATATTATATATTATATATATATATATATTATATATATATATATTATATATTATATATATATATATATATATATATATATATATATATATATATATATATATGTATATGTATATATATATATACAGGGCTTTACGGAGCCCTCCAACAACGAGTGCGCTCCAGGAGCACGCTCCTTTTTGCTGGAGCGAAGGAGAGAAGGGCTCATTTTATATTCAGCGGGAGTGGATCGGGAGCAACTCCATTTGGGACTAAAGAGCGGTGGTTTTATCGCTCCGCGCTCCTCGCTCCAAAATTATTTTTTTTTTTGTTTAAACATTAGTTTTTTTATTCAGCAATAAAAAGGAAAAGAAAAGAAAGTCTCAGAGTTTACTCTGAGTTATTTTTTAAAATTATATCTCTGGTAAATGTATATGAGAGAGAGAGAGAAAGAGAAAGAAAGAACGAGAGAGAAAGAAAGAACGAGAAAGTTAAGCTTGAAAAGAGAACATTTTTACATCGATATGTTAAATTTTTGATGGGACACTTTTCTTAAGGCAGGAGACAATTTGGGCAACAAATGTCGCCAGTGAGTCTATAGATGTCTTTGAAGTTATTTTCTTACAGATTTGAACTTTTTGTATTTATGACAAGGGTGTTTATTGCTGATTGAATAAATAAGCCAATATTTCTTTTATTTCGTGTTTTAAAATAAAGAATTTTAGATTCAATTATACTATAGGGGCCGTTGGATTTTCTCGCCCATTTCGCTCGGTATTCACCCAAATGTTCGATAAAATCGATTTTGGGGGTGAAATGATACATATTGTTCTGACAAAAAATTCTAATTTATTTTTTAGCATATATCAAATTGAACTTTTATGCCACATTTTACCTGTCATCTTTTCGGTGACATTTTGTTATTCTTAAATTCACGACTAGTGTGTTTTAACCTTTTCATGTTTGCTTTTAAATTCGTTAAATTCCGTTGAAACTTGCTTTTGTAAATAGAATGTTCAAAATTCTTTTTGTGTGTAATAAAATGTTAAAGCAGAAAAAATATCTTTAGTCCAGGGAAAAAATATCTTTAGTCCAAGGAAAAAAACAATAAAAACCAACATGGCTGCCAGCGATTACAACCTGAAATTAAAGTTAGATTCTCAACACTTTAAAAAGTAAATGAGAATTTTATTTCAGGACCAAAAATATAATTAAGACCAACAATCAGTTTTATCCAAAATTTGGGCCAATACCAAGCGAAATGAGCGACAGAAAACAGCGGTCCCTATTCTACAATTAAACCGATGTTTAAACTTAATTAAATTAAAGAAAATATCTTAAATTTTAATTTAAAAAATCAAATTATTAGACTTTCTGACTAATTTGTTGTCTTTCTAGAACCGAACGTAGATTAGATATCTTTCTTTATTTTAAAATATCTATTATCGAATATTAAAATTGTAAACAGTTTGTTTTTGTTAGAGATTACAAATATAGACGTTTTCACCTTTTTTATTCAAATTTTTAATTTCAATAAATGTTTTCGCCCGACCTAGGAAAACTTGCTCCAGTTAATTTTTCGGGGGAGGAAAATTTGACCCGATATTTTTTCAACTCTCGGTCTAGGCCAGATATTTTGTATTAAATTTTAAGACATTATATGGATCTCTGAATTGATTATTGACAATTTTATTGATATTTGTTGGCCAACTTATGAAAAAAAAAATTTTTATTCAATCTTTGAAAAATAAACTTCATTGTTTTTTTCACCACAAATTGTACTATTGAAAAAAAATGTTTAAAAGTACTTGCGCGTTTCTCTGTTGTAAATATAATAATATACATTATACAATATAGTTACGTTCGTAAAACAAACGAATATTAAACAACAACACAACGATTAATGTTGCCCTGGCTGTCTCTCCTCTCCCAGAGAAATGGTTTCTTTAAAAAGAAAATAATCACTAATAATGTTTAAAAGTAAAACTTTATTTACTTAAAACAAATCTAAATTCCCTTCCAAAATAAATAGAAAAAATATCGGGTCAAATATTCCTTTCCTGAAAAAAATAGGTTGTTAATGTAATAAAAATTAAAATTGTTTTAAAATACTTCAGGAATTTTTCTATTTCTATTTTATACCTCAGGAAACGAAAATTGACGTATAATCCTATGCTTCGTCCGACATGTTCTCCTATAACTCTCAAAATATTAGCGAGATTGTGTCAAATATTATCCTACGGTCTTACACTTAAAGTGACATCCCCACCCATATTGACGAGATCCTTTGACGCCCACCCCTGTCCTTCGACCACTCATTAATACCGACAGCCTAGACCGTCAGCTTAGCCCGCCCCGCTTCGCCTGAGTCCCGGGCGTAGCACTGATACACCTGATCATATGTTTTTTATTGATGTTTATTTAGCATTTTGATAATTAAAAGATTTTGCGCAAATTCTGATTTCACATCTGTTTAGTGTAGGCTTTGTGTAGTGTTAAACAGAAATGACAACATACACGACTTTTTCTTAGACAACCCAGACATTTCGTCTCCGGCTCTGGCCGTGTTTGGATAGTCGATTCGTGTCGAATATATGTACTTATATCTCCACTTCGTTTCTACGTAGAGTCTAGCATCATCACCAAGATGCATACTAGTGCTCCACTAGGGTACCCGATCCCCATCGGCCCCGACTACTCTGTCACATATACATATATATGTATATATATATATATATATATATATATATATATATATATATATATATATATATATATAAATATATATATATATAAATATAAATATAAATATATATATATAAATATATATATATATTTATATTTATATATATATATATATATAAATATATATATATATATATATATATATCTTTAAGACACGTATTATTAAAAATAACCGACATATATATATATATATATATATATATATATATAGTCTCGGAAGTATCTCAACCATTAAAACTATATAAGGAAAGAAAACCCAAAAAAACCTTCAGTCCGAAGTCGTTCAGTGGAAAATCACTCATGTAAGTCAATTTAATTTTTACAGTTATTATATTAGTTTGCTTCTAACATTATTTAAGGGATCATCAGTTGTTTTCCATGAAAAACTGTTTCGGGAATTTAAAAACAAGACAGTATTTAATTTCATGGCTTCCCAACAGAGTTGATCAGACCCCACTTCCCTTAAAAGACAAAAACATAAACGTACCGTATGCTAAATCTAAGTTTTGTTCCGTATAAATGTTTTACTAACTTATATTAGTTATTAAAAAAAAAAATCCTCCTTACCCGTGTTGTTCGTCTCTCTAATAAAATTTATCCGTTACTTACAAAAATGTTGCTGCATTTTAAATGTATTTATATATATATATATATACTAGCAGGGCTACCCGTCGTTACTCGGGGTCATACAAATATAAAATAGAAGAAAAATCGCGTGTGTAACATCTTTATATTCAAACTTCTCTCACACTATAGTCGTCTCTTTGTCTTTCTCCCTTTGTCTTCCTTGGTCGCCCCATTTCACCGCTACTTTCTCATTTTGCCTTTTTGCGAAAGCTGTTTCTTCCCCAACATTCTTCTTACGTTGCCCAGGGCAAAAGTATGACCTATTTCTATAAAAAGTACCACCTCTGTCTGCGCCGTCTATATATGTACCTATCTCCGCCCCGGTGTGCATACTACAGGGTGTTTCAAAAGTCTTGGGAACATAACGATTTTTAATAACTCAAAAACTATTAGGAATTGAAAAATGAAATTGGTACCGTTGGAAAGGTTAAAGTTTCAAGTTTTGTGGGGAATCTTCAAAGTTGCTCAATATGAGCACCATTCGTCACACGGCAGACATCTAGTCGATAGTCCATTTCCTGCCAAACGCGTTCCAGCATCTTGACGTCAATGGTTCCCACAACTGCCGTTACTCGAGCCTTTAGTTCGTCAATATCTCTTGGAAGGGGCGGCACATAGACTTGTTGCTTGACAAAGCCCCAAAGGAAAAAGTCACACGGGGTAAGATCTGGAGACCTAGGAGGCCAGGGCATGAGAACGTCATCACCTCGTCCAGATCTCCCAATCCATCTACCAGGCAGCCTTGTGTTAAGAAACTGCCTTACTCTAAGACTCCAGTGTGGTGGTGCACCATCTTTTTTGAAAAATGAAGTCATCAGATTCTGCTTGTTCCAACTGAGCCATTAACCAGTCTTCCAGCATATTGAGATAGGATTCACCAGTGATAGTTGCCTTTTCAAAGAAGAACGGTCCATAGACACCTTTCTTGGAAATTGCACAAAACACGTTCACTTTTGGTGAATCTCGCTCGTGCTCAAGAAATTCATGAGGATTCTCAGTACCCCATATGCGAGTGTTATGCTTGTTAACTTTGCCATTCAGATGGAAGGTCGCCTCATCGCTAAAAACAAGCCGGTCATCAAAGCCGTTATCTTCCAACTTCTCTTGCATTGCAATTCAAAAGTCACGGCGAAGTGGCTTATCAGTGTCCTTCAACTTTTGGACCAACTTGAGCTTGTAAGGTACCATTTGCAGTCGTTTCCTTAAGACACGCCAGACAGTTGCTGGAGCAAGCTGAAGTTCCTTGCTGGCTCTTCTCACTGATTTACGGGGGCTCCGCTGAAAGGCTGTCCGAATTTGCTCAACTGCATCTTCTGAAGTTGAAGGACGACCTGTTCGCTTACTTGGGCACAAACACCCATCTTTCACAAATTTAGCATGCCATCTGACAATGGATTTCCTTTCAGGGGCTTCTTTTTTAAATTTCCTGCGAAATGCACGCTGAACACATGTCCACGATTCAGTCTTTGCAAATTGGAGGACGCAAAATGCCTTGTCTTGTTTAGAGAACGCCATTACTGCACCTGGAAAGATAACACGAAAATCATTAGTATGACCAAAAACTTGATTAAGCAAGCTTTAAAATGGCACCAGTTTCATTTTTCTACCTGGAATAGTTCATGAGATATACGCATTTGTAATGTTCCCAAGACTTTTGAAACACCCTGTATATAGGTACTTATCTCTGCCACGGTGCGCATACTATATACGTACCTAACGCCGCCTCGGTGAAGATACTATATAAGTACCTATCGCCGCCCCGGTGCGAATGCTAAATACGTACCCATCGCCGCCCCGGTGCGAATGCTAAATACGTACCTTTCGCCGCCCGGTGCGCATACTATATACGTACCTATTACCGCCCCAGTGTGCATACTACATATGTACCTATTGCCGCCCCGGTGTGCATACTACATAAGTAACTATCGCTGCCCCAGTGCGAATGCTAAATACGTACCTATCGCCGCCCTGGTGCGAATGCTAAATACGTACCTATCGCCGCCCAAGTGCGAATGCTAAATACATACCTATCGCCGCCCAAGTGCGAATGCTAAATACATAACTATCGCCGCCCTGGTGCGAATGCTAAATACGTACCTATCTCCGTCCCAATGCGCATGCTATATACGTACTGATCGCCGCCCCGGAGCGCATGCTAAATACATACCTATCACTGCTCCGGTGCGCATGCTATATACGTACTTATTTCCGCCCCTGTGCACATGCTATATACGTACCTATCGCCACCCCTATGCACTACTATATACGTACCTATTGCCACCCCGGTGCACATACTATATATATATACCTATCACCGCCCCGGTGCGCATACTATATTCGTACCTATCGCTGCCCCGGTATGCATACTATATACTTACCTATCTCTGCAAGGGTGCACATACTATATATGTACCTATCTCTAGCCCAGTTCGCATACTTAAGAACTCATATTAATGCGCCCCTGTCGTGTCAAAGAAACAAAATTGTGTTTGTTCATGTTTTGTCACTATCCTAAAAAAATAACTCATATTAATGCGCCCCTGTCGTATGAAAGAACAAAAATTAAGTTCATTCATGTAGTGTCACTATCATAAAAAAGAACTCATATTAATGAGCCCTGTTTAAGTTCAAGAAAAAAAAATTCCCCGAACCCCCCCCCCCCCAAAAAAAAAAAAAGTTTACTCTCCCCCAACCCTGAGAAATATTTTAGGTTCAAAAATAAAAAAAATTTAGCCCCACCCGCAAAAAAATTTTCCCCGACCCCCCTCAAAAACATTTTACTCCGCACCCCCACCCACACCAACAAATTTTTACTGTCTCCAACCCTGAGAAATATTTTAAATTTGGCCCGACTCCTAAAAAATTTGGCCCCAACCCCCCAAAAAATGTTTACCCTCCACCCCCATCCACCCCTCAAGTTCAAAAAAAAAAAATTTTGCCCCAGCCCCGAACAAATTTTCCCCGACCCCCCAATCCCTCCACCCCCCACCCTCAAAATGCTTACTCTCCCCCAACCCTGAGAAATATTTTACGTAAAAAAAAAAAAAAATTTGCCCCCACCCCCTAAAAATGTTTCCCGGCGCTCACACCGGCGAATGCCGTAACCATCCACCTTAAATTTGGCCTGAGGCGCTTACACCGTCGAATGCCATAACACTACCCCTTAAATTTGGCCTGAGGCGCTCACACCGGCGAATGCCGATACTTCCCCCCCTTTGAATTTGGCCTGAGGCGCCCCACCGGCGAATGCCGACACTCTCCCCCCCCCCCCCCCCCCCAAAAAAAATTTGGCCTGAGGCGCTCACACCGGCGAATGCCATTACCCCCCCCCTTAAATATGGCCTGAGGCTCCCCACTGGCGAATGCCGACACTCTCCCCTCAAATTTGCCCTGAGGCGATCACACCGGCGAATGTCGACACTCTCCCCCCTCCCAAATTTGGCCTGAGGCGCTCACACCGGCTAATGCCGTAACTCTCCCCCTTAAATATGGCCTGAGGCGCTCACACCGGCGAATGCTGACACTCTCTCCTCTCAACAGATACTACACTAACTCCACACCTCTCAAAAAGGAGATGACCAGTATTGTGTCATTTTTTTAATAATACTGACCCAGCAATGCTTTAAAACTGAACGACCCATTTATTACACTCTAGCATGCCAATGCTTTCTTCGTTCGACAACCAGAATTTGAATTCATAACCGCCAACGACATCGGCGTGGATACATCATAACAAGGATATTTCATCAGAAAAACAAAAGAAAAAAAGTTTGTTTATTTTTGTTTTTGTGTTTTTTGATAAAAAAAATGACACAATACTGGTCATCTCAGATGATGAAATTTTATTCCGAAATTAATAAGATTAAAATAAAAAGAAAATAATTAATTAATCTTGCATTGATAATGGCTTATATTTTCAATTCATAATACTGACCCAGCTGTTGAATATTTGGTTTATAATACGTTTGCATGTCGGAATCTGGCGTAGTACAACAGTTCCTTTGTTGATCCAGCGAACGGCATCGCTTGCTAACGGGACGATATGTCGTTTCTTGATCCGACCGACGTCGAGTGATCTTGCCAGTCGGTCCCGACTTCAATCTCTCTCTTTCGGCTAACACAGCAGTAACCCCAATTCGGGAATTATATTTCCCTTTCTTCTTGCTGTCTCTTCTCTTTCTGCTTTCAATGTCTGCACCCTAGCTGCTATTGTTAGCAGCTGACCCGTCGCCGCCACCACTCTCTGCAGACGCTTTGTCGTTGTCACAATTTCGTGCCGGCGGTTTCTCTCTGTAACTGAAATCAATCTACACATAACAAAATATAACAAGCCTTCGCTTTTAGTTCCGAGCCATTTATTTTCATTTATTAGCTTGTCGACACCGAAGCAAGTTCGTTGAAACAGAGAGAGAGAGAAGATTACGCTAGTTAATTAACTAATTACTTAATCACTTGCAAGGGAAGGAGGACGGGGGACATCGTCTGGCTATCATTTTTGGGGATCTGAATTCCCCTATCTTATTTAATCGCTACGTGGCTAATGCGACTTGACTAGTCGACTTCCCGTCAAGAACTGAAATCTCATTGCAGTTTTCTCACCGAGAAAACTGTGACATCATGAAATCTCGTGATCAACGCACAGGTGCGACCCAACCCTCGATCCAAGGTCTCATCAACTGTCACCGCGAATCGTGAGAAAACATCGCACCAAAATTGCACGAGATGACTCCGTTACAAATCGCGCAAGTTAAGCGATCTCTCTGTACGTCCATCATCACATGCGTCCCATTATATAACACCAGCAATGCTTTAAAACTGAACGACCCATTTTATTATATTCATATATACATATATAAATATACATATATAAATATATATATAAATATACATATATATATATATATATATATTTATATTTATACATATTCATATATATATATATATATGTCAATATATATATATAAATATATATATATATATTTATACATATTTATATATATATATATAAATATATATTATATATATATATATATATATATATATATATATATATATATATATATATTTATACATATTTATAAAGTTAAATCCCTCCTAAATTCCAAGCTAATTTCCTGTGGCCAACTGGTAAATCTCTAGACTGCGTTCGGAGTCCCGTCAGGAATTAGCTTCCCGCACTGAAGATTGCGTAAGCATGAAACATCGATGTCTGTAGGTAATAAATAATTAATATTTATTTATAAATATATATATATATATTTATATATATATATATATAATTGAATTCTAATAAAATTTGATTCGCACCTTATATTATTACTTCATTTTATATTATGCTATATATATATATATATATATATATATATATATATATATATATATTTATTTATATATATATATATATATATATATATATATATATATATATATATATATATATATTAAAAGTTCATACCTTTCTTCGATTTTTCTTTTTTTTTAATAAAATATTGTCACATCTTCAACATGCTTTAAAAGGTATTTTATTTTACCTTACTCCTTGTCTTTAAATTTAATTTGGATGCTTTAAAAAAAGGTATGAACTTTTAAAATATATACATATACCACGTGAATGCGTGATCTCATACCGAAAGTGAGAAAAAAACACCTCATAAACCGGTTGCACCAACTGAAACTGGCAGTTTAATAAGATCGGATCTACAAACTACACTGAAGACGCCAATTCTATTTGGCGAAATTTATCTGTACTATGAACTAAAAATGAAAGTTTATAAGAAAAGAAAAAAAAATCGATATCGATTTTTCGATTTTTCTTTTTTTTAATAAAATATTATCGCATCTTTAACATGCTTTAAAAGGTATTTTACTTTACCTTACTCCTTGTTTATATATATATATATATATATATATATATATATACATATATATATATATATATATATATATATATATATATATATATATATGTGTGTGTATATATATATGTATATATATTTATATATATATACATATTTATATATATATATATATATATATATATAAATATATATATATATATATATATATATATATATATATATATATATATATATATATATATATATATATATATAAATATATATATATATATATATATAAATATATATATATATATATATATATTCTAATTCAGTAGATTACTATATTTATGACATAATATTTTCAATGTTATAATAATGCTCGGAAAATCAACATTTAAAAATATTTTTCCATTTGTTAATTGTTAATGTTGATTTTCGAAGAGTGATTATAATAGTTCGAATAATGTCATCACTTACGTCATCTTCAGAATTATGAAATGAAAGCTCTGCTTAACGTACCTTGTTAACCATTGAGCTTATACTTATCTGCAGTATTGAATACATCCTGGAGATTCATAAGATCTCTTTAATTATTACTAAATAAAGTTTGTATCATATAATCTCTTGGGAATATAGCAACTGTTTTTTTCTCATGACAACATAATCGCTATTGATAATAGACCATTTTTTTTTGTTTTAATACATAATTTTCCAAGCAGTTATCAGATATGTTTTATATTTTCCCCCCTTTTTACATGTATTTTATTGGTTTAATGTTCTTGTTAATGTAAGTTGATTTTATTATTAAGACTGTGTATAATATGTATTATCGTATTATGAAGAAATAAGTATTTTATTTCATCTTCAGTAAAAACAAATTGTATATGTAACAAACATAACAAATTTTGTAAAAAATATCAAAATTGTTTCTCCAAACATTATTTTGTTCATAAAGTATTTGATTTTGTAAAATGTTGAATGTGCTTTCTGATTGTATTATATGATTACATTTTCTGTAATCAAGTCGTCAATATAAACAGATTGACTTTGAAATATCAAAAATGTGTCTAATTCATGGTGAATAAAGTAATATTTCGTTAATTTTTTTTTTTTTATATTTTTTGTACTTTTAACATTTGATGCAAATAAATCAATTATTGTAAGCTGCTTCCTAATAATATGTATAGTTGCTAATTACTGGACATTGCTAATAAATTTCTTACTAAAAATTTTGTCGGTAATTATTATTTAGTAGTAATTTTGGTCTTCAGTCGTGGAGCCGAGTCGCATGATTGCCAGGCCTGTATTATGCATCGCCTCGATATATATATATATATATATATATATATATATATATATATATATATATATATATATATATATATATAACTTTTTTGTAATATAGCAGGAAAAATCCAAGCCGAGTGCTCGATTAATTAAGGATTAAAGTTAAAAATTAAAAATTAAGAGCGTAATATTTATTTATTTTGGTACAGAAAAATTAGTACAACATTCGTATCGTCGGTTTCAAATGAGAGTGACACGTGACTTCACATTTCCGAAACAGATGACAACAGAAGCTGAAGAGAGCCGAATGGCTAAGCCCTTCTGTGCTTGAAACCGACGGTACGAATGTTGTACTAATTTTTCTGTATCAAAATAATATATATATATATATATATATATATATATATATATATATATATATATATATATATATATATAAGTCAGTGCATATTATATTCCAATAACCATGGTTTTATTTTATTATTTTTATTTTTTCACACTTCCAAAAAACATAATATTTCTGTGAGATATATTTTTTACGGTCCGTTTCATTTGTCTTGTGCCAAACAACATTTTTATGTCAATATCGTCTGTGCAACACTACAAAATCATCAGAAAAAATTAAAAATTCAAAATGGCGTATTAGTGGGTTCCCCCACGTGTGAGTTTTGCTCTCTTTTTATTTGTTTTTTGTTTGTTTTCACCCAAAAATGAACTACTGAGGGAATTACAATTTACATAGTGGATACGCCAACGGCCATAAAAGTGGTCAGTCGTTGACACAGGGGCAGGAGGAACGAGATGATGCAAAGATTGAAGCAATGACATAACTAAGAAGAAATGCAACTTATGTTTTCTGCAAAGTTCCAACATGGGTTCATACAAGCTATTTCGGCTGTTTAGTGGCTGATAAATTTAGAGTTTAGTGGTGAATAACTCAGCGATTCCATTATTGGATAGATTGAGAAAGTTGAGCTTGTTTTGTTGGCTTTGAGCGGCGAAAACAGTCACCATGCATATGAGCGACGGTACGTTCGCGGTCTACCAGCAATTAATTGAGGAAACATGAATTGGAACAAATACATTGAAGACATTGCCAAGGCTGCAGCAAAAAGGGTGGGCTCCCTCCACCGTGCTAGTAAACGCCTCACACCTGACATTATCCTGTATCTCTACAAAGCCACCATCCGCCCATGCATGGAGTATTGTTGCCACATCTGGACTGGTGCATCACCCACTAGTCTCTCCCTCTTAGACCAAGTCCAATAAAGAGTCGCCAACTTAATAGGTCCCTCACTATCAACCAAGCTCCAGCCCCTGTCCCATCGCTGCAATGTTGCATCCTGGTGCTTGTTTTACAAATACTTCAATGGATTGTGCTCCGATGAACTGGTTACTCTGGTGCCCCCTCGGCGTAAATACACTAGAAACAAATCGACAATCAGCTAAATCCCATCCATTCACTGTGGAGGTCCCCAGATGCCGGAGAGCCTTTTACTCCAATAACTTCTTTCCTCGTGCTGCCGGCCTCTGGAACTCCCTCCCTGTTCCCTGTTGCCTCGACTGTGCCGACATGCAGAGATTTAAAACTAATGTAAACAAACATCTCGCTGCACGGCCCCCAACTTAGGATGACACCCAAAACCTACACCCTAATTCTCAGTAACCCCTTACGTCTACATTGGCGGCCTGCCTTGTTTGGGGTGAAATAGGTTTTTTAAAAAAAATCTATCTCGAGAAACTGAATGATTTTAAAAGATCTTTCAAATATTAATTTCTGTTCTTTTACTTAATTTACACAAAATCGGGGATTAATAACATTCAGATCGTTGATCAGATTTAACCAAGACTAGAATTATCTTATAGAAAACTAGCAGGACCCGTGCCCCGGCGTTACCCGGGATGGATATAAATTAAATTAAAAATCTGTAAGCATTAGAGTATTAATTCGTCAAAAAGCATTTGAAAACAACTCAGTTAATTTCGGTGATTAAAGAATGATTTATCGATGTTTTGAATCACACAAAATAGATTTATAGAAAATATATTTTTACCAAAGAAAAATATCAACTTTTCATGATATTTAAAGCAAATTATCAGTGTATCGCTGATCAGATTTAACCAAGATTAGAATTATCTCATAGAAAATATATTTTTACCGAAAAGAGATACCAACTTTTTCCGATTTGTAAGGCAGAGTATTTATTACGTGTATTGTCTTCCGTAGTTAAAATAGTTGAGGGACCTTAAACGGAAAAATGATTTTGTATTTTGTTTTTCAGTGATGAGCCACGTTTAATGCAGCTTTTCGAAAAAAAAAAGAAGGGAGGTGGTCAGGTCTGGTATAAAGGATTCATTACATGGTTTAAAACAAGCCAGTGTTTTCTTTTATGGTGACATTATTTTATAGAAAATTGATTTTTACCGAAAAGAAATATCAACTTTTCTCCATTTTTAATCCAAAAAATGATATTGGATTTTGTTTCGTAGTGATGTCCACCTGGCGTGGGTTATAATTAAATCAATTAAAACATTTAAGATAGATAATTCAGCATGAACCAAGGAGGGGGGGGGGATCGGCCATGTTAAATCTCGTCAGATGAACCGAATGATTTTATAAAATCTTTCAAATATTCATTTTTATTTTATTTTCATTATTCCGT
Organism: Sepiola atlantica; assembly: GCA_963556195.1. Lineage (NCBI taxonomy): Eukaryota > Metazoa > Mollusca > Cephalopoda > Sepiida > Sepiolidae > Sepiola > Sepiola atlantica. Next base: position 44,271,306 of record OY744552.1, read on the forward strand.
AATTTACACAAAATCGGGGATTAATAACATTTATCAGATTTTACGAAGACTAGAATTATTTTATAGAAAATTAATATTTACCGAAGTGAAAAACCAACTGATTTTAAAGAATATTATTACGTATTCTGTAGTGCAAATGGCTGAAGTACCTTAATCGAAAAATGATATTGAATTTTTTTTAGTAGTAAAGTCCGCCTGGCGATGTCTAATGCAGCTTACTTCTTAAACAAATGTGGGTTTGCCATGTCTGGTATAAAGAGATTAAACTCATTGTTGACTTTTATAGCGACGACAAATGTTAAATTATCCGGCTCGGGGGTCTGGGTAACGATTTCCCCCAAATCGTATTTGAACGACGGTTCAAGTGTTTACCTAGATTCGATTTATTAACTACATGGAGTTTTAATTATTTAACTATTTTGAATTTTATCTTTTTCATATCTTCTGTTTCCCATTGGCAGAAATATGTTCAGCGACATGGTTCCGAATCAATTCAACGTGTTTCAAATTGTATGAAGAGAAGGTCAAGCCAAACCGTGCCATCGAATCGAAGGGGTGGCCAAGGATTCATTACATGGTTTAAAAAAAACAGTGTTTTCTTTTATGGTGACACATGTTAAATTGTCCTCTTTGAGGGTCTGGAGTAAAGGTTTCTCAGGATCGTCCTTGAAGGAGGAGACGACGACGGTTTCAACGTTAAACTAGGTTGCATTTATTATATTACGTGAAGTTTCAATTCCTTAATTATTTTGAATCTTTTTTCCCTCTGATATTTCTGCAGGCCTGTGCTCAGAGAAATGGTTCCGAATCAATTCAACGTGTTTCTATGAGGATAAAAGGACGGTCACCCAAAGCGGTGCCATCAAATTATGCCGGGAAAGAGGTGCCATCTTACACTCAGTTCAAAACGAGGCAGAATTGAAAGCTTTAACAATTGAGATGATGGGACGTGGAACCCAGGTGGTATGGGTATCGGCGAAAAGTACTACTTCCGGTAAGAGGTTTTATATATATATATATATATATATATATATATATATATATATATATATATATATTTATATATATATATATATATATATAAGTATTCTCTGTCTTCTTTGGTCTGAAGAGGTGAACTCTCTGTGAAGAGTATAACCGAAACATGTATGCACATATGTAACCAAAAATGTTTGTATGAGTAAAAAGTTATACTTAAGAACAGCTCTACTTGTTATTGAGCACTTTTATAAACACTTGAGTTTCAACGGATTTACATCTACAGAAACTAATATAATACATGTACCATATATATATATATATATATATATATATATATATATATATATATATTAAAAAGGTTGAAGGCAATGCGAAGATCCGGATAGCTGGAAGCTGTGAAGAACAAAAACAGCTTCCAGCTATCCGGATCTTCGCATTGCCTTCAACCTTTTTAAAAACTTTTATTATTACTCCCAGCAATGCTTACAGCAAACTACCAATTTCTATTATATATATATATATATATATATATATATATATATATATATATATATATATATATATATATATATATATATATATATATATATTAGTATTTCATGTATCCACATAAAGTTTTATAAGGAGATATAATTTTTATGTATCAATTTTAAGTATTTACTTCGACAGTGCTCGATACGTAAGTAGAGCTAGGTAGTAAGCTATGAAAATATATTTATGGCAATACATATACATATATATATATTTAAGTGAAATATTTTGAAAATCAACACAACGTGAAATTTAAATGATATTAGATATCAATAGGTATTATATATCAATATGTATTAGATATCAATATGTATTAGATATTAATAAGTATTAGATATCAATAGGTATTAAATATCAATAAGTATTAGATATGAATATGTATTAGATATCAATATGTATTAGATATCAATAGGTATTAGATATCAATAGGTAGTAAATATCAATATGTATTAGATATCAATATATATTAGATATGAATAGGTATTAGATATCAATAGGTATTAGTTATCAATATGTATAAGATATCAATATGTATTATATATCAATAGGTATAAGATATCAATATGTATTAGATATCAATAGGTATTAGACATCAATAGGTATTAGACATCAATATGTATTAGATATCAATATGTATTAGATATCAATACGTATTAGATATCAATAGGTATTAGATACCAATTGATATTAGATATCAATTGGTATTAGATATCAATTGGTATTAGATATCAATAGGTATTAGATATCAATTGGTATTAGATACAAATAGGTATTAGATATCAATAGGTATTAGATATCAATATGTATTAGATATCCATAGGTATTAGACATACAACATGTATTAGATATCAATAGGTATTAGATATCAATATGTATTAGATATCAGTAGGTATTAGATATCAATAAGTATTAGATATCAATATGTATTATATATCTATATGTATTAGATATCGATATGTATAAGATATCGATATGTATTAGATACCAATTGGTATTAAATATAAATTGATATTAGATATCAATAGGTATTAGACATCAATATGTATTAGATATCAATATGAATTAGATATCAATACGTATTAAATATCAATAAGTATTAGATATCAATAGGTATTAGATATCAATAGGTATAAGATACCAATAAGTATTAAATATCAATATGTATTAGATATCAATAGGTATTAGATATCAATAGGTATTAGGTATACATAGGTATTATATATACATTAGGTATTAAATATAATATGTATTAGATATCAATAGGTATTAGATATCAATAGGTATTAAATATCAATAAGTATTAGATATCAATATGTATTAGATATCATTATGTATTAGATATCAATAGGTATTTGATATCGATTAGTATTAGATATCAATAAGAATTAGATATCAATTGGTATTAGATATCAATAGGTATAAGATATCAATAGGTATTAGATATTAATAGGTATTAAATATCAATATGTATTAGATATCAATAGGTATTAGATATCAATTGATATTAGATATCAATAGGTATTAGATAGCAATTGGTATTAGATATCAATTGATATTAGATATCAATAGGTATTAGATATCAATATGTATTAGATATCAATACGTATTAGATATCAATTGATATTAGATATCAATAGGTATTAGATATCAATTGATATTAGATATCAATAGGTATTAGATATCAATTGGTATTAGATATCAATTGATATTAGATATCAATATGTATTAGATATCAATATGTATTAGATATCAATAGGTGTTATATATCAATATGTATTAGATATCCATAGGTATTAGATATCAATAGGTATTAGATATCAATAGGTATTATATATCAATATGTATTAGATATCAATAGGTATTAAATATCAATATGTATTAGATATCAATAAGTATTAGATATCAATACGTATTAAATATCAATAAGTATTAGATATCAATATGTATTATATATCAATATGTATTAGATATCAATAGGTAGTTGATATCAATAGGTATTAAATATCAATAAGTATTAGATATCAATATGTATTATATATCAATATGTATTAGATATCAATAGGTATTAGATATCAATTGATACTAGATATCAATAGGTATTAGATATCAATTGGTATTAGATATCAATAGGTATTAAATATCAATATGTATTAGATATCAATAGGTATTACTTATAAATAGGTATTAGATATCAATAGGTATTAAAAACAAAAGGTATTAGATATTAATTGGTATCAAATACCAATAGGTATTAGATACCAATATGTATTAGATACCAATATGTATTAGATATCAATTGGTATAAGATATCAACAGGTATTTGATATCAATAGGTATTAGATACCAATACGTATTAGATATCAATAGGTATTAGATATCAACAGGTATTTGATATCAATAGGTATTAGATATCTATAGGTATTAGATACCAATATGTATTAGATGTCAATAGGTATAAGATGTCAATAGGTATTAGATATCAATAGGTAGTAGATATCAATAGGTATTAGATACCAATATGTATTAGATATCAATAGGTATTAGATATCAATAGGTATTAGATATCAATTGATAAATATACTCTTAAAATGTCAGCTTCTTTAAAGTATTTCAAAGGGTTTTTAGATGGCTGAATAAGAGCACAAACTGAAATATTTGAAAATTCAAATATTTCATATTTGCATCAGATTTGATCCATAGTCAAGATTTTAGGAATTTACGTTTCTTTTTAAGGGTTAAATTTTAAACATTTCCTAGAATAAAAATTATGAACTGAAATTTTATTTAGTGGATGGATCGGTGGGCTAAGTGTGTTCAAGCAGAAGGGGTCTACTTTGAAGGGGATTAGGTTCCCAACACCGTCACGTATTTGAAATATTTTTTCTGGCCTACGGTCGGATGCTTTTTAGACAGGCCTTGTATATATATATATATATATATATATATATATATATATATATATATATATATATATATATATATATATTAGTATTTTATGTATCCACATAAAATTTTATACGGAGATATCATTTTTTATGTATCAATGTTCAGTATTTACTTCAACAGTGCTCGATACATGAGTAGAGATAGATAGTAAGTTATGAAACTATATTTATGGCAATTAAGCTACACAGAGACTCCCGCGTTTCATCCCCATTTAAGCCTGAAGATTCCCCCCGGGGATGAAACGCGGGAGCCTCTGTGTTGCTTAATTGCCATAAATATATTTGTATAGATACAATATATATATATATATATATATATATATATATATATATATATATATATATATATATATATATATATATATGATAATTTTATTTACACAGACATGTACAAAATCTGCGACATTGGCAAGTCGATGTTATCGATCAACAGTTACTATAAACTGAGATCTCATCAGGCAGAGTTAGAATCCGATCTCAGTTTATAGTAACTGTTGATCGATAACATCGACATGCCAGTGTCGCAGATTTTGTACATGTCTGTGTAAATAAAATTATCATATATAAAGCTCTATTTTGATATTGAGCACTTTTTATAAACCCGGTTAAAATTCTCTGGATTACCAACCTGTGGATATTTTTCACCTGGATTATTACCATTATTATATATATATATATATATATATATATATATATATATATATATATATATATATATATATTGCCATATAGTGTGTTTATTATATTAAATGTAACAGGTATCTTTTTTTTCTGTTCACTTTTTCACTTAGAAAAAAGATTATTCAGTGAAGACCGGGATTATTCCAACAAAAACAAGCTCGATAATACTCGATTCCAGGGTACAGAGCATTTATATGTGATTTTTTGAAAGCTTACCAAAGCATTCCGTTCTTCCCTGCTTAAGTGACCTCAAGAAAAGCAACACCACATTGTGTATTGCCGGTTGTTGTAATTCTTTTTCAAGACTCTTAATTTTCTCTGATGATCTGCCAAGCAAGTACCTGCTTGGTAGTGAAACACGTGTAGGTAAAAAAACTCTTTAATTTGAAAAATGATAAATAAATAAGTTTTGAATGAAAAGATCTTTTGTGGTGTTGATTGGGCTCCTGAACGGAATGCTTTAGTAAGCTTTCAAAAAATCACACATATATATATATATATATATATATATATATATATATATATATATATATATATATATATATATATATATATATATATATATTGCCATATAGTGTGTTTATTATATTAAATGTAACAGGCATCTTTTTTTTCTGTTCACTTTTTCAATTAATATTTCTAGTTGACGTGCCGTCCTCCTGTTTATGACTATAACCAATATGAAACGTGTTTTTCAGGTTTTAAATGGAGCGACGGAAAGGATTGTTGTCCCAAAAGTTGGTGGGAGTCTGATGAACCTGATGCAGGAGATGAATGTGTTATGGTGAACAGGAATTCGCTTCTCTATGGTGTCTCATGTACAAACAACTTTCATTCTCTTTGTTCCAAACCTGCTGGTATGTATTGCAACTCAGGAAAGTCAAAAATTATCTGCCCTTGCGCCATCACATCATTTCGGTCGGCTGCACTGCTTTCGATTCTTATGTTCCAGGGTGACAGTCATGGCCGCTCGGTTATCAGTATTTACCGAGCGAAAAATGAAAGCACTGATCCAATTTCTCTACCTTAGAATTCTGGCTAAAACTGATGGACTCTGACTTTTCTCTTCATAAATGTAGCGGTCCGGTAAGCGCTGGTGGGTCTACACGCGATTACGTTAACCTCTTATTCGGTAACCTCTCGTGGCACCCGTTCCGCAACACAGACTTTACAGTAGCCAGAATTGTTGTGAATGAGTTCGTAATTGCGGAACAATTGTAGTAATAGTAGTTACCACAGCCGCAACAGCAGCAGCAGCAGCAGCAGCAGCCGGCATTACGATGTCTGAGATATTTACTAGAGTGGTAAGCTTGGCGCTGATTGAACCTGACGCAGGAGATGATTGTGCAATTGTTGCATAGCTCCTGCTTGGGCCGCGGCAGTTCTCATTTTGTATACTCGTCCCGGAACGGGCCGTGGCAGTTCTCGTTTTATCGCTCGTCATTTTTAACACCATGAATCATATAATATGCATACCTTTAGTTTTCTTGCGCCTTCATTCTTTCCTCGCCGCGTAGAGGGTGCGTCGTCTAGTGGTTGAATTCTTTCTACTTCCTTTCTGCCGTGAACCACGCCGCTGCAACACAACAGCTCCATGACCGACTCAGAAGACAAACAATCTTTTAAACTTAATTTCTGCTTTATTTCAAGCGTTAGTTATCCGTCAGCTGGGAAATATCCACTAACATCGAGAGAGAAAGCAAATTACTGCTTTCGTAATTACTCATCAATTAAGTCATTAACCATTCGTGGAGGGGGAAAAAGAGATCTTTCGCCTGTATTTTCTTAGGGAAATAATTCCCCTATATAATAACATCATAAAAATCACGTCTGATAGGTTCGCCTCCAAAATCCAGACTGGCAAAACTCTCAGCTTCTCATGAAGAAGGAGTGACGTCACGGATCCCACTTGCGATATTCATGCGCAAACATTTCCTTCACTCATGTTTTCTGACCTCTTGACCCGGTTCTCGTCAATGTTCGCTCTGACAGCACCCGTGAGCTCCGACCGTGAGAACAGCCCTATTCGGCACCCGACTGTACGGGTCCACCCGCACTAAATCGCGCAAGCTAAACCAAACGATCTCCAAGATGCGTCCATTCTTACAGGGCCATTATCCAACACAATTTTGTTAGTTCAATCTGACAAGATGTTGCTGGGCGGTGTCTCATGTACAGACAGATATAAATTTCTTTGTTCAAAACCTGCTGGTATGTATTGCAACTCGGGAAATCCCAACACTATCTGCAATTTCGCCATAACATTCTTTAAGTTGGTTGCACTGTTTTCAATTTTTGTGGTTCAGGATGACAGACATGGGCCACGCTGCTGCCAGTGTTTACCAAAGAAAGAAAAGAGATCCAATTTCTGTCTTTGGATTTTGGCCCAACCTGATGGACTGGAACTATTCTCTTCATCAATGGACTGGTCGAGTAAGCGTTGGCAGATCTCCACGCGGTTACATTTATCTGCTACGGTAAACTCTCTTGACACCCGTCTCGCAACACAGATTTTACGGAAGCCTAATGTGTTGTTGATGAGTACGTATGCAAAACCATAACTAAATTTGTAGAGAACGTACCAGAATTTCCCAGAATCATTTGATCAATTTATTAAATCTAAACGTCATTGATGGAGATTGATGGCCGTCCTGATGCCTCTTTATCTTTCAAGATTTTCTAGTTATTTGTAAGCTCATTCACGTCTGCATGATAAACCGCTGTCCCTTAAACCCCTAAAAGCCTGCGATAAACTTCAACCTTTGACCCACTTTCAGAAGAGGTCAATCGGGTCACTGTCCTCTGCTCTAGCTCGGTGCACACTACCGGCGAAGCGGCCATGTTTGTTACTCTGTAACACAAGAAAGAAAACTTGTATTAAGATGAAACCTCGGTAACGTAACCAGAAAAAAACACATTTTAGCAAACGAATATTGAAGGCCGACATAAATATAAAGTGATGGCGAAAATGCAGATAATCCGTGACTTCCGCTCGTCAATATATTTATAATTATACACTTGTTTGTTATTAAAACATTTCTTTTTCTAAACAATAACAGGTCTGTATAACATAACATTAAAATCATATTTACTGCAGTTTCCGAGGATTTTTATTTCTAGAAGAACCAACAATTCTTTTCCAAGGAATGGAAGAACAAACCTTTTGGAGGAGGTGAGGCGAATTTGTAGTAGACGTGAAAACACATTTAAACAACAAAAATAAAACTGTGACGTAAAAAAGAAAGAATCTTTATTATAATTGAGTGTCTGTGTCTGTTTGTCCCTTTTAATTTACATAAATTGAGGGATGAAGTTCTCTTTCTCATCGGCGGAGACGGTGTAAAACCTAAAACAGGTATAGGGATAGGAAGAAAAGAATGAACTGAACACGAATCGGGAAGTTGGCGATTTGCTGTGGGTAGAGAAATATTCAAACCCCACATTAAAAACAAACTATTTGTGTTTTTATTCAAACTTTAACGATTCATTTTCTATACAATAAAAATTCTGTCTAACACAAAATTAGAATTTCATTTACTCTAGTGACCGGGGATTGTTATCTTAAAAAGAACCCATTTCTTTCTTAGATTGGTCATGGGGACAGAAGCCCTAGAATGGCAACTGTACGACAACATTGCTTGACACCAACTGTACGACATAAATAAAAAAAATTAGTTCAAAGAAATCCTCTCTTCTACCACGTGATATTTCTCAACCAATCAGACAACTGATATCGCTCAGACCCTTATTTTAAGAAGAACGTATTTCTCTCCTCGGTTGGGGAGAGACCCAAGAAAGTCTGTATAACATACCATTAAAATCATATTTACTGCAGTTTCTGAGGATTTTTATCTCTAGAAGAATCGACAATTGTTTTCTGAGTTTGATAGAGATTTCTCCGAGAAGCTGGTGATTTGCTGTGGGTAGAGAAAATATCGAAACATCACATTAGCCGGGCTTAGGGTTAGGGTTAAGGGTAGGGGTTCATTCCAGTCGGAACCAACATAAACCATACATATTTGAATTTTCCGCAGAGATTAAAACATCTTGAATAAAACAGAAACTATTTGTGTTTTTATTCAAACATGAAAAATTATTTATCTACACAAAAACAAGTCTGCATAACATTAATTAGAATCGCGCTTACTTTAGTTACTGGGGATTGTTATCTCAAAAAGACCCCATTTCTCTCTTAGATCGGTCATGGGGACAATGGCAACGGTACGACAACACTGCTTGACGCCAACTGCTACTAATCACAGACGCCCCAGAAAGTCTGTATAACATAACATTAAAATCATATTTACTGCAGTTTCCGAGGATTTTTATCTCTAGAAGAATCGACGATTGTTTCCCAAACATTTTAGAGGAGGTGAGAGGAATTCGTAGTAAATGCCCATCATTTTTGGTTTTAATTTTCTAATTTCAGTTGGCAAGTGGACACTGGTGAAATGCGAGGAATATTATTGGCCGGATTTGTGCGGTGTGGCAATAATGCCGAATTGCGACGGACGGCCCTGCGAAGAGATTTGCAATTCTACTCCGGATTGCAAACAGTTTGCAAAAATAGCCAACCTATGCATTAATATTAAGAATGACGCACCGTTAAACGAGTGCGTCATAAAGATGCGCCATGATGTAAAATTATATGAATGGAAAATGTGTTAAAGATAAATGAAAATGTTTGCAGACGTTTAAAATGACAAATCGACAAGCGTCATGTCTTTGAACTAGAAGACAAACAACAAAGGGAGATAACTTCGATGTAGTGTTTTAGTCGAAATCGAGTTATCGTCCTTCGCCGTTTCTCTTCCAATCCTAAGACAACATGGCGATTGTCGATCTGTATATTAATTTAGAGTTTAGTGGTGAATAACTCAGCGATTCCATTATTGGATAGATTGAGAAAGTTGAGCTTGTTTTGTTGGCTGTGAGCGGCGAAAACAGTCACCATGCATATGAGCGACGGTACGTTTGCGGTCTACCAGCAATTTATTGAGGAAACATGAATTGGAACAAATACATTGAAGACATTGCCAAAGCTGCAGCAAAAAAGGTGGGCTCCCTCCACCGTGCTAGTAAACGCCTCACACCTGACATTATCCTGTATCTCTACAAAGCCACCATCCGCCCATGCATGGAGTATTGTTGCCACATCTGGACTGGTGCATCATCCACTAGTCTCTCCCTCTTAGACAAGGTCCAAAAAAGAGTCGACAACTTAATAGGTCCCTCACTATCAACCAAGCTCCAGCCCCTGTCCCATCGCTGCAATGTTGCATCCTGGTGCTTGTTTTACAAATACTTCAATGGATTGTGCTCCGATGAACTGGCTACTCTGGTGTCCCCTCGGAGTAAATACACTAGAAACAAATCGACAATCAGCTAAATCCCATCCATTCACTGTGGAGGTCCCCAGATGCCGGAGAGCCTTTTACTCCAATAACTTCTTTCCTCGTGCTGCCGGCCTCTGGAACTCCCTCCCTGTTCCCTGTTGCCTCGACTGTGCCGACATGCAGAGATTTAAAACTAATGTAAACAAACATCTCGCTGCACGGCCCCCAACTTAGGATGACACCCAAAACCTACACCCTAATTCTCAGTAACCCCTTACGTCTACATTGGCGGCCTGCCTTGTTTGGGTTGAAATAGGTTTTTTAAAAAAAATCTATCTGGAGAAACTGAATGATTTTAAAAGATCTTTCAAATATTAATTTCTGTTCTTTTACTTAATTTACACAAAATCGGGGATTACTAACATTCAGATCGTTGATCAGATTTAACCAAGACTAGAATTATCTTATAGAAAACTAGCAGGACCCGTGCCCCGGCGTTACCCGGGATGGATATAAATTAAATTAAAAATCTGTAAGCATTAGAGTATTAATTCGTCAAAAAGCATTTGAAAACAACTCAGTTAATTTCGGTGATTAAAGAATGATTTATCGATGTTTTGAATCACACAAAATAGATTTATAGAAAATATATTTTTACCAAAGAAAAATATCAACTTTTCATGATATTTAAAGCAAATTATCAGTGTATCGCTGATCAGATTTAACCAAAATTAGAATTATCTCATAGAAAATGTATTTTTACCGAAAAGAGATACCAACTTTTTCCGATTTGTAAGGCAGAGTATTTATTACGTGTATTGTCTTCCGTAGTTAAAATAGTTGAGGGACCTTAAACGGAAAAATGATTTTGTATTTTGTTTTTCAGTGATGAGCCACGTTTAATGCAGCTTTTCGAAAAAAAAAAGAAGGGAGGTGGTCAGGTCTGGTATAAAGGATTCATTACATGGTTTTTAAAAAAGCGTTTTCTTTTATGGTGCCACATGTTAAATTGTCCTCTTTGAGGGTCTGGAGTAAAGATTTCTCAGGATCGTCCTTGAAGGAGGAGACGACGACGGTTTCAACGTTAAACTAGGTTGCATTTATTATATTACATGAAGTTTCAATTCTTTAACTTTTGGTGGAAGATTGAATTTACCAACAGTGAACATCGATCTTTCGTCTAATTCTGGCGTTGATTTGAATATATGGCGATTGATTTAAGGAATTTGTTGTAGTTATTTTGTTTTCGATTTATCGACTGTTAACTAATCTGCACTTTTACCATTGGCGAGAGGGAGTTATACAATGGTGATGTTTTATTATTCAGACAAAATCGGGATTAATAACATTCAGATCGCTGATCAGATTTAACCAAGACTAGAATTATGTTATAGAAAATATATTTTTACCGAAAAGAGATACCAACTTTTTCCGATTATAAGGCCGAGTATTTATTACGTGTATTGTCTTCCGTAGTTAAAATAGTTGAGGTACCTTAAACAGAAAAAATGATTTTGTATTTTGTTTTACAGTGATGAGCCACGTTTAATGCAGCTTTTCGAAAAAAAAAAGAAGGGAGGTGGTCAGGTCTGGTATAAAGGATTCATTACATGGTTTAAAACAAGCCAGTGTTTTCTTTTATGGTGACATTATTTTATAGAAAATTGATTTTTACCGAAAAGAAATATCAACTTTTCTCCATTTTTAATCCAAAAAATGATATTGGATTTTGTTTCGTAGTGATGTCCACCTGGCGTGGGTTATAATTAAATCAATTAAAACATTTAAGATAGATAATTCAGCATGAACCAAGGAGGGGGGGGGGATCGGCCATGTTAAATCTCGTCAGATGAACCGAATGATTTTATAAAATCTTTCAAATATTCATTTTTATTTTATTTTCATTATTCCGTAATTTACACAAAATCGGGGATTAATAACATTCATCAGATTTTACGAAGACTAGAATTATTTTATAGAAAATTAATATTTACCGAAGTGAAAAACCAACTGATTTTAAAGAATATTATTACGTCTTCTGTAGTGCAAATGGCTGAAGTACCTTAATCGAAAAATGATATTGAATTTTTTTTTAGTAGTAAAGTCCGCCTGGCGATGTCTAATGCAGCTTACTTCTTAAACAAATGTGGGTTTGCCATGTCTGGTATAAGGACTTCATTAAATGGTTTAAAACCAGTGTTGACTTTATAGCGACGACAAATGTTAAATTATCCGGCTCGGGGGTCTGGGTAACAATTTTCCCCAAATCGTATTTGAACGACGGTTCAAGTGTTTACCTAGATTCGATTTATTAACTACATGGAGTTTTAATTATTTAACTATTTTGAATTTTATCTTTTTCATATCTTCTGTTTCCCATTGGCAGAAATATGTTCAGCGACATGGTTCCGAATCAATTCAACGTGTTTCAAATTGTATGAAGAGAAGGTCAAGCCAAACCGTGCCATCGAATCGAAGGGGGTGGCCAAGGATTCATTACATAGTTTTAAAAAAACAGTGTTTTCTTTTATGGTGCCACATGTTAAATTGTCCTCTTTGAGGGCCTGGAGTAAAGGTTTCTCAGGATCGTCCTTGAAGGAGGAGACGACGACGGTTTCAACGTTAAACTAGGTTGCATTTATTATATTACGTGAAGTTTCAATTCCTTAATTATTTTGAATCTTTTTTCCCTCTGATATTTCTGCAGGCCTGTGCTCAGAGAAATGGTTCAGAATCAATTCAACGTGTTTCCACATCGATGACAGGACGGTCACCCAAAGCAGTGCCATCAAATTATGCCGGGAAAGAGGTGCCATCTTACACTCAGTTCAAAACGAGGCAGAAGTTAAAGCTTTAACAATTGAGATGCTGGGACGTGGAATCCACAATGTATGGGTATCGGCGAAAAGGACTACTTCCGGTAAGAGGTTTTATATATATATATATATATATATATATATATATATATATATATATATATATATTTATATATATATATATATATATATAAGTATTCTCTGTCTTCTTTGGTCTGAAGAGGTGAACTCTCTGTGAAGAGTATAACCGAAACATGTATGCACATATGTAACCAAAAATGTTTGTATGAGTAAAAAGTTATACTTAAGCACAGCTCTACTTGTTATTGAGCACTTTTTAAACACTTGAGTTTCAACGGATTTACATCTACAGAAACTAATATAATACATGTACCATATATATATATATATATATATATATATATATATATATATATATATATAAATATATATATATATATATATATATATATATATAATAAAAGTTTTTTAAAAGGTTGAAGGCAATGCGAAGATCCGGATAGCTGGAAGCTGTGAAGAACAAAAACAGCTTCCAGCTATCCGGATCTTCGCATTGCCTTCAACCTTTTTAAAAACTTTTATTATTACTCCCAGCAATGCTTACAGCAAACTACCAATTTCTATTATATATATATATATATATATATATATATATATATATATATATATATATATATATATATTAGTATTTCATGTATCCACATAAAGTTTTATAAGGAGATAAAATTTTTATGTATCAATTTTAAGTATTTACTTCGACAGTGCTCGATACGTAAGTAAAGCTAGGTAGTAAGCTATGAAAATATATTTATGGCAATACATATACATATATATATATTTAAGTGAAATATTTTGAAAATCAACACAACGTGAAATTTAAATGATATTAGATATCAATAGGTATTATATATCAATATGTATTAGATATCAATATGTATTAGATATTAATAAGTATTAGATATCAATAGGTATTAAATATCAATAAGTATTAGATAGGAATATGTATTAGATATCAATATGTATTAGATATCAATAGGTATTAGATATGAATAGGTAGTAAATATCAATATGTATTAGATATCAATATATATTAGATATGAATAGGTATTAGATATCAATAGGTATTAGTTATCAATATGTATAAGATATCAATATGTATTATATATCAATAGGTATTAGACATCAATATGTATTAGATATCAATAGGTATTAGATATCAATACGTATCAGATATCAATAGGTATTAGATATCAATTGATATTAGATATCAATACGTATTAGATATCAATTGGTATTAGATATCAATAGGTATTAGATATCAATTGGTATTAGATACAAATAGGTATTAGATATCAATAGGTATTAGATATCAATATGTATTAGATATCCATAGGTATTAGACATCAACATGTATTAGATATCAATAGGTATTAGATATCAATATATATTAGATATCAATAGGTATTAGATATCAATATGAATTAGATATCAATATGAATTAGATATCAATATGTATTAGATATTAATAAGTATTAGATATCAATAGGTATTAAATATCAATAAGTATTAGATATGAATATGTATTAGATATCAATATGTATTAGATATCAATAGGTATTAGATATCAATAGGTAGTAAATATCAATATGTATTAGATATCAATATATATTAGATATGAATAGGTATTAGATATCAATAGGTATTAGTTATCAATATGTATAAGATATACATATGTATTATATATCAATAGGTATAAGATATCAATATGTATTAGATATCAATAGGTATTAGACATCAATAGGTATTAGACATCAATATGTATTAGATATCAATAGGTATTAGATATCAATTGATATTAGATATCAATTGATATTAGATATCAATACGTATTAGATATCAATTGGTATTAGATATCAATAGGTATTAGATATCAATTGGTATTAGATACAAATAGGTATTAGATATCAATAGGTATTAGATATCAATATGTATTAGATATCTATAGGTATTAGACATCAACATGTATTAGATATCAATAGGTATTAGATATCAATATATATTAGATATCAATAGGTATTAGATATCAATAAGTATTAGATATCAATATGTATTATATATCTATATGTATTAGATATCGATATGTATTAGATATCGATATGTATTAGATACCAATTGGTATTAAATATCAATTGATATTAGATATCAATAGGTATTAGACATCAATATGAATTAGATATCAATACGTATTAAATTTCAATAAGTATTAGATATCAATATGTATTAGATATCAATAGGTATAAGATACCAATAAGTATTAAATATAAATAAGTATTAGATATCAATATGTATTATATATCAATATGTATTAGATATCAATAGGTATTAGATATCAATTTATATTATATATCAATAGGTATTAGATATCAATGGGTATTAGATATCAATTAATATTAGATATCAATAAGTATTAGATATCAATAGGTATTAGATATCAATATGTATTAGATATCAATAGGTATTTGATATCGATTAGTATTAGATATCAATAGGAATTAGATATCAATTGGTATTAGATATCAATAGGTATAAGATATCAATAGGTATTAGATATCAATTGGTATTAGATATCAATTGATATTAGATATCAATAGGTATTAGATAGCAATTGGTATTAGATATCAATTGATATTAGATATCAATAGTTATTAGATATCAATATGTATTAGATATCAATACGTATTAGATATCAATTGATATTAGATATCAATAGGTATTAGATATCAATTGATATTAGATATCAATAGGTATTAGATATCAATTGGTATTATATATCAATTGATATTAGATATCAATATGTATTAGATATCAATATGTATTAGATATCAATAGGTGTTATATATCAATATGTATTAGATATCAATAGGTATTAGATATCAATAGGTATTAGATATCAATAGGTATTATATATCAATAGGTATTAGATATCAATAGGTATTAGATATCAATACGTATTAAATATCAATACGTATTAGATATCAATATGTATTATATATCAATATGTATTAGATATCAATAGGTAGTTGATATCAATAGGTATTAAATATCAATAAGTATTAGATATGAATATGTATTATATATCAATATGTATTAGATATCAATAGGTATTAGATATCAATTGATACTAGATATCAATAGGTATTAGATATCAATTGGTATTAGATATCAATAGGTATTAAATATCAATATGTATTAGATATCAATAGGTATTACTTATAAATAGGTATTTGATATCAATAGGTATTAAAAACAAAAGGTATTAGATATCAATTGGTATCAAATACCAATAGGTATTAGATACCAATATGTATTAGATATCAGTTGGTATAAGATATCAACAGGTATTTGATATCAATAGGTATTAGATACCAATACGTATTAGATACCAATAGTTATTAGATATCAACAGGTATTAGATATCAATAGGTATTAGATATCAATAGGTATTAGATACCAATATGTATTAGATGTCAATAGGTATAAGATGTCAATAGGTATTAGATATCAATAGGTAGTAGATATCAATAGGTATTAGATACCAATATGTATTAGATATCAATAGGTATTAGATATCAATAGGTATTAGATACCAATATGTATTAGATATCAATAGGTATGAGATATCAATAGGTATTAGATATCAATTGATAAATATACCTTTAAAATGTCAGCTTCTTTAAAGTATTTCAAAGGGTTTTTAGATGGCTGAATAAGAGCACAAACTGAAATATTTGAAAATTCAAATATTACATATTTTCATCAGATTTGATCCATAGTCAAGATTTTAGGAATTTACGTTTCTTTTTAAGGCTTAAATTTTAAACATTTCCTAGAATAAAAATTATGAACTGAAATTTTATTTAGTGGATGGATCGGTGGGCTAAGTGTGTTCAAGCAGAAGGGGTCTACTTTGAAGGGGATTAGGTTCCCAACACCGTCACGTATTTGAAATATTTTTTCTGGCCTACGGTCGGATGCTTTTTAGACAGGCCTTGTATATATATATATATATATATATATATATATATATATATATATATATATATATATTAGTATTTCATGTATCCACATAACATTTTATACGGAGATATCATTTTTTATGTATCAATGTTCAGTATTTACTTCAACAGTGCTCGATACATGAGTAGAGATAGATAGTAAGTTATGAAACTATATTTATGGCAATTAAGCTACACAGAGACTCCCGCGTTTCATCCCCATTTTAGCCTGAAGATTCCCCCCGGGGATGAAACGCGGGAGCCTCTGTGTTGCTTAATTGCCATAAATATATTTGTATAGATACAATATATATATATATATATATATATATATATATATATATATATATATATATATATATATATATATATATATATGATAATTTTATTTACACAGACATGTACAAAATCTGCGACATTGGCAAGTCGATGTTATCGATCAACAGTTACTATAAACTGAGATCTCATCAGGCAGAGTTAGAATCCGATCTCAGTTTATAGTAACTGTTGATCGATAACATCGACATGCCAGTGTCGCAGATTTTGTACATGTCTGTGTAAATAAAATTATCATATATAAAGCTCTATTTTGATATTGAGCACTTTTTATAAACCCGGTTTAAATTCTCTGGATTACCACCCTGTGGATATTTTTCACCTGGATTATTACCATTATTATATATATATATATATATATATATATATATATATATATATATATATATATATATATATATATATATATATATATATTGCCATATAGTGTGTTTATTATATTAAATGTAACAGGCATCTTTTTTTTTCTGTTCACTTTTTCAATTAATATTTCTAGTTGACGTGCCGTCCTCCTGTTTATGACTATAACCAATATGAAACGTGTTTTTCAGGTTTTAAATGGAGCGATGGAAGGGATTGTTGTCCCACAAGTTGGTGGAAGTCTGATGAACCTGATGCAGGAGATGAATGTGTTGGCTTGAACAGTAATTCGCTTCTCTATGGTTACCCATGTACAGGAAACTCTTATTCTCTTTGTTCCAAACCTGCTGGTATGTATTGCAACTCAGGAAAGTCAAAAATTATCTGCCCTTGCGCCATCACATCATTTCGGTCGGCTGCACTGCTTTCGATTCTTATGTTTCAGGGTGACAGTCATGGCCGCTCGGCTATCAGTATTTACCGAGCGAAAAATGAAAGCACTGATCCAATTTCTCTGCCTTAGAATTCTGGCTAAAACTGATGGACTCTGACTTTTCTCTTCATAAATGTAGCGGTCCGGTAAGCGCTGGTGGGTCTACACGCGATTACGTTTATCTTATTCGGTAAACTCTCGTGGCACCCGTTCCGCAACACAGACTTTACAGTAGCCAGAATTGTTGTGAATGAGTTCGTAATTGCGGAACAATTGTAGTAATAGTAGTTACCACAGCCGCAACAGCAGCAGCAGCAGCAGCAGCAGCCGGCATTACGATGTCTGAGATATTTACTAGAGTGGTAAGCTTGGCGCTGATTGAACCTGACGCAGGAGATGATTGTGCAATTGTTGCATAGCTCCTGCTTGGGCCGCGGCAGTTCTCATTTTGTATACTCGTCCCGGAACGGGCCGTGGCAGTTCTCGTTTTATCGCTCGTCATTTTTAACACCATAAATCATATAAGAAGAAGGAGTGACGTCACGGATCCCACGTGCGATATTCATGCGCAAACATTTCCTTCACTCATGTTTTCTGACCTCTTGACCCGGTTCTCGTCAATGTTCACTCTGACAGCACCCGTGAGCTCCGACCGTGAGAACAGCCCTATTCGGCACCCGACTGTACGGGTCCACCCGCACTAAATCGCGCAAGCTAAACCAAACGATCTCCAAGATGCGTCCATTCTTACAGGGCCATTATCCAACACAATTTTGTTATTTCAATCTGACAAGATGTTGCTGGGCGGTGTCTCATGTACAGACAGATATAAATTTCTTTGTTCAAAACCTGCTGGTATGTATTGCAACTCGGGAAATCCCAACACTATCTGCAATTTCGCCATAACATTCTTTAAGTTGGTTGCGCTGTTTTCAATTTTTGTGGTTCAGGATGACAGACATGGGCCACGCTGCTGCCAGTGTTTACCAAAGAAAGAAAAGAGATCCAATTTCTGTCTTTGGATTTTGGCCCAACCTGATGGACTGGAACTATTCTCTTCATCAATGGACTGGTCGAGTAAGCGTTGGCAGATCTCCACGCGGTTACATTTATCTGCTACGGTAAACTCTCTTGACACCCGTCTCGCAACACAGATTTTACGGAAGCCTAATGTGTTGTTGATGAGTACGTATGCAAAACCATGACTAAATTTGTAGAGAACGTACCAGAATTTCCCAGAATCATTTGATCAATTTATTAAATCTAAACGTCATTGATGGAGATTGATGGCCGTCCTGATGCCTCTTTACCTTTCAAGATTTTCTAGTTATTTGTAAGCTCATTCACGTCTGCATGATAAACCGCTGTCCCTTAAACCCCTAAAAGCCTGCGATAAACTTCAACCTTTGACCCACTTTCAGAAGAGGTCAATCGGGTCACTGTCCTCTGCTCTAGCTCGGTGCACACTACCAGCGAAGCGGCCATGTTTGTTACTCTGTAACACAAGAAAGAAAACTTGTATTAAGATGAAACCTCGGTAACGTAACCAGAAAAAAAACACATTTTAGTAAACGAATATTGAAGGCCGACATAAATATAAAGTGATGGCGAAAATGCAGATAATCCGTGACTTCCGCTCGTCAATATATTTATAATTATACACTTGTTTGTTATTAAAACATTTCTTTTTCTAAACAATAACAAGTCTGTATAACATAACATTAAAATCATATTTACTGCAGTTTCCGAGGATTTTTATTTCTAGAAGAACCGACGATTATTTTCCAAGGAATGGAAGAACAAACCTTTTGGAGGAGGTGAGGCGAATTTGTAGTAGACGTGAAAACACATTTAAACAACAAAAATAAAACTGTGACGTAAAAAAGAAAGAATCTTTATTATAATTGAGTGTCTGTGTCTGTTTGTCCCTTTTAATTTACATAAATTGAGGGATGAAGTTCTCTTTCTCATCGGCGGAGACGGTGTAAAACCTAAAACAGGTATAGGGATAGGAAGAAAAGAATGAACTGAACACGAATCGGGAAGTTGGCGATTTGCTGTGGGTAGAGAAATATCCAAACCCCACATTAAAAACAAACTATTTGTGTTTTTATTCAAACTTTAACGATTCATTTTCTATACAATAAAAATTCTGTCTAACACAAAATTAGAATTTCATTTACTCTAGTGACCGGGGATTGTTATCTTAAAAAGAACCCATTTCTTTCTTAGATTGGTCATGGGGACAGAAGCCCTAGAATGGCAACTGTACGACAACATTGCTTGACACCAACTGTACGACATAAATAAAAAAAATTAGTTCAAAGAAATCCTCTCTTCTACCACGTGATATTTCTCAACCAATCAGACAACTGATATCGCTCAGACCCTTATTTTAAGAAGAACGTATTTCTCTCCTCGGTTGGGGAGAGACCCAAGAAAGTCTGTATAACATACCATTAAAATCATATTTACTGCAGTTTCTGAGGATTTTTATCTCTAGAAGAATCGACAATTGTTTTCTGAGTTTGATAGAGATTTCTCCGAGAAGCTGGTGATTTGCTGTGGGTAGAGAAAATATCGAAACATCACATTAGCCGGGCTTAGGGTTAGGGTTAAGGGTAGGGGTTCATTCCAGTCGGAACCAACATAAACCATACATATTTGAATTTTCCGCAGAGATTAAAACATCTTGAATAAAACAGAAACTATTTGTGTTTTTATTCAAACATGAAAAATTATTTATCTACACAAAAACAAGTCTGCATAACATTAATTAGAATCGCGCTTACTTTAGTTACTGGGGATTGTTATCTCAAAAAGACCCCATTTCTCTCTTAGATCGGTCATGGGGACAATGGCAACGGTACGACAACACTGCTTGACGCCAACTGCTACTAATCACAGACGCCCCAGAAAGTCTGTATAACATAACATTAAAATCATATTTACTGCAGTTTCCGAGGATTTTTATCTCTAGAAGAATCGACGATTATTTCCCATATATTTTAGAGGAGGTGAGAGGAATTCGTAGTAAACGTCCATCATTTTTGGTTTTAATTTTCTAATTTCAGTTGGCAAGTGGACACTGGTGAAATGCGAGGAATATTATTGGCCGGATTTGTGCGGTGTGGCAATAATGCCGAATTGCGACGGACGGCCCTGCGAAGAGATTTGCAATTCTACTCCGGATTGCAAACAGTTTGCAAAAATAGCCAACCTATGCATTAATATTAAAAATGACGCACCGTTAAACGAGTGCGTCATAAAGATGCGCCATGATGTAAAATTATATGAATGGAAAATTTATTGTAAATGATGAATGAAAATGTTTGTAGACGATTAAAATGACAAATCGACAAGCGTCATGTCTTTGAACTAGAAGACAAACAACAAAGGGAGATAACTTCGATGTAGAGTTTTAGTCGAAATCGAGTTTCGTCCTTCGCCGTTTCTCTTCCAATCCTAAGACAACATGGCGATTGTCGATCTGTATATTCACACGATAATTTGAAAATTTTCCACAAAAAATTGCTTCTTTTTAATAAAACTTTTAATATTGCTTTTCTACACAATAAAAATTTTGCATACAATAAACAATCGTATTCATAGACTTTCGTTGATTTGAACTCGGATCGTCAAACCCAACGTTCACTATCAGACACGTCTCCATTTTATCAAGAAATTAATGTCTTTTTTCTATTTGAACTAATTTCACCTTCAAACTCGTTGAAAAAATAAACATCTTCGTTGTTGGGTGAGTGGGCAGTATACGGTTTAAATTCTGTCGAAAATTTCCATTTTGGGACGAAAAGTGAGGATTTTGAAAAGAATATCATGGGGTCCGGAGAGAGGAAATTAAGAAATTATGTTAATCACTAAAATTCCACAGTCGATTGAAGGTAGAATTTATACGTTAATAGACTAAAGCATTTCGTGTTGTGCGTACATTATCACCAATCACGCTTTATAATTCAAAGATAAATAACCAAGGGCGGTTACTAGATCTAGAGTTTTAGTCGAAATCGAGTTATCGTCCTTGGCCGTTTCTTTCCAAATTCTAAGGCAGTATTTTTTTTTAAACATAGTTCACCCCAAACAAGGCAGGCCGCCACTGCAGACTTCAGGGGATTAAGAAGTTATATTAATCATTAATCTTCAGCAGTCGATTGAAGTTATAATCTATTTGATAATACGCTAAGGCATTTCGTGTTGTACGTACATTATCACAAATCATGTCTGACTATTAAAAAAATAACCAACCAAGGGCGGTAACTCGATTGAAGTTATAATCTATTTGATAATAGGCTAAGACATTTCGTGGTGTACGTACAATATCACAAATCATGTCTGAGTATTAAAAAAACAACAACCAAGGGCGGTAATGGGATTGAAGTTAGAATAAGTTCATCATTCTCACACCATGATTAGTTTTGTGACTAAAACATGAAAGTTAAATTCTTACCAAAATATTGGGTTGAGCAAAAACCAAGAATAAGATAGTTCCGATTGTGGCGATATCACCGGCCCCTAATTGTGATCACATTACGTTAATGTGGACGGTCTGGTTATAATCTTATACCGGTCGCTGAGTGAATGACCGACACACACATGGTTGATCTGGACTGGGGCCAATCGTACAGCTCCAGCTGACAGAACAACGAACCCATGTTTATATATAAAGGACACACGATGAAACGCGAATACGACAAAGTGTGGTAAAAAGGTTGGTCAGAACGATGAGTAGCTATTAAAAACACGAACTTTTGCTTTCAAACAAGGAATTCAGAACAAAATGAAGAAAGAATGTTCAATGCACTTGTGGTTTATTTAGTCGCACCATTCAAGTCCCAATATGTAATTCTCTTATCGCCAAAAGCGAATAACTGTAGAATATACAACAGATTCTCTAAGTCATAATCTGTTAGAACCTCGATGCATTTCGATAAGAAAAAGGTTGTTTTATCAGCCTTTTTTGTGTTGTCTGTATACACTACAGGCGCAGAAAACCACGGTGTGAGTATTTAGACGTTGTGTGATTCAAGAACTTGTGTAGACATTCTGTAAAAGTAAAATGATCCTAAAAACTAATTTTAAAAAACAAATAAAAAGTTTTAAATAAGTCATTTAGATATAATTGAGTAGATCTCAAGAGAGAAGGAAAGAGAAAAAGCGAGAGAGAGAGGGAGAAGCAAAGGGAAAGCGTCCGAGAGAAGGGAAGAGAAAGTGAGAGAGAGAAAGAAAGAGAAAGTGAGGGAAAGAACGAAAGAGAAAGCGAAAGAGAGAAGGAAAGAGAAAGCGAGAGAGAGAAGGAAAGAAAAAGTGAGAGAAAGAACGAAAGAGAAAGTGAGAGAGAGAGAACGAAAGAGAAAGTGGGAGAGAGAACGAAAGAGAAAGTGGGAGAGAGAAGGAAAGAGAAAGTGAAAGAGAGAAGGAAAGAGAAAGTGATAGAGGGAAGGAAAGAGAAAACGAGAAAGAGGGTAGAAAAGGGAAATTGAAAGAAAGAAGGAAAGGTAAATCGTGTGTGAGAGAGAGAGAGAGAGAAGGGAACAGAAAGTGAGAGAGAGAGAGAGAACGAAAGAGAAAGTGGGAGAGAGAACGAAAGAGAGAAAGAGAGAGAGAAGGGAACAGAAAGTGAGAGACACCCTCAGCTCTTCGTGAATTAAAATTTTTCTGCTTTTAAATTTGAAAGAGTTACTTTAGTGACCAGGGTTTTGTATTTCGTAAAGACGAACTCACTCACCTAACCCTAACTCCAACCCATTCACCTACACACACACACACACACACACACACACACACACACACACACACACACACACACACACACACAAACCGAAACTAAGATGACTTGCATTTTCAACTGTACATGGACGAAAGAAATCCGTGCAAGAAGAACAAAGAACAAAACAAAAAAGTTGAAATCAAAACCACAGACACAGAAAACCGCGGTGTCAGTATTTAGACGTCACGTGCTTCATTTATTTAGACGTCACGTGCTTCATTTATTTAGACGTCACGTGCTTCATTTATTTAGACGTCACGAGCTTCATTTATTTAGACGTCACGTGCTTCATTTATTTAGACGTCACGTGCTTCATTTATTTAGAGGTCACGTGCTTCATTTATTTAGACGTCACGAGCTTCATTTATTTAGACGTCACGTGCTTCATTTATTTAGACGGCACGTGCTTCATTTATTTAGACGTCACGTGCTTCATTTATTTAGACGTCACGAGCTTCATTTATTTAGACGTCACGTGCTTCATTTATTTAGACGTCACGAGCTTCATTTATTTAGACGTCACGTGCTTCATTTATTTAGACGTCACGTGCTTCATTTATTTAGAGGTCACGTGCTTCATTTATTTAGACGTCACGAGCTTCATTTATTTAGACGTCACGTGCTTCATTTATTTAGACGTCACGTGCTTCATTTATTTAGACGTCACGTGCTTCATTTATTTAGACGTCACGTGCTTCATGTATTTAGACGTCACGTGCTTCATTTATTTAGACGTCACGTGCTTCATGTATTTAGACGTCACGTGCTTCATTTATTTAGACGTCACGTGCTTCATTTATTTAGACGTCACGTGCTTCATTTATTTAGACGTCACGTGCTTCATTTATTTAGACGTCACGTGCTTCATGTATTTAGACGTCACGTGCTTCATTTATTTAGACGTCACGTGCTTCATTTATTTAGACGTCACGTGCTTCATTTATTTAGACGTCACGTGCTTCAAGAACTTTACGTGAAATGTGGACATTCTTCGAAAATCAAGTGATTATAAAACTAATTTTTTAAAAGCAAATAAAAGTTTTAATTAATGGATTAAAAATAATTGAGCAGCTTTTGAGACCCCCTCACTTTTGGTGCTATTTGGTTGATGAGGTTTGACTAGTGACCATGCATAGAGATTTATACTGTAGTGATGTGATAATGAAATGGTTTGGTTGATATGTAGTCATACCCTTAATGACAATAAAAGTGTCACTACTTTTGTAAAGGCTATGCCTCAATACAATGGTCATTTTTAAGGTTATTTGGAATTTTCTGGAAAACTAAGGTATATGGTAAACTGAAATTAAAATGCCATCAACTAGACCCTAGAACCTCTATCTCTCCCAAAAATCAGCTGAATCCATCAAATAGTTGATGAGATACAGGGTGACACATACGTACGTACGTACATACGTACGTACGTACACACGGATAACATGATTTCATGATTGAACTTTCTGGATCTCTGGGTTACCTTGACTAATGATGCTGAAATTCTACACACTTATAGAACCTATCAAATAAAAAATTTGTGCAAAGTTTTAACTAATTTGGTTTATTGGTTTTTGAGTTATGATTGATCAAAGAAATGAGATTTCCAGCATAGGCCATTCGTGAAGCCTCCCTTGATTATGTAAAATATGCTAAGTTATAGCCTTGAAAAGAAAAAAAAAACAGACTAATAAATAAATAGAGTGTCGGGCGAGATGTCGCGACGCGTCACTCCCCATTTTCAAAACAGAACTCACAACATTGGCTGATGAGAGTCGACGAGACGCGGTCACTTTTTGATCACTTGTTGATTCGAAACCGATGGTACCATGTTGTTCTGAACTTCTGTAATACAACGTATAAATAAATATTACGCTCTTATTTTGAATTCATTTTTTAATAATTGAGCACTTTGATGTGTGTCTACCCATTAATCTTACAAATATATATATATATATATATATATATATATATATATATATATGTATATATAGTGAATTTTTTTATTCGAAAATGTACAAGGTCTGCTACACTGGCATGTCGATGTTATCGATCTACAGCTATCGAGAGCTGAGGTCTCATCAGGCAGAGAGTTTTTTTTCTTGATCCGACCCAGTCGGTGAAGTCCAGGAAGAACCTGGACTTCAGAGACCTCAGCTCTCGATAGCTGTAGATCGATAACATCGACATGCCAGTGTAGCAGACCTTGTACATGTTCGAATAAAAACATTCACAATACAGCTCTATATCTTTATTGAGCACTCTTTTTTAAGCCCGGTTTGATTCCCTTTGGATTTCTACCCTGTGGATTTTTACTCTACCTGGATTACTATATATATATATATATATATATATATATATATATATATATATATATATATATATATATATAATGGTAAATATTTTTAAATATTGAAGTGTTTTCGTACCTACAGACAGTATCTAGTTTTCTTTTCCTTAATCCATATGCAAATAAAAATAAAGAAAAAAAGATTTTTATATACCCTTGTTTGAACAATTGATGATTTAATAAATATTTCATTCTCATTTTTATTCTCATAACTTATTTACTTATACTATTGCTCTATCGCGTATATTGAGCTTTGACTGTCTAAGATAAGATATAATTTAAAGATATAATCTTTATCTTTCTTTTTATATTTCACACATACACACACACACACACATATACATATATATACACACATATATATATATATATACACACACACACACATATATATATATATATATATATATATATATATATATATATATATATATATATATATATATATATATATACAGGGTGGGCCAAAATAAGGGTCCTATCTTTAAATTTGAATAACTTGAATTTGAATAACTTCCACAAAATAAAAGTTAAACTCACCAAACTTTATGTGTGTGTAGACTGACCCTTCCGAGATTTTTTGAAATAAACAAAACAAATTTTAGCCGAAAAACACTTCTTAAAACTTACAAAAACTAAAGTATTGTTTTTTACACTGTTTTGAGTTTTTTAAGCAAAAACAATGTTTTCTAAATGAGGGTACGTTCCTTAGGGCTAATACGGCTCATACTTGCTTCGGAAGGGGTCCTTTACTTATTCTAAAAATAAAAAAAATAAATAAATAAATAAAAAAGTTATGAATTTTTAAAAATAGGACCCTTATTTTTGCCCACCCTGTATATATATATATATATATATATATATATATATATATATATATATATATATATATATATATATATATATATATATATATATATATATATATATGAAATTATCATTTCAGGTATCCACATAAAATGTTATAAGGAGATATAATCTTTTATGTATCAATTTTCAGTATTTACTTCAATAGTGCTCAATACGTGAGTAGAGCTAGGTAGTAAGTTATGAAAATATATTTATGGCAATTAAGCTACACAGAGGCTCTCTTTCATAACTTACTATATAAATATAAATATATATATATATATATATTAATATATATATATTAATATGTATATATATATATGTATATATATATATTGTGTGTGAGAGGGTCATTCAGTAAATAACAAAGGAATAGAAAAATTTGTTTAGAAGTTATATATATATATATATATATATATATATATATATATATATATATATATATATATATATATCGGACGCGCTTACATCAGGGAGGTCGTGACTCGTCTTCTCCAAATGTCCTCGTTAATACACCATATTAATCGAAAAGTATTATTCAGAAGATAAGCATATATGCTAATATATTCCGTTGTTTCTTCTCGCCCATCTTCCTGAGTTCAGATTTAATATGCAGCTGATCCAGAAGCTGACGAGTCCATTTGTGGATTCAGGTACGAAATGGCTTGCTCCGTCTAATCATCTTAAGACTCAGCTCCGTCTAATCATCTTAAGACTCAGCTCCGTCTAATCATCTTAAGACTCAGCTCCGTCTAACCATCTTAAGACTCAGCTCCGTCTAATCATCTTAAGACTCAGCTTCGTCTAATCATCTTAAGACTCAGCTTCGTCTAATTATCTTAAGACTCAGCTCCGTCTAATCATCTTAAGACTCAGCTCCGTCTAATCATCTTAAGACTCAGCTCCGTCTAATCATCTTAAGACTCAGCTCCGTCTAATCATCTTAAGACTCAGCTCGCGTCTTTCAATCGTAGGCGTGCCCCTTTTCTTTCCTGAGATTTGCATAGAAGGTTCTGTTATTGAGGAGAAATCGACTTTGAAACTTCTTGGCCTTTCGTTTTCATCAAATCCTTCTTGGAGTTCATACATTTGATCCGTTGCTCTTTCTGCTTCTCGTAAAGTCGGTTCTCTCTATTGCTCCAAACACTTTCTCACACCCGAGGCTATTCTCTTTCTCTACAAATCTACTATCAAAGCTTTTGGGTCCATTCCATGCTGAAACACAACAGTTGTTCTTTTCACAACGTGAAGGTTAATCTGTGACCCTTTACAGTTTAATATTACAATTTATTAAGAAACTCTAGTTGAGGGTCCATTGAATTCAGATCATCATCTTTGCATCCAAAAGAATCACGAGATTGTATCTTAAACACTTTTACACTTCACTGATGGGTCAACAACTTCTTTAGCATCATCAGCAAATAATTGGAGTACTGTTGCCATATTTGTGCTGGTGAATCTCTGTCCCATTTGAGGGTTCTTGATAAGGTGCAGAAACGTACTTGTAATTTCGTTAGGGCTACCGCCTTTTGGCTAAGATCAAAGTGTAGTATCTGTTCCGATGGATACTGCACGCCTGTCCTGTGCAGTTCTAGGAGGTCCACCCTCCCAGGCTTTGCCTCCCCTCTTTGGGGAGGATTAAGTTTATTGCTTACTGTCTGAGGCGCCCCTACCGGGGAATGCTGACGGTGCTGCTCAGGCAATTTTTAATGGCCAGAGTGCTCACCTTCTCGGGCGCTGGCTTTTCAAGTCCCACTTTCCCGACCCGACCTTGGGTCACATCTTACCTTGTGAGAGTAAGATAAAACTGGCCTTGTGCCTAACCTCCTGGAGAGGAGCTAAATAAATATCCTTTCTCTCCACCCCATCTCTCTCACACACACACACAGACGTGATGTTGCTTGTCTCCGTCTTTTCTTTAAATACTATTATGACATGTGTTCTTCAGAATTGTCTGATCTATTCGCTGCTTCTTTTGTTCCAGCTCGTTTGACCAGTTGGTCTAGTGGTCTTCACCAATTCTCTGTTTTTATACCTCGTTATACTGTATCTTCCTATTCCAGTAGTTTCTTTCCAAAAACTATAGGCTTGTGGAACTCTCTTCCTGCTGACTGTTTTCCTTCTACTTATAGTATTGGTTTTTCAGACCTACGGTCAATAGGCGTCTCCTGTCTTTGCGATCGTCATCTTTCGTTCCTTTTAGCTCCTTACATCAAGTGGCTTCATGTATTGTCTGGAGCGATTTCCATAAAACAGGAAGGTTTGTCTTGTTAGATTAAAAAAAAAATTGAAGCGATATCCTCTTTCTGTCACGTCAGTTCAACTCGTACTGAAGGGAAGTAATCTCAGTAAATACCACATCAGAAAGATATCAATTAAACACATGACAAAACACGCGTGCGCAAGAAGAAGAACAAAAATGGACTCATTTTCTGGTTTGAAAAAAAGAAGAAAAACGAAAACAAAACCAAAATCGACTGCATTCAGACATTCTAAAATATCAAAGTTCGTCTGTAACTTTCAACTCAATGGAGAAATTGAAAAGGATAAGGGCTTTCACAGCTTGCGGACAATGAAGGACATCTCCAGCTTTGTGGTCACCCGATCGACCATTCGATAGAGCAATACTGAATACACACGCTTCATGATAGAGGATACGTTTTTCCTTCTTTTTCTAAAAATAAAACGAGAAAGAGAAAGAAGGAAAAACGTTTGCTTTTTTTTCTTCCTTAAATTGCAAATGGCCGACTAAGCATTGTGACCTTTTAACTCTCTGTAATTGAGTTGAATATTGGTCACAAAGGTAAGTAAAATGAAATTATAGTTAAAGTAGAGAATAAAGTTATGTGGTTATCTAAAACTCTATATTAGATATATTGTCATTGTCAGATAAATATTAGTTTTATTTTGTAAGATTTATTAAGTAAGGTTCTGGTCTTTTGGCCGGGATCAAAGTGTAGTATCTGTTCCGATGGATACTGCATCCCATAGACTGGTATTGTCTTGGCCTTCGGGGCTTGATTTACGCCTGTCTATGGGTCTGTCTTGTGCTGTTCTAGGAGGTCCACCCTCCCAGGCATCGTCTCCCCTCTTTGGGGAGGAGTAAGTTTATTGCTTACAGCATGAGGCGCCCCTACGGGGGAATGCTGACGGGGCTACACAGGCAATTTTTAATGGCCAGAGTGCTCACCTTCTCGGGCGCGGGCTTTTCAAATCCCACTTTCCCGACCCGACCTTGGGTCACATTTTACCTTGTGGGAGTAAGATATAAATGACCTTGTGCCTAACTTCCTGGAGAGGAGGTAAATAATATTAAGTAAGATCCTGGTCTTTTGGCCGGGATCAAAGTGTAGTATCTGTTCCGATGGATACTGCACCCCATAGACTGGTATTGTCTTGGCCTTCGGGGCTTGATTTACGCCTGTCTATGGGTCTGTCTTGAGCTGTTCTAGGAGGTCCACCCTCCCAGGCATCGCCTCCCCTCTTTGGGGAGGAGTAAGTTTATTGCTTACTGTCTGAGGCGCCTCTACGGGGGAATGCCGACGGAGCTGCCCAGGCAATTTTTAAATGGCCGGAGTGCTCATCTTCTCGGGCGCTGGCTTTTTCAAATTCCACTTCCCGATGTTGTGTCACATCTCACCTTGTGGGAGGAAGATAAATAAAATTAGTTTTATTTTGATTTGGGAACAATTCTTTTTTAAAAATGGATAAAGTGTGAGCAACATGAGATCAATCAGCAATTGCCTTAAAATGTGAAAGGAAAAACTGTCCAACCACCCACACAGATCGAAACCCTCCCGCCAGGATATAACAACTAAGCAAAGTGGAAGTGCCTGAACCGATTTCTCTAAGGTGTCGGCCGTTCCATGGAGGCCCAAAGCAGATGGGGCTATCTTAGTTGCTCAACCACATGCAACTGTGGCACAGAACCCCAAACCATGAAGCACCTTTTTCGATGCTCTTTGTTGGGCGGATCCTGCACAGTAAAGGGCCTAGCACTCTACAACATCAAGACACAGCGATGTACCAAGCACTGGTTGGACGTTATATGAGCTGAATTGCTTTGTATATGGACCTGAGAAACAGAAGACTGAAAAATCTTATTTTTTAAATGGGTGTGAAAGGTGATAACGTACGTATGAAGATAAGCGTATTATTATATCGATAGACCGGTCTTATGTTAACTCTGACTGTATATCCAAGTCACATTTCACGGTGTTAATATTTACTTATATTTTTCGATTGTGAAAGAATTTTTGGGTAGAGGAATGTATTCAGAATTATGATTAACAATAAAATATTGGCTAGAAAATTGTTTTCTTTTCTGATTTTTTTTTTATTTCAGTTTTTGTCTTGTAAGTCATTCATAGACAAACAAAAACAGTCTTTCTACCACAACTACCTCCGTGTGTCTAACATCAAATGAAATTTACATGAAGATATTTTTGTTTTAAGAACCTCCACTTTGTGAAACACATTACAACGGGATTGCTTCCTACAGAAAATTGTATTAGTTTTCTAAATGTGGGAGACAAAAACGGTTGCTAGCTTTAGTCTCTCTCTCTCTCTCTCTTCCTTCTTCTCTATCTCTCTTTCTCTCTCTTTCTTCCTCTCTCTCTCTCTCTCTTTATCTCTCTCTCCCTTCCTCTCCTTCTTGTCATTTATCTATTTATCTTTTGCTGAATCCAGGTGAATATATGAGTCCATCCCTCTTTTTCTTCTGTCTCCAGATATTGTGAAAGTCGTGTCAACACAGCGAGACCCATACCTCGGCATCTCTCGCTGTCCATTTCCTATTTTGACACGAACTGTCACCGCCACACTTTTCTACTTAGTTCTTACCCCCAACGACTTCGAAATCTGATAGGAGGTGATCACTTCGCTTCTCTGCTTCCCTTTTCTCCCAGAAGAAATTTTGCTAGTCTCTCTCTACTCTACCGTTATTTTCATGATAGGTTCTCGACTGAGCTCCAATCTTTGGTTCATCCCTGTAAAACATTCACAGCAAGAACTCATTTAGCGTAAACCACTGTAAAGAATTTCCCTTTTTCCATCTGTGTATCTAAAACGAAACGGAACTACCATTAACAATGTTTCATTCAAAGAACTTCGCATTTGCGGAATACAATACCGCGGGGCTGCTTTCCAACTGAATATAACATGGTCGTTTTTAAGTCTGATGTGGATAAATTCTTGTTTAACCCTAACCTAACCCTAGCCCACTTAAATAATCAAATTCTGACAAGTTTTTAATCCTTTCAAATGTGTTCTTCATGATTAACAATGATATAAACCCTTATCCTCAAGTGGCATTCGGGCCTTGATAAGCGGTAACTCATTAGTATATAAAGAGCTACGGCAGCTCACCTTTGTTCGATGTAAAAAATAAATGGAATAAACCTGCCCTCTGTTATGTTTAGAATACAATTCGGAATTATGTTTCGTAAATTTTTAGATGATGGTTGATAACTTGTAGAATTTGATATATTCGGACTACTGTTCTCATCTTGGGTGTTTTATCACAACGTTTCGGCCGATGTAACCTCCGACCTGAATGTTGAAGATTCAATCCTCAGTTCGGGCGATACGAAGAATTGCGAATTACTGAAGACTTCTTCCCAGTCAAGGCAGATGGAACGAGGGCATGCTACCCCCCCCCCCGTGGATTTAATAAAGGGTTCCGTTCGAAATTCCGTCCAGATTCCCGAGTTCGACAGAAAGTACATATGAAGAAGGTCGGAGGTTACATCGGCCGAAACGTTGTGATAAAACACCCAAGATGACCTTGATTTACGTTCCAGCCAAAGGGTTTGTTAACTATTCTTATTTTTGAAAAAAATACTTTCTTTTGTTTACTAAATTGTTAGGTGAAAGTACAGAATAGTTAACAAAGCCCCCTCCTCATCTTAAAGAAATGCTTTCTAAATCATAACGTTATTATTTAGAAAACCATTGTTAGCATGGGGAAGGGGGACTTTGTTAAAATATATTTGCTTTAAGTATTTGTAAAAAAGAAAACATTCCAATTATATTTGAAAGAAAAATAAAATTCAAAAAAATTTCCGATGAAAGAAATCACTTTTTACAATTTCTTATGTGTTGACCTAGATCTTCTTATGTGTAAAATACAAAGGGGACTGATCTTCGCAATTCACCGCTGACTGCTGAACATATTCTTAGCCGGAAGTGGCAAATATCGGTCGTTATCTCATTTTACCGACTCTTGTTTTATGCTTAACTCGCAACGTAAAAAAATCTATTACTACTGTTGGCGTGTGTAAACGTAGGAGTTTCACATGTTGGCCGGTCATAATTCAGGAAGGGTACATTTTGTATTCGGCACCGTCCTCTTCCGGAAGACATGCGCACGGGGTAACTGTCGTGCCTCTACACCGTCTGCTTGCCCAGAGGCGGTCTTTTTGAATCAGTCAACATGGGAATCGAACGTGTGTTCCGCTTGTGATAGACATTGGCTGTAGAGCAAGTAGCTTGGCAAAAATAGAGGTAAGCAACGCATAGTTCTCTAAACCTATTTGAATTTTTACTCTTTTATAACTTGCTTTGTTCTGTCTTAGAACATGTTTGTAAGACTTGTTTATTTTCATGTATTTCCAGTTTCACGGTGAAAGGATGTTATAGTTCAGCGTTGGCCACGTGCGCGCAAATAAATACGTATTCATCAGTATAATTCGTGTCCGAGATTTTTGCTCCAGTTTGCTTGCTGTTACATGATAGTAAACATTTGATTTAACGATCTAACATAAAATCTGCTAAATAATTCGATTTGAACTAAAATTCTTGAACGCGTTACCGCCATTGGATGTTTATCTTCTAATTCTAAGACATGGTTACATGGTGATAACGTACGTACAACACAAAATACCTTAGCATGTTATCATAGAGATCCTAACTTCAATCTTCTGTCGACGTTTAGGGATTAACATGGATTCTAAATTGTCTCTCTCCAAACACCTTGACTTCTTATATAGGAACATCGTAAAAAAAGCCATTTTAAACAGAAATGAAAACTCTGTTAAACGCCCACTGAAAAGTTAAAAACGAAACCCAATGAAGTTAAAACCAGCATTTCTTTACTGAGTCTGTGCAGATTTCAGGCACATCTACAATTGTTTCAAATTTTCTTTGCAAAATGAACAAATGAATGACGATACTATCCGAAATAAATTCGATGAATTTCCATTTTCGTTTCAAAATCTTCAATCTCCATCACCAAAAAAGGAAATGTTGATATTATTCACCCAACAATTTAACGAAGATGTTTATTTTTTTCGACGGGTTTGCTCCCCCATCCCCCGGGCAACTCCAGGGTAGCCGTGCTGGTAATAAGAACACACACTTTCGAACGTGCTCTTTAAGGGGCTGTCAGCTGGCAAATTAATCGGTTCCATCTGTAGTTGTTTCGGTAAAAGGTGAGCTGTGACTAACAAAACAAAAATCGAAGTGTCTTTCAATTGTCTTGGAATCAGCAAATCTCGTGATGAATTCCTCTTTTAAAGCCATCAAACCGGCCACTGTCTAATAGTACCGGTGCAACAGCTCGCGTTTTCAAACGGACGCGAATAAACAAAGTGCCGCCAATTCAGCTGCTCGCCAAAAACTTTATGTTCCGTTCGCAATTCATAAGCAAATGCAACGTTTTGTCTTACAGTTTTATGTGTTGCTTTTGTGTTTTGTCAACACGAAAATGCAAAGAAAACGAGAAACCCATCCGTCACTACCGATTCCCTTTGAAAAATCACAATACATGTCTTTTACATTGAAAAACTGATTTGGCGTCCAACATGCTCTTTAGTAGTTTTCGCATGCTTAACCAGCGGACATTTATGTGCTACTTAACATACTTATGTATATATTCCGGAAAGCTTCGCCACATGCTTGTAAACCATATTCAACCACTTATCACAGTCTTGGGCCAATCCTTCAGCTGTCAGGAGCAGCATGCCAGTCTCAAGCCTTATCTGGTCGGCCCATCTCTCTGGTGGTCGTCTTCTTGATTTTTCTTCAATTAAATCTTCTTTATATAATTTCGTTACATAGCTGGAGTCTGGTAGCCGGGAAACATGTTCAAACCATGTTAATCTTTTTCTCTAATGATGTTTTTGTTTTGTTTTAATGGACATCGCTCCAGACAAGGCATGAAGCCACTTGATGTAAGGAGCTAAACAAATACCACTTCCAGGTCAAAACGCAGTCAACGATAAATGTTACAAACAACGTTAACCTCTTTCTTTTTTTTTCGAATAACATATATATATTATATATTATATATTATATAAATATATTATATATATATATATATTATATATATATATATATATATATATATATAATATATATATATATATATATATATATATATATATATATATATATATATATATATATATATATATATAAGTAAATTTCGTGTACAACAGAATCGTAGGATTAATTTTAGAGGAAGCATTATTATAATCAATGAAACAGACGAGTGGAAAAAAAGGAAAATTGTTAAAATTACCTTAAGGCCTTATCGTCTGACCCTCTGAGAGGAAACGTCAGAATGGTAAATTAAAAACTAAAAGTCGAATGAGATATGAGGGGAAAAAACTTATTTCAGTTGGAGGAAACGATTGAGAGGGAAAAAAAAGGTAAATCTCTCAACGTTATGGTGGCTTTGAATCATTAAAGATCTCCAACTGATGCTTCAAAATCTTTTGTCTACACAGGCTAGGTCGAGAGTTATTAATGACTAACGCCTCAATAATATTGAGATGGTAGTTCGACCTGGCACTGTGTAAAACAGAAAACCACCCATCGGAATACTTGTCAGAACAACTATTTGTACTAACGAGGTGATTACCGATGGCTGATCTCTGTGCCTGGAAGTTCCCGGATGATCTCGAAACCTTGTGTAGGCGAATATCACGTGGTATGTGTTGGGATATTCTAAATTCTAATCTTTGGGATGTCTTGCCAACGTAGTCAGCTCCACACTGACACATGCATTTATAAACTACAGAATTCTTTTGAATGGCTGGCAAAACATCCTTACGAAAAGAAGAGAAAAAGGTTCGAGTCGTGTAAACTACCCTCAACATGGTTGCCGGAAAACAACGTTGAGTAGAAGAAGAAATCCTTTTAACAATGTCAAGGCCGTCAGAACCCAACCATGGGAGTTTCAAATAAATAGGGCAACGTGACGGGCCAATAAATTTACCACCATTAAATAAAGCAACTTTACGTGCAATGGTGCCTTTTATAGTATTGATGGGATATCCATTGGCAAGAAAAATATTAGTAATTTCACCAAGTTCTGCATCGAGTCGTGTTGGTGAACAAATCATAAGAGCTCGATGAGTGAGAGTACCAATAAGATTTATTTTTCTTGCTCTTGGGGCGAAGGAAAACCAATTTAGATAAAGGCCTGTAAATGTTGGTTTTCTATACACACAGGTTTCAAATGATAAACCAGATTTAGACACTAAAACATCGAGGAATGGTAAGGAACCACAATCCTCGACCTCCATAGTGAATTGCAACGATGGATGCAAGTCACAAAGAAGACGAAGAAACTTTTCAGCATCACTCTGAGAGGGAAAACAAGCAAAAGTGTCATCAACGTAACGTGTGTAGAAAGCCGGCTTGGTCACTTTGGAAAATAATTGGTTTTCCAAAAATCCAACGAAAATGTTGGCTAACGATGGACCAAGAGGGCTGCCCATGGATATACCATCAATTTGCCGATACATTATATTATTGAAACTGAAGGAAACTGATTTAGTAGCAAGTTCCATCAGTTCAACGTGACGGAATATCAAAAAGAGGCTGGTATATAATCATGCTCGATATCAAGAAGAGCCGTATATTTGTTTAGTACTTTTTTTATTTATACAATCAGGTCTGACTACATAAGTGAAGACGATATATATATATATATATATATATATATATATATATATATATATATATATATATATATATATATTAAATAGATAGATAGAGAGAGAGAGAGAGAGAGAAAGAGAGAGGTGGAGGGTTATCGTCAAAGATAATATGTATATATATTTATATATATATATATATATATATATATATGTATATACATTTATATATATATATATATATATATATATATATATAAATATATATATATATATATATATATTTATATATATATATATATCTAATATATATATATATATATATATATATATATATATATACATATATATATATATATATATATATATATAAATATATATACATATATATATATATATATTTATATCGTCTGCACTTATGTAGTCAGACCTGATTGTATAAACAAAAAAAATACTAAACAAATATACGGCTCTTCTTGATATCGAGCATGATCATATACCAGCCTCTTTCTGATATTTGCATTTCCCCATCTATCTCGTAAAGTTACTCTAAGAATAGTTCTTAAACATTTCATTTAAAAGACATTGAGCTTCTTCTCATGTTCTGCCAATATAGTTCATGTTTCACTTGCATATACAACAATAAGAATTATCACTTACAAATACAGCAGCAATAGGAACTATTACTTACTATACAACAATAGGAACTATCACTTGAAAATACAGCAGCAATAAGAACTATCACTTGCATATACAACAATATGAACTATCACTTGCAAATACAGCACCAATAGGAACTACCTCTTGCATATACAGCAATAGAAACTATCACTTTCATATACAGCAATAGAAACTATCACTTTCATATAAAACAATATAAACTATCACTTGCATATACAGCAATAGGAACTATCACTTGCATATACAACAATAGGAACTATCACTTGCATATACAGCAATAGGAACTATCACTTGCATATACAGCAATAAGAATTATCACTTGCATATACAGCAATAGGAACTATCACTTGCATATACAACAATAGGAACTATCACTTGCATATACAACAATAGGAACTATCACTTGCATATACAACAATAGGAACTATCACTTGCATATACAACAATAGGAACTATCACTTGCATATACAACAATAGCGACTATCACTTGCATATACAACAATAGGAACTATCACTTGCATATACAGCAATAGGAACTATCACTTGCATATACAGCAATAAGAATTATCACTTGCATATACAACAATAGGAACTATCACTTGCATATACAACAATAGGAACTATCACTTGCATATACAACAATAGGAACTATCACTTGCATATACAGCAATAGGAACTATCACTTGCATATACAGCAATAGAAACTATCACTTTAATATAAAACAATACGAACTATCACTTGCATATACAGCAGCAATAGGAACTATCACTTGCATATACAGCTATAAAAACTATCACTTGCAAATACAGCAGCAATAGCAACTATCACTCGCATA
Source organism: Sepiola atlantica (assembly GCA_963556195.1). Taxonomy (NCBI): domain Eukaryota; kingdom Metazoa; phylum Mollusca; class Cephalopoda; order Sepiida; family Sepiolidae; genus Sepiola; species Sepiola atlantica. The sequence goes on from OY744552.1 coordinate 44,310,180, forward strand.
TACAACAATAGGAACTATCACTTGCATATACAACAATAGGAACTATCACTTGAATATACAGCTATAAAAACTATCACTTGCATATACAACAATAGAAACTATCACTTACATATACAACAATAGGAAATATCCCTTGCAAGTACAGCAGCAATAGGAAATATCATTTGCATAGACAAAAGTAGGAACTATCGCTTGCATATACAGCAATATGAACTATCACTTGCAAATACAGCAGTAATAGCAACTATCACTTGCATATACAACAATAAGAAATATCACTTGCATATACAGCAATAGAAACTATCACTTGCATATACAGCAATAGGAACTATTACTTGCATATACAACAATAGGAAATATTACTTGCATATACAACAATAGGAAATATCCCTTGAATATACTACAATAGGAACTATCACTTGCATATAAAGCAATATGGAAATATCAGTTGCATATACAACAATAGGAAATATCATTTGCATATACAACACAAGGAAATATCACTTGCATATAAAACAATAGGAAATATCATTTGCATATACAGCAATAGGAAATATCACTTGCATATACAGCAATATGGAAATATCAGTTGCATATACAACAATAGGAAATATCATTTGCATATACAACAATAGGAAATATTACTTGCATATACAACAATATGGAAATATCACTTGCATATACAATAATAGGAAATATCATTTGCATATACAGCAATAGGAAATATCACTTGCATATACAGCAATATGGAAATATGAGTTGCATATACAGCAATAGGAAATATCACTTGCATATACAGCAATAGGAAATATCACTTGCATATAAAACAATAGGAAATATCATTTGCATATACAACAATAGGAAATATTACTTGCATATACAACAATATGGAAATATCAGTTGCATATACAACAATAGAAACTATCACTTGCATATACAGCAATAGGAAATATGACTTGCATATACAGCAATAGGAAATATCACTTGCATATACAACAATAGGAAATATCACTTGCATATACAACAATAGTAAATATCACTTGCATATACAGCAATAGGAACTATCACTTGCATATACAGCAATAAAAACTATCAGTTGCATATACAGCAATAGGAACTATCACTTGCATATACAGCAATAAGAACTATCATTTGCATATACAGCAATAAAAACTATCACTTGCAAATAAGGCAGCAATAGGAAATATCATTTGCATATACAGCAATAGGAAATATCACTTGCATATACAACAATAGAAACTATCAGTTGCATATACAGCTATAGAAACTGTCACTTGCATATACAACAATAATAACTATCAACTATCACTTACAAATACAGCAGCAATAGCAACTATTACTTGTATATACAGCAATAGCAACTATCACTTACATATACTACAATAAGAACTATCACTTGCAAATACTACAGCAATACCAACTATCACTTGCATATACAGCAATAGGAACTATCACTTGCAAATACTACAGCAATAGCAACTATCATTTGCATATACAACAATAAGAAATATCACTTGCATATACAGCAATAGAAACTATCACTTACATATACTACAATAAGAACTATCACTTGCAAATACTACAGCAATAGCAACTATCACTTGCATATACAGCAATAGGAACTATCACTTGCAAATACTACAGCAATAGCAACTATCATTTGCATATACAACAATAAGAAATATCACTTGCATATACAGCAATAGAAACTATCACTTACATATACTACAATAAGAACTATCACTTGCAAATACTACAACAATAGCAACTATCACTTGCATATACAGCAATAGGAACTATCACTTGCAAATACTACAGCAATAGCAACTATCACTTGCATATACAGCAATAGGAACTATCACTTGCAAATACTACAGCAATAGCAACTATCACTTGCATATACAGCAATAGGAAATATCACTTGCAAGTACAGCAGCAATAGCAACTATCACTTGCATAAACAACAATACAGCAGCAATAGGAAATATCACTTGAAAATACAGCAGCAATAGGAACTATCACATGCAAATACAGCAGCAATAGGAACTATCACTTGCAAATACAGCAGCAATAGGAACTATCACTTGCAAAAACAGCAGCAATAGAAACTATCACTTGCAAATACAGCAGCAATATGAAATATCACTTGCAAATACAGCAGCAATAGGAAATATCACTTGAAAATACAGCAGCAATAGAAACTATCACTTGCAAATACAGCAGCAATAGGAACTATCACTTGCAAATACAGCAGCAATAGAAACTATCACTTGCAAATACAGCAGCAATAGGAAATATCACTTGAAAATACAGCAGCAATAGGAACTATCACTTGCAAAAACAGCAGCAATAGAAACCATCACTTGCAAATACAGCAGCAATAGAAACTATCACTTGCAAATACAGCAGCAATATGAACTATCCCTTGCAAATACAGCAGCAATAGGAACTATCACTTGCAAATACAGCAGCAATAGAAACTATCACTTGCAAATACAGCAGCAATAGAAACTATCACTTGCAAATACAGCACCAATAGAAACTATCACTTGCAAATACAGCAGCAATAGGAACTATCACTTGCAAATACAGCAGCAATAGAAACTATCACTTGAAAATACAGCAGCAATAGAAACTATAACTTGCAAATACAGCAGCAATAGAAACTATCAATTGGAAATACAGCAGCAATAGAAACTATCACTTGCAAATACAGCAGCAATCGAACCTATCACTTGCAAATACAGCACCAATAGAAACTATCACTTGCAAATACAGCACCAATAGGAACTATCACTTGAAAATACAGCAGCAATAGAAACTATCACTTGCAAATACAGCAGCAATAAGAACTATCACTTGCAAATACAGCAGCAATAGGAACTATCACTTGCAAATACAGCAGCAATAGGAACTATCACTTGCAAATACAGCAGCAATAGAAACTATCACTTGCAAATACAGCAGCAATATGAACTATCACTTGCAAATACAGCACCAATAGGAACTATCACTTGCAAATACAGCAGCAATAGAAACTATCACTTGCAAATACAGCAGCAATAGAAACTATCACTTGCATATACAGCACCAATAGAAACTATCACTTGCAAATACAGCAGCAATAGGAACTATCACTTGCAAATACAGCATCAATAGAAACTATCACTGGCAAATACAGCAGCAATAGGAACTACAGCAGCAATAGAAACTATCACTTGCAAATACAGCACCAATAGGAACTATCACTTGCAAATACAGCAGCAATAGAAACTATCACTTGCAAATACAGCAGCAATAGGAACTATCACTTGCAAATACAGCAGCAATAGAAACTATCACTTGCATATACAGCACCAATAGAAACAATCACTTGCAAATACAGCAGCAATAGGAACTATCACTTGCAAATACAGCATCAATAGAAACTATCACTGGCAAATACAGCAGCCATAGGAACTACAGCAGCAATAGAAACTATCACTTGCAAATACAGCATCAATAGAAACTATCACTTGCAAATACAGCAGCAATAGAAACTATCACTTGATAAATATAGCAGCAATAGAAACTATAACTTGCAAATACAGCAGCAATAGGAACTATCACTTGCAAATACAGCAGCAATAGAAACTATTACTTGCAAATACCGCACCAATAGAAACTATCACTTGCAAATACAGCAGCAATAGAAACTATCACTTGCAAATACAGCAGCAATAGAAACTATCACTTGCAAATACAGCAGCAATAGAAACTATCAATTGCAAATACAGCAGCAATAGAAACTATCACTTGCAAATACAGCAGCAATCGAACCTATCACTTGCAAATACAGCACCAATAGAAACTATCACTTGCAAATACAGCACCAATAGGAACTATCACTTGCAAATACAGCAGCAATAGAAACTATCACTTGCAAATACAGCAGCAATAGGAACTATCACTTGCAAATACAGCAGCAATAGGAACTATCACTTGCAAATACAGCAGCAATAGGAACTATCACTTGCAAATACATCAGCAATAGAAACTATCACTTGCAAATACAGCAGCAATATGAACTATCACTTGCAAATACAGCACCAATAGGAACTATCACTTGCAAATACAGCAGGAATAGAAACTATCACTTGCAAATACAGCAGCAATAGAAACTATCACTTGCATATACAGCACCAATAGAAACTATCACTTGCAAATACAGCAGCAATAGGAACTATCACTTGCAAATATAGCATCAATAGAAACTATCACTGGCAAATACAGCAGCAATAGGAACTACAGCAGCAATAGAAACTATCACTTGCAAATACAGCACCAATAGGAACTATCACTTGCAAATACAGCAGCAATAGAAACTATCACTTGCAAATACAGCAGCAATAGGAACTATCACTTGCAAATACAGCAGCAATAGAAACTATCACTTGCATATACAGCACCAATAGAAACTATCACTTGCAAATACAGCAGCAATAGGAACTATCACTTTCAAATACATCATCAATAGAAACTATCACTGGCAAATACAGCAGCAATAGGAACTATCACTTGCAAATACAGCAGCAATAGAAACTATCACTTGCAAATACAGCAGCAATAGAAACTATCACTTGCAAATACAGCATCAATAGAAACTATCACTTGCAAATACAGCAGCAATAGAAACTATCACTTGATAAATATAGCAGCAATAGAAACTATCACTTGCAAATACAGCAGCAATAGGAACTATCACTTGCATATACAGCAGCAATAGGAACTATCACTTGCAAATACAGCAGCAATAGAAACTATCACTTGCAAATACAGCAGCAATAGAAACTATCACTTGATAAATATAGCAGCAATAGAAACTATCACTTGCAAATACAGCTTCAATAGAAACTATCACTTGCAAATACAGCAGCAATAGAAACTATCACTTGATAAATATAGCAGCAATAGAAACTATCACTTGCAAATACAGCAGCAATATGAACTATCACTTGCAAATACAGCACCAATAGGAACTATCACTTGCAAATACAGCAGCAATAGAAACTATCACTTGCAAATACAGCAGCAATAGAAACTATCACTTGCATATACAGCACCAATAGAAACTATCACTTGCAAATACAGCAGCAATAGGAACTATCACTTGCAAATACAGCATCAATAGAAACTATCACTGGCAAATACAGCAGCAATAGGAACTACAGCAGCAATAGAAACTATCACTTGCAAATACAGCACCAATAGGAACTATCACTTGCAAATACAGCAGCAATAGAAACTATCACTTGCAAATACAGCAGCAATAGGAACTATCACTTGCAAATACAGCAGCAATAGAAACTATCACTTGCATATACAGCACCAATAGAAACTATCACTTGCAAATACAGCAGCAATAGGAACTATCACTTTCAAATACAGCATCAATAGAAACTATCACTGGCAAATACAGCAGCAATAGGAACTATCACTTGCAAATACAGCAGCAATAGAAACTATCACTTGCAAATACAGCAGCAATAGAAACTATCACTTGCAAATACAGCATCAATAGAAACTATCACTTGCAAATACAGCAGCAATAGAAACTATCACTTGATAAATATAGCAGCAATAGAAACTATCACTTGCAAATACAGCAGCAATAGGAACTATCACTTGCATATACAGCAGCAATAGGAACTATCACTTGCAAATACAGCAGCAATAGAAACTATCACTTGCAAATACAGCATCAATAGAAACTATCAATTGCAAATACAGCAGCAATAGGAACTATCACTTGCAAATACAGCAGCAATAGGAACTATCACTTGCAAATCCAGCAGCAATAGAAACGATCACTTGCAAATACAGCAGCAATAAGAACTATCACTTGCAAATACAGCAGCAATAGAAACGATCACTTGCAAATACAGCAGCAATAGGAACTATCACTTGCAAATACAGCACCAATAGAAACTATCACTTGCAAATACAGCATCAATAGGAACTATCACTTGCAAATACAGCAGCAATAAGAACTATCACTTGCAAATACAGCACCAATAGAAACTATCACTTGCAAATACAGCAGCAATAGAAACGATCACTTGCAAATACAGCAGCAATAGGAACTATCACTTGCAAAAACAGCAGCAATAGAAACTATCACTTGCAAATACAGCAGCAATAGAAACTATCACTTGCAAATACAGCACTAATAGAAACTATCACTTGCAAATACAGCAGCAATAGGAACTATCACTTGCAAATACAGCAGCAATAGAAACTATCACTTGCAAATACAGCAGCAATAGAAACTATCACTTGCAAATACAGCATCAATAGAAACTATCACTTGCAAATACAGCAGCAATAGGAACTATCACTTGCAAATAGAGCAGCAATAGAAACTATCACTTGCAAATACAGCAGCAATATGAACTATCACTTGCAAATACAGCATCAATAGAAACTATCACTGGCATATACAGCAGCAATAGAAACTATCACTTGCAAATACAGCAGCAATAGAAACTATCACTTGCAAATACAGCAGCAATAGAAACTATCACTTGCAAATACAGCATCAATAGAAACTATCACTGGCAAATACAGCAGCAATAGAAACTATCACTGGCAAATACAGCAGCAATAGGAACTACAGCAGCAATAGAAACTATCACTTGCAAATACAGCATCAATAGAAACTATCACTTGCAAATACAACAGCAATAGAAACTATCACTTGCAAATACAGCACCAATAGAAACTATCACTTGCAAATACAGCAGCAATAGAAACTATCACTTGCAAATACAGCAGCAATAGAAACTATCACTTGCAAATACAGCATCAATAGAAACTATCACTGGCAAATACAGCAGCAATAGGAACTACAGCAGCAATAGAAACTATCACTTGCAAATACAGCGGCAATAGAAACGATCACTTGCAAATACAGCAGCAATAGGAACTATCACTTGCAAATACAGCACCAATAGAAACTACTACTTGCAAATACAGCAGCAATAGGAACTATCCCTTGCAAATACAGCAGCAATTGAAACTATCACTTGCAAATACAGCAGCAATAGAAACTATCACTTGCAAATACAGCATCAATAGGAACTATCACTTGCAAATACAGCAGCAATAGGAACTATCACTTGCAAATACAGCAGCAATAGGAACTATCACTTGCAAATACAGCAGCAATAGGTAGTATCACTTGCAAATACAGCAGCAATTGAAACTATCACTTGCAAATACAGCAGCAATAAGAACTATCACTTGCAAATACAGCACCAATAGAAACTATCACTTGCAAATACAGCAGCAATAGAAACGATCACTTGCAAATACAGCAGCAATAGGAACTATCACTTGCAAATACAGCAGCAATTGAAACTATCACTTGCAAATACAGCAGCAATAGAAACTATCACTTGCAAATACAGCAGCAATAGGAAATATCACTTGCAAATACAGCAGCAATAGGAAATATCATTTGAAAATACAGCAGCAATAGAAACTATCACTTGCAAATACAGCAGCAATAGGAACTATCACTTGCAAATACAGCAGCAATAGGAACTATCACTTGCAAATACAGCAGCAATAGAAACTATCACTTGCAAATACAGCAGCAATAGGAACTATCACTTGCAAATACAGCAGCAATAGAAACTATCACTTGCAAATACAGCACTAATAGAAACTATCACTTGCAAAAACAGCAGCAATAGGAACTATCACTTGCAAATACAGCAGCAATAGAAACTATCACTTGCAAATACAGCAGCAATAGGAACTATCACTTGCAAATACAGCAGCAATAGAAACTATCACTTGCAAATACAGCAGCAATAGGAACTATCACTTGCAAAAACAGCAGCAATAGAAACTATCACTTGCAAATACAGCAGCAATAGAAACTATCACTTGCAAATACAGCAGCAATATGAACTATCACTTGCAAATACAGCAGCAATAGGAACTATCACTTGCAAATACAGCAGCAATAGAAACTATCACTTGCAAATACAGCAGCAATAGGAACTATCACTTGCAAATACAGCAGCAATAGAAACTATCACTTGCAAATACAGCACTAATAGAAACTATCACTTGCAAATACAGCAGCAATAGGAACTATCACTTGCAAATACAGCAGCAATAGAAACTATCACTTGCAAATACAGCAGCAATAGAAACTATCACTTGCAAATACAGCATCAATAGAAACTATCACTTGCAAATACAGCAGCAATAGGAACTATCACTTGCAAATACAGCAGCAATAGAAACTATCACTTGCAAATACAGCAGCAATAGAAACTATCACTTGCAAATACAGCATCAATAGAAACTATCACTGGCATATACAGCAGCAATAGAAACTATCACTTGCAAATACAGCAGCAATAGAAACTATCACTTGCAAATACAGCATCAATAGAAACTATCACTTGCAAATACAGCATCAATAGAAACTATCACTGGCAAATACAGCAGCAATAGAAACTATCACTGGCAAATACAGCAGCAATAGGAACTACAGCAGCAATAGAAACTATCACTTGCAAATACAGCATCAATAGAAACTATCACTTGCAAATACAGCAGCAATAGAAACTATCACTTGCAAATACAGCACCAATAGAAACTATCACTTGCAAATACAGCAGCAATAGAAACTATCACTTGCAAATACAGCACCAATAGAAACTATCACTTGCAAATACAGCATCAATAGAAACTATCACTGGCAAATACAGCAGCAATAGGAACTACAGCAGCAATAGAAACTATCACTTGCAAATACAGCAGCAATAGAAACAATCACTTGCAAATACAGCAGCAATAGGAACTATCACGTGCAAATACAGCAGCAATAGAAACTATCACTTGCAAATACAGCAGCAATAGGAACTATCACTTGCAAATACAGCAGCAATTGAAACTATCACTTGCAAATACAGCAGCAATAGAAACTATCACTTGCAAATACAGCAGCAATAGGAACTATCACTTGAAAATACAGCAGCAATAGCAACTATCACTTGCAAATACAGCAGCAATAGGAACTATCACTTGCAAATACAGCAGCAATAGGAACTATCACTTGCAAATACAGCAGCAATTGAAACTATCACTTGCAAATACAGCAGCAATAGGAACTATCACTTGCAAATACAGCATCAATAGGAACTATCACTTGCAAATACAGCAGCAATAGAAACGATCACTTGCAAATACAGCAGCAATAGGAACTATCACTTGCAAATACAGCAGCAATAGGAACTATCACTTGCAAATACAGCAGCAATAGGAACTATCACTTGCAAATACAGCAGCAATTGAAACTATCACTTGCAAATACAGCAGCAATAGGAACTATCACTTGCAAATACAGCATCAATAGGAACTATCACTTGCAAATACAGCAGCAATAGAAACTATCACTTGCAAATACAGCAGCAATAGGAACTATCACTTGCAAATACAGCAGCAATAGGAACTATCACTTGCAAAAACAGCAGCAATAGAAACTATCACTTGCAAATACAGCAGCAATAGAAACTATCACTTGCAAATACAGCAGCAATAGAAACTATCACTTGCAAATAAAGCAGCAATTGAAACTATCACTTGCCAATACAGCAGCAATAGAAACTATCACTTGCAAAAACAGCAGCAATAGAAACTATCACTTGCAAATACAGCAGCAATAGGAACTATCACTTGCAAATACAGCAGCAATAGAAACTATCACTTGCAAATACAGCAGCAATAGGAACTATCACTTGCAAATACAGCAGCAATAGAAACTATCACTTTCAAATACAGCAGCAATAGAAACTATAACTTGCAAATACAGCAGCAATAGAAATAATCACTTGCAAAAACAGCAGCAATTGAAACTATCACTTGCAAATACAGCAGCAATTGAAACTATCACTTGCCAATACAGCAGCAATAGAAACTATCACTTGCAAAAACAGCAGCAATAGAAACTATCACTTGCAAATACAGCAGCAATAGGAACTATCACTTGCAAATACAGCAGCAATAGAAACTATCACTTGCAAATACAGCAGCAATAGGAACTATCACTTGCAAATACAGCAGCAATAGAAACTATCACTTGCAAAAACAGCAGCAATAGAAACTATCACTTGCAAATACAGCAGCAATAGGAACTATCACTTGCAAATACAGCAGCAATAGAAACTATCACTTGCAAATACAGCAGCAATAGGAACTATCACTTGCAAATACAGCAGCAATAGAAACTATCACTTGCAAATACAGCAGCAATAGAAACTATAACTTGCAAATACAGCAGCAATAGGAACTATCACTTGCAAATACAGCAGCAATAGGAACTATCACTTGCAAATACAGCAGCAATAGAAACTATCACTTGCAAATACAGCAGCAATAGAAACTATCACTTGCAAATACAGCAGCAATAGAAACTATCACTTGCAAATACAGCAGCAATTGAAACTATCACTTGCCAATACAGCAGCAATAGAAACTATCACTTGCAAAAACAGCAGCAATAGAAACTATCACTTGCAAATACAGCAGCAATAGGAACTATCACTTGCAAATACAGCAGCAATAGAAACTATCACTTGCAAATACAGCAGCAATAGAAACTATCAATTGCAAATACAGCAGCAATAGGAACTATCACTTGCAAATACAGCAGCAATTGAAACTATCACTTGCCAATACAGCAGCAATAGAAACTATCACTTGCAAATACAGCAGCAATAGAAACTATCACTTGCAAAAACAGCAGCAATAGAAACTATAACTTGCAAATACAGCAGCAATAGAAACTATCACTTGCAAATACAGCAGCAATAGGAACTATCACTTGCAAATACAGCAGCAATAGAAACTATCACTTGCAAAAACAGCAGCAATAGAAACTATAACTTGCAAATACAGCAGCAATAGAAACTATCACTTTCAAAAACAGCAGCAATAGAAACTATAACTTGCAAATACAGCAGCAATAGAAACTATCACTTGCAAATACAGCAGCAATAGAAACTATCACTTGCAAAAACAGCAGCAATAGAAACTATCACTTGCAAATACAGCAGCAATTGAAACTATCACTTGCCAATACAGCAGCAATAGAAACTATCACTTGCAAAAACAGCAGCAATAGAAACTATCACTTGCAAATACAGCAGCAATAGGAACTATCACTTGCAAATACAGCAGCAATAGGAACTATCACTTGCAAATACAGCAGGAATAGGAACTATCACTTGCAAATACAGCAGCAATAGGAACTATCACTTGCAAATACAGCAGCAATAGAAACTATCACTTGCATATACAGCACCAATAGAAACTATCACTTGCAAATACAGCAGCAATAGAAATAATCACTTGCAAATACAGCAGCAATAGAAACTATCACTTGCAAATACAGCAGCAATAGAAACTATCACTTGCAAATACAGCACCAATAGAAACTATCACTTGCAAATACAGCAGCAATAGAAACTATCACTTGCAAATACAGCACCAATAGAAACTATCACTTGCAAATACAGCAGCAATAGAAACTATCACTTGCAAATACAGCACCAATAGAAACTATCACTTGCATATACAGCACCAATAGAAACTATCACTTGCAAATACAGCAGCAATAGAAATAATCACTTGCAAATACAGCAGCAATAGAAACTATCACTTGCAAATACAGCAGCAATAGAAACTATCACTTTCAAATACAGCACCAATAGAAACTATCACTTGCAAATACAGCAGCAATAGAAACTATCACTTGCAAATACAGCAGCAATAGAAACTGTCACTTGCAAATACAGCACCAATAGAAACTATCACTTGCAAATACAGCACCAATAGAAACTATCACTTGCAAATACAGCAGCAATAGAAACTATCACTTGCAAATACAGCACCAATAGAAACTATCACTTGCAAATACAGCAGCAATAGGAACTATCACTTGCAAATACAGCAGCAATAGAAACTATCACTTGCAAATACAGCATCAATAGAAACTATCACTGGCAAATACAGCAGAAATAGAAACTATCACTTGCAAATACAGCATCAATAGAAACTATCACTGGCAAATACAGCAGCAATTGAAACTATCACTTGCAAATACAGCAGCAATAGAAACTATCACTTGCAAATACAGCAGCAATAGGAACTATCACTTGCAAATACAGCAGCAATAGAAATAATCACTTGCAAATACAGCAGCAATAGGAACTATCACTTGCAAATACAGCAGCAATAGAAACTATCACTTGCAAATACAGCAGCAATAAGAACTATCACTTGCAAATACAGCAGCAATAGAAACTATCACTTGCAAATACAGCATCAATAGAAACTATCACTGGCAAATACAGCAGCAATAGGAACTACAGCAGCAATAGAAACTATCACTTGCAAATACAGCAGCAATAGGAACTATCACTTGCAAATACAGCAGCAATAGAAATAATCACTTGCAAATACAGCAGCAATAGAAACTATCACTTGCAAATACAGCAGCAATAGAAACTATCACTTGCAAATACAGCAGCAATAGAAACTATCACTTGCAAATACAGCAGCAATAGAAACTATCACTTGCAAATACAGCAGCAATAGATACTATCACTTGCAAATACAGCACTAATAGAAACTATCACTTGCAAATACAGCAGCAATAGAAACTATCACTTGCAAATACAGCAGCAATAGGAACTATCACTTGCAAATACAGCAGCAATAGAAACTATCACTTGCAAATACAGCACCAATAGAAACTATCACTTGCAAATACAGCAGCAATAGAAACTATCACTTGCAAATACAGCAGCAATAGAAACTATCACTTGCAAATACAGCAGCAATAGGAACTATCACTTGCAAATACAGCAGCAATAGAAACTATCACTTGCAAATACAGCAGCAATAGAAACTATCACTTGCAAATACAGCACCAATAGAAACTATCACTTGCAAATACAGCAGCAATAGAAACTATCACTTGCAAATACAGCACCAATAGAAACTATCACTTGCAAATACAGCAGCAATAGGAACTATCACTTGCAAATACAGCAGCAATAGAAACTATCACTTGCAAATACAGCATCAATAGAAACTATCACTGGCAAATACAGCAGCAATAGGAACTACAGCAGCAATAGAAACTATCACTTGCAAATACAGCATCAATAGAAACTATCACTTGCAAATACAGCAGCAATAGAAACTATCACTTGCAAATATAGCAGCAATAGAAACTATCACTTGCAAATACAGCAGCAATAGGAACTATCACTTGCAAATACAGCAGCAATAGAAACTATCACTTGCAAATACAGCATCAATAGAAACTATCAATTGCAAATACAGCAGCAATAGAAACTATCACTTGCAAATACAGCAGCAATAGGAACTATCACTTGCAAATACAGCAGCAATAGAAACGATCACTTGCAAATACAGCAGCAACAGGAACTATCACTGGCAAATACAGCAGCAATAGGAACTATCACTTGCAAATATAGCAGCAATAGAAACTATCACTTGCAAATACAGCAGCAATAGAAACTATTACTTGCAAATACAGCAGCAATAGGAACTATCACTTGCAAATACAGCAGCAATAGGGACTATCACTTGCAAATACAGCAGCAATAGAAACTATCACTTGCAAATACAGCAGCAATAGAAACTATAACTTGCAAATACAGCAGCAATAGAAACTATCACTTGCAAATACAGCAGCAATAGAAACTATCACTTGCAAATACAGCAGCAATAGGAACTATCACTTGCAAATACAGCAGCAATAGAAACTATCACTTGCAAATACAGCAGCAATAGGAACTATCACTTGCAAATACAGCAGCAATAGAAACTATCACTTGCAAATACAGCAGCAATAGAAACTATTACTTGCAAATACAGCAGCAATAGAAACTATTACTTGCAAATACAGCAGCAATAGAAACTATCACTTGCAAATACAGCAGCAATAGAAACTATCACTTGCAAATACAGCAGCAATAAGAACTATCACTTGCAAATACAGCAGCAATAGAAACTATCACTTGCAAATACAGCAGCAATAGAAACTATTACTTGCAAATACAGCAGCAATAGAAACTATTACTTGCAAATACCGCACCAATAGAAACTATCACTTGCAAATACAGCAGCAATAGAAACTATCACTTGCAAATACAGCAGCAATAGGAACTATCACTGACAAATACAGCAGCAATAGGAACTATCACTTGCAAATACAGCAGCAATAGAAACTATCAATTGCAAATACAGCAGCAATAGAAACTATTACTTGCAAATACAGCAGCAATAGAAACTATTACTTGCAAATACAGCAGCAATAGAAACTATCACTTGCAAATACAGCAGCAATAGAAACTATCACTTGCAAATACAGCAGCAATAAGAACTATCACTTGCAAATACAGCAGCAATAGAAACTATCACTTGCAAATACAGCAGCAATAGAAACTATTACTTGCAAATACAGCAGCAATAGAAACTATTACTTGCAAATACAGCAGCAATAGGAACTATCACTTGCAAATACAGCAGCAATAGAAACTATCACTTGCAAATACAGCAGCAATAGAAACTATTACTTGCAAATACAGCAGCAATAGAAACTATTACTTGCAAATACAGCAGCAATAGAAACTATTACTTGCAAATACAGCAGCAATAGAAACTATCACTTGCAAATACAGCAGCAATAGGAACTATCACTGACAAATACAGCAGCAATAGGAACTATCACTTGCAAATACAGCAGCAATAGAAACTATCACTTGCAAATACAGCAGCAATAGAAACTATTACTTGCAAATACCGCACCAATAGAAACTATCACTTGCAAATACAGCAGCAATAGAAACTATTACTTGCAAATACAGCAGCAATAGAAACTATCACTTGCAAATACAGCAGCAATAGAAACTATCACTTGCAAATACAGCAGCAATAGGAACTATCACTTGCAAATACAGCAGCAATAGAAACTATCACTCGCAAATACAGCAGCAATAGGAACTATCACTTGCAAATACAGCAGCAATAGAAACTATTACTTGCAAATACCGCACCAATAGAAACTATCACTTGCAAATACAGCAGCAATAGAAACTATTACTTGCAAATACAGCAGCAATAGAAACTATCACTTGCAAATACAGCAGCAATAGAAACTATCACTTGCAAATACAGCAGCAATAGGAACTATCACTTGCAAATACAGCAGCAATAGAAACTATCACTTGCAAATACAGCAGCAATAGGGACTATCACTTGCAAATACAGCAGCAATAGAAACTATCACTTGCAAATACAGCAGCAATAGAAACTATTACTTGCAAATACCGCACCAATAGAAACTATCACTTGCAAATACAGCAGCAATAGAAACTATTACTTGCAAATACAGCAGCAATAGAAACTATCACTTGCAAATACAGCAGCAATAGGAACTATCACTTGCAAATACAGCAGCAATAGAAACTATCACTTGCAAATACAGCAGCAATAGGAACTATCACTTGCAAATACAGCAGCAATAGAAACTATTACTTGCAAATACCGCACCAATAGAAACTATCACTTGCAAATACAGCAGCAATAGAAACTATTACTTGCAAATACAGCAGCAATAGGAACTATCACTTGCAAATACAGCAGCAATAGAAACTATCACTTGCAAATACAGCAGCAATAGGAACTATCACTTGCAAATACAGCAGCAATAGAAACTATCACTTGCAAATACAGCAGCAATAGGAACTATCACTTGCAAATACAGCAGCAATAGAAACTATCACTTGCAAATACAGCAGCAATAGAAACTATCACTTATTAGGACAGTTAACTAATATATATTTTAACACTAACCTTAAATCCGACTGACAAGGTCGTAAAACCATATGCAATCGCCTAAAGGAGTGAACCCCTGCTCCCCTCCGAATAACGCACAGAATTTATCGCAAATAGCAAAAAAAAAAAGAATGCTTAACTGCTATGAAACCCTAGGATGGCCTGGGTATGGGGGATCATTTTAAGTTAAATTTATATGCGACACTGATGCCCAACTCTAAATTCTAAATAATTGTGTTGTTGTTTTCTATTGCCGCCTGGATTTTCTGGGTAATATCAGAGATATCAGAAATATCAGAGCGACAATCCACTTGTGCACGCAGTAAAGAGAGAGAAAGACAGACAGATAGATAGACGGATATGTCGTCTCGTTACATCTGGCAATACTGTTTGCGCTGCTCCCTATCTGACCATAGAGAAAGAAAATCCCCGGGTGAGAGTCACGTTGACTTCCGTTATAACCTTTAAAAGTGTCACTCAACTGTTCCATCCAAACACGTCCCTGTTGAGATGATTAATCGAAATCGGAATCGGAATCGAAAAATCGGAGTTTTTAGGGGTATCGGAATCGGAAACATTTTAGTCTAATTTCCGATTTCATAAAACGATTCTTTTATATATTTTTGTTGAAAGCTTGATTTTCCATTGCTGGTAAATAATGATAATGATAAATATTTATTGATTTTAAACTAAACTTCATAGATCATAATAACGGATTTAGGTAAAAAATCACGCCAGAAAAAAATGACCCGGTAAAAATGGCAGAAGTAAAAATGGCACGAGTCGATAAATAGTAAAAAAAAAATGGCACGAGTCGATAAATAGTAAAAAAAAAATGGTACGAGTCGATAAATAGTAAAAAAAAAAATGGCACGAGTCGATAAATAGTAAAAAAAAATGGCACGAGTCAATAAATAGTAAAAAAAAAAATGGCACGAGTCGATAAATAGTAAAAAAAATGGCACTAGTCGATAAATAGTAAAAAAAAAATGGCACGAGTCGATAAATAGTAAAAAAAAATGGCACGAGTCGATATATAGTAAAAAAAAATGGCACGAGTCGATAAATAGTAAAAAAAAATGGCACGAGTCGATAAATAGTAAAAAAAAATGGCACAAATGAAAAATATAGATGAAAATCTCACAAAGGGTTTATCAAAATCTGGGATACAATACATACAGAGGAAGCATTCATAAGTTTGTCAAATTAAAAAGAAAATTATGAAAAATAATTTAAAAGTAGGTGAGGACTCTCCGTTAAATCTCCCCTCTTCATGAAATTCTACTTTTTTAGACGATTAGGCGATTTTAGAATTGGAATCGGAATCGGAAATTGTATCGGAATCGGGAATTTAGAACAGAATCAGTAATTGTAAATTTTATGAAGCGATAGCGAGCTAACGAAGGCAATTAATATATATATATATATATATATATATATATATATATATATATATATAAATATAAAAGGAGATTGTAGTTTGCTTGAAGCATTGCTGGTAAATGTAAGTGCAGATTAGTCGTCCGAGGCTATAGCAATGCGATGTGGTTGCCGTAAGATGGAAAAGTGAAAAGAAATAAACGCATGGAGAAAGTGAAACTCAAAACGATTTATTAATAAATTTCACGAAAACTGATTAAATACCAAAATAGTAAATACTGTCCGGTAAGTAACAGTTCGGCAAAGGGTAATCTTAAATTTTCGAAAGAAAAACTTTCATTATCAGAAGACAACAATAAAAGACCGAGTGGGTCGAAAAAAACGGGAAAAACCGGTGTCAGAACATAGAAATACGGCAGAAGACAATTGGATAATTGACAAGAAGACAACAGGAGTTCCTACTTCCAATTTTCTTATTTTATTTTTTATTTATTTATTTATTTATTTATTTATGGTGCCGGCTTAGGCAGACAAAATATTTGTAGAGGGTCGAGGAGGATGACAAGACCGAGGAGGGACAGCACAAACCAGACCTCCACTGGAAAAGTGCAGAGAATGCTGGGACCTTGGGGAGGCTTATTGCCACCCAAATCCCAGAGAAGACCAATTGTCCTTACCAGCAAGAAATCAATGGTAAGAGGCTCTGGCGATACCGCATCGTTATCGAAAATAGGTAAAGAATACTGGAAATCTGGGAAGGCTTATTGCCACTCAGACTCCAGGAAATACAACTGGCTGTTGTCGGTGAGCAATCACTGACGATGATCTGTGTGAGAACTCCTAGTGAGTATAAATAATAATAATAATAATAATAATAATAATAATAATAATAATAATAATAATAATAATAATAATAATAATAATAATAATAATAATAATAATAATAATAATAATAATAATAATAATAATAATAATAATAATAATAATAATAATAATAAATTTAAAAAATGATGAATTTTATTATGTTACGCATTTTAAAATGTTGTTACTGGTTTCATACGTAATGTTATTTATTGTAAATAATAACATTAACAATAATGATGATGATGATGATGATGATGATGATGATGATGATGATGATGATGATGATGATGATGATGATGATGATGATGATGATGATGATGATGATGATGATAATAATAATAACAATAATAATAGTAATGATAACAATAATAATAATAATAATAATAATAATAATAATAATAATAATAATAATAATAATAATAATAATAATAATAATAATAATAATAAATACAAAAGTAAATAAATAAATAAAATAATAATCATAATAATAATAAATAAGAATACGGAAAGTTTGCGAAACCCGACGTTGGCAAGTACTTCAGCTCGTTAACAATAAAACATGTATCCCGCCATGATGAGACAGTCGGTATCTAAATATCTCCACTTTCTAAATGACGTCACTTTGTCCACGCATCCGTTCGCTATTCAAATACCGGCCGAGTTGGCAAACATCTGTGCAAGAGAAAACAAAAACACTAGAAAAACCATTAAAGCAAACTGTCGTCTGCTTTCGTACAAAAAAAAAATGGCGGGTGATCATAAAAGAAATTTGCCAGACAAAAGCGTCATAAATAATCGCAGGGGGTTTTGGCATTTGCCAACGATCGCCATTCAATATGGACCACGACGGTGATATTTTCGGCGTCGACTTTCTCATATCTGCTAATCAACCCTGTAAACTTTATTTCTTTCTTTCAAATGTCATATAATGTCGAGAAGCGCCAATAGTGTTCATTTGCATCTGTCTGTTGCACCCTGCTGCAATACAGATGCACACCAAATGAGAGATGGATGCCATTCTGTTCAGTTTTGATGATTAAGTATTTTTGCAATAATGCCTATATATATATATATATATATATATATATATATATATATATATATTAATCATTGCAAGATCCAACACGGTTTGTTGTTGTTGATCACTCTTCTCTGCTCATTGTTAATACCCGCCAACTTGGCATTTACAAAGTTAAATTCCTCCTAACTTCCAAGCTAATTTGTGGTGACCAACGGGTAAGACTCTTGACTGCGAATCAGTGTCGATTTGTGATCGGAGTTCGCGCCCGCCGACCATCAGGAATTAGCTTCCTTGCGCTGAAGATTGCGTAAGCATGAAACATCGATGTCTGTAGGTAATAAATAATTAATATATATTTATAAAATATTATATATGAAGAACTAAAAGCGAACTTTTAGGAAAAGTAGAACCTATTGTGAAAAGTATACAGCTCAATATACAGGATAGAGCAGATAGATAGGTAGAAGGATGAAAAAGAATTAGAAAAGCGACCGAGGCAGATCTTTTTTTCAATTCAGTTGCTCAATGAAAGGTATATTCTGCAAAAGGCAATTTATTCAATTAATTTTTTCCTTAAGCCAGGCTTTTCAAAGATCAAAATCTTATCACCAGAGGAAATTGCTGGGATAGATAAGTTGGCAAAGGCCAAGATTTTAAATTTGAAAAAGTAAAATAAAGATTGTGGGGGAAAAAAACACAAGGCAAAACTCTGCCCGAATGCAAGCAAATATATATATATATATATATATATATATATATATATATATATATATATATATATATATATTTGCTATTACAGTTAAAGTTCCTCTACATTTACTAACTAATTGGCTATGGCCGTATGGATAAGATCCCCGACTACGAATCAGTGGCGATTTGTGTTCGGGATTCGCGCCTACCGACCGTTGAGAATTAGTTTCTAGACTGAAGATTGCGTTAGCATGAAACATCGATGTCTCTAGGTATTTAAATAATTAATATTTATTTATAAAAATATTATTGTTTATCAGCCCCCTCCCACCAAGGCTGGGCACTTTCGAGTAGCTTTAATAACAAGCAGTACAAATAGCTATATGCACGATCCGAACGACGTTTCGTAGATCACTCTAACTGCCTGGTAAATAGCCGCCGATTTTCGCTATTTACATTTAAAGTTCCTCTATATTTACTAACTAATTGGCTATGGCCTATGGATAAGATCACCGACTACGAATCAGTGGCGATTTGTGTTCGGGGTTCGCGCCTTCCTAGACTGAAGATTGCGTTAGCATGAAACATCGATGTCTCTAGGTATTTAAATAATTAATATTTATTTATAAAAATATTATTGTGTATATATATATATATATATATATATATATATATATATATATATATATATATATATATATATATATATATAACACGGAATCACCGGTGCAATAATTTATTTCAACCTTCCGGCATTATCAAGCATCCAAGTGAGGTGACTACATTTTTGAAAATGAGAAAAAAGAAAACTTCACACTCACCAATTCAATATACACATAGAGAGAGCGACCACATATCTAATACATATTTAGAGAGACGGGGGAAATGGGGTATTTAAGACGTAAATTGAGGAGAAGGAGGAGGAGGAGGAGATTGGAAACATATTTAATATATCATTTTAACGAAAGGCAATACAGAGAGGGGGAAGAGAGCAATATATAGAGAGATATAAGGGGGAAATGAGTTATTTAAGACGTAAATTGAGAAGGAGGAGATTGGAAACATATTTAATACATGATTTTAGAGAGGGGAGGTTGCACGATTTATAACGGAAGGCAATACAGAGAGGGGGAAGAGAGCAATATATATAGAGAGAGAGAGGAGGAAATATATATATAGATAGATAGATAGATAGATAGATAGATAGATAGATAGATAGATAGATAGATAGAAATCAAAAATTAAATTTCATCTTTAAAAATTAAAAACTATATACTATATTTAAAAGTTAGTGCTCAACATACAAAATAGAGCAATAATATAAGGAAAAGAGTGATGAGAATAAAAATTGGAAAATCTATCTGTTTTGTACGGCTCCGAGTGATGGCTATCGACGAAGGGAGCAAGAACTATAAACATGTATTAAATATGTTTGTCGAGTGCCTATTTACTTCTTTCATGTTGATATAGTTTGATCAAATGCGAAAGACACAGACGTTGAACAGAAAATAACATTTGAACGTTAAACGGAAACAAAATTTCAATTTGAAGAGACGTCATCCACCTTTCAATCACACATAAGTGATCATCACGTAGTCTGAGAATTTTATGTTCAATAATTATGAGAACGTTTAAAAGAATGATCAACTGGTCGAATGGAGACAGAATGTGTATCATATTTAACGAAATCTACTTTAAACAACGATTGACTGCATGACTACACAATATCTATTACTAATGGAGATTTGGTATCTATCTGTATGAAGCCGAAACTAAATTATTACTTGTATGTATGAAGCCGAAACTATACTATTACTTTCACTTATGAATCCGAAACTATACTATTAATTTTATGTATTAAGCCGAAATTATACTCTTACGTTTATGTATGAAGCCGGAACTATACTATTACTTTTATGTACGGAGCCGGAACTATACTATTTATGTATGAAACCGAAAATATACGATTACTTTTATGTATGAATCCGAAACTATATTAGTATTTTATGTATGAAGCCGGAACTAAAAAATAATAAAACAACACCATATCAACAAGTCATATAAAAATGATGATTTTTTCCCTTCTTTTATTTGATATTTCTCAGTTGAAACTCAATTAAAGAGTACCCGGTCTTTTGCGTAAACTCTGAACCGTGAGTCCTTTCGTCGTCTATCAGATTACTTTGCCCGGACCTTCTCTCTCGGTTGCTGATTGTCCTCAACTTTATATAATACTTGTTCTAGTTCATACCACGTCAGATCTTCTGGCCAACTTTTCCCCAGATTTCAATTGTCCCATTGTCCCGCCGGTTAATTATGAAAGATGTTATCTAATTTTAGTCAAAATTCCAAATCGAATAACGTTTAAAACGTTTTGATGAATTGTATTTCTCATTGTCCATTGTTCGCCTTGTTGACGTTAGGCCAAAGGAATGTTGAGATTTCCAATCTCTACAAAATGATACTTTCAAATTTTTCTTTTAGTTTATGATTATCATTATTATTATTATTATTATTATTATTATTATTATTATTATTATTTGTACTCACTAGGAGTTCTCACATAGATCATCGTCAGTGATTGCTCACCGACAACAACCAGTTGTATTTCCTGGAGTCTGAGTGACAACAAGTCTCCCCAGATTTCCAGTATTCTTTACCTCTTTTCGATAACGATGCGGTGTCGCCAGAGCCTCTTACCATTGATTTCTCGCTGGTAAATACAATTGGTCTTCTCTGGGATTTGGGTGGCAATAAGCCTCTCCAAGGTCCCAGCATTCTTTGCACTTTTCCAGTGGAGGTCTGGTTTGTGCTGTCCCTCCTAGGTCTTCTCATTCTCCTCGACCCTTTACAAATATTGTGTCTGGTGTCAACCTAGGCCGGCACCAGTTAAAAAAATAAATAAATGAAATATTTTTTTAATTAATTAAAAAAAAAAATTTTTTTAATTTTGTTAATTTTTTTCTTTTCTCTTTCCTTATTAAAAAAAAGTAATAATTTTTAATTCTTTTTAATTTTTAAATTTTTTTTTGGGGGGGGAGAGAGCTTATAGTGTTTCTTGTAATTTCTGTTTCTTTGGTTCATTTTTGTGTAGTGGTAGCTGAGCCGGTGTAATTTATGGGAAGGGGGAATTGTGGAGTGCTGTTTCTTGCAGTTTCTGTTCCTTGGCTCTTGTTGTGGTGTTCTTCGTGTGGTTTTCTTTTCTCCGTTGTAAATTCCTTGTGACTGGTTAGCCTTTGTAGCTTATGCATTTATTATTATTATTATTATTATTATTATTATTATTATTATTATTATTATTATTATTATTATTGTTGTTGTTGTTGTTTTTATTGTTGTTGTTGTTGTTGTTGTTGTTGTTGTTGTTGTTGTTCATCATCATCATCATCATCATCATCATCATTGCGTGGTTTCGAGTTGAGGCGACTTCGTCTATGTTTTTAACCTATCCTGTCTCTTGTCTACGTCATATTATTGCATACATTAGATGTAATTTACAAATTGAATTAAATTCAATAACTTTTGCAAAAAATTAAACAATCCTGCTTCAGCGACCATGTAGGGAAAGGGTGTTACAAATGTACACAGAAGAGGATACAGTGGCCTAGCATCTGCCCAATTTCACATTGAATTGCTGCGTCCTTAGCGTATTTACTACATCTCCTGGAAGTCCATTTCAAAGTCCAGAGATCCGGATCGATAATGCGGACTTAATCTAATTTAATCGAAATCAGTGAAGGGGTGACTAGTAAGTCATTCAGTCGAGCGTAGACCAACATGAGATCACCTCGTAAATGTAAAGACTGATTCGGTGATTAAGATTTTTTTTTAAAACATATTTATTTATTTAACACCGAGAAAAGGTGACATCACATACCAAAAACAGAAGTACAAAGCTAAGTGGAAACATGTCGCTTAAAAGAAAAAAAAAGAAAAAATATTGTATGTATCGTCCTGATAAATATTTTTATATAAATAGAAAATTCGAATTTTAAATAAATATGTTTATTCATAAAAAGAAATCTGCATTTGATTGGTCTCTTAACCGTTTTAAAAATTACAAATTTAAATACAGGGTGTTTCAAAAGTCTTGGGAACATAACGATTTTTAATAACTCTTAATGTTCCCAAGACTTTTGAAACACCCTGTACATTCCAACAGTGGACATATTCTAGTCATAACTCACACGTGTGTACCAGGCACACCACTTCTATCGGACATTACATACCAGATTTCAATGAGAACAGAAGTACAAGACTAAGTGGCAACATGTCGCTTAAAAGAAACAAAAAAAATATTGTCTGTATCCTCCTGATGAAGATTCTTATATAAATCGAACATTCGAATTTTAAATAAATAATATGTTTATTAAAAAACATCTGCATTTGACTGGTCTCGTAACCGTTTTAAAAAAATAATTCATTTGATGATTTTTTGATGAGCTGCATGAATGAAAGATTATATGTTTATTCCAGTAGTTTGTTTGTACGCGAAACAACTTTTATGTTACTTTAAATTATTGGTTTGTACGCGAAACAATTTTTATGTTACTTTAAATTATTGGTGTGTACGCGAAACAATTTTTATGTTACGTTAAATTATTGGTGTGTACGCGAAACAATTTTTATGTTACGTTAAATTATTGGTATGTACGCGAAACAATTTTTATGTTACGTTAAATTATTGGTGTGTACGCGAAACAATTTTTATGTTACGTTAAATTATTGGTGTGTACGCGAAACAATTTTTATGTTACTTTAAATTATTGGTGTGTACGCGAAACAACTTTTATGTTACGTTAAATTATTGGTATGTACGCGAAACAATTTTTATGTTACGTTAAATTATTGGTGTGTACGCGAAACAATTTTTATGTTACGTTAAATTATTGGTGTGTACGCGAAACAATTTTTATGTTACGTTAAATTATTGGTGTGTACGCGAAACAATTTTTATGTTACGTTAAATTATTTTGAAATTCGACAAGAAAAAGGAAATAAGACTTGGCTATTGGAATTTAAAATATCATTGTTCAGTATACCCAGGGCTTTCCGCGTTCCACTACTTTTGGAGCTGCTCCCGCTCCTGCTCCAACGCCCAAAATTAGATAGATAGATAGATAGATAGATAGATAGATAGACAGACATATTGGTAGATATATAGATAGATAGATAGATAGATAGATAGATAGATAGATAGATAGATAGATAGATAGATAGATAGAAAAAAATTAAATTTCATCTTTAAAAATTAAAAAATATATACTATATTGAAAAGTTAGTGCTCAACATACAAAATAGAGCCATAACATAAGGAAAAGAGTGATGAGAATAAAAATTGGAAAATCTATCTGTTTTGTACGGCTCCGAGTGATGGCTATCGACGAAGGGAGCAAGAACTATAAACATGTATCAAATATGTTTGTCGAGTGCCTATTTACTTCTTTCATGTTGATATAGTTTGATCAAATGCGAAAGACACAGACGTTGAACAGAAAATAACATTTGAACGTTAAACGGAAACAAAATTTCAATTTGAAGAGACGTCATCCACCTTTCAATCACACATAAGTGATCATCACGTAGTCTGAGAATTTTATGTTCAATAATTATGAGAACGTTTAAAAGAATGATCAACTGGTCGAATGGAGACAGAATGTGTATCATATTTAACGAAATCTACTTTAAACAACGATTGACTGTATGACTACACAGTATCTATTACTAATGGAGATTTGGTATCTATCTGTATGAAGCCGAAACTAAATTATTACTTGTATGTATGAAGCCGAAACTATACTATTACTTTCACTTATGAATCCGAAACTATACTATTACTTTTATGTATTAAGCCGAAATTATACTCTTACGTTTATGTATGAAGCCGGTACTATACTATTACTTTCACTTATGAATCCGAAACTATACTATTACTTTTATGTATTAAGCCGAAATTATACTCTTACGTTTATGTATGAAGCCGGAACTATACTATTACTTTCACTTATGAATCCGAAACTATACTATTACTTTTATGTATTAAGCCGAAATTATACTCTTACGTTTATGTATGAAGCCGGAACTATACTATTACTTTCACTTATGAATCCGAAACTATACTATTACTTTTATGTATTAAGCCGAAATTATACTCTTACGTTTATGTATGAAGCCGAAACTATACTATTACTTTCACTTATGAATCCGAAACTATACTATTACTTTTATGTATTAAGCCGAAATTATACTCTTACGTTTATGTATGAAGCCGGAACTATACTATTACTTTCACTTATGAATCCGAAACTATACTATTACTTTTATGTATTAAGCCGAAATTATACTCTTACGTTTATGTATGAAGCCGGAACTATACTATTACTTTCACTTATGAATCCGAAACTATACTATTACTTTTATGTATTAAGCCGAAATTATACTCTTACGTTTATGTATGAAGCCGGTACTATACTATTACTTTCACTTATGAATCCGAAACTATACTATTACTTTTATGTATTAAGCCGAAATTATACTCTTACGTTTATGTATGAAGCCGGAACTATACTATTACTTTCACTTATGAATCCGAAACTATACTATTACTTTTATGTATTAAGCCGAAATTATACTCTTACGTTTATGTATGAAGTCGGAACTATACTATTACTTTCACTTATGAATCCGAAACTATACTATTACTTTTATGTATTAAGCCGAAATTATACTGTTACGTTTATGTATGAAGCCGGTACTATACTATTACTTTCACTTATGAATCCGAAACTATACTATTACTTTTAT